>JBBDGP010002479.1:0-600000 GCA_037952835.1 Lithobates septentrionalis | reverse complement strand
TGTAACCACTGACAACCAATCACAATTGTTGCCTGATCTGATACAGTAAACTGATTTTAAGTCTAATGCCGCGTACACACGAGCGGACTTTACGGCAGACTTTGTCCGGCGGATGGGATTTCGTCGGACAATTCGATCGTGTGTGGGCTCCAGCGGACTTTGTTTTCTCAAAAGTTGGACGGACTTAGATTTGAAACATGTTTTAAATCTATCCATCGAACTTGAGTCCGGTCGAAAAGTCCGCTCGTCTGTATGCTAGTTCGACGGACAAAAAGCCAGGCTAGGGCAGCTATTGGCTACTGGCTATGAACTTCCTTGTTTTAGTCCGGTCGTACGTCATCACGTACGAATTCAACAGACTTTGGTGGATTGTGTGCAGGCAAGTCCGTTCATTCAGAAAGTCCGTCGAAAAGTCCGCCGGGCAAAGTCTGCCGCAAAGTCCGCTCGTGTGTACGCGGCATTACTGCTATTTATTGTATGTCTCAGAGCAGGTAGAGAGTGAAATTGAATGGGGGGGGGGGGCCCAAGAAAATTTTTGCCCAGGGTCCAATCAATATTAAAGAAGGCCCTGACCCTGGTAGAGTCAGGATGGACGTCAGTAGCCTGCTGATGCTATCCACCGACCCTTCCTGTTTGTACTGCAACCCAGGAGATGCGCATTCATCACCACCCCCCCCCCCAGGCCCCGTTCCCCCCTGCCCCCATCCCCCTATCACTCTCCCTTTCCTCCCCTCTTTACCCCCCCCTCCCACCTAACCCCTCTTTGCTCCCCCACACTTCCAGTGGTTTTCTCACCTTTTTCTTTGTTCATCTTCTTCCCTCTCTTCTGTCTCTATTCTTGTATTTTTTCTAATATTAATATAATATTTGAAAAGGTTGGGACGGGGACCACGAGACCACCCATTGCAGCACATTAAATTCCGATGGAATAGACATTTAATGATTTTAGCAGTAGAGGTTTACAACCATATTCTTTCAGACCCTCCAAAGGGTTGACTTTACATGTTATGAGTTAAAGGTATGCTTGTCATGTTTTGCTTCCTTGCATAGGCGTGCGCACGGGGTGTGCCGGGTGTGCCTGGGCACACCCTAATCACCCCGTGCTGTGTCCAGAGATTTGCCCCAAAATGCTGCATCCAAGAGAGTGTGTGGCCCGCGCTGCCCGTGAAACAGTTTCACAGGCAGCAGATCGTGACAATTGCCAGAGCTGTTCAGTGTATGAAACTGTCAGATAATGACACTGGATGCAGGAAGAGACACCAGCTGTCAAAATGTCGGGGTGATGTCGGGGGTGGGCGGGACAGAACGGCCATCAAATACCAGCCAATGGGATGGGGTCTGGGCGGGCCGCTACATTTATGTGGCCCCGCCCCCTCTCTGAAGCAGCTCAAACATTGGCTGGTGTTTATAGCGCTTGGTCCCGCCCACTCCCGACATCGCGGCTGAGTTGTAAGTCATCACAACTCAGCCGCGATGTCGGGGGTGGGCGGGATCAAGCGCCAACACCAGCCAATAATCGGGCTGCTTCAGAGAGGGGGCGGAGTCAGAGAAATGTAGCGGCCCGCCCAGACACATCCTATTGGCTGGTGTTTGGTAACTGTTCAGTCCCGCCCACCACCAGCATCACCGCTGACTTTTAACAGCTGGTGTCTCTCCCTGCATGCAGTGTCATTATCTGACAGTTTATACACTGAACAGCTCTGGCAATTCTCACGATCTCCTGAATGTGAAACTCCTCCTCTCCCCTATCTGTGCCACCCAATGCTGCCAATCAGTGCCAACCAATGCTGTCTATCAGTGCCAACCAATGCTGCCTATCAGTGCCAACCAGTACTGCCTATCTGTGCCACTGCTGCTTATCAGTGCCAACCAATTCTGCCTATCAGTGCCAACCATTGTAAACCAGTGCTGCCTATCAGTGCAAACCAGTGCCGCCTATCAGTGCCAACCAATGCTGCCTATCAGTGCCAGTGCTGCTTATCAGTGCCAACCAATGCTGCCTATCAGTGCCAGTGCTGCTTATCAGTGCCAACCAATGTTGCCTATCAATGCCAACCAGTACTGCCTATCTGTGCCAGTGCTGCTTATCAGTGCCAACCAATTTTGCCTATCAGTGCCAACCAGTGCTGCCTATCAGTGCAAACCAGTGCTGCCTATCAGTGCCAACCAATGCTGCCTATCAGTGCCAACCAATGCTGTCAATCAGTGCCAACCAATGCTGTCAATCAGTGCCAACCAATGCTGCCTATCAGTGCTGCCTATCAGTGCCCATAAGTGCTGCCCATCAGTGCTGCCAATCAGTGCCCATCAGTGCTGCATATCAGTGCCCATCAGTGCTGCCTATCAGTGCCAATCAGTGCTGACAATTAGTGCCCATCAGTGCTGCCAGTCAGTGCCCATCAGTGCTGCCAATCAGTGCCAACCAATGCTGCCTATCAGTGCCAATGAATGCTGCCAATCAGTGCCAACCAATGCTGTCAATCAGTGCCAACCAATGCTGCCTATCAGTGCCAACCAGTACTGCCTATCCGTGCCAGTGCTGCTTATCAGTGCCAACCAATTCTGCCTATCAGTGCCAACCATTGCAAACCAGTGCTGCCTATCAGTGCAAACCAGTGCTGCTTATCAGTGCCAACCAATGCTGCCTATCAGTGCCAGTGCTGCTTATCAGTGCCAACCAATGCTGCCTATCAGTGCCAACCAGTACTGCCTATCTGTGCCAGTGCTGCTTATCAGTGCCAACCAATTCTGCCTATCTGTGCCTACCAGTGCTGCCTATCAGTGCAAACCAGTGCTGCCTATCAGTGCCAACCAATGCTGCCTATCAGTGCCAACCAATGCTGTAAATCAGTGCCAACCAATGCTGCCTATCAGTGCTGCATATCAGTGCCCATCGGTGCTGCCTATCAGTGCCAATCAGTGCCCAGAAGTGCTGCCCATCAGTGCTGCCAATCAGTGCACATCAGTGCTGCATATCAGTGCTGCCCATCAGTGCTGCCTATCAGTGCCAATCAGTGCTGACAATTAGTGCCCATCAGTGCTGCCTATCAGTGGCACCTACCAGTGCCCATCAGTGCTGCCTGTCAGTGCCCATCAGTGCTGCCTATCAGTGCCCATCAGTGCTTCCAATCAGTGCTGTCTATCAGTGCCAATCAGTGTCCATCAGTGCTGCCAATCAGTGCTGCAAATCAGAGCCTATCAGTGCCCATAAGTGCTACCAATAAGAGCCCATCAGTGATGCATATCAGTGCTCATCAGTGCCAATCAGTGCCCATTAGTGCCAAACAGTGCTGCCTATCAGTGCCACCTATCAGTGCACATCAGTGCTACCAATTAGTGCCCATCAACGCTGCCAATCAGTGCAGCCTATTAGTGCCCATCAGTGCTGCCTATCAGTGCCCATCAGTGCTGCCTATCAGTGCCCATCAGTGCTGCCTTAGCAGGGATGGTGTAAACCCCTCTACAGATAATTGCAATACAAATTACCATTGAGTGCAACAACTTTTTAGTTGGGAGGTTCCCACCATTATAGCACTTTGGATTTTTTATTTTTTAGAGTGTTACACTTAATTGTATATGTTTTAGTTACAGTTATAATGTGAATTATTGCACGTGAAGTTAATTCCCCACCACCCCTGCTAAGTCCATGTCTTTATGGACCTTGCTTTGTGCACTGGTGCGCAGTCATGTTGGAAGGGGCCATCCCCAAACTGTTGCCTCAAAGTTGAGAGCATGAAATTGTCCAAAATGTCTTGGTATGCTGACGCCTTAAGAGTTCCCTTTACTGGAACTAAGGGGCCAAGCCCAACCCCTGAAAAACAATCCCCCACCATAATACCCCCCCCCCCACCATAATCCCCCCTCCATCAAATGATTTGGACCAGTGCACAAAGCAAGGTCCATAAAGACATGGATGAGCGAGTTTGGGGTGGAGGAACTTGACTGACCTGCAAAGAGTCCTGACCTCAACCCGATAGAACACCTTTGGGATGAATTCGAGTGGAGACTGCGAGCCAGACCTTCTTGTCCAACATCAGCGCCTGACCTCACAAATGCCCTTCTGGAAGAATGGTCAAACATTCCCATAGACACACTCCTAAAATATGTGGACAGCCTTCCTAGAAGAGTTGAAACTTTTATAGCTGCAAAGGGTTGGCCAACTCAATATTGAACCCTATGGACTAAAACGGCATTAAAGTTCATGTGCGTGTAAAGGCAGGTGTCCCAATACTTTTGACAATATATATATATATGTATGTGTGCTTGAGCTTTTGGGTGCACACCCTAATGCAATAGGCTGCGCACGCCTATGCTTCCTTGTATCTAGCACCTCTATCTATGACATGGTATGTTGTGTTACCTCACCCAATGCCATTGTACCTCTTTCATGTAACTGAAGAGCCACCATGAGATCCTTACCAGTTAATGGGAACCATCAGGAGATGATGGTTCAGGAGTTGCACCCCACCAACAATAATTTTCCCCTACTTAGTTTTCTTTGTTATTTATTTTATATTTTATGTTTTGCTATTGATTGTACCACTATTATGCTGTTACGTGATATTTCATGTTGACCTCTTGTCCTACTTCTGTAACCATAATGTCAATAGAAAATTGTAATACAAAATTCTACTTTAAAAAGTTCAATAAAAATCATAGAAAAAAAGTTTATCTAAAGTCGAAACTTATTTCAGTTTTGGAGTGGTGAAGGGTTAGGACCATGCCAGGTTCTTACTGCTGTCTATGTCCCCACTCCCCACTGGGGTGATGAACTCTCTCCAAAATTTTAGAGTTGCTCCCTAACAGTAAAAACCTTAAAGGGGTTGTAATCTTCGTGTTTTTTCACCTTAATGCATCTTATGCATTAAGGTGAAAAAACTTCTGCCAGTGACTGGCCCCCCAGCCCCCCCGTTTTACCTACCTGAGGCCCGTACTTCCCTCGGCGGAGACGCGCTGTCCCTCTCTGCATGGGGTCCCGACTCTTGATTGGATAGATTAATAGCAGCGCAGCCATTGGCTCCCGCTGCTGTCAATCAAATCCAATGACGCGGGCGCCAGGGGGGCGGGGCCGAATCCGGCATCTGGTCTATGGACGCCGAATGAAGGACTTCACGGTATATCTTCAGGACAGAAAGTGAACAGAAATCTCCACAATGGAACACAGAAGGCAAAAAATAAGCCTGACGGGGGTTTTAGTCCTTCCCTACTGTATCCACTGTACAAGACATCAGGAATGTGTCCTGAAAAGCAGGTATATTTCTCCGATATTTGAGTTGTGGTCCCTTTAAGGGAGACAGTTTGAAGACTTGGTTAAGTACTCGGGGTTCTCACTCATGCAGGGTGAGGGGTTCCGGAATAGTCCAGTTGGAAAGATTGGACTGATTGTTAGTACTGTCTAAATTGGTCATTTCTTATCAGGGACCTTGAACTGTGGAGGTTCAAGTTTTGGGAGGGGAGAACCTCCAAGCCCTGACCAAACTCAGTTGACTGATGCTTCCGGGCTATCTCAGATCACACCACAATTAAAAAAAAAGTTTTGGCCTTCGATATAATCCAGTCCACCTTGGTTAGAGCCAACTGCATTATAGAATATAGCCTCGTACACACGATCAGATTTTCCGACAGGAGATGTGTGATGACGGGCTGTTGGCGGAAAATCCGACCGTTTGTACGCTCCATCGGACAATTGTCCGATTTTCCGCTGACAAATGTTGGATGGCAGGTTTTAAAATTTTCCGCGGACAAATGTCTGTTGTTGGATTATTCGAGCGTGTGTACACAAGTCCGTCGGACAAAAGTCCAAAGTACAAACACGCATGCTCAGAAGCAGGAGGAGCCAGAAGCGCTCGGTCTTGTAAACTAGCGTTCGTAATGGAGAATTAACATTCGAGACGCGGCAAATTATGAAATCTCTAAATGCAGCGCACAATTCTCTTCTTCTTTAATGGGATAATAATGAAGCTGCTTTGCTGGTGATACTGATGGAGTTATTGCAAACCAATTTTCAAAGGCTTTTTTTTTCTAGTGATATCAAGAATAATATTATTATGCTTTTTTATTTTTTTATTTGGGCAAGTTACCACAACACCATTATCCTGGAGTTTTTTAGGATCAAAGATACAACTATGTTGGTGTCCCTTGTCAATTTTACTTTATATTTTTTTTAATGTAACTGCCGACTCCCAAACTGTCATTTGAAGTAAAACACATAGCCAAATATTATTCTCCACAATTTTTTGTATTGTGCATTAAAAAAGAAAACAAATACAATTAGACATGCTATCTGCCAATAGAACTTAACCAAAAAGTGCATTCTATGCATCCAAAAATATAGAAAATATACCAAATCAAATCATTATTAATCAACCAAAAAATAAAATAAAAGCCTCATGCATGTGTCCTGCTTCTTAATATAGGGGGTCAACAATGCCAAGAGTTGGTGGAAGCAGGGGTCCATCATCCGACGGACCCCTGCTTTCCGAAAAACATCTGGATTATTCTCCTGGAGCTCCCGAAGCAAAGGCATATGACATAATTGGTCACAATTTATAAAGCAACCAATTTTTGGTCAAAGAACTCCTCCTCCTCTTGTTACTGGACTGGACTTGGGTCAAAGCAATAACTCCAAGGCCAATAATAAATAACACGTCATCTCCTCATATTCTGCAACATGTCTGGTTGACAAACGGCTGTTCGGAAACGAACCGAAAAGCACTAAATGAAAAGTGCTAAATGAAAAGCGTGAAATAAAAAGCGCGAATCAACACTCACAAAACTTCTACTAACACGAAATTAGCAGAAGGAGCCCAAAGGGTGGCGGTAAAGAGCTGAAAAACAAAGTAGTACGTCATTACGTTTGTATTTGTTGGCCGACAATTCCTTGCCGTTTGTATGCAAGACAAGTTTGGGCCAACGCCCTTCGGACAAAAGTCAGAGGTTTTGTTGGCCATCAATCTGATTGTGTGTACGAGGCTTATGTGTAATTCCTCCAAAAGGGATTTGTTCGCAACTATGTCACTGTGATGCTATCAGCGGTTGATGACAGTCAAGACTTTAGTTCCACCTGTACAACACTGTGCGATGCGGATCCCAAAACATCTGTACCGTACCTGTGCACATCTTTATGGAGCTGTGACAGCTGGTGACAAGTGATTGCCTGCTAAAAACAAGCAGCATAACTGTATAATGCTTTGTTAGTGAACATCATACAACCAGCGAGTCATTAGGCTTTATGGTGCTTGTTCAGTTCTTTGCACTGGCTTCTGGCAGCAACATATTAATAGCCACACAACCCACACAGCTGCTATGAGCCCTAGGGGGGTGGAAGGGGATCTATAGAGGGGGGCTGTTAATGCATTTTAAGCATAGAAAATCTGTGAGTATATGGAGATAACATAAGTCTAGCATTGTATTTTTAAGACTGAAGAGGATGCTATTGACACTGACTCTGTACCCCCCAGGTAACATTACCAGGCAAGAAGAGGTGACATCAGACGTACAGGAGGAGACTTCAGAATGGTTGTCACTGGTCACAGATCCCAATTTTTTTTTTTGCTGTTTCAGTAGTGTAGATCTATTGCCCTCTGGGCCTGCAAGAAGCTGATGCCAGATCCGATTTGGGTACTTACATTATTAAAGACGAATCCCAGGTATTTTTACATAGTCACAGTGATCCAGGTTGGACCAATGTAACTATTCTTATATCATACCTGTGGAAACCCCCTGGAAGCTGAAAATCACTGTAAAGGGTACGACTACTACTAGAGTGATCTCCACTAGCTTCCAGGTCCCATGCCGAGCGACTGCCCTGCTGCATTGTAAAAACAGGAGCTCACTCGCTTGGCATGGGCGCCATTCCGATAATGCTTTGCATTTTCTCAATGAAAGCTAATCATCCTCTGATTGGATGAGGCAGAGAGCATGATATCATTGCCCCGCCACTCCACCACATTCAGTTAGAGAACGCTTTCCATTCATTAATTAAACGCAAAGCGAAATTCAAATGGCGCCTGTGCCGAGCGGCTGACTCACTTTTAGGGAAGCTAGTGGAGATCACTGGCGTTATGGTGTGAATGGACAAAGGGAGCTGTGACTCGGCTCAGGTAGCAAGCTGTGGGGGCATTGAACAGGAGGGAGGGGCAAGGTGAGCCGAAGAGGGACCTGAGAAGAGGAGGATCCGGACTGCTCTGTGCAAAACCAACTGCACAGGGCAGGTAAGTATAACATGTTTGTTATTTTTATAGGAAAAAAAATGAGACTTACCGTATTTATCAGTGTATAACACGCACTTTTTTCCCCTTAAAATCAGGGGAAAATCATGGGTGCGTGTTATACAACAATCCCTGCTGTCTCTGAGAGAAGAGGAGGAGGATTTCCTGTGTACCCAGCGCTCCGTCACTCACAGCCACACCTCCTGGCCCCGCATTGGGCCACTGTTCTGTCTATCATATGAGCAGGGCCAGGAGGCGTGGCTTTGAGTGACGGAGCACCGGGTACACAGGAGATCGCGGCTCTGTGTAATTCAGTGGCGCTCGCTCCTCCTCTTCTCTCAGAGACAGCAGGGATCGGTGTATAACACGCACCCATGATTTTCCCCTGATTTTAAGGGGAAAAAAGTGCGTGTTATACTCTTCCCTCGGAGATAGCAGGGATAATCCAACACTGGCGAGGCTGCAATGATGGGAAAGGTGAGGCTGCAGATGGGCACTGAACAGGCTGCATTGTTGGTCAATTTATTGGCTGCAGATGAGCACTGAGCAGGGTGCACTGATGGGCAATTTAGAGGCTGCAGATAGGCACTAAGCAGGGTGCATTGATGAGCTATGACCCTAATGTTGCTTCAAGGTCCTTTATTTAAAATGTAAGTTTTTTTCCTTAATCCCCCTGGCGGTTTTCCCCGAGTGTGGCTCGGGGGTAAATTTCACCACCATTAGCGGTAACCCCCGAGCCACAATCGGGATTACATCTCAGGATCCTGGTGCAGTATACTTACCTTGTCCCCAGGATCCTGCGATCCTGCGATCCCCCCCCCCCCCCCCCCGCTGTGTCCAGAGGCCCGAAGCCTCTGTGTGCCAGACTCCGTTCCCTGCGAGTGTCGCGACGCATGAGGGCGGAGCCCGGCGGCAAATTCAAAAAAGTGAAAAATCATAATACATACAGTACACTGTAATCTTACAGATTACATTACTGTATGAATTATTTCACATCCCTTTTGTCCCCAGTGCTTTGTCCAATGCCCTGCATGCAGTTTTATATTATATATACTGTTCTTTCTGCCTGGAAACTTGAGATTGTCCCTAGCAACCAAAAAGTGTCCCTTTACGTCAAAAGTGGTTTTAGACCAGCTAGAAAACAGCGATAATAAATTAGAACACTTGCAGAATTGAGCGATAGTAAATCATGGGGAAATTAATTTTATTATTATTATATTATTATTTTTTATAATTATTTTTATTTATTTATTATATTATAATTGTTTCAAACTTCATCATACCCGGGATATCTACTAGACTCTTGGTGGACAGATTTTTGTTAATGCTAAGAATTACAGGACTACAATATAAAACGCCAAATTTTGATGCAAAATAATTGTACCGCTTTAAGACGCAAAAATCTGACATAATCATACCGCCAGGGGGGCTACACTTCCCTCCTAAAATTGGGGTGCGTGTTATACGCCTGTGCGTGTAATACACCGCTAAATACGGTATTTAATTAAACGAATACAGAGCTGCATTCATTTGTGTCTATCACACTTCCTGAGGTTCTGCTTTAAGTAGAGATTTCAAGATGGACTTTTCACTGCGTCCTCCGAGTTTTTTTTTACGTGACTATACTATTTCACTTAAAGCTATTTTGAGAAAAGGAAACAACAATGTCATTCAAGTGAATAATATCCCTGAACACAAGTCCTGCAATTGTTGATATTTTTTATTAAGACACGGAGAGGGTAGTGAAGTGTCCCGCAGGAGGGAGATGAATGAGCATTTGGAGAGTGCCAGGGAAATCATTTACATACCTCTTTGAGCTCGGAGACTTGGGGCTGGCAAAGCTCCTTTGAAAACGCTTGCCAACATCAGAAGGCCAGCTGCACTACAGATCACGAAACGGCAAACATGCTTACAGCGGGGAGAGGAAGGCGCGCGAGGCGGCTCAATGTGTGATGCGAGGCTTGTTTGCTTGCTTTACTGAGAATATTACGTCTCCTTTATACTCATACAAAGCATAGGGAACAAAGTCGCTCAGAAACGTTTAAAGTAAATCCGTCCCGAAAAAAAAAAAGAAAAAGACGAGCTAGGACATGCATTCGCTGAGTAATTAGATAAAGTAACTTGTTTTCAATCTGTCTGTCAATGTTAAAATTAATTAAAGCTATGAGGAAAAAAAAATCAAAAATGACATATCCGATGAAGTCTGTCACTGGCATTAATGCAGCCGTTTTTGTTTGAATTCTCCTACAATATACTGTAGTTTTGTTACCTGTTGATTCTGTCAGTAGATCTGTTAATTTTCTATTTCCTGTAATAGGGTGACAACATTGATAAGGAAAAAAGACTTTGGGACTTTATATGAGGCCAAGTGCCTCCATCCAGTTCCAGTTATTATAGGCTCACTATTAAGATACCATTATATCTATGTTGGTAATAGCACACTATAGTATGTATTGAACATCATGTGACTTTTTCATATATAAATACCATTACATTTTTTTATTATTATAGCTACATGGTTATGTGGTCATATCACTTTTCAATATACACAGGGGATTATTTCCTGGGATGTCTGGTTCCTGTCGGCATTCCAATCCATTGCCTTGGAGTTCACCGCCTCAGCTCCCGGGGCTGAGGTTGTTCCTCCCTCCCCCTACCGGCCCCAGCCCCTGGTGCCTCTCACCCAGACTCCTAGGTTCTGTAAGTATGTATGGTTATTACCCTTTCAAGTTTTCCCTAGTTCCTCTCTTTTGTCCAAACCCATTATCATTTTACAATATCTTTATAGACATCGTTTTCCGCATCTTCTGCTCCTGAAGATTGGAAATTATCCATGAAACGCGTCGAGCTCTATAGATGCTATTACTATGATTATACCATTTAAGAGTGTAACCCACTTCTTTATTGATTATGTTTTACTGGCCTGTACCAAGGTAGTATGGTTCTGTTACAACAATGTGAACATGGATTCAGTCTGATGTTTTTACAATGTCAATTTTATCAATTCATGTGCTCTTATGCTACTATGTTACTTTGTGATATCTATGTAATAAATTATGTTTTATGTATTTTGTCTATGTTATGATAAAATGCTATGACTTGACAGAATGTGATAATGATACCCTTTATATACATCCGCCAGACACTCCTTGTCCATGTTGCCAATTCGGCGGCATGCTTCACACAAAGTCCAAAACCATTTCTCAATGCTAGGGTGACAACATTGTTTGTTCTTCTGTAAAATTGCACAGCAGTGTTGTCACCCTGTGCATGTAGTTTTATTTCACAATGAATATATTGAAATTTTAAGTATAATACAGTGAACCAACGCACAGGTCATGGATACACGAAGAAGTATGTTACACCGGAGGGAGAAAATACAAACTATGCTGCAAAGCTTCCCATGGACTAAACCAAGAGGAGTACAGATAGAGAGGCAAATATAGCTTTGCAGGCTTTAAAAGGGTTCATAGTTGCACAGTACAAAGCAGTAATGGACGATTTGCAGACCCATGAGTATTCTTTTGTTAACCAGCAGGTAGGGGTCATTACATAGGAGGAAGAGGGGAACTCACAAACCAGCAGTTTGTTGGGGCAATAGGGGCACAAAAATTAGGGAGAAGATAGCGAGAAAAGTGAATCAAGAGTAAGGGGGAGGCTAAAGAGGAAGAAAGAAGGGGGAGGAATAGGTGGCAAGGGGAGGTCCCATGAGATATGGCTGGCGGCAGCGGCGTCCCATTAGCTCATAGTAGTCAGTTACAGTGAGAGAAGAGAGCGGTTAATGTGCAAAGACTTGTTGTAATCCAGCAATGGGCCCCAGAGGTCCTTTTTATGGGTATTGTTAAGAATAGAGGTTAGCTTTTGTATATCGTGATCCCCAAGAGTCTTTGTTTGACCTCGGCAAAGTTTATTGATGGGTGTCTCCCAGCTTTAGCTAAAGAGTGCCAGGCTGCTGGGAACACAAACCAGACCAGCTTCCTCTGATGTTTATTTAAATGTGGGATGGGTTTATGCAACAGGGCCTCCCATGGGTTACAGGTGAAATTAGTATGCACGACCGAGGAAAGGATATTGTAGACCCGTATCCAGAACCAAGTGGCTATGGGGCAGGTCCACCAAATGTGCAATAGGGTTCCCTGTTCAGCCCAACCCCAGAAACAGTGCAAAGAAGTGTTGGGGATGAAATTAGACAGGTGGTCTGGGGTTATAATTCCAGCGGGGCACCAGTTTGTAGGCATTTTCTTGGGCAAGCACATTGAGCAAGCATTTTGAGGGGGCCAGCCAGATTGTGTTCACATAGTCATGTAGTTTTAAATGGACTTTTAGGAGGAACTTCATCTCCCCCTTCTCCATTTAATTTGTCTTTAATTCTCTTTTACCTATAGTTGGGTTGTCCTCAATTCACCCACTTAACTGCCCAGTAAATCCAGTGTTGTCCTGCTGTGATCAACAATTAGCTGCCAAACTCTGGGTCCCAAGCTGCCATCTTCTTCTCTGAAGTAATTGGGAGCCGTCTGTCTCTTCAAGGTTCAAGGACCAGGCCTGTCCTCTTCTTCTGTTCACTTTATGGAAACCAATGCCTCCTGAGATATATGATGTGCATATCCCACGAGGCACCAGGAGCAAAGCAGGCCATTCTCGCTTAAGTGAGAATAGAAAAGGAGGGCAGGTTGCAATGAGAATAATTAAAAAAGAAGAAGGCACACAAATTAGAGCTAAAGTTTTTGAAAGTTACATCGACCATTTTTTTTTTGGAATAGAGGTTTAAAGGTGAAAGGGGGACAGGCTCAACTGGTATTGGTAGTGATAAACCATGCATGAGACAGGGAAACCTAGGAACAGTCCAAGCAGGTTTTTCCCGCTTTTTTTTCCCATAAAGGCAGCAAACAGTTCCAATGCAGGAGGACTTTGTACAACAAGTCCATAGCATAAAACAAACAAAAAAACAAAAAGAGAAAAAAACAAAAACAAAAAAACAAACAAAACATCTGTTTGTCTGAGCCCCCTAATAGGTTCCCCAAAATAAAAAGGCAGTACATGGATCCTTCTAGTGTTCTACCAGCACTCAGGTTCATAATTTACCTGGCTACCAGGTGAGTTATGAACCTGGGAATGGCGGCTTTATGCAACCAAACTTTTATAAGGCCTCGGGGCTCTAGGACCCAGAACAAGACTCATGAAGGCTGTTTTCCCCATATCAGTCATAAACTCTAGAGCCCCTCACCATGTGTAAGTGAGAAACCTAGGTGACAAATTTACACTGTTCACAATCCTTCCATCCAGAAATCTTGATGTGTGGCCCTCGTACAGCAAAACACCCTATTGATAAATATGCATGCCACAGCCCCATTCATTCTTATGCCATATTCTGCTGAATCCCTGGATGCAAGCATGATACTGACCCCAATCATGTTTGCATGTAGACAGGCTGCCCTAGCAACAGGAAAATTGAGATGTCCTTTTAGTAAAATCTCCACCCCTTGCGCCATGCAATTATGATGTGCTACTGAAAGAAGCATATTGTATGCTATGTCCACAGCTACTTTACGGAACAATAATATCTTCCTACTCTTCACACCCTCACATTTCCCCTTATATGTAATTAGCTCAAAGCCCAACTCTGGGCCAAATAAAGGAACTGGTTGGTTTAGTAGAAGGGTATGGCGCTGTTCCTCTATAAAACTTATGATTTCCTATATATGTGCTATATAATTCATGGAAAAATAAAATAAAATGAAAAAATTAAGAAATCAAAAACCATACATGGTGCTGCTGTATATATCATATGTGTCAAGTAGCACGTTGTGTGTGGATGTGCGTGCCAGTGTGGAAAAAGTGATGGAAGGGAGGGTGGGGAGAGGGGGGGGGGGGGGGGGAGGTGGGGGGAGGGGGAGGGGGGGAGTGAGGTGGTTGAAAGACAAAGGTAAATGGGAATAATCCACTGTATATCCAAAATCAACCTAATAAAGTGCACACGTGCAGCCAAAAATATATAAAGGTCCTTATTTGCACAATAAATTGGTACATGTGATGGTCCCGTAGATGTTCAATGACGAAACGCGTAGGGCGTGGCCTAATCTGTGCTTCCAAAACAACTCTGAACAGCTGATGGTTAACCGAGAATTTTGTCTTTTTTTGCCTGCTACATGCTTTTAAATTGTGAGTACCTCTCTGCTTGTTTTGAATAAACTTTTTTAAACGATCTTACACTATGGGCACCCCTTCTCTTTTTATATGACACACTGCGATCCTGAGACTGCCAGAGATTGCCGCACAGTGGCTTAGACTGTGACTGCCTGATACCCCAGCAGGGGTGAAGTGAGCTGGTGAGTGGCTGCACATTTAGAGCATGGGATTTTATTATCAGAAGGATCATAAGTACGAACATCACATGTACCAATTTATTATGCAAATAAGGACTTTTATATATTTTTGGCTGCACGTGTGCACTTTATTAGGTTGATTTTGGATATACAGTGGATTATTCCCATTTACCTTTGTCTTTCAACCACCTCACTCCCCCCCCCTCCCCCTCCCCCCACCTCCCCCCCCCTCTCCCCACCCTCCCTTCCATCACTTTTTCCACACTGGCACGCACATCCACACACAACGTGCTACTTGGCACATATGATATATACAGCAGCACCATGTATGGTTTTTGATTTCTTCATTTTTCATTTTATTTTATTTTTCCATGAATTATAAAGCACATATATAGGAAATCATAAGTTTTATAGAGGAACAGCGCCATACCCTTCTACTAAACCAATCAATCTAGCTGTCCCCATTTATGGTGACTGCATGTTGGGTGGCAGCAGTTCAAAATTGTTTGTAATCACATCTCCACCATCTCCACTGCGCGGGTTCACCACTTTTTTCAAATAAAGGAACTGGGACCCCAGGAGGTGTTAAAAAAAAAAAAGTTGATCTGGTTGCAATGCTCAAGTCCTCTGCTTTCCATCACTGGATGTCCTTAGTCTTTTGGGTTGTATGACACCCACTGTCATTCAACCCTGAATACTGGAGGAATCATGTGAGGACAGGATGTCATGAATCAACCCCAGGGGGGCTTAACTACGGATCCCTGTATTCACATAGTGATGCAGAGAACGGCACTGTCATCGCAGCTCTCTGCATCATTTATGACAGGCCATTGTGATAGAAGATCAGAAGAGAACCCTGCATGTCACAAGGCTGTCCTAAAGGAAAAAGTAAATATCGTATTATTATTATTACAGGTACTTAAATAGCACCATCAATTTACACAGCATTTACATATACACTATCTTACCAAAAGTATTGGGACACCTGCCTTTACACGGAAGAAGTTTAATTGCATCCCAGTCTTGGTTCGTAGGGTTCAATATTGGGTTGGCCACCCTTTGCAGCTATAAAAGCGTCAATTCTTCTGGGAAGGCTGTCCACAAGGTTTAGAAGTGTGTCAATGGGAATGTTTGACCATTCTTCCAAAAGCGCATTTGTGAGGTCAGGCACTGATGTTGGATGAGAAGGCCTGGCTCGCAGTCTCCACTCTAATTCATCCCAAAGGTGTTCTATCGGGTTGAGGTCAGGACTCTGTGCAGGCCAGTCAAGTTCCTCCACCCCCAAACTCGCTCAATTATGTCTTTATGGACCTTGCTTTGTGCACTGGTGCGCAGTCATGTTGGAACAGGAAGGGGCCATCCCCAAACTGTTCCCACAAAGTTGGGAGCATGAAATTGTCCAAAATGTCTTGGTATCCTGATGCCTTAAGAGTTCCCTTCACTGGAACTAAGGGGTTAATCCCAACCTCTAAAAAAACAACCCCACACCATAATCCCCCCTTCACCAAACGATTTGGACCAGTGCACAAAGCAAGGTCCATAAAGACATGAATGAGACAGTTTGAGGTGGAGCCAGTGCGTGACCTCACAAATGCACTTCTGGAAGAATGGTCACCCTCCTAAACCTTGTGGACGGCCTTCCCAGAAGAGTTGAAGCTGTTATAGCTGCAAGGGGTGGGCCAACTCAATATTGAACCCTACGGACTAATGCCCCGTACACACGGTCGGACTTTGTTCGGACATTCCGACAACAAAATCCTAGGATTTTTTCCGACGGATGTTGGCTCAAACTTGTCTTGCATACACACGGTCACACAAAGTTGTCGGAAAATCCGATCATTCTGAACGCGGTGACGTAAAACACGTACGTCGGGACTCTAAACGGGGCAGTGGCCAATAGGTTTCATCTCTTTATTTATTCTGAACATGCATGGCACTTTGTGTGTCGGATTTGTGTACACACGATCGGAATTTCCGACAACGGATTTTGTTGTCGGAAAATTTTATATCCTGCTCTCAAACTTTGTGTGTCGGAAAATCCGATGGAAAATGTGTGATGGAGCCCACACACGGTCGGAATTTCCGACAACACGCTCCGATCTGACATTTTCCATCGGACCGTGTGTACGGGGCATAAGACTGGGATGCCATTAAAGTTCATGTGTGTGTAAAGGCAGGGGTCCCAATACTTTTGCTAATAGTGTATATTGTACATTCACATCAGTCCCTGCCTTCAAGGAGCTTGCAATCTAAGGTCCCTAACTCACATTCATACATACACATACTAGTGCCAATTGAGACAGGAGCCAATTAATCTACCAGCTTGTCTTTGGAGTGTGGGAGGAAACCGGAGTACTCGGAGGAAACCCACGCAGGCACAGGGAGAACACACCTACCAACATGCCTTTGAAGCGTGGGAGGAAAGCCACGCAGTGTATAAAAGTATCAAACATTGCCAAAGAGACCCAGGCTTTAATTTGGCCACAAAATTGTAGAGACAACCAGGGAAACAAAATAAGAAAAAAAATGCTGCCCCCTCAAACCCTGACATCCTAGACACTGGCCCCGGAGCCCCATTATGGTAAACTATGGGAAATACAGCCCTGGTCCCCATGAGCCAGATTGTTCTTGGCTCAGAACTAGCATATTCAACAGATTGGAACAAAACAAATGACAGAAGAGAGAGAGAAAACAATAGCTGCCATTATGACATGTTTGTCATATTGCTCTTTTAGCAGAACACCTCCATCCACCAACATGAAGTGATATTTACTCTACATGACACATTAAATGCAAGTGTTGGAGCTGTTCCACCATCTCCTGGGGAGTAATACAATGCCAAAATACATTGTACAAGATGCAATTGCCATTTCAATTAGTCTTCTATTAAAACTGTCACTGCGGGGTTTTCCCATGCACCTGTGTCTCGGATGCTGCCTTTGCAAAAAACAATGTCAAGTTCTGCGGATCCGTCTTTGTGGAAAAAAGACGGATCTCAGTCGCAAAAGAGAACTCATACATGCGGCAATTCACGAAGCGAACCATTAGTAAATGTAAAGGTTATTAAAGGAGTGAGGAAGTAAGTTGCAGGAACCTACAGCTGGCCGCACAAACCTTGACTACAGTAGAAAAAAGCTGGTGGCACAACGTGGGATCCCTTGGGATGTGTTTCACCAAAATTCTGGCCTAATTGTACAGACTTATGCCCCGTACACACGGTCGGATTTTCCGACGGAAAATGTGTGATAGGACCTTGTTGTCGGAAATTCCGACCGTGTGTGGGCTCCATCACACATTTTCCATCGGATTTTCCGACACACAAAGTTTGAGAGCAGGCTATAAAATTTTCCGACAACAAAATCCGTTGTCGGAAATTCCGATCGTGTGTACACAAATCCGACGCACAAAGTGGCACGCATGCTCAGAATAAATAAAGAGATGAAAGCTATTGGCCACTGCCCCGTTTATAGTCCCGACGTACGTGTTTTACGTCACCGCGTTTAGAACGATCGGATTTTCCGACAACTTTGTGTGACCGTGTGTATGCAAGACAAGTTTGAGCCAACATCCGTCGGAAAAAATCCTAGGATTTTGTTGTTGGAATGTCCGAACAAAGTCCGACCGTGTGTACAGGGCATAAGAGGAGGAGGTCCCAGGCAGGGCTTCGAGTTGTTTGTCCAGGAACAATAAAGTTTTTCTTACCAGGGATCACGTTGTGTGCTTTCATCTTTTCCATTCACAGATAGTTTGGGGCAAAAAATAAGCCCCGACCCAGTTCCCGCACACAAGAGCCAATGAGGTGGCCCCATATTGTATTCAGGTCTTAGGAGCAACAACCAACCTGCCTTGTTTTAATGCATAGGACTTGAATTGTCCTCTAGAGCATTGAATTCAATGGGATCTTTTCCCAAACTGAAGCTCTGTCAAGCTATGTACCTATTGGTCTACATATACAAGATATTGGTCCACATATACACGATATTGTCAATACGACGCGTGCCTTTACACGCACACAAATTTTAATGGCATCCCAGTCTTAAGCCTCGTACACACAATCGGATTTTCCGCAGACAAAACCTCAGACTTTTGCCTGAAGGGCATTGGCCAGGAACTTGTCTTGCATACAAACGGCAAGGAATTGTCGGCCAACAAACACGAACGTAGTGATGTACTACCTGGTTTTTCAGCTCTTTAGCGCCACCCTTTGGGCTCTGCTAATTTTGTGTTAGTAGAAGTTTAGTGAGTGTTGATTCGCGCTTTTCATTTCATGCTTTTCAGTTTGTTTCTGAATGGCCGTTCGTCAACCAGAATCGGAGGAGATAACGCGCTATTTATTATTGGCCTTAGAGTTATTGCTTTAACCCAAGTCCAGTCCAGGAACAGGAGGAGGAGGAGGAGTTCTTGAACCAAAAATTGGTTGCTTTATTAATCGTGACCAATTATGTCATATGCATTTGCTGCGGGAGCTCCAGGAGAATAATCCAGATGATTTTCGGAATTATCTCCAGATGACGGACCCCTGCTTTCACCAACTCTTGGCATTGCTGACCTCCTATATTAAGAAGCAGGACACATGCATGAGGCTTTTATTTTATTTTTTGGTTCAATAATAATGATTTGATTTGGTATATTTTCTATATTTTTGGATGCATAGAATGCACTTTTTGGTTAAGTTCTATTGGCAGATAGCATGTCTAACATTATTTGTTTTCTTTTTTTAATGCACAATAAAAAAATTGTGGAGAATAATACTTGGTTATGTATTTTACTTAAATTGACATTTTGGGAGTAGGCAGTTGCATTTACTTGCTTTGGTAATGGATTATTCTCTCTTAATGATGGCTTTCCTGAACCTTGCTTTGGATATGGACTACTCTCTCAGAATGCTGCTTGCCCTAAACCTTTCTTTGTATAGCGACTAATCACTTGGAATTCTGCCTGCCCTGAATCTTGCTTTAGATAAGGACTACTCTCTTGGAACGCTGTCTGCCCAGAACTTTGCTTTGGATGTAGACTACTCTTTCAAAATGCTGCCTGCCCCGAACCTTGCTTTGGATATGGACTACTCAATTTGAATGCTGCCTCCCCTGAACCTTGCTTTGCTACTCTCTCTTAATGGTGGCTTCCCCTTAACCTTGCTTTGGATATGGACTATTCTATCTGAATGAGGGCTTCCCTGAACCTCGTTTTGGAATATAAACTACTCTCTCAGAATTCTGCCTGCCCTGAACTTGCTTTGGATATGGATTACTTTCTCTAAATGCTACATGCTCTGAACTTTGCTTTGTATATTGATTACTCTCTCAGAACACTGCCTGCCCTGAAAGGACTACCTACTTCCTCATTGTTATCTGTCACAGTAATTAAATTCCCGATTTGCAATCTAGTTCTGAGCATATAGTGCCTAGGTCTTGGGGGGAATCAAATACCAGTGGGTATATCAGCCATAAGAGAAAGGTGGCTACTAAAGGTGAAGCTAAACTGACATCACGTTATTTTTACAGAGTAGGACGCAAACCAGTTCCCTTAAAAAACACTGCAGCTTCAGGGCAAATAATATCTGCAATGGAGGGCAGATGGTTGACTGCCAGACATTCGGTGTGGGATATTGCTGAATGTCCAAAAAAATAAAAATAAAATAGAACCATCAGGTGTGAACAACCTGATGTTATTTTACTCCTTAGTGGAATTTTATTTTAGAAGAAATGTAGCAGAGCTCTCTTCATTTCCTTGCAAGAAAGTCAACCTCCCCTTTAAGATCAAATGCTGAGACTGTGTGACCAGTAACTCGTCTGGCATTTAATATTAATTATCTTGACATCCCCGCTGTGAGTCCCCTCTCTCACAGCTGCATTATGGTTCATGTCATTCCATTAATGTTTAATGTGTCGTAATTACAATGATGTTTGCAGATATTTTGATCTGATTCTGGAAGGAAAGATGTACAGGGGGGTTCCATTGCTGACCTGCCTCGGAAAATGCTGGTTGCTACCCCACTGGCTTTAAAGTGATATTAAACGCTTGCTGTTTTTTTAAAATAACAAACATTTCATACTTACCTGCTCTGTGTAGTGGTTTTGCACAGAGTAGCCCCGATCCTCCTCTTCTTGGGTCCCCCGCTGGGGCTCAAGGCCCCTCCCTCCTGCCTAGTGCCCCCATAGCAAACTGCAGGCTTGCTCCCGAGACGCTGCTCCGTGTGTCCATTCACACATGGAGCGCAGCTTGGCCTCGCCCCCACTTACTCCTCATTGGCTCACTGGCTGTGATTGACGGTAGCTGAAGCCAATGGGTACCGCTGCTGTCTCAGCCAATGAGGAGGGAAACACCTCCCACCGGTGACTGCTGCTCTCTTTCCTTGTGCAGGGGGACAGGTCTTGTTTCCGCCCCTTCTGCAGTTTTCTGCAGGCAGCTTGTAGTGGGTGGAGCCTGCTGGGTCCCTCCCACCAGTGACTGCTTCTCTCTCCTTATGCAGGGTGACTGGTCTTGTCTCTGCCCCCTCCTTTAGTTTTCTGCAGGCAGCCTGTAGTGGGTGGGGCTGCTGGGCCCCTCCCACAGCTCTTCTCTCTGCACAGGCTATGTACAGCACAGTGATGATGTCACTGCTATTTTTACAAGGTGATATCTGATTTTGCAAAGACATTTGGTACACTCAAAGTGGATTTATATCATTTGTGGCTATAAAGGAATATACAGTATTTCAATGAATGTTTTGTTTGAGATTCACTCTCATTGACCTGATGACCACTGTGTCAGATACCATGAATCAGACTGAGACAGTACAGTTAAATCACACTTGTTTAATAATAATAATAAAAAAGGTAAACATAGTCAAAACATAGTCAGAGTTCAGGAACTGGAACAGATAGTCAGACAAGCCAAAACGTCTGGGAGCCAGAAGGAATGTCAGCCAAGCAAGTCTTTAACAGGAACACAGGAGAGCGTCTCTAGAGATGTGACCAAGGCGAAGGCAGAAATCATCTGGACTGGACGGCTTAAGTAGGCAGGACCGACGAGCAGGATATCATCAACAGGTGAGCCACTGTGGGATAGGAGCTGGCAATTAGCCGACAGCTGAGCGGCCAGCTCAGAGAAGGAAGGGCTGAACCCAGCCCTGACACACTCTCACAATTTTACAGTTTGTATGACATAAATGATGAGAGTGCCAAGCCAGGAAATGAGGGGAAAACCTTTGAATGGGGCACCTGATCCAGTGACCGCTGACCATCTACTGTTCAAATGGCTGCACTGCAATTACTTGCGTTGATTTCTCTGCACACTGTTAGCTTCTCAAACTATGCATTGGAATATGCAGTAAGTCAGATGGAGCCTGCCTCATCTCCTGGATGGAGGATGTCCAGCATCATATAGCCCAGGGGTCTCCAAACTTGCCAAAGTACCAGTTTACTGTCATTCAGGCTTTTGGCTTTTTGGGGGCTGGACTCTGGCAAGAGGGAGTAGAAAATGTCTTAGTGTGGGAGCACACAGTTCCTCATCATTGGTGTCAGTGGCAGTAATTATGACCAATTGTTGATGTCATTCGGAGGAATAGTTCCTCGTATTGTTGGTGTCAGTGGGAGGAAATGATTCCTTGTATTGTTGGTGTCAGTGGGAGGAAATGATTCCTTGTATTGTTGGTGTCAGTGGGAGGAAATGATTCCTTGTATTGTTGGTGTCAGTGGGAGGAAATGATTCCTTGTATTGTTGGTGTCAGTGGGAGGAATGGTTCCTTGTATTGTTGGTTTCAGTGTGAGGAAATGATTCCTTGTATTGTTGGTGTCAGTGTGAGGAAATGATTCCTTGTATTGTTGGTGTCAGTGGGAGGAAATGATTCCTTGTATTGTTGGTGTCAGTGGGAGGAAATGATTCCTTGTATTGTTGGTGTCAGTGGGAGGAATGGTTCCTTGTATTGTTGGTTTCAGTGTGAGGAAATGATTCCTTGTATTGTTGGTGTCAGTGGGAGGAATAGTTCCTCGTATTGTTGGTGTCAGTGGGAGGAAATGATTCCTTGTATTGTTGGTGTCAGTGGGAGGAATGGTTCCTTGTATTGTTGGTTTCAGTGTGAGGAAATGATTCCTTGTATTGTTGGTGTCAGTGGGAGGAATAGTTCATTGTATTGCTAGTGTCAGTGGCAGTAATTAAGGCCGATTGTTGGTGTCAGTGAAAAGAATAGTTCCGCATATTGTTGATGTCAGTGGGAGGAATAGTTCCGTGTACTGTTGGAGTCAGTGGGCGGAATAGTTCCTTTTATTGTTAGTGTCAGTGGCAAAAATAATGGCCAGTTGTTGGTGTCGGTGGGAGGATTGGTTCCTCGTATTGTTGGTGTCAGTGGGAGAAATAGTTCCTTGTATTGTTGGTGTCAGTGGCAGGAATAGTTCCTTGTATTGTTGGTGATAGTTGGAGGAATCATTCCTCGTATTGTTGGTGTCAGTGGCAGTAATTATGGCCAATTGTTGGTGTCAGTGGGAGGAATGGTTCCTTGTATTGTTGGTTTCAGTGTGAGGAAATGATTCCTTGTATTGTTGGTTTCAGTGTGAGGAAATGATTCCTTGTATTGTTGGTGTCAGTGGGAGGAATAGTTCATTGTATTGCTAGTGTCAGAAGCAGTAATTAATGTCAATTATTGGTGTCAGTGAAAAGAATAGTTCCACATATTATTGGTGTCAGTGGGTGGAATAGTTCCTTTTATTGTTAGTGTCAGTGGCAAAAATTATGGCCAGTTGTTGGTGTCGGTGGGAGGATTGGTTCCTCATATTGTTGGTGTCAGTGTGAGGAATGATTCCTTGTATTGTTGATATCAGTGGGAGGAATAGTTCCTTGTATTGCTAGTGTCAGTAATTAATGTCAATTATTGGTGTCAGTGAAAAGAATAGTTCTACATATTGTTGGTGTCAGTGGGAGGAATAGTTCCGTGTACTGTTGGTGTCAGTGGGAGGAATAGTTCCGTGTACTGTTGGTGTCAGTGGGAGGAATAGTTCCGTGTACTGTTGGTGTCAGTGGGAGGAATAGTTCCGTGTACTGTTGGTGTCAGTGGGTGGAATAGTTCCGTGTACTGTTGGTGTCAGTGGGTGGAATAGTTCAGTGTACTGTTGGTGTCAGTGGGTGGAATAGTTCCGTGTACTGTTGGTGTCAGTGGGAGGAATAGTTCCGTGTACTGTTGGTGTCAGAGAGTGGAATAGTTCCTTTTATTGTTAGTGTCAGTGGCAAAAATTATGGCCAGTTGTTGGTGTCGGTGGGAGGATTGGTTCCTCATATTGTTGGTGTCAGTGGGAGAAATAGTTTCTTTATAATATTTATGGACCTGACTGTAGTTGTATATAAAATGCACTTTTTATCTTTCAAAAAGTGTTTCTCAGTACTAAACCTTTCATCCAATTTCTAAATTGCTGCATTTGTAAATTTTAAAAGCCAATATAAAGGAATAGTGGCGGTAAAAAAAAGCTCTTGTGGATTTAATTAAAGTTTTTTTTTTTTTTTTTGGTTAATTCTCCTTGAAGGGGGTGTGGCAGGGGGTGTGTCCTATGCCTACATACATTTGCTAGTAGGTGTCCCTCACTCCCATCTCACAATGTTGGGAGGTATGGGTATGAATACTTTTTCACGGCACTGTAGATCAGCACAGAGACTTGGTAATGACATCACTAGGTGTGTAATGAAAACAGAAAGTTTTTTATGTAAAAATGTAATCAGCATGTTGATGATGGGGGGGGGGGAAGGAACCGGGGAAGACAAAATATAATCAGATTATATGTCAGCCTTAGGCCAATTCTGTCTATTAAAAATCTTCACATTCACATAATGAAGGTGAAACGCGTGGCAAGTACTAAGGCAGCGGCAGCTTTAATGACAGCCTTATTTCCATGCAGCGATGAGCGCAGACTGGAATTTACCAGCAGAGATGAATCTAATTCTGGAGTGTGAACTCTTCTCTGCACTGTCAGTCGGAGGGGTCGACTCATCAAAGCGGATTTCCCCCCTGCAGGACCCCACATTGCATGTGCCATAGGCGCTGATTCAGCAGAGTGTTTGGAATACGTTAGGGGGTCATAAGCCGACCCAACAGCACTTTGTAGAATCTTCTTCTTTTTTTTTTTTTTAGATCAGGCTTGACATGCAAAAAAAAAAATGAGATAATGAAATGCAAAACACATGCAGAAGGAAAAACATAATTAGAATGTGAATTCCAAGCCTGAAGTGTATGTTCAGCCAAAACATTTTTTTTTTTAAATTTGGGATGGTGTAAGGAAGGGTTGGGGCCCATTTACACAAGGACATAGGGATGCATGCAAGTTCATGCGTTGAGAAATGTTGTTAGGCAACCCATTTATAATGAATACGCTGTAATGCATCCAAATGCATGGAAATTTTAAGTGGTTGTAAATCTCAGACATTAAATATGAATAAAGCATATCCCCCTCTATAGTGTGTATTTGTCTTAATTAACCACTTGCTTACTGGGAACATAACCCCCCCTCCCCCTCCTGTCCAGACCAATTTTCAGCTTTCAGCGCTGATGCACTTTGAATGACAATTGCGCGGTCATCCAACACTGTACACAAATGACATTTTTATCACTTTTTTCACACAAATAGCACTTTCTTTTGGTGGTATCTAATCACAGCTGGGGTTTTATTTTTTGCTAAACAAACAAAAAAAGATGGAAAATTTTGAAAAATAAAAAAACACGTTTCATAGTTTGTTATAAAACTTTGCAAACAGGTCATTTTTCTCCTTCATTGATATGCGCTGATGAGGCGGCACTGGTGGGCATTGATAGGCTGCACTGATGGGCACTGATAGGCACAGTTAAGGTGGCACTGTTTGGGACAGATAAGGCATTACTGATTGGGACAGATAAGGCGGTACTGATAGGCACAGATAAGGCGGTACTGATTGGGACAGATAAGGCGGTACTGATAGGCACAGATAAGGCGGTACTGATTGGGACAGATAAGGCGGTACTGATAGGCACAGATAAGGCGGTACTGATCGGGACAGATAAGGCGGTACTGATAGGCACAGATAAGATGGCACTGATTGGCCCTGATGGGTGGCACTGATGAGCACTGATAGGTGTTACTGATAGGTACCACTGATAGATGGCACTGATAGGTGGCACTGATGAGCACTGATAGGTGTTACTGATAGGTACCACTGATAGATGGCACTGATGGGCACTGGTAGGTGACACTGATGGGCAGCACTGTTGATGAGGCACTGATTGTGGGCACTGATAGGTGGCACTGTGGGCACTGATGAGTGGCACTGTGGGCACTGGTAGGTGGCGCTGGTGGGCAATGGTAGGCGGCACTATTGTGTACTGCTAGGTGGCACTGACAGGTGGCACAGGTGGGCACAGATGAGCTGGCAGCAGCTCTCATTGATCAGGACTAATGTCCCTCTCACAGCCGCCGGTAATCGGCTTATTTTTTCTCCTCGTGCTGTCAGCGCAAGGAGAAAAAATAGCCGATTACCGTCTCTCTTTACATCACATGATCAGCTGTCATTGGCTGACAGTTGATCACGTGGTAAGGGATCGGGATCGACCCCTTACTCCGATCTGTGATCAGCCGAGTCTCATAGACTCGCTGATCACAGAGCGCATGGCGTGCGTGCCCTGCAGGGGGCGCGTGGGCTGCTGGGGCACGGGAGGACGTCAATGGATGTGCTCCCGGCAAAGTAGGTCCGCGCTGATGCTATCATTCGGCTATAGCGCGGATCTGAAGTAGTTAAGAGCACTAAAGCCTCGTACACACGATCGGATTTTCGTCCGGGTATTGTGTGATGACAGACTGTTTGCCTAAAACCCAACCATTAGTACGCTACTTCAGACAATTGTTATCCAATTTTCGGCCAACAAATGTTGGTTGGCAGGCTAGTAAATTTTCGGCGGACAACGGTCCATTGTCAGATTTTGGCATCGTGTGTACAAAAGTCCGTCACACAAAAGTCCAAAGTACAAACACGCATGCTCACCAAACACGACATTAGCAGAAGGTGCCCAAAGGGTGGCGCTCAAGAGCTGAAATTCCTCGTAGTACATCACTACGTTCGTGTTTGTTGTGTGCCGTTAGTATGCAAGACAAGATCCTGGCACACGCCCTTTTGAAAAAAATTAGATGCTCGGTTGGCCAACAATCGTACCGTGTTGTATGAGGCTTAAGTGTCATTTTTGTCGGCTGCCTCCTTCCTCTGCTATCACTTCTGACACATTTTCCTGACACCAAGAGAAAAAAGGTGACAGGGGAGGAAGCTCCAGCACGCAGCCTGTGATTGGCAGTTTCAGCTCTATTGCTGTGTGAAAGAGTGTGTGTCCCTTCCCTCCAATCAGCTCTCAAACCTCTCCTCATTCAGCTCTGCAGTGTGTTATTTCAGCTCTCCGCCTCCTGTTTTCTGAAAGCTCAGACAAGCTGTATAAATTCTGGATTTTGAATGGATGTAGAGAAGAGAGGGCTGCAGATAAATAGGTGCAACTTATGTAGGAGGATTTGTTTCATCTCTGTGTATCAACTGAGGCCAATCACTGCACTGGGTATATGGAAGGGTTTACAACCACTTTAAAGAATAATTCTAGGCGTAGGTCTATTATATATAATTACACAGGTCCAGCTTAACCTTAGGTTCACCCTTGTATGGGTTTGGAAATGTACACATAATTGTGCGAGTACCTGACCCGCGGGCAAACCCGTTGCTCTTTTAGCAGACGTGCGGGGGGGGTGCCATTGATTCTTAGTGCTTATCCTCACGCAAAGGTATACGCAACACGTTTTCCCATGTGTGAGACTGTGGAGTCGTGCTTTTAAAAACTTCTTTCCCTGCCTCCCCGATCCACAAGCAAAATTCTTTGCCCTTTTAGGAGACACGCAGGGGTGCCATTAATTCTTAATGCCACGACCACGCATCGGCAAATGCAGCGTGTTTTCCCAAGCGCAAAACCGCACGGCTATGTTTTTTTTTTTTAAAAGTCTGAGACATCTTTCCCAGTATTTCTCATGGCTACAGCAGCCCATTCACCATGACTAGTCTGCTGTACCCGTGACGTGCTTGCACAAACGCACAAGTGTGAGCCTAATCTAACTATGTATACTCCAAGGAAAATCACGGTAAGTATTTGATACAATTTTCAGTATTCTTGGCCCTTATATGGCAGCATACTACCACCAGAGGTGGGCGAAGTTCAGCCCAAACACCACCTGTTCACCCGTTCAGCAAACAGCCGAATTTGCGGGGAGATCACCTGGATGTTCAATCGATGAAGTACCCAAGGGGGGCTGTGCCAACAGGTGATGCCACCAGGTGGCCCCGCCCCTTACCTATTTAACCACTTCAGCCCCAGAAGGATTTACCTCCTTCCTGACCAGAGCGTTTTTTGCGATTCGGCACTGCGTCGCTTTAATTGACAATTGCGCGGTCGTGCGACGTGGCTCCGAAACAAAATTGACGTCCTTTTTTCCCCACAAATAGAGCTTTCTTTTGGTGGTATTTGATCATCTCTGTGATTTTTATTTTTTGCACCATAAACAAAATAAGAATGACAATTTTGAAAAAAACGCATTTTTACATTTTGCTATAATAATTATCCCCAAAAAATATATAAAAACTTTTTTTCCCTCAGTTTAGGCCGATACATATTCTTCTACATATTTTTGGTAAAAAAAAAAAAATCGCAATAGGCGTTTATTGATTTGTTTGCGCAAATGTTATAGCGTTTACAAAATAGGGGATAGTTTTATGGCATTTTTAATAATAATTTTTTTTTTTTACTAGTAATGGCGGCAATTAGCGATTTTTATTGTGACTGCGATGTTATGGCGGACATGTCGGACATTTTTTACACATTTTTGGGACCATTGTCATTTATACAGCAATCAGTGCTATAAAAATGCATTGATTCCTGTATAAATGACACTGGCAGTGAAGGGGTTAATCACTAGGGGGCGGGGAGGGGTTAAGTGTGTCCTAGGGGAGTGATTTCTAACTGTCAGAGGGATGGGCTGTGTGTGTGACGTCACTGATCTCTGCTCCGATGACAGGGAGCAGAGATCCAGTGACACTTGTCACTAGGCAGAACGGGGAGATGCTGTTTACAACGGCATCTCCCCGTTCGTCCTCTCCGTGAGGCTATCGCGGGACCAACTCACGCGACCCGACTCACGGAGATCGCGGCAGGCGCGCGCACACGGCGGCAAATTCAAAGTAACGTACGGGTACGTTACTTTGCGCAGCCGTGCCATTCTGCCGACGTAAAAGTACAGGAGCCGGTCGGGAACCGGTTAAAGTGGTTGTAAACCTAGTTACATAGCTCCCAACTGTCCCTGATTTCGAGGGACTGTCCCTGATTTGGATTTGGACTGTCCCTCTGTCCCTCATTCCTCCTCATTTGTCCCTCATTTTGGTCCCATCTATACAGTTGTTTATAAAATGCACTTTTTATCCATCAAAAAGTGTTTTCCAGCACTAAACCTTTGATCCGATTTCTAAATTGCTGCATTTGTAAATTCCAAAAGCCAATATAAAGGAATAGTAGTGGTAAAAAAAAAACAACACTTGTGGGTTTGACCAATCTTGTTTTTCTGTACGATTCTCCTTTAAGGGGGTGTGGCAAGGGGGTGTGTCCTATGCCTGCATACTTTTGCTGATAGGTGTCCCCTCATTCCCTTTTCAAAAAGTTGGGAGGTTTGCTAGTTACACCACTTTTACCTACAGGTAAGCCTATAATAAGGCGTACCTGTAGGTACTGGAAACATCTGCTTTTTTTTTTTGGCTTCTTTTACATTTTATTTATTGTAGCAACAACTCCGATATTGAATATAAAACAAAATGGTTGTAGTTGTGCCCAGAAGAGCCAGAGAAGTTGGCTACCCCCCCTACCCCCACCCAACCCCCCCCCCCCCTTATTTCACCCCCCCTCTCCCACTCCTAATCTGATCTCCTCTTGTCTCCCCCTATATCCTCTCTTCACACCCTGACCCGTTTATCAAACCTCTAACACAAACTAGCTCCTTGAGCTAGATGCCCCAAACCTCGGCGGCTCTTAATGAATCTTTGAACACCACCCATTCCCTCCACTTCATCACAAAGACCTCCATTTTCATCCCTTCACTAAACCTAAGATATTCTAGGCTTTGGATTTCGTTGATTTTGTTAAACCAGTCTCTCATCGTAGGTCTTCCTTTCTTTTGCCAATACCCAGGTATAAGGCTTTTGGCCGCATCCATGAGCTGTGGTAATAGCGTTTTTAGGTACGTTTTGGTGGGCATTTCGCTCTTGTGGAATAAACATTCCCAAGGGTCATCCGGGATAGCAATATTGGTAATCTCTTTAGTTAATCCCCTTACCTCACCCCCAGAAACATCTCCTTAACCTGCCTGATATTTACCATATACGCTTGCACCGACATCATTGGCGCATTGCGCACTGAAGAAAGGGCACGATCGTGCCGTTTCTAAAGGGCCCGTGCCGTGACCGGCAGCTCCTGGGCGCAGTCACATAGCCGGAGTCCACGGGCCCAGAAGGGAGAGGGGTGAAGATGGATGACGCCCATAGTGGGGACAGCGGGGACATCGCGGGCTTCATTTGCAGGTAAGTGCAACATAATGGGCTAGTATGCGTTGCAAGAAGAGTGGCAAGAAGAAAGACATTGTTAAAAGAAAGCCATAAGAAGTCCCATTTGCAGTTTGTGAGAAGCCATGTGGGGGACACAGCAAACATGTGGAAGAAGGTGCTCTGGTCAGATGAGACCAAAATTGAACTTTTTGGCCTAAAAGCAAAACGCTATGTGTGGCGGAAAACGAACATTGCACATCACCTTGAACACACCATCCCCACCGTGAAACATGGTGGTGGCAGCATCATGTTGTGAGGATGATTTTCTTCAGCAGGGACAGGGAAGCTGGTCAGAGTTGATGGGAAGATGGATGGAGCCAAATACAGGACAATCTTAGAAGAAAACCTGTTAGGGTCTGCAAAAGACTTGAGACTGGGACAGAGGTATTCTCACTAGCAAAAAAACATCCCAAATACGCCTGAAAAAAATGCTCTCAAACGCTTGATTCAAGCGTTTTAAGACATTCCCATTGATGGGGTCTATAGGGCCAAAAATCCCCAAATCTGCCTCAAAAGTAGCTCATGTAGCCCTTGGAACTTCAGACACCTGATCTGAACAGACCTCATAGAGACACATGTGGTTTTGGATGTTGAGCATTTTAGAGCTTTGTGCTACAAAATGCACAGATGTAAATTGGGCCTTAAAGTGGGAGTAAACTTCCATGCATGACGTTTACCTATAGGTACGGTAAATATCTCCTAAATGTGCAGCGTTTAGGAGATATTTACTTTAGATGCGGCTGGTGACGTCACCAGCACATGCGCTCTGAAGGAACAGCATACCTGCGCCATTCCTTCAGAGCCGTACCGTAAACACCAACTTCTGAGCGCATGCGAGTGACATCATCGCTGGCTCAACCATTTATATCGCCAAAGCCCGCAAACCTGCAAAAAACAACGGGGGAAGATGGAAGCGCCTTCAGCAGTGACAGCGTGCGGTTGGAGGGGTTCATTTTCAGGTAAATCTGTCATAATTTGCTAGTATGCGATGCATGCCCAGGCCCAATTTTTTTTTTTTTTTAATGCGGTTTATCACCGCTTTAATAAAATAAGGCAAGGAAAGAACGCCAGTGAGATTTTTTTTTTTGTCTGTGTCCCTGTTGGAAATTTTCCCTCACTTCCTGTCTAGTAAGTCATTGTCAACAGGACAGGAAGTGAGGGTAAATGTCTCTATGACCTCGTTCACAGGGGCAGCAACCCCTGCCACCCATCTGAAAAGTGATCCATGGTGGATTGATTTGCAGAGGGTGGTTGTTTGGCGGATGGGAGGAGATATATCGACTTCTCGACACTTTTTTTTTTTTTTAAAGACCAAACCACCATGTTGCAACCACGCCACCGCAGAGCAGTTGTGTTGCAGCCCCATTCACTTGAATGGGCCGTGTTCGGTGGTGGTACTGCTCCCAACGCACCCGAACTTACACAGTTAAGTGAAATATTATGAATGCAAAATAATTATACAGAATTATTTATACATTATACCTAATTAAAGAAGTTATCGAAAAAGGGGAGTTGGGACTTTATCATCCCGGATTCAGTAGAACAAAAAAGGGAAATTTGGGACTTTAAATGAGGTGGTAGACTTTGTGTGGAACACGTGGTCAGTTTTATTGGAATAAAAATATAAAAAGTATAATGCATGTAGGTGATATACATCATATAAAAAAGCATATTTTGAAGTATTGTCATAGTGTACATATGCATACTCGATTCAAATTGCTGAGTAATAATGAATTTCATATACAGAGATCAATAACTAAGTAACATCGTAATATACGTATGCATAGAGCAATAACATCATATGGGTAGATGTATACATGAAAAACACTTGGTACATATATATGGCATAATCAATTAGCCTGACAGCTGGCAGCCAAAGGAATGATACAAAAAATATGTGTAACGTATCTTGGTATGAAGTTAGTAGGCATGTAACTACATCCTTAATGCCCAAGGATGTAGTTACATGCCTACTAACTTCATACCAAGATACGTTACACATATTTTTTGTATCATGATGTTATGATGTTATTGCTCTATGCATACGTATATTACGATGTTACTTAGTTATTGATCTCTGTATATGAAATTCATTATTACTCAGCAATTTGAATCGAGTATGCATATGTACACTATGACAATACTTCAAAATATGCTTTTTTATATGATGTATATCACCTACATGCATTATACTTTTTATATTTTTATTCCAATAAAACTGACCACGTGTTCCACACAAAGTCTACCACCTCATTTAAAGTCCCAAATTTCCCTTTTTTGTTCTAATTAAAGAAGTTAAACTGTAAGTAAAGACAAAACTTTTTTTTTTTTTTTTAGTTTTGGATAGAGTGGAGAGGGATTAGAACACCTGTCAGTTTTTATTGCTGTCTGTGCCCCTGTTAGGGAGATTTATCCTATTTGTCCTGTTTACCATTATCATAGAGAGTGAATGTAAAAAAGAAAAAAAACATTTGGGGTGAAGACCATAACAGTAATAGAGGGGAAATTTTCCAACTGGTTCTGGGGACAGTGGTGCCACCCTGGGATTCCCTCACCTAGGGGGGATTTCCTCTCACTTCCTGTTGTGGCTATGGGACAGGAAGTGAAGGAAAATCTCCCCAATGTGATAGTTAGCAAAATAAATAAATAAAAGTGACAGGGGCTATAACCCTCCCTAATTCTATCCAAAATGAAAAAAAAAAGTTTTGACTTTTGTCTACTTATTTTTTTTTTTAGAACTAAAAAAAAAGAAAAAAAAATATATTTTTAAAATCCCACTACAGATTCCCTTTAATGTGGGTGGTGAGTTTTACCGCAGTTTAGTGAATCGAGGCCATTATAGCATGCAGTTCTGTTTCCATGGCAACCAACACCAGGTAGCAGCTGAATAACATTCAAAGGCTGTCTGAGCAGTGTTAAAATTCCGCACACATTATCATGCCAACAGTCAAAGAAAAAAATAAAATAAAAGGAAAAGGGGGAAAAAAAAAAAAAAAGGACCCGGGCATTTGGAGTCAAGTCTGGTCAAGGCTCCAAAGTCCAAACCCATCTTCGTATACTAATTTTTCCTACACTATCAGCAAAGTTGTGACTGCATCAGGATTATTTGAAAGTCAATTCCACCCACAACTGATGTTTTATTTTGGTCCCGGTCACTGATTGGTTCAACCGCATGCTTGCTTCTTATATTCCATGAGCTTTGCATCGGAATTCCCACCCGCTGAGGCCATTACATTATGAGGCCATATGATGGTGTCATGCTGTCCAGGAAGACTTAGGGATCATAGTGGCACCTAAATGCACTAAGACAACTTGCAATGTATTGTGCACAACACATGAAAATGGAACATTGACACCCTGATGCGTTGTGGTGCAAATCATTTTCAATGGGCCCCCAATGCTACTGAAGTGCACTTGTGTAAAAAGGCCGTTAGGGTCCATTTACACTTATCCATTGCAGTGCATTGTGCATGCAAATGGATCATAGACACGCTGGTGCACTGTGGTGCAAATCATTTTCAGTAGTTGGTGCATTGTGGTACACATCATTTTCAGTGGCTTGCACATTGTGGTGCAAATCATTTTTAGTGGCACCCCAATACACTAAGACAACTTGCAATGTATTGTGCACAACACATGAAAATGAATCATTGACAGGCTGGTGCATTGTGGTGCAAATCATTTTCAATGACAGCCCAATGCCACTGAAGTGCTCTTGTGTGAATAGGCCCTTAGGGCCCATTTACACTTATCCATTGCAGTGCATTGTGCATGCAAATGGATCATAGACATGCTGGTGTACTGTGGTGCAAATAATTTTCAGTGGTTGGTGCATTGTGGTACACATAATTTTCAGTGGCTTGCGCATTGTGGTGCAAATCATTTTTAGTGGCACCCCAATACACTAAGACAACTTACAATGTATTCTGCACACCACATGAAAATGGAACTTTGACATGCTGGTGTGTTGTGGTGCAAATCATTTTAAATGGCACCCCAATGCTACTGAAGTGCACTTTTGTGAATAGGCCCTTAGGGCCCATTTACACTTATCCATTGCAGTGCATTGCGCATGCAAATGGATCACAGACACGCTGGTGCATTGTGGTGCAAATCATTTTCGGTGGCTTGCGCATTGTGGTGCAAATCATTTTCAGTGGTTGGTGCATTGTGGTACACATCATTTTCAGTGGCTTGCACATTGTGGTGCAAATCATTTTCAATGGCACCCCAATGCTACTGAAATGCACTTTTGTAAAAAGGCCCTTAGGGCCCATTTACACTTATCCATTGCAGTGCATTGTGCATGCAAATGGATCATAGACATGCTGGTGTACTGTGGTGCAAATCATTTTCAGTGGCATCTTAAAGTCCTAAGGCAGCTTTGCGTGCATTGAGCAGAACGTATGCAAATGGATCGTAGACCCAGTGGTGCATAGTGGTGCAAATCATTTTCAATGGCACCCTAATGCACGGAAACAAGCCATCTTAAAACAGCGTGCATTAAAGCGGGGTGTAAGGGTAGCAAAACACACCAGGATGTGAAGGTGTGATTGGGGCTCTAAAGCCACACTGACCCCCCCCCCCCCACACACACACACACCCCCCAAAAAAAAAAATTGGAACATCTAGCTGTTCAAGGCAAAGTGAATCAAACCACAAAGAGTCCAACCACAATATGCTCATCTCTCTATTGTTCCTCCACCTCTGGACCTCTACTTACAGAGTGATGTCACTGCTCCCCTTGAGCCCTGGTATTTTGGTGGCGCTAAAAGGGAGTCCTAGAGAGGGAGTATAAAGTGGTTGGAGAGTGGTCTTTACCAAAACACTGAACAGGCAAGGCAACGGGGTCTCTTTGATATATGATATAATAACATCGGGGTGGGGGGGGGTTATCCAGGCCTCATTCACACAAACCCTGGAACCTGTAGTCTGTAAACGGGCAGTGTGCGTTCAAGACCACTCACCCGCACCTACCCACCTGTCATATTTGGAAAAGCAGCTGTGCCCATCCAACATCCAAAGCAACTGGAGGTTCAGGCCTACATACACACATGGCTCATTCATGGACTACGGATCATAGCACCCATGTAAATGAGGCCAAAAAGTGTTATAGATACTTTGCATAAGTGTGTTTTCCTGTAGTATGACAAACGGTAGAGCGCTCCAACAGATTTATGCGCTTTGGGAAATGTTGCGTTTAAATTTGTTGCGCAGCACATCTTTCACAAGTGGAGCACATACCTGGAAATCCTCAGAGAATGCATATCAATTCATATATTATATGCTGTATATTATATATATACACACACACACACTAAATTACCAAAAGTATTGGGACACCTGCCTTTACACGCACATCAACTTTAATGGCCTCCCAGTCTTAGTCCGTAGGGTTTAATATTGAGTTGGCCGACCCATTGCAGCTTCAACTCTTCTGGGAAGGTTGTCCACAAGGTTTAGGAGTGTGTCTATGGGAATGTTTGACCATTCTTCCAGAATTCTTACAGAAGCACATTTGTGAGGTCGGGCACTGATGTTGGAAGAGAAGGCCCTGGCTCACAGTAATTCATCCCAAAGGTGTTCTATCAGGTTGAGGTCAGGACTCTATACAGGCCAGTCAAGTTCCTCCACCCCAAACTCACCCATCCATGTCTTTATAGACCTTGCTTTGTGCACTGGTCCAAATCATTTGATGGAGGGGGGATTATGGTGCGGGATTGTTTTTCAGGGGTTGGACTTGGCCCCATAGTTTCAGTGAAGGGAATTCTTACGGTGTCAGCATACCAAGACATTTTGGACAATTTAATGCTCCCAACTTTGTGGAAACAGTTTGGGGATGGCCCCTTCCTGTTTATACATGACTGCGCACCAGTGCAAGGTGCAGTTACAGTAGCCCTCACAAACAACAATAGCCCCCCCCCCCCCATAACAATTGACCCTCTCCAGCAACAATAGCCCCCCTGCAACAAAATACTCCCTAGCCACAACAGATCCACCCCAGAAACAATAGACCCCCACCAGCAACAATAGATCTCCCAGCAGCCAGCATTAATAGGCCCTCCAGCAGCCAGCAACAGCAGACCCCTCCCTCAACAGCTGACCTCTCCAAGCAACAATTGAGTCCCCAGCAACATAAGTCCCAGCATCTTCTCAGGTGTTATCCCTCAAAGATACATATTGCCAGATGGTCCCCATGAGGAAATAAAAACTTCCATAGTGTAAAATCTTTTGATGGTTTTAATAAGTAAAAAGAATTGCACTTACAATTAAACAAATAGAAAAATGCAGCATAAACTCCGAGCCGGCCGGCTCTCGATTGCAGCCCATCACTCCGGGACCTACGTGAACGCGGTGACGTCAGCACGTCGCTCCTCCCCACGTGTTTCGTCACAATTGACGTTGTCCAGGGGCACTGGAGAGCCGGCCAGCACGGAGTTTATGCTGCATTTTTTTGTTTCGTCTAATTATAAGTGCAATACTTTTTACTTATTAAAACAATCAAAAGATTTTACACTATGGAAGTTTTTATTTCCTTATGGGGACCATCTGGCAATATGTATCTTTGAGGGATAACACCTGAGAAGACGCGGGGACCATTGCTTTACATCTTAAAGGCCCGGGCTGGGTATTAAGCCAAAAGCGCGTGTGATCTCCCGTAAAGGGAGATCATTTGGAGTCGGTAAGCGGCAATGTATGTAGAGGTGGAAGTTGCATCTTTTCTCACCACAATTCATGGGTGTATCGTGTGTCAATCTCACGTTGGAAACTCATCTTCAATATAATGGACTATTTATAGTGTGATAACTAATCAATTTTTTTTTTGTATGGAAGTTTAGCACAATCAATTTTTAACGCACAGATTCACTTTATATGGAGGTTTAGCGCAACTTAATATTGGAAGATGTTGGTATTTCTAATGAAGCTGTCTCATGGTCTTCTTGAATTAAATGCATGGTTTTCAGGAGCATCCATACCGCTGGTAATATGTCAGAGATATCTTAATGAAATCGCCCCATGTATGCTTTCTGTAGGTATCCACTGGTCTGGCGGCGGTGGTGATAGCTGTTCTTATAAAAGGTAACAAGCCGCCTGATGTCATCTGAATAGAACGATCAATGGCAAAGACTTCCGTGACAACATAAAATATTGCTATGTTCCTCAGGATGCCAATTACAGGAGAGCCTCTACGTGCATGGCGGTACAAAATGGCAAAAATGGAGAGAGGAGCAATAAAACTGTCTTGCCAGAAAAATATTACGTCCCCGCGTTCCACATTTTTCGAAGCTTTGTCTTTTGGTGCATAACTTATACAGCGTCCTGAAACGTCAAATCTTTTCATGGCGTTTTGTCTCCCGAGAGTCAGAGAAGGAAATTTGACATGATACACAGCACAGCCAATGAGGGGCTAGTAATTCATGTTGGGTATATTTCGTAGTTACACAGTTATTCAGGTTGAAAAAAGGCACATTGAGTTAAACCAATAGAAAAAATAATAAATAGAAAACATATACACTAAAGTAAAACGTCTGTTGTTAGGGTCCTTTCACATGGGCGGTCCGCCGGTGGACTCCGCTTTGCTCAGCGGGGGGGATCGCTCCGCTAAGCGTGGGGGGATGACAGGTCCGTCTCCGCTCACTGTGCTGAGATGGACCTGTCAGAATCCCGCTCTCCTCTTTGGGGAGATCATATGTAAATGGACTGACTGCCTTTCATCCGATAACATCGGATCCAATCCACCCGACAGATGAAAAACAGGGTCACCATTCGTCTGGATTTCACAGACAGGATCGAATAGGATAGCAGCGGGTGTCAGCGGACATGTCACCGCTGACATCCGCCGCTCCATAGGAGTGAATGGAGTGTTAGATCAGGTCCGCCTTAAAAACTGACAGGCAGAGCTGATTGGAAAGCCCGTGTGAAAGGGGCCTTACAGTGATCAGTACTGTAAACAATCACAGCGTAAAAGAAAATCCAGATCACTTTCCCAAAGTAGTGCAGTGTCACTGCACTATGGTGACAGTATGCTTAAAATATATATATATATATATATATATATATATATACTATATTGTCAAAAGTTTTGGGATGCCTGCCTTTACACTCACATGAACTTTAATGGCATCCCAGTCTTAGTCCCTAGGGTTCAATATTGAGTTGGCCCACCCTTTGCAGCTATAACAGCTTCAACTCTTCTGGGAAGGCCGTCCACAAGGTTTAGGAGTGTGTCTAGGGGAATGTTTGACCATTCTTCCAGAAGCCTATTTTTGAGATCAGGCACTGATATTGGACGAGAAGGCCTGGCTCGCAATCTCCACTCTAATTCATCCCAAAGGTGTTCTATCGGGTTGAGGTCAGGACTCGCTCATCCATGTCTTTATGGGCCTTGCTTTGTGCACCAGTCCAAATCATTTGGTGGAGGGGGGATTATGGTGTGGGGGGTTGTTTTTCAGGGGTTGGGATTGGCCCCTTAGTCCCAGTGAAGGGAACTCTTAAGGCGTCAGCATACCAAGTCATTTTGGATAATTTCATGCTACCAACATTGTGGGAACAGTTTGGGGATGGCCCCTTCCTGTTCCAACATGACTGCACATCAGTGCACAAAGCAAAATCCATAAAGACATGGATGAGCGAGTTTGGGGTGGAGGAACTTGACTGACCTCAACCTCAACTTTGTTCTAGGGAAGGGGTCTCCGAGCTTTCTAAACAAAGGGCCAGTTTACTGTCCTTCAGACTCTGAGAGGGCCAAACTGTGGCCAGTGCGAGTAGAAAGTACCCTGGCATCAATGGGAGTAAACAATGACCCAACATTGGTAATAGTGGGAGGAATGGTGCCCCAAGGGCCACATTTGGCCCCCGGGCTGCAGTTTGGAGACCACTGTTCTAGATACACAATCCCATCCTTGGTGTCAGGAAGGTTTTATAGTCGTTAATCCGTTGATTTATATGGCTAAAGGCTTGAATGGTTATCAAATTGCTGGGGTAGAAATGGTAAAATGGCTTTATATGTAGAAGACAGATGGTGTTGAAGGCCTCCACCCCTGTTCAGAGATGGTTGTTCCAGTCCCATTTCAGAGATTTCCCTTCACCTCCTGTCTCATAGCCAAACAGGAAGTGAGGGGAAATCTCTGCAAATTAAGGGAATACCTTGGGGGCCCCCAGGTCACCAGAACCAGCATCCCAATTGGAAGATTTCCTCTCTATTACTTTTATGGTGACAACCCAAAATTGGGGATTTTCTTTTATTTTCACTTTCAATTATAATGGTAAACAGGACAAATAGAGAGGAGGGATCTCCTTAATAGGAGTCCAAACAGCAATAAAAACTGACAGGGGTTCTAGTCCATCTCCGCTCTATCCAATACTAAAAAAAATTTGGTGTTTAGTTATAAGTTATCCCTTCTCTGACCTTTTCCTGCCCCTCGTCATCAATTTTGTTCTTATCTTAGTCTCACTTCAAGTTTTCCAGGCTGAAGAAAAATAAAAATAAAATTGAAAAAAAAAAAAAATAGCGGGAGCCAATCACAACGCTCGCTCATGTTCCGAGAAATATTTCAGCAATGGATTCCAATCAGCTGCTCTTGATTCCCACTGTATGCCGTTCCCATTGTTTGTGCGCCGGATTAATTATTTATTACAGAGAAGCAATCATGTAACATCAAATCTAAAGACGAATGTAGAGGCACGCTCTTCCAAGGAGATTTTAATAATAAGCGCTGATCGAGTTTCTTCTGTTTTCTCCAGTTGTTAAATTGGACTCGCTGGGGTCTTATTAGATGCTTAATAAAGTTGGATGACAGACTGACGCACTCGGGACATTGCTTATACGAGTGATGTTGATCGAGCCACATTCGCGTCACAGTTAGATGGTTGCGCAAATGGAGTCGGCTTTTGAAAGTGGATGTAGGTCATGAGACATACACACGAAGAAGGGTTTGTTTAAATGTAAAAAGTATCAAAAAATATTTATCATATGATAAAAATTGCACATGTATACATTACAAAAAACATACAAAACACACAAAAACTACACATAAAACAAAACCAAAACCATCTAATACTCCTTGAATACAGGTTCTTGGTGGCTCCCCTATGGTGGAGCACAGTGAGTTGCTGTAATTGCGACGCAGTTTGCGTTTCGCAAGAGATAACCCGCTTCTTCAGGAAAAGTTTCAGCAAGAACACTCACGGTTAGTAGTCAAAAACATCAAAATAGAAACACATTGAATGGTCCTCCTACAAATGGTCATTGTCACCCATATAATCCCACAGAACGGTCCTCCTCGTTTTCCAAGATAGTCATTAGTTCTTGGAACTAGGTATCAATAGTCAAATCGTATAGTATACACATAGTGTTATACAAGGTATTGTATTAGGTAGGTAAAGAGCCTCTTGTAGTTCCTGTACAGCAGAGGTCAGTCTGGCGGGAAAAGTAGCATAAGGAGCCAATCAGTTGTACTGCAGTGCTTGTGTGCTAACAAGGATCATGCTGATAGGAGGAGGAGAGAGAGCAGAGTTATAGGGCGTACACACGGTCGGACTTTGTTCGGACATTCCGACAACAAAATCCTAGGATTTTTTCCGACGGATGTTGGCTCAAACTTGTCTTGCATACACACGGTCACACAAAGTTGTCGGAAAATCCGATCGTTCTGAACGCGGTGACGTAAAACATGTACGTCGGGACTATAAACGGGGCAGTGGCCAATAGCCTTCATCTCTTTATTTATTCTGAGCATGCGTGGCACTTTGTCCGTCGGATTTGTGTACATACGATCGGAATTTCCGACAACGGATTTTGTTGTCGGAAAATTTTATCTCCTGCTCTCCAACTTTGTGTGTCGGAAAATCCGATGGAAAATGTCTGATGGAGCCTACACACGGTCGGAATTTCCGACAACACGCTCCGATCGGACATTTTCCATTGGAAAATCCGACCGTGTGTACGGGGCATAACAGAGATGAGCTTATCAGTCTGCTGCTTCTCCTTTCACTGTCCAGTCACAGGCTGAGGGGAAGTCAAAACCTGTAAGTGTTAGTAAAATGTAGCAGTGAAAAATCACGTCTCCTTTCCTATGCTGTGTGACACAGCTGTAAAATTCTCAAGACTGAATGGATAGAAATGCAAATGCTTTGGCACGACCTAAAGCTCTCGTATTTATTTTTCATCTGTTTGCCCAGAGTTCAGCTCTAATCAGTCTCCAGTTACTTGGAAGCAGCTGACTGTTCCATGACCTTTATGGCGAATATTCCTAAAGCCTTTACAATATTGTTGCTTATTCAAAGACTACAAGGGTGCTTTACGGAGACAAATTATACTTCGCTTAGACAGCGTTTAGTCCTGAAACCGTACCGAAAGGTAGTAATACCCTTTAGAATTTATTCCGTGCAGAATTTATGCGTAGATAACGTGAAGTGCGAAATGTTGTGCTCAGCAGGAACGCAGACCATGCCGCCGGTTCCACTACACCGCCCCGATGCCGGCTGTTTATTATGCACACTGGTGAACAAAATCCTCTTACCCACAAGCTTTAAAACCCAAGTGGAGAAAGAGCATTTTTCAGAAGCGGAACAGGAGTTCACGGCCTGTGGTTGAATGAGGACCTCGCTATTGAAAAGAGTGGAAGTCTGACTCTTCGGAGTGGATAATGAATACACAAAAAAGTTTCCATGGAAGATCAAACAGCAGCAAAATGTAAGCACACAAAAGAAAGTCAAGCATCAAACATGGAGAGGTGGCAGAATGACACATTCTGCGACCAAAGTAGACTTCGGCGTTTTGTTTCCCGACGCCTAACAAAGGTTACTGACAGATGGGAAGACAGAAAGAGACAGATAAAAATACATACTGAACATAGTAATTTAAAAAAATATATAATTTTATCTGTTTTTATGTCTATTATTAACCCCTTCCTATCTGTTTTTATGTCTAATATTAACATCTTCCTGGTGGTGGCCATAGTTCACCCATGCATTCATGGTGGCCTTCCTGGTGGTGGTCCTTTATTGGGGTCCTAATGCTAGGAGGGACATGATTAATGTGATTGGATGTTACAGTGGTCACATGATCAAGAGCCCATTTCACCAGCCCCCAACCATAAACGGATGCATATAAGCAAAGTGTGAGCATTAAGGTTCACACTGAATAACAATAATTCCGCGCTTAGGAATATGGAAAAAAAGGGACTGCTGCCCCCCTTATAAATGAAAATCACCGAGGTGAGATCCAAAACGTGAAGAGTTATTCTAAGCAGGGGAATTGGCGCTGTCCAACTATATGTGTATAGGTGATGGTTCTTTCAAAATTACAAAGTATTAATTTATAAACAAGTGTATCACAAATATCAAGAGAATGTCATTGTGCATATAAAAACACTGTATTTCGTGAGTGTGAATGGGCCACCTGTTGAGTATAATAGGAAAAAAAGTGCAGAGTGCTCCTAAAATACATGCAAAAAATCCCATATACAGTAAATATGTGTAAAGAGTGATACCTATATCTTAAAAATGGCAGAGGAACCGAATCCAATATGTAAACAATTATGGTGATCAACATAAACATATATTTTAGGGAGAAAATGTGAAACAAATAAAAAGTGGAAAACTGACAATAAAAATAAAAATAGAAAAAATATATATAAAAAATTGTATATAACAACTGTAAGAAAACCCCCGCCTGTGTGCATTAACAATCACAATAAAGGCAATCAATGCAAGATAGTTCATATGTGCATAAAAATCAAAACAAAAAGGAATTAATAATTAAAAGGAATTAATTGAAAAAGTCCGCAAAAGTCCTTAAAAAATTAAGGTTCACACTGACTGCCACCGCACATATACATTATATGGTCGGCATGAGGTTAATATAGGATTTCTGTAGCACCGACATTTTGTTCAGCACAATATAAAGGGAGACAGTACAGTTACAATACAAGACAAGTCAAGGGGGTTAGGAGGAACCTGCTCATGACAGCTTACAATCTAAAAAGGTGGAGTAAGCAAGATCAAAATACTATAACGGTGTTGGGATGAGTTGATGAAGAAAGTGAAATTCCAGTTGTTATGTAGAGGTTGGATAGACCTCCCTGAAGAGACAAGCTTTCAGGGATGGCCTAAAGACAGACAGAGTAGAAGATAGCCGGATAGATTGAGGTAGAGCATTCCAGAAGACAGGAGAGGATCTGGAGAAAATCTGGAGGCGAGTTTGGGAGGAGGAGACGGGGAGCTACAGGACAGGAATCCTTGTGAGGAGCAGAGAGGACGGTTTGACTGATATTTTGAGACAAGATTGGTGATGTAGCTCGGGACAGAGTTGTGGTTGGATTTGTATGTTAGTATTTCGAATTTTAGTCTTGAAGTGATTGGAAACCAGTGGAGGGATTGGCAGAAGTGGTGGTGGGCACTGAACAGTTGGTGAGGTGCATGAACCTGTTAACATCATTCATGATAGACTGAAAGGGGGGGTAGCCTATGCAAAGGTAGGCCAACAAGGAGGGAGTTTCAATACTCAAGGTTAGAGAGAACCATAAAATAAACTAGTAGTTTAACTCCACCATGGCTGATCCCAAACCTTTGCTGGGACAGGAAGAGGGTTCCATGGGATGGTGCAGGTCCACACTGTGGATGGTTGTAGGTTTGAGGCACACCATTGGCTACAGCTAAAATAGGGGATGGTAGACACTCTGTGTGCGGAACCTTGAGGCTGTGTCGGTTTAAGAGCTCAGCTCCTCTCGGTGCAGGGATGTGGAGTTGAAAAGCCTGTGCCATGATTAAAAAAAAAATTGTAGTTTGGTGGTGTCGTAGGTTAAGAAGTGACATATTTTGGACAGAGGTGAAGGCAGAAATATTTGGACATGATAGGTTGTAGGTCCAGATAGAGAATTCAGAGTCCACATTCACACCTAGCACCTTGGCATGCGTGGAGGGACTGAAAGCTGTGTTATTGATCTTGATGGAAAAGTAGGGGAGGGGGCACAGGCGGAGGGCATTTAACTGACTGAAGGATTGAGTTTTAGGAAGTGGTGTGACATCCATACTGACATTGATTCTGGAGGAGAGTGAAGGTATGAGCTGAGAAGTACAGACATAGATTTGGGTGTCATCGGCATAGAGATGGTCTTGGATCCATGGGAGGTTATCAACTGACCAAGGGAGGAAGAATAGATATAGAACAGAAGGGGTCTGAGGCCAGAGATTTGGGGGCCCTCTATGGAAAAAGGAAGAGGAGAGAATATAATGCCGCGTACACACGACCGGACTTTACGGCAGACTTTGCCCGGCGGACTTTTCAATGAACTTTACGATGACTTTATGAATGAACGGACCTGCCTACACACGATCAACCAAAGTCCGACGGATTCATACGTGATGACGTACGACCGGACTAAAACAAGGAAGTTCATAGCCAGTAGCCAATAGCTGCCCTAGCGTGGCTTTTTGTCCGTCGGACTAGCTAACAGACGAGCGGACTTTTTTCATGTTTCATGTTCAAAATCTACGTCCGTCAAACTTTTGAGAAAACAAAGTCCGCTGGAGCCCACACACAATCGAATTGTCCGACGGAATCCGGTACGCCGGACCAAGTATGCCGTAAAGTCCGATCGTGTGTACGGGGCATAAGAGTTGTAGATGAGACTGGACATGTCTCTATGTCTATCTTTATATATAGTATGGTGCCGGGGACCTAGACAGCTAAAAATACCTGACAGAGGTTCTAACACCTTTCTCTCTCCAGAAAAAGTGCTTTGCATATACTGATAGTGGAAAAAACAATATAGTACAGATCTGATGATGAAACGGGGTAACAACACAATCAGTAGGAGAGCAGCATGCAGAGCAACTCCCAAAGACTGGTTATCACAACTAGAAACGGCTGCATGGAAGATCGTAAGATTGCAGATTCAGGTGAATACTACTGGAGGGTTTTCACAATAAATAGATGGATAAAAAGGGAAAAAAAGCATAAACAGTGTACATCCTTTGAGGGCCCCTTCACAATTTTTGTACAAAGGTTGATGCATTTTTTAAGGCATGATACAACGTGCATTAAAAAGTATTAAACTGATGCAAAGTAAGGCAAAAAAAAAAAACCCTTATGCCCTGTACACACGGTCGGACATTGATCGGACATTCCATCCATCCATGGATTTTTTCCGACGGATGTTGACTCAAACTTGTTTTGCATACACAAGGTCGCACAAAGTTGTCAGAAAATCCGATCGTTCTGAACGCGGTGACGTAAAACACGTACGTCAGGACTATAAACGGGGCAGTAGCCAATAGCTTTCGTCCCTTAATTTATTCTGAGCATGCGTGGCACTTTGTGCGTTGGAATTGTCCACACACGGTCGGAATTTACGCAAACGGATTTTGTTGTCGGAAAATTTTAAAGCCTGCTCTCAAACTTTGTGTGTCAGAAATTCCAATGGAAAAATTCCGACGGAGCCCACACACGGTCGGAATTTCCGACAACAAGCTCCGATTGCACATATTCCGTCGGAAAGTCCGACCGTGTGTACGGGGCATTATAAGGGCTCATGCACAGAGGCACAAATAATGCAATGTTTTTATCCATTCAGCATTTTTTATGGGTCTGAATGCAGCTGTATAGTTTTCTATGGGCCTATGCCCATGCTAAAGTAAACTTGCAATGCATTCAGGTCCATAAGAAAAAAAAAAAAGAAACCTGACGCCGAGGTCCTACGCTGCCCGCATGTAAATGTTTGTGATAAAGTTTACACTGCAAATGCCCTCCACTGGAGCCACTTGCGTCTTAGCAACAGAAGGACACCAAGAGGAAGAAGCTTCATGTTTCCTAGCAACAACAATGCGCTAGGCAGCAGAAGATGCCTGCATCCAAACAGAAGGACGCTGAGTAGTTCAAACTGCCTGCATCCTAGTACCGGAAGGATACCATGCAAAAGAAATTGCCTGCATCCTAGCAACAGAACATCTCTAGGTGGAAAAAGCCTCCTTCATCCTATCAACTGAATGCTAAGCAACAGAAGCCGCCTGCCTCCTAACAACAGGAAGTTATTTACACTGTAACGATGCAAAAATGCAAACGTTGCTTAGACATTTGCTGGTTTATATTAATGCATATTAATTATGTATTTTCATATGGCTGTGTGCCTGCTCCCTAAAATCTGCCCTCTATTGGAGCCACCTGCACCATTGAAAGAGAAGGATGCTAGTAGAAAGAAGTCACCTGCTGTCTAGCAGCAAAAAGGTGCTAGGCGGCAGAATCCGCCTGCATCCTAGCAACAGAAGCATGGTAGGCAGCTTACTTCAAAAGGTACCCGTGTTGTAGCAACAAAAGAGTGCTAAATAACAGAAGCCTGAATCCTATCAACAGAATAATGCCATAAGGAAGAAGCTGCCTGCTTCCTAGCAACAGAAGTATGCTAGGCTGCTTACTTCAAAAGGTTCCTGCATCATAGCAAAAAAAGGGCTAAGTAACAGAAGCCTGCATCCTAGCAACAGAACAATGCCATGTGGAAGACGCTGCCTGCTTCCTAGCAACAGAGGCACAACAGAAGGATGCTAGACAGCAGAAGCTGCCTGTTTCCTAGCAATAAAAAAGATGCTAGGCTACAGAAGCCACCCACATCCTAGCAACAGAAGGCCATTTACACTGAAAGCAGGTGGTTCTGACCCCTAGCATTCCAGTTACATATTTTCATGCAGCCGTGTGCATGTACCCTAAGATGTGTTCAAATTTGTTCCAGCGGGGAAAACATTCCCTTTTTTCCCCAACCAGAATCAAATAACTCCCTTGATCAACACTGAACAATGTTTCTCACAAATATGAGTAGATACCAATATTTTTTTGATAGATAGATAGATAGATAGATAGATAGATAGATAGATAGATAGATAGATAGATAGATAGATAGATAGATAGATAGATAGATAGATAGACTGTTAGATAAGGAAGAAAGGAAGGAAGAAAAAAGGAAGACAGGAAGGAAGGAAAGAAGGAAGGAAGGAAGGAAGGAAGGAAGGAAGGAAGGAAGGAAGGAAGGAAGGAAGAGGGGAAGAAAAAAAGAAAGGAACGAAGACAGGAAGGAAGGAAGAAAGAAATATAGAAGGAAAGAAACAATGCAAGCAAGCAAGAAAGAAAGAAAGAAAAAAAAGAAGGAAGAAAGGAAGGAAAAAAGGAAGACGAAAAAAAGAAAGAAAGAAAGATAGAAAGAAAGAACGAAAGAAAGAAGGAAAGAGAGGAGGAAAGAGGGAAGGAAGGAAGGAAGGAAGGAAGGAAGAGAAGGAAGAAAGAATGGAAGACAGAAAGGAAGGAAGGAAGAATAAAAAGAAAGGAAGAGAGGAAGGAAAAAAAAGAAAGGAAGAAAGAAAGAAAGAAAGAAAGAAAGAAAGAAAGAAAGAAAGAAAGAAAGAATAAAAGAAAGAAAGAAAGAAAGAAAGAAAGAAAGAAGGGAAAATAGGAAGGAAGGAGGAAAGAAAAGAATGAAGACGGAAAGAAAGGAAGGAAGAGAGGAAAAAAGAAAAGAAGGAAGAAAGGGAGAAAGACAGAAGGGAAGGAAGGAAGAAAGGAAGGAAGGAAGAATGGAAGGAAGGAAAAAAAGAGAAAGAAAGAAAGAAAGAAAGAAAGAAAGAAAGAAAGAAAGAAAGAAAGAAAGAAAGGAAAAAAAAGAAAGGAAGACAGAAGGGAAGGAAGGAAGAAAGAATGGAAGAAAGAATGGAAGACAGAAAGGAAGGAAGGAAGAATGAAAAGGAAGGAAGAGAGGAAGGAAAAAATAAAGAAAGGAAGACAGAAAGGAATGAAGGAAGAAAGGAAGGATGGAAGGAAGAAAGAAAGAAAGAAAGAAAGGAGGGGAGAAAGCAAGGAAGTAAGGAAGAAAGAAAGAAAGGAAGAAAGAAAAAGAAAGAAAAGCTGAATAGAGAGGGGGTAGGGATCTGCAGCTCTCACCATCACCCTCATACCTCTTCACACCTATCTGTGATGGTTTCCATGCAATTATTCTCTACATCTGTGAGCGTAATGGTATAAATTAGTCAATAGGCTCAATCCTTGGCTCGCCTGGGAATTTTATGTTTTTTTCCTCCAGGTTGAAATGTTGCGTGAAATGAAAAGATAAGACGTGAAATAGGAGAACAGAAGGGTCGCTCTTATTTTGGAATGTCCACGAAATCCTAAGGGACCAATCAGAGCGTTCTTAGCCAGAAAATTCAGATGAAAACAAATGCGAGATTTGGCCCCGGCTCACTTTAGATGGCGATTAACCTTTCATTCTTGTTACTATGTTATTATCTCCTAATGTGCAGGATAGCGTTTACATATGAATTCAAGCTACTGCAGTCTATGAGAGTATTGGCAGTAAATATAATTAGTGAGCTGCTTGTTTTAATTAGGCCATATTTTATTTTTTGCAAAAAAAGCAGTTTTTTTGGTTGTTTTGTTTTTTAACATTGTGCACTGATGAGATCTAAAAGTACAGAACAGCTGTATGGAAGTTATAGGCTCTATGTGTACAGTAGGAGGTATCTGTGCTACAGTATAATGACTCTGGGGAAGCAACCAGACGCAGGGAGACATGCAGCGGCCAACAGAACATAATGAAATGTCACTTTAGTGACATTTCAACAACGTTTGCACAAAAAAAAAAGAGCAAACCGTAATATGTACCATGATCAGCACATCACTATTCCTTGCAGTGCACACCAGCGGTGGTCCGTTCAGTCCTTACTGAATGTTCCTTTTTAGATGCCCATCAGAGATGTGAGGTCAGCTTTCACAGGTCTAAATTGGGGTTTTTTTGTTTTTTTTTTTTGCTTGAAACAGACATTTAAATCCAACAGCTAAAATCTTATAAAAGTGTTAACATGTTAATATTATTTTAGAAGTTTTTTTTTTTAAATCTACCATTTTCATGAAAATAGTACCTGGTGAACTTGTCAAAAAGGTCCTTGCTCAGGCACTTCCTGTTATAAGGTGACAACCATCTGCCAGTTGTGCTCCTTGGTTGTCACACTGTCAACTATGCCCCTGGTGGAGATTAAAAGCAGCTGTGAAGGTCGACTTTGCATAGGTTTGTTCCACTGATGTTTCCACTAGAGTAGTGGTCTCCAAAGTGCTGCCTGGGGGCCAGATGTGACCCTCTGCTAGCCCTTATAGGGCACTTGGGGCACTGTTCCTCATACTGATACCAATAATGGGGCACAATTCTTGCCACTGACACCAATGATGAGGCACTATTCCTCCCACTAATACCAATAATGGGGCACTATTCCTCCCACTAATACAAATAATGGGGCACTATTCCTCACACTGATACCAACAATGGGGCACAATTCCTCCCACTAATACAATGGGGCACAATTCCTCCCACTGATACCAACAATGGAGCATAAGTCCTCCCACTAATACAATGGGGCACAATTCCTCCCACTAATACAAACAATGGGGCACAATTCTTCCCACTGACACCAATGATGAGGGACAATGCCTCCCACTGATACCAACAATGGGGCACAATTCCTTCCACTAATACCAACAATGGGGCACAATTCCTCCCGCTGATACCAACAATGAGGCATAATTCTTGCCACTGACACCAATGATGAGACACTATTCCTCCTACTGATACCAATACTGGGGCACTATTCCTCTCACTGACATCAATGATGGGTAACAAGGGGGCCCCCAGATCCCACCCCCCCCATGAAAATTTGCATTGGGTACACACTACCCCCTACCCATTGCACTTGTTTGACACACCGTGCTTTAGCAAACTAAATGTCATGCAATAGGAAAATCTCTGATGACTTCTTTGATCTCCTTGCACTTTAGCTAAATTGATGTACTGGATTCCATCTAGCAGCAGTTTGTGACCTGTTCCCCCTGTGTCTACACAAGTGCAGTGCAACACACAAGTAACTATCAATGACTCTTATTCACTCTTGGCACTTAAATCTGCAAAGTTGTTCAGTATCACATGGCATTGCTTGATCTATTAAAAGTACAGATAGCCTAAAAGAGATTAGCAGCACTGGGATGAACAATATGTCAAAAAAAAAATTGCACTGTGTATGATACACAGTGCTTTAGCAAACTGAATGCCATGCATAGGAACAGGGTAGGAGGCCAAGGTTGGGGGGGGGGGGGGGCAATATAATCTCTGATGACTTTTTGCTCTCTCTGCACAATAGCTAAATTGATATACTGGATTCCATCAAAGAGCAGTTTGCGATCTGTCCCCCCTGTATCTACACAAGTGCAGTGCAGCACACAAGTAACCATTAATTGCGCCTGCCACTTAAATCTGCAAAGTTGTTAGGTATCACTTGATCTGTTAAAAGTATAGATAGCCCAAAGAAGATCAGCAGGGCCAGGATAAACAGTATGTTAAAAATCTGCAGAACTTTTTTCAGGGAGGGCATCATTTTAGGGTCACCCATGCACCGCCCCTTTTTGACAATGTCATTATCACATTGTCATGGTCAGAGACTGCAGACGTAGTACGGTCCCTAGGATAAGTAATAAATAATGGCCAACAGGCCCTCTTACCCGACCCAGAGAAACTACAGAAGGGATCCCTCCGGCTGGATGATCGCTCACTCTGGGTTCCCCGGGGCGACTCTGGTCAGTAGTGTAGCATTTCTGTACCCTGGTAGTGGCTCAGTCTTTCTCTCTCTGGTGGTGCTGGGCAGTGTGGCTCTCTCTGGTGGTGCTGGGCAGCGTGGCTCTCTCTCTGGTGGTGCTGGGCAGCGTGGCTCTCTCTCTGGCTTCTGCCCAGCACACTCCTTGTTCTTTGTCCTGTAGCACCCTTTCCCTCAGCTTTTTTCCAGGATGCAGTCTCTCAATCTCTCTCTTGGTCTCTGCTGGACTGAGCAGGGAACAGAGCCAAAGTCACACTACACTGATGGGGGGGCTTGACAGCACCTTGATGGTGTCACCCCACTGGTGGGTGGCACCCGCGTGGCACCCCGATAGCGACGCAACTGTGCTGAATTTAAGATCCGATCCCTGATTCCAGGGGGGGGGGGCACTTGACCCCCCTTGCCCCTACCTGCGGACACCCATATTGTTAGGTATCACTTGGTATCACTTGATCTATTAAAAGTACAGTTAGCATAAAGTAGAACAGCAGTGCTGGACTGAACAGTATGTTAAAAAAAATTGCACTTGTTTATGATACACATTGCTTTAGCAAACTAAGGGGTTGATTTAATAAAGGCAAATAGACTGTGCACTTTGCAAAGTGAAGTTGCACTCTGCAAGTGCAGTTGCTCCAGAGCTTAGTAAATGAGGTAAAGCTTCACTTTGCAAAGAGTACCCAATCACATGCAAGGAAAATAAAAAAAACTGCATTTTTGCTTGAACATGATTGGATGATGGACGTCAGCAGAGCTTATGCTCATTTACTAAGCTTTGGAGCAACTGCATTTGCAGAGTGCAACTGCACCTTGCAAAGTGCACAGTCTTTTTGCCTTCAGTAAATCAACCCCTAAATGCCATGCATATGAACAGGGTAGGAGGCCATGGTTGGGGGGGGGGGGGGGAGCAATCTCTGACGACTTCGTTGCTCTCTCTGCACAATAGCTAAATTGATATACTGGATTCCATCTAGCAGCAGTTTGCAATCTGTCCCCCCTCTATCTACACAAGTGCAGTGCAGCACACAAGTAACCATTAATGGCTTCTGGCACTTAAATCTGCAAAGTTGTTAGGTATTATTTGATCTATTAAAAGTACAGATAGCCTAAAAGAGATCAGCAGGGTTGGGATGAACAGTATGTTAAAAAAAATTGCACTTGTTTATGATACACCTTGTTTTAACAAACGAAATGTCATGCATCGAATAGGGTAGCAGACCAAAGTGACTGGGAGGGGATGCAATATCTCATGACTTATTTGATCTTCTTGCACTATAGCTAAATTGATGTATTGGAATAGATTCCATCTAGCAGCAGTTTGCGATCTGTTCCTCTCTGTGTCTACATAAGTGCGGTGCAGCACACAAGTCAATTAATAGCTCCTGGCAATTAAATCTGCAAAGTTGCTCGGTATCACTTGATCTGATCTATCTATTTAAAAAGTGTTTTATGAGTACCGATAACCATTAATACTTGCTCACTGACCCTTTAATAAAACGTGCCTATTTGTGAATGTTCCGAACTGTTCTTTGCGAAGGAACAACCTGTATTTTAGCAATCATTTTCCGGTCTTGGAAACAATTATTTCACAAGACAGTTTGAAGCTCGGGAGTTTGCTAATATATTATTTTTGTCTTTGTGTGTGAACATTGTTCCTCCGAATCAAACCGCGAGCACATATGTTAATTGCTAAGCCACAGAGAGGTGTGCAAATCACTCCCTTGCTATATTAGCGGTTTGCACTGTTATATCTTCGCTCTCATGAAAGCCTCCACCCACACACCCGCTTTAACAGTTTCCCAGGCTCTCTGCAGAAAGCACGTCGGGGCTGTGTGCGCGCTGTATGGATGAATTTATTCTCCGGGGAATTTGCAAAATTCAATTTTTAAGGTGAATTAAACTGAGCCACAGCAAAGCAGATGGTTCATACGGTGCAAAGCAAAACTATAGGCAGACAGGTTAATACAAGGTTGAAATACATATTATATGTGATAACAAGTTTGCCCACCAAAATAATAGTAATTCTGTTCATACATTCTTGAGCTTCATCCACCTCTGCAAGACAGTGCAGCCAGGTCCTTGACCTGACTTTTGTCTACTGTAATTAATGCAATAGATCTTGGTCAAGGATCTGCCCATGATGGAGGGAGTGCCTATGGGCACCAAGGTGCTGAAAAAGACACGATCGGAAATTCGGCCAGCAAAAGACGGATGAGAGCTTTTGGTCGGAAAATGTGACCGTGTGTATGCTCCATCGGACTTTTGCTGGTGGAATTCCCACCAGCAAAATTTTAAGAGCAGGTTCTCAATTTTTCAGTTGGAAAAAGTTCCTATGCAAAAATGCGGTCGTCCATACGAATTCCGACACGCAAAATTCCTACGCATGCTTGGAAACAATTCGACGCATGCTCGGAAGCATTGAACTTCATTTTCTCGGCTCGTCGTAGTGTTGTACGTCACACCGCGTTCTTGACGGTCGAAAGTTCAGAGAACTTTTGTGTGACCGTGTGTATGCAAGGCAAGCTTGAGCGGAATTCCGTCGGAAAAACCATCCAGGTTTTTTCCGACGGAAAATCTGCTCGTGTGTACGGGGCATAAGGGTCTGTTCGCGCTACTGTGGTGTCTTATTGAAAAATTAGTAACCTCTGCTCAGCCTTTTTCAGTTAATTTAAATATGACCTCCAGCCTTCTCTTCAGTCTTGCACAGTTGTACAGACCCCTCTCCTGTATTGAATTTGCTTACTCTGATTTCACTGCACACTGCAAGCTTCTCACAATGTGCATGGTGATACTTTGTGTGAACTTGCACTGTTGAAGCTATTGTTATAGCTGGTATATATAATATATTATGGCACACTCACATGTGAAAAGCCCCAAATGTAAAGGAGAAAGCCCACTAAGTATTCAAAGCCACCTCATTTCATTCAAATTGGTCGTCTCTCGTTCAAGATCACAATATTATAGAGGAGACTGAAACAAAGTAGAATTTGCTATCATTTCAAAAAATGCCACTTCTCTTCTGGAGGATTCCAGCTAGTCCCCATTCATAGTTCTTTTTTTACTTCAATACACATATGCAGATCAGGAGTTCTTGCTTCACTTACTGCTTATTTGTTTAAGGTCAGAGAAAGTATTGAAGTCATTGTATTGAAGCCATTTATTACAATGGCCATTGCCTTCAACATTAATAAAGCCATTGGGTCAACATAAATGAAGCAATTCGATCAACATGAATGAAGCCATTGGGAATACATAAAAAAAAGCCATTGGGTCAACATAAATGAAGCCATTGGGTGAACATTTTTGAAGCCATTATATCAGCATGATTAAAGCCACTGGGTCAACATGACTGAAGCCATAGGTGTCAACAAGATTGAAGCCATTGGGTCAACATGATTGAAGCCATTGGATCAACATGACTGAAGCCATAGGGATCAACATGATTGAAGCCATTGGGTCAACATGATTGAAGCCATTGGGTCAACATGATTGAAGCCATTGGATCAACATGAATGAAGACATAGGGGTCAACATGATTGAAGCCATTGGGTCAACATGATGGAAGCCATTGGGTCAACATGACTGAAGCCATAGGGGTCAACATGATTGAAGCCATTGGGTCAACATGATTGAAGCCATTGGGTCAACATGACTGAAGCCATAGGGGTCAACATGATTGAAGCCTTTGGGTCAACATAAATTAAGCCATTAGATCAACATGAATAAAGCTTTTGGGTATATATCAATAAAGCCATTGGGTCAAAATGAATGAAGCCACTGAGTCAACATTATTGAAGCCATTAGATCAACATGATTGAAGCCATTAGGTCAACATGATTGAAGCCATTAGGTCAACATGATTGAAGCCATTGGGTCAACATGAATAAAGCCCCTTGGCCAACATATATGAAGCCATTGGATCAACATGAATAAAGCCATTGGATCAGCATTAATGAAGTCATTGGATCAGCATTAATGAAGCAATTGGATCCACATGAATGTCAAGCAACTGGTAGGAGTGACGAAAATTATTCCTATATTTATCTCAAGTTTTCTTTAATCACTTCAGCAGCAAAGAATCATAGGTAATAACACTTATGCCGCGTTATGATGGCTTTTCCGACGGGATTCCGCTCAAGTTTGTCTTGCATACACACGGTCACGCAAAAGTTCGCTGAAATTACGACCGTCAAGAACGCGGTGACGTACAACACTACGACGAGCCAAGAAAATGAAGTTCAATGCTTTTGAGCATGCGCCGAATTGTTTCCGAGCATGCGTAGGGATTTTGCCCGTCGGAATTGCCACAGACAATCGCATTTTCGGATAGGAACTTTTCCCGACCGAAAAATTGAGAGCATGCTCTCAATCTTTTGCTGGCTGGAATTCCGCCAGCAAAAGACCGATGGAGCATACACACGTCGCATTTTCCGACGAAAAACTCTCATCGGTCTTTTGCGGGCCGAAATTCCGATCGTGTGTACGCGGCATTAGTAAAATAGACCAAATATATGTTATAAACATACACATGTGCAAAATGCATGAGCACGTACACGCGCAAACACACAGTTCTACTTAATCCGGGCCTTATATGAAATAGCAAGGTCAACTTATTCTGCAGCCATTCTTACAGCATGCCATACTCCCCTAGATGTGGGTGTTATCCAAGGACCTTCCCTTTGAATCTGGGAAAAGTGGAGTGCCGGAGCACCTTATCGTGAGATTTGGAATCCTCGGTCTTCCTAATTTCCCAGTGATGTCACTGATGCCTACAGGAAGGGGCCAGTGGCTGGCGTGAAAGCTTAGCATTTTTTACATTTTCCTTCCAATTTGTTTTTGTAGGTTTCACTTTTTTTTTTTGAAAAGTGGGGGTATCCAAGACAAGGCTATGTGTGCCAGAGTCTAATAACAGGCAGTCAATGTAAAAGATGGCTTAAAGTGGAGTTCCACCCACTTTTACAACTCTTCAGCATCCCTCACTAAACTGTGCACTGTAAACAAATTGGATATTTTTTTTTATTTTTTTTCTCAGCACCTACTGTATATCTGCTGTATTCATTTTTCACTTCCTCCTCCCTGGCCGTGGCCCATCGCATCATTTCCTGTTTGCAATGCCTTCTGGGAAGGGGCAGCAACTTCCCCTGACACTGCCGTTGCTATGGAAACCTGACCTGAAACCTATTACACTGCTTGTGCTGCACTGAGCATGTGCGAGACCTGCAAGGATGAGATCCAGGAAGAAAATACAGTCTGGCTTCAGATGCCCACACTTAAGATGGCCACGGCCTGCTGGAAGTTTATAAAATAACAAACTACTGCTATAAACTAACAAAACAGACCTTAGTTTACAGACTAACTTTACTAGAATGCATTAAGCTTGTGTATTATAGGGGTATTTTTATTTTAAAAGTATCATTTCGGTCGGAACACCACTTTAATGAGCATATTCGCTCTACTGCGGTAAAACAGGCACAACAGGTGCCCAGTGGTTAATAATCTTACAATGCTACGCTGGGTGCTGCACAATCTGCATGGAGTTTGTATGTTTTCCTGTGGTTCCCTATCACAACCCAAAAAAATACTAGTAGGCTAGTTGACTTCTATCCAAAATGTCCCTAGAGTGGTCCTAGTGTGGTAGATTATAAGCTCCTCTGGGCAAGGGATGGATGTGAAGGGGTAGAAGCTCACTGCTGCTGTGTAAGACATCACTGCTATACTATAAATAAACACAGAATACAGAGGTGGACTTGAATGGAGTCCTCTTTCACATTTGTTACCTTAGACCTTCCACCCATCGAGTGTTAGAAGCCCCACAGTGGGTTCCGGGTTTGTGTCTGCGTCCAAGGCGTGTTAGGCCTTCATCATTAGGTCCTATGACACCAACTGTGTAGGGGCGACCAAGTACTGCTGAGCACAATATCTCCATGGCATTCTTTACAGGAACTGTTATTTGCCATGGCAACGGCTGCCTCACTGTGCACTGCACACATGCTGGCCTAGAAATAGCTCCACATCACAGACCGTTCTCACTGGTGACACTTCCTCGTGCAGGTGTGCAAAATGCTGCTGCAATAGGGACGCACATCACCACCCCGTCATTACAGCACATCTCCCCCTGTTATAACACGCTGCCAGCATTTAAATTTAATTTCCAGAGACGCCCTGCCACTGAACTGATGATTCGAAGCTCTGCATGCATAATAAAGTATCAGAGGATAGCAAGAAACCAATGCAACAAATATATAAAGTATATACACTATACAGTGAAACTACAGTGCCTTGAAAAAGTATTCATACCCCCGGAAATTTTCCACATTTTCTCATGCTACAACCAAAAACGTAAATGTATTTAATTGTTTTTTTTTAATAATTGTGAAGTGGAAGGAAAATGATAAATGGTCTTCAAGTTTTTTTATAGATAAATATCTGAAAAGTGTGCCGTGCATTCGTATTCAGCCCCCTTTACTCTGATACCCCTAACTAAAATCTAGTAGAACCAATTGCCTTCAGAAGTCACCTAATTAGTAAATAAAGTCCACCTGGGTGTCATTGAACCTCAATATGAATACAGCTGTTCTGTGAAGCCCTCAGAGGTTTGTTAGAGAACCTTAGTGAACAAACAGCCCCATGAAGGCCAAGGAACACACCAGACAGGTCAGGGATAAAGTTGTGGAGAAGTTTAAAGCAGGGTAAGGTTATAAAAAAATAAAATAATAGCTTTGAACATCTCACAGAGTACTATTTAATCCATCATCCGAAAATGGAAAGAGTATGGCACAACTGCAAACCTACCAAGACATGGCCGTCCACCTAAACTGACCGGCCGGGCAAGGAAAGCATTCATCAGAGAAGAGCCAAGAGGTCCATGGTAACTCTGGAGGAGCTGCAGAGATCCACAGCTCAGGTGGGAGAATCTGTCCACAGGACAACTATTAGTCGTGCTCTCCACAAATCTGCCCTTTATGGAAGAGTGACAAGAAGAAAGACATTGTTGAAAGAAAGCCATAAGAAGTCCTGTTTGAAGTTTGCAAGAAGTCATGTGGGGGACACAGCAAACATGTGGAAGAAGGTGCTCTGGTCAGATGAGACCAAAAAATGTTTTGGACTAAAAGCAAAATGCTATGTGTGGCGGAAAACTAACACTGCACATCACCCTGAAAACACCATCCCCACTGTGAAACATGGTGGTGGCAGCATCATGTTGTGGGGATGCTTTTCTTCAGCCGGGACAGGGAAGCTGGTCAGAGTTGATGGGAAGATGGATGGAGCCAAATACAGGACAATCTTAGAAGAAAACCAATAAGAGTCTGCAAAAGACTTGAGACTGGGGCGGAGGTTCACCTTCCAGCAGGACAACGACCCTAAACATACAGCCAGAGCTACAATGAAATGGTTTAGATCAAAGCATATTCATGTGTTAGAATGGCCCAGTCAAAGTCCAGACCTAAATCCAATTGAGAATCTGTGGCAAGACTTGAAAATTGCTGTTCACAGACACTCTCCATCCAATCTGTTAGAGTTTGAGCTATTTTGGAAAGAAGAATGGGCAAAAATGTCCCTCTATAGATGTGCAAAGCTGGTAGAGACATCCCCAAAAAGACTTGCAGCTGTAATTGCAGTAAAAGGTGGTTCTACAAAGTATTGACTCAGGGGGGCGCCATACAAATGTACCCCACACTTTTCACATATTTATTTGTAGAAACTTTTGAAAACAATTTATCATTTTCCTTCCACTTCACAATTTTGTGTCACTTTGTGTTGGTCTATCACATAAAATCCCAATAAAATACATTTAGATATTTGGTTGTAAAATGACAAAATGTGGAAAATGTCAATGGGTATGAATACTTTTTCAAGGCTTGGGAGTTAATTCATTCTTTTTATTGGCTAGAATAATCATTTATTCTGGCCAGTAAAATGAATTAACGCTCAATCACTAAACGCGCCTATTGTTAACGTGCGTTTAGATGTGTTAATCGTTTTTTTCTGGCAAAACACTACTGCTCCTGGATGTGCGGGCCGTAGGTTTTTTTCTGCCTCTAAACATCTATGTGTGCACACATGTGCCTTTACAATCGCTTTAGTGTTATAGCTATATATATATATATATATATATATATATATATATATACAAAAATATATAATAATAAAAAAAAATGTATATATATATATATATATATATATATATATATATATATATATATATATACACACATACACACACCGTGACTTGATAAAGTATTCATACCCCTTGAAATTTTCCACATTATGTCATGTTGCAACCTAAAACGTAAATGTATTTTATTGTGATTTTATGTAATAGACCAACACAATGTGGCACATAATTGTGAAGTGGAAGGAAAATGATAAAATGGTTTTCAATTTTTTTTACAAATGAATATGTGAAAAGTGTGGCGTGCATTTGTATTCAGCCCCCTTTACTCTGATACCCCCAACTAAAATCTAGTGGAACCAATTGTCTTCAGAAGTCACCTAATTAGTAAATAGAATCCACCTGTGTGTAATTTAATCTCAGTATAAATACAGCTGTTCTGTGAAGCCCTCAGAGGTTTGTTAGAGAACCTTAGTGGACAAACAGCATCATGAAGGCCAAGGAACACACCAGACAGGTCAGGGATAAAGTGGTGGTTTAAAGCAGGGTTATGTTATAAAAAAATATTCCAAGCTTTGAACATCTCACGGAGCTCTGTTTAATCCATAATCAGAAAATGGAAAGAGTTTGGCACACCTGCAAACCTACCAAGACATGGCCGTCCACCTAAACTGACCGGCCGGGCAAGGAGAGCATTCATCAGAGAAGCCCTCCTCTTCATTGGGTGCCCCCAGGGTCACCAGTGCAGGCTCACTCCTGAATCCCGCCAATGGCTCCTGCTCCTATCAATTTGTCCAATGAGGTGTAAGACAGCGGCTGGAGCTGCTGCGTTCGTGTACATCGCTGGATCAAATCGGGCTCAGGTACGAAAAAGGGAGGACTATGGGGGATTCTGCATCACAGAAGGTTTTTCACCCCAATGCATAGAATGCATGAAGGTGAAAAACCATAAGGCTTTGGAACCACTTTAAGCTAAGAGAAAATTCCCTTGCAAATGGAACAGCCTATTTGCCTTTAGGGCCAGTTCACACCACATGCAGTCCAGTGCGTTTTTTTTTTCTGCATAAAATGCATGTAAAGTAGGTTGTATGGTTTCCATTGGCATAGTTCACATCATGTGACCAGTTCCAGGGTGTTCCAGTTCCAGGAAAAAAAAAGTAGAACATGCTGCATTTTTCCTGCACTGGACTGTACTGGAGCGCGGTAAAACACATCAAAAATTCACCAGAATGCACTGGAACGCATCAAAAACTCATCAAAATGCACCAGGACCACAGTACAGTGGACAAAAAAAAAAACCTGAAAAAAAGAAGGAAAAAAAGAATCTGGAATGCTTCCGAAAATACATCAAAAATGCACCGGAACGCTTTAAAAACGTGCATGCAGAAATGCATCCGGCACTGATCTGGAGTGCGTTTTTGTGCTGTGAACCAGCCCTTAGTAAATCAACCCCAATGGCACTGCTCCTTCATCCTACAAGATATCCATTTCTTCAGCCTGTGCAATGGATAAACCAAAGACCGTTTGGCAGAGGAGGAGTGGAGAGTCCGAACAGAAAGGTGTCCTGCTAGCGGGCAGTGAAGGAGGTTAGAAGAATGACGGACATAAGACCTCATGCACACAGGACTTAAAAACTGCCACTTTTATAGGCGTCTGTCATTTTACTTCAGCCTGCACCTCTATGTTAGCCAACGCCATGCACACATAGGTGTTTACAGGAGTATTAGAAGAGGAGCGTTTACAGGCTGAAAAATAAAACCCATCACTTGCATGTTCAGTAGAAGAGCTTTTGGGTGCGCAAAAAACACTGAACGCCCCTAAATGTGTGTAAACACGTCTAAATGAGCGTAAAGCGGTAGTAATCCGCAGATTTAAATAAAACAACAAAACAACTGCAAGAAAATGGCATAATGTGCTAGTATGCATAACATACTAGCACATCATGAAATACTTACCTTAAAACGAAGCCCTCCAGCCGCACACTGTCACCGCTGACAGGGCTTCCATCTTCACCCGGTCTTCCTTCTGGGGCGCAGTGCTCTGCCCGTGTGTTTGGCCAAGCCGCGATAGCGCCACTTCCACGCATGTGCGCTGGAGTCCCAGCACGGAGCTGTGAAGGCATGGCACAGGTGCCTTCAGAGCACATGCGCTGGTGACGTCACCAACTGCATGCAGTGCGAATATCTCCTAAACAGTGCAAGTTTAGCAGATACTCGCTATACCTACAGGTAAGTCCTATTATAGACTTACATAAACGACTTAACTTCCACTTTAAATGCTAGATGAGTTTAGAACTTAAGCTTTTATTGATTCCAATGGTAAAAATTCATTAATATTCTGGCCAGCGAAATCAATTAACAACCTAATGCTTGACGCGCCGAAAGGCATGTGCAAAACGCAGCTTTTTGGTGCGTTTTTTAAGCTGATTTTTTTCCTGCCAGTAACAAAGGCATCCAGGGGAGGAAAATAGTCCCATGTGCATGAGGCCTAGGACAGAGGTATGCAGGACTTTTTTTCTCAAAGAATAGGTGCAAAACCCCCTCCCTTCTGACGCACCCTTTGTCCCTGCCCCTTACCCACCTCTGAGCACCATGCCTTGGTTCCACCCCCTACCCACCTCCCAGTACCGCCCTTTTTAGAGAATACAGAGAATCATTTTGTGCTACTAAGAAATTTCATTTGTATGGAATTTGATAGACCCCACCCCAGCAACAGTAGACCCCACCAGCAACAATAGACCCGACCACAGCAACAAAATACCAACCCAGCAACATTAGACTCCCAGCAGCAACAACAGATCTCCCAGCAGCCAGCATCAACAGACCCTCCAGCAGCCAGCATCAACAGACCCTCCAGCAGCCAGCAACAATAGACCCTCCAGCAGCCAGCAACAATAGACCCTCCAGCAGCCAGCAACAATAGACCCTCCAGCAGCCAGCAACAATAGACCTCTCCCTCAGCAGTTGGTCCGTCCCAATAACAATTGACCCTCCATCAACAAAAGACCCCCCCCCACCAGCAACAATATACCTACCCATTAACAATAGACCCCCCACACAAAAATAGATCCCCACCAGCGGCATTAGATCCCCCAGCAGCCAGCATCAATAGACCTTCCAGCATTCCTTTGTCATAAAATACAATAAGTGCTGGAGGTGCTGGAGCTGCGTTCCTGGAGGTGCCGGAGCTGCTGAAAAAAAGCCCTGGAGGTATGTATAAAGACTACCAGTGTGGACCAAACCCTGTGCCAAAAAGCAGGCCAACTTTCCTATACAGAGGTAAGGATAACAATTTTAAAGAATTTTTGGCAAGTTTAGAAAAAACTTTTACATTTGGCATCAAACTGAATAATTTATATTATATTTTAGGTCTACTTTAAAGAAAAATTCCAGGCATGGCAATTTTTACAAAGTTACAGTTAAATGAAAAGTGCTCTTGGATTGAACGAAGTGGAAAGGCAAGGAGGTGACATCACATTCTCCACATTGTCCAATCAGAGAATGCTTTACATTCATTGGGAAAATGCAAAGCATTCTCTGAATGGTGTCTATGCTGAGCTGCTGACCTGCAGCACGGCAGTTGTTCAGCACGGGACCCAGAAACTAGTGGAGAGTAGCGGGTTCTATTACAATTATTTCCAGCTTCTTGGGATCCCACAGGTATGGTATATGCATCGCTACATTGGTCCAAGCTGGTCCAACATGAAAGTATCCATACCTGGAAATCTTCTTTAGGGGAAAAAAGGTACCTTTAAATTAAAAGCCAGCAGCCCCACCCTCTGCAACTAAATATTAAATATATGTATTTTATTTGTGCTGCAGAAAAGTGTACCTAAACTGGGCATGGTCATCACCTTGTTGGCCACCTCCAGTGATCTAAATTCCCTTTATGATCCTGTACATGGATGGATTATTGCCATTTCCAGTTGCTACAATATTAGCAGTAACCAGGCCCATTCTGACGGGTGATTATAGCTTCTTCACTGCAAGAATCTTTGGTGGAGAAACTTTAGCCCCATGAATACTTAAGGCCTCTTTAAAAATTGTTTTCTTTGAGAATGTCTCAGTATTCACAGCTGTTGCAAATAATGCTTGTAATATGTTTACTTCGTATGTTCATCAGCTCCATCTAGTGACCATAATGTGGTCTTTTCCTGAAATACAACAATCAGGAAATTAACACATTATGGCCACCAGAGCTGATGATCATAGGAAATACAAACTCTAGACCAGCCATTCTCAACCCTTTTACCCCCCAAGGAACCCGTAAAAACATGTCTTAGCTCTAGCGGAACCTTTGCTAGAATTAATTAATTGGTGATCAGTGTGTCCCCCTTACTTTGGGTGTCAATGGGAAGTACAGTATATACCCTTTACTTTGGTGGCCAGTGGGAAAATGTCCCCCTTACAGTGGTGGACAATGTGTAGAATGTTCCCCTTACTTTGGTGGTCAGTGGGAAGATTGTACATCTTACTTTGGTGGTGATTTGGAAGAATGCCCCCCTTACTTTGGTGGTCAGTGGGAAGAATGTCCTCCTTATTTTTGTGGTTAGTGGGAAGGATGCTCCCTTTACAGTGGTGGCCAGTGGGAAGAATGCCCCCCTTACTTTGGTGGTCAGTGGGAAGAATGTCCCTCTTACAGTGGTGGTCAGTGTTTAGACTCTCCCCCTTATGGTGGCGAACAGTAGGAAGAAGGTCCCCCATACTTTAGCGGTCAGTGGAAAGAATGTCCCCCTTACTTTGGTGGCCAGTGCGTAGAATGTTTCCCTTACAGTGGTGGCCAGTGGGAAGAATGTCCCCCTTACAGTGGTGGCCAGCGTGTAGAATGTCTTCCTTACTTTGGTTGGTCAGTTGGAAGAATGTCCCCCTTATGCCCCGTACACACGGTCGGACTTTGTTCGGACATTCCGACAACAAAATCCTAGGATTTTTTCCGACGGATGTTGGCTCAAACTTGTCTTGCATACACACGGTCACACAAAGTTGTTGGAAAATCCAATCGTTCTAAACGCGGTGACGTAAAACACGTACGTCGGGACTAAAAACGGGGCAGTGGCCAATAGCTTTCATCTCTTTATTTATTCTGAGCATGCGTGGCACTTTGTCCGTCGGATTTGTCTACACACGATCGGAATTTCCGACAACGGATTTTGTTGTCGGAAAATTTTATAGCCTGCTCTCAAACTTTGTGTGTCGGAAAATCCGATGGAAAATGTCCGATGGAGCCCACACACGGTCGGAATTTCCGATAACATGCTCCGATCGGACATTTTCCATCGGAAAATCCGACCGTGTGTACGGGGCAATACAGTGGTGGTCAGTGGGAAGAATGTCCCCCTTACTTCAGTGGTCAATTGGAAGAATGTCCCTCTTACAGTGGCGATCAGTAGGAAGAAGGTCCACCATACTTTGGCGGTCAGTGGAAAGAATGTCCCCCTCACTTTGGTGGCCAGCGTGTAGAATGTCCCCCTTACTTTGGTTGGTCAGTTGGAAGAATGTCACCCTTATGCCCTGTACACACGGTCGGACATTGATCAGACATTCCGACAACAAAATCCTAGGATTTTTTCCAACGGATGTTGGCTCAAACTTGTCTTGCATACACACGGTCCCACAAATTTGTCGGAAAATTTGATCGTTCTGAACGCGGTGACGTAAAACGCGTACGTCGGGACTATAAACGGGTCAGTAGCCAATAGCTTTCGTCTCTTAATTTATTCTGAGCATGCGTGGCACTTTGTGCGTTGGATTTGTGTACACACGATCGGAATTTCCGACAACGGATTTTGTTGTCGGAAAATTTTATAGCCAGCTCTCAAACTTTGTGTGTCAGAAATTCCGATGGAAAATGTGTGATGGAGCCCACACACGGTCGGAATTTCCGACAACAAGGTCCTATCACACATTTTCCGTCGGGAAATCCGACCGTGTGTACGGGGCATTAGAGTGGTGGTCATTGGGAAGATTGTCCCCCTTACTTTGGTGGTCATTGGGAAGAATGTCCCCCTTACAGACAGCTAAAAAGAACATTGGTGTTTCGCTATTGGCTCTTTTAAGTGCCTCCAGGACGGAGCCACCATCAAATGAGAGGTGAACCAACCACACCTCAAAGAACCCCTAGCAACCTCTGGAGGAACCCTATGGAACCCTGTTTGAGAATGGCTGCGCTAGACACACACCGGGGATTATTCGTGATGGCGGTGTTAATGCAAAAGTTTTATAAATGGACCCCCTTGGTGTGTGAACAGTCGAGGCCAACAGCTGGTCTCCATACCCTGTACACATAAATTTCAGCTGCATCCAGATACAGCCTATTCTCACTACAGGTGTACTTTACGCTTGTGCAAAATAACCAGAAAAATAACATGCAAATAACTCTTACAAAAGGCGCCCATTATCCTTCTTCCATTTTATGACCTCTTTCAGCGTAGGCTGTCACAAGCCCCCTCCCCCCCCATCCCTTTCTTCAAAGATTCTTGACAGCAAATAACAGTTTGAACAGCGCAATCAAATCTGCTCCACGCCGGCCAAGCACCAGGAACAAAAGCAACGGCGACTCTCATTCTGTGACCTGCAGTCATTTATAGCCGGGGATTGTCCTCTTATTGGTTTGTCCCCGTTCACATCCACTCCGCACTGACAGCACCAGCAATTTGTGCTCCTTTTCCTCCTCTCTCTTCTGTACTCTCTCCCTTTCTCTCTCTCTCTCTCTCTCTCTCACAGTACAAGCGTAGGAGGTGAATTCTGCCAGCATGAAACATTTATTTTATCGGCTCTAAAATGTAAATGTATCTTCTGCTACCAAGAAAATGGCTGGCGGTTTTGGATTGGTAACGCAAACACCAAAAACCCAGTTCAGCAAATGTGCTATATATATATATATATATATATATATATATATATATATATATATATATATATATATATATATATATATATATATATATATCCATTTATTTAACTACTTCCCACCCAGGCTAATTCTGGCACTTCGCTGCTACATTTAAAAATCATCATTTTTTTTCTAGAAAATTACTCAGAACCCCCAAACATTATATATGTTTTTGTTTTTTTTAACAGAGACCCTAGGGAATAAAATGGCGGTGATTGCAACTTTTTATGTTACACGGTATTTGCGCAACGATTTTTCGAATGCGTTTTTTTGTACTGTTGTATGAATTAAAAAGAAAAAAACACTAAAGTTAGCCCAATTTTTTTGTATAATGTAAAACATGATGTTACGCCGAGTAAATAGATACCTAACATGTTACGCTTTAACCACTTCAGCCCCGGAAGGATTTAACCCCCTTCCTGACCAGAGCACTTTTTGCGATTCAGCACTGCATCGATTTAACTGACAATTGCGCGGTCATGCGACGTTGCACCCAAACATAGTTGACATCCTTTTTTTCCCCACAAATAGAGCTTTCTTTTGGTGGTATTTGATCACCTCTGTGTTTTTTGCGCTATAAACAAAAAAAGAGCGACAATTTTGAAAAGAAAACAATATTTTTTACTTTTTGCTATAATAAATATTCCCCAAAAATATATAAAAAAAAAACACATTTTTTCCTCAGTTTAGGCCGATATGTATTCTTCTACACATTTTTGGTAAAAAAAAATCGCAATAAGAGTATATTGATTGGTTTGCGCAAAAGTTATAGCGGCTACAAAATAGGGGATAGATTTATGGCATTTTTATTATTATTATTTTTTATTTTATTTTATTGGCGACGGTCTGCGATTTTTATTGTGACTGCGACATTATGGCGGACACATCGGACACTTTTGACATTATTTAGGGACCATTGTCCTTTATACAGCGATCAGTGCTATAAAAATGCACTGATTACTGTGTAGATGACACTGGCAGGGAAGGGGTTAAACACTAGAGGGCGATGAAGGGATTAAATGTGTCCTAGGGAGTGATTCTAACTGTGGGGGGGAGGGGCTATCACTGACATGACACTGATCACTGCTCTCGATGACAGGGAGCAGTGATCTCTGTCCTGTCACTAGACAGAACAGGGAAATGCTTTGTTTACAAAGGCATCTCCCCGTTCTTCTGCTCCGTGACACGATCGCGGGCACCCGGCGGACATCGAGTCACAGTCACGGAGCATGCGGTGCCCACAATGCCGCATCTTAAAGCGGATGTACCTATCTGCCCAGCCGTGCCATTGTGCCGATGTATATTGTTGTGCGCTGGTCGGCATGTGGTTAAAATTGCACTCTTTTGTAGAATATCGCCAAACTTTGGTACTTAAAAATCTCCAAAGGCGACGCTTTAAAATTTGTTACTGGTTACCTGTTTAGAGTTACAGAGGGGGTCTTGGGCTAGAATTAGCGGCAACACCTCACATGTGTGATTTAAACACCATTTACATATGTGGGCACGACTTACAAGCTTCTGTGCGTGAGCACACAGGGACGGGGGCGGTAACTGGCAGTAACACACAAAACTATATGGCGTTAAACTGGCAGTAACGCACACAGAACTATACGGCGTTAAACTGGCAGTAACACACAGAGAAGTAAATAGCGTTAAACTGGCAGTAATGCACAAAATTATATGGCGTTAAACTGGCAGTAACGCACACAGAAGTAAATAGTGTTAAACTGGCAGTAACACACAAAACTATATGGCATTAAACCGGCAGTAACGCACACAGAACTATATAGCATTAAACTGTCAGTAACACACACAAAACTATATGGAGTTAAACTGGCAGTAACGCACACAGAAGTAAATGGTGTTAAACTGGCAGTAACACAATCAAATAGACGAGGAGGATTTGGATTTTGTGGGAATTTCAGAGACCTGGTTCAACAGCTCTCATGATTGGCTGGCAAACATTCAAGGGTATACCCTATACCGCAAGGATAGAGAGGGTAAAAAAGGGGGAGGGGTATGCCTATATATCAAGAATAATGTACAAGTGAATGTGAGAGATGACATCACTGAGGGAGCTAGGGAGGAGGTGGAATCCTTATGGGTAGAGCTCCAAAGGCATGAAGCTAAGGGGAAAATAATACTGGGGGTATGCTATAGGCCCCCTAACCTGAGGGAGGAAGTGGAGACAGATCTCCTATCACAATTTGTATTAGCAGCAAGGATGGGAAGTGTTATCATAATGGGGATTTTAATTATCCAGACATAGACTGGGCGGAGGGATTTTAAGGCTCGCCAGTTCCTAAATGTCCTGCAGGGCAATTTTATGGGTCAGATGGTAGACGCACCAACTAGAAATAAAACATTACTGGATCTACTGATTACCAACAATACAGATCTGATCACGGATGTGGAAATACGGGGCAATTTAGGTAAAAGCGATCACAGGTCAATTAGTTTCAGTATAAATCACACAAATAGGAAACATAAAGGGAATACAAAGACACTGAATTTCAAAAGAGCCAACTTCCCTAAGCTACAAACCTTGCTAAAAGGCATAAATTGGGATAAAATATTAGGAACACGGAGGAGAGATGGGTTTGCTTTAAGAGCATATTAAATAAGGGAATTAGCCAATGTATCCCACTGGGTAATAAATTTAAAAGAGCGAACAAAAGTCCTGGATGGCTTAACTCCAATGTAAAAATGCATATAAAAGCAAAGGAGAAGGCCTTCAAAAAATACAAGGTTGAGGGATCATCCTCAGCATTCAGACTTTATAAAGAATGCAACAAGAAATGTAAGGGTGCAATTAGGACAGCTAAGATAGAACATGAAAGACACATAGCGGAGGAGAGCAAAAAAAAATCCCAAGAAATTCTTTAAGTATGTAAACAGTAAAAAAGGGAGGCCAGACCATATTGGCCCCATAAAGCATGAGGAAGGACATCTGGTTACAAAGGATGGGGAGATGGCGAAGGTATTGAATTTATTCTTCTTCTCAGTCTTCACGAGTGAATCGGGGGGCTTCACTAACCAAAACTGCAGTGTTTATCCTTATTACACAACACAGGAAGCACCTCCATGGTTAACAGAGGACAGAATTAAAATTAGACTTGAGAAACTTAACATTAATAAATCACCGGGACCAGATGGCTTGCATCCGAGGGTACTTAGGGAACTCAGTCAAGTGATTGCCAGACCGTTGTTCCTAATTTTTACAGATAGTCTACTGACTGGAATGGTACCAGCTGATTGGAGAAAATCCAATGTAGCACCAATATTTAAAAAGGGCCCAAAATACATCCCTGGGAATTACAGACCAGTTAGCCTAACATCAATAGTATGTAAACTCTTGGAGGGGATGATAAGGGACTATATACAAGATTTTAGTAATAAGAACGGTATCATTAGCAGTAATCAGCATGGATTCATGAAGAATCGTTCTTGCCAAACCAATCTATTAACCTTCTATGAGGAGGTGAGTTACCATCTAGATAAAGGAAGGCTCGTAGACGTGGTGTATCTGGATTTTGCAAAAGCATTTGACACAATTCCCCATAAACCTTTACTGTAGAAAATAAGATCCGTTGGCATGGACCATAGGGTGAGTACATGGATTGAAAACTGGCTACAAGGGCGAGTTCAGAGGGTGGTGATAAATGGGGAGTACTCAGAATGGTCAGGGGTGGGTAGTGGGGTTCCCCAGGGTTCTGTGCTGGGACCAATCCTATTTAATTTGTTCATAAACGATCTGGAGGATGGGATAAACAGTTCAATCTCTGTATTTGCAGATGATATTAAGCTAAGCATGGCAATAACTTCTCCGCAGGATGTGGAAACCTTGCAAAAAGACCTGAACAAATTAATGGGGTGGGCAACTACATGGCAAATGAGGTTCAATGTAGAAAAATTTAAAATAATGCATTTGGGTGGCAAAAATATGAATGCAATCTATACACTGGGGGGAGAACCTCTGGGGGAATCTAGGATGGAAAAGGACCTGGGGGTCCTAGTAGATGATAGGCTCAGCAATGGCATGCAATGCCAAGCTGCTGCTAATAAAGCAAACAGAATATTGGCATGCATTAAAAGGGGGATCAACTCCAGAGATAAAACGATAATTCTCCCACTCTACAAGACTCTGGTCCGGCCGCCCCTGGAGTATGCTGTCCAGTTCTGGGCACCAGTCCTCAGGAAGGATGTACTGGAAATGGAGCGAGTACAAAGAAGGGCAACAAAGCTAATAAAGGGTCTGGAGGATCTTAGTTATGAGGAAAGGTTGCGAGCGCTGAACTTATTCTCTCTGGAGAAGAGAGGCTTGAGAGGGGATGTGATTTCAATTTACAAACACTGTACTGGTGACCCCACAATAGGGATAAAACTTTTTAGCAGAAGGGAGTTTAACAAGACACGTGGCCACTAAAATTAGAAGAAAATAGGTTTAACCTTAAACTACGTAGAGGGTTCTTTACTGTAAGAGCAGCAAGGATGTGGAATTCCCTTCCACAGGCGGTGGTCTCAGTGGGGGGCATTGATCATTCAAGAAACGATTAGATAATCACCTGAATGACCACAACATACAGGGATATACAATGTAATACTGACACATAATCACACACATAGTTTGGACTTGATGGACTTGTGTCTTTTTTCAACCTCACCTACTATGTAACTATATGTAACTATGTATATATGACGGTGTTCAACCGTCACTACACTGACGCTATCTGAACTGTCCCTACTCTAGCTATACACTAATGTCAAGATTACTGACACAGTCTCACTACACTACAGTGAAACTATCTGAACTGTCCTTACTCTAGCTGCACACTATGAAAAGCTGAATGATGGTCCTCCTCACTACACTCACACTATCCCTAGACTGACACTAAACTATTATTCTACACTGACAACTGAAGCAAAATTTCACAGTATAGCACACTAACTAACTAATAGCACTGAACAGAGCCCTGTTCTATTTCTCTCCATGCCAAAATCACACTGAAAATGGTTGCCATTGAAAGAATACTTTTATACTTTTGAGCGGGAATGAGCTAAGATTAGATAAAGTCATGATGACAGTGTCCATTCATGACTCCGACAGTGTTCTGTGCCCTGATTGGCTGAAGCTTTCACTGCTTCAGCCAATCAGGGCTTGCAATGCACTGTTCAGGGACGCAATGCATTGTGGTCGGTTCGGGGGGGGGGGGGGGGGGCGAACAAACGGTCAAACGACCCGCTTATTTGGCTGTTCGCCAAACGTCCGAGCAGCGAAAGTTCGCCCATCCCTAGCCAACATAGAAGCAGCAGCGTGCACACAAAATACTCAATAGAAATACATCTTATTTATATAATTGCAGCTGGTTAAGCAAAACAGCTGGGCACAACCCAGTGCAAGTGAGCCTTGGATGGCCTTCTAAATACAACCTTACTGAATACAATTTATTGCATGTTCACTGCTGATGGAATATAAATAATAAATAATAAACTGTAAAATACCCCACGGTAAAAGACGTAAACTACTCTTATGCCGCGTACACACGGTCGGACTTTTCGTCTACAAAAGTCCAACGGACGCTGACAGACTAAAGCTGGCTGGTAATCCGATCGTGTGTGGGCTTCTCCGGACTTTCAACTGACTTTTTTAGCCTCAAATCCGACGTACTTTAGATTTGAAACATGCTTCAAATCTTTCCGACGGACTCGAGTCCGGTCGAAAAATCCGCTCGTCTGTGTGCTAGTCCGACGGACAAAAACCCACGCTAGGGCAGCTATTGGCTACTGGCTATGAACTTCCTTATTTTAGTCCGGTGTACGTCATCACGTAAGAATTCGACTGACTTTTGTGTGATCGTGTGTTGGCAAGTCTGTTCGTTAGAAAGTCCGCCGCAAGTCCGTCGAAAGTCCGCCAAAAGTCCGTCGAAAGTCTGTCGGACAGGCTGTCGGACTTTTGTAGCTGAAAAGTCCGACCGTGTGTACGCGGCATTAGGGCAACGAATGACCACACAGGTGTGAGATGAGAGTAAAAGAAGTTGCCTTAAAGGGTAATTCAACTTTGGTGGCAAAAAAAAGCAAATAATAATAATAAAAAAAAAGCAAATGCTGTACATATGCTATACAAGTCATATTATAATTGCATGTTATTACAAATGACCTTTCCTTTTCAATCTGCAACTGATGTAATGTTCTGTAAAATTCAATGCAATACGGCAACCAGGAGCCTTCTTTACACAGATGGTGTACAGAACTTCCCAAGAAATTTCATTTCCTGCTTGGCTTACTGATACAAGACAGATTTTAGGCACCTTCTGCAACAGAAATCTCATTTTTGGTGGGATACTCCCAAAGGGTTTATTACTTCTAAAGCAGTGGTCTCCAAACTGCGGCTCAGGGGCTGGATGTGGCCCTTTGCTTGCCTTTACCTGACCCTTGGGGCACTATTTCCACAGATACCAACAATGGTGCACCATTCCTCCCACTGACACCAATGATGGGGCTTTATTTATTCCCACTTATATCGGGACCCTTTCTACTCCCACTGGCCACAGTCCGGCCCCCCTAGAGTCTGAAGGACAGTAAACTGGCCCTTTGTTTAGAAATTTTGGAGACCCCTGTTCTAAAGGCATGCTGACCCTGCAGCTTTCCTCATTAAAGCACTGCAAATCAGCTGATTACTAATAAAAATGTCACTCCCATTCAGATTCACACTGCACACAACAAACAGCTTTTTCTTCAGAGCAGAAAGGGGTAGAAATCTGCAGCAAAGTTTGTTAAAATCCCTGTAATGTACATAGATCACCCAGAGGGTTTTTCTTTTATTTTTTTATATCGCAACAAAAGCGTAGGTATGCTTTAAAGCAGCTTTAGTTTGCTTGCCTACCGGAGACCAACTTGCCCTGTCACCATTTAAATGCATGCGCCACAACCACTCTTTAACAGCACATGGTTGTGGCACGCTGCTGGGGGCTTTCATTGGTCAACACAGGTGGCCAGGATGCGAAATATTGCTTCTAAGCCAACTTTCCAATGCCTTTAAAAAGAGATCCAGTGCGGATCGCTTTTCAGAGTAGCAGTAAACACAGCTGCACTTATAAATGAAGCATTAGTGATGACAAGAGGAATATTAACAAACTCCTCATTGCTCTGAACATGATATGAACAATTACAGTAATGGATACTGATTTTCCTAAATTATATAGTGGAGGATCATCCTTGAAGCTCAATTGAAGTCACAAAACTAGATGTGCAATCAGAGTAACAGAGTTTATAGTAACAAACTAGTCTAATTTCCCATTACAACAGTTGTGTGGGTTGTCCTAATTCTATTGTACAGTACCATAGGCACCAGAGGGCCCTCAGTGCTCTCAGTAATCAGCACTTAGTACAGACACGCCCCCTCCTACAATAAAAGTCTTTATAAGAAAACTTGATGTGGGGGGCGTGGCTCTCAGTGAGCTCTGCCAATACAGAGCACTGCAGTGTCAGGGCAGTAATTTTACTGACACGAAAAGGTATTTTTAAAGGGGAGTTCAAGCCGCAAAAAGTACTGTAGCTGCTGACTTTTAATAAGGACACTTACCTGTCGAGGGAGCCCGCGATGTCGGCCCCCCGAGGCTGATCTGTCCATCGGATCGGTCGCAGGCGCCGCCATTCCAGCTAAGGGAAACTGGCAGTGGAGCCTTCAGGCTTCACAGACTGTTTCCTACTGCGCACGCGTGAGACGTGCGGCGCTTTGTGAATGGCCAGCTTGTCTTCTGGGACACACACAGGTCCCAGAAGGCAGCGGGGGTGAAAGAGGAGAGCTCACCACAGAAGAGGACGTGACGTCCTGCGCCGTGGCCGAGCTAGGACGGAAGTACACTTATGCCTCGTACACACGGTCGGATTTTCCAACGGAAAATGTTCGATGGGAGCTTGTTGTCGGAAATTCCGACCGTGTGTAGGCTCCATCGGACATTTTCCATCGGAATTTCCGTCACACCAAATTTGAGATCTGGATCTCAAATTTTCCGACAACAAAATCCATTGTTGTAAATTCCGATCGTGTGTACACAATTCCCACGCACAAAGTTCCACGCAATGCTCGGAATCAAGCAGAAGAGCCACACTGGCTATTGAACTTCATTTTTCTCGGCTCGTCGTACATGTTGTACATCACCGCGTTCTTGACGTTTGGAATTTCCGACAAGATATCTGTGACCGTGTGTATGCAAGATTGTACAAGTTTGAGCCAACATCCGTCGGAAAAAATCCATGGATTTTGTTGTCGGAATGTCCGATCGTGTGTACGTGGCATAAGTACTTCAAAAAAGGTAAGAAAGAAAAAAAATAATACAATTTTAGATATCCAAAAAAAGAGCGGTGGGGGGGTGGTCTTTAGTTTAAGACCACCTTGTAAAAGTGGGTGGAACTCGTCTTTAAGGCAAAATGTGCTAATTACATTATTAAAGGGCACAAGACTATAAAGGAATAAAAAGGGCTTTATTTAAATAACGAAAAAATAAATAAATAACTAAAATTGTATAAAAAAGTTAAAAAAGGGCTTCAATTGTACTTAATAATGTAAACTGTAAATTATATATTTTATTATTTACTAAAGATTTTAGTAACATTTTACATTTTCAGGGCCAAATTCAGGGCCGATATTCCTTATAATACACCATACATCAATACACTTATAATACACCAAAAGCTGACTGTTACACTGACTAATAGACATTAAAAAAAGCACTGTGACCAATACAAAAAGAGACTTTTGGACTCTTATGGCACAAACTATTATATTATATTTCTATTTTATAATTAGGCAAGATATTTTTATACTATAATTAGGCTCTGGAAGCTCGCATGTCCCTCGAAACGCTCTACGCCACCTTCAGCTAAATCCTCTTACAAAGATAACTGGGTAGCAGGGCCAGGACAAGGGATGGGCAGACGGGGTGGCTGCCCTGGGCGCAGCGTGTATTGTAGGAAGGGGGGCGCCACAAGTTGCTTCTACTATAAGAATGACAGGAGTAGTGACAGCGGCATCACTGCTTCTGTTAGAGCAGCGCTGGAAGCAGCAAGGAGAGGAAGAGAGAGCCGGGAGGTGGTGCAGGCTGTGCTCTCTCTCTTCCTCATAAGTTTACACATAATGAATGAAGCGGGGGGGGGGCAATTTGCCATCTTTACCCTCGACACTGGATGATCTTGTCCTGGCACTGCTGGACAGGGACTGTGGGCGGGGCTAAATCAGACAGGTGTCAAGCTACTGTATGTTCAAGCCAGTTCCGAATTCGGAATGTGCTGCTAATAGGGTTATATAAGAAGTGCCATGGTCGTTTCCATTTTTTAAATTATATTATTCATAATAAAAGGGCTGTGTTATGTTACAAAGTGTTTATTGGAGATGTCTAACAAATACATCCAAAGGGGCACCTAAGACCGTTTAATGATACAGATCAGTATGATGAGTTTCTATAAGACAAAGGACCTTCCTGCTCCTCTGAAAAGCCAAAAACAGCTGCTAAGAAGTCGAAGAAAGTCCTCCATACTGTAAAAAGAGCAACTTATTTATGAAGCGTAAACATACTGGCTGAACCGTACAATTAAACATTGATTCCACTAGAGAAGATTTTCCAGCAGAAATTATTCACCGTTTTCCTATGTACTTATTCTGGACAAAATGCTTATTTTATACCATTATATGGCATCTGAATGTCTATTTATTCACTTAGCTACAGCCAAACATATGTAGACATCCCTCCGAATGATTGAGATCAGGTGTCTCCAGGGAAAGGTACTGTTAATACTACAGCATACAATGACATTGCAGATAATTGTGCTCTTCTGTCCTTGTAGTAACAGTTTGGGGAAGGCCTTTTTCTTTTCCAGCATGACTGTACCCCTATGTACAAATCCAGCTCCATAAAAAAACATGGTTTGGTTTGATATATAGAAACTTGGGTGACCTGCACAGAACTGTGACATCAACTTGAACTTCAAAAGGTTGGTGGTGAGCTAGGTAACAGGGGTACCCACATCCTGAATATGCCAGAATGATGAACAACACCATTTTGCAAGGACTGTTGAGGAACCCAAGAAATACACATACCGTATATACTCGAGTATAAGTCGTTCCGAGTATAAGCCGAGGCCCTAATTTACCACAAAAAAATGGGGAAAACTTATTGACCCGAGTATAAGACGAGGGTGAGAAATGCACAGCTACTGTAAGTGGAAAAGAGGGTCAACAATGCCCATTTGCAGCATCACTGTGCCCATTTGCATGTCTCACTGTGCCAATTTGCAGCCATAGGTCCCCTGAACTTCAAACTTGGTAGTTAAGGGTTCCTAGATGCCCCCTAGCTGCAGCCAAAATTTGGGGTCTCTGAACCCAAAGGGTCCCGAAATGACATTGCTGCAGATGGACACAGTTGACCGAATTTGGGGCCCCGTATCTCAGGGCCACTTAGTGCTAGGAACCCCAAATTTGGTGTGCAAACCCAGTGGAACTAGCACCATAAAATTTCCAAAGCTGGGTTTTCTAGCACCAAGTGGCCCCGAGATACAGGGCCCCAAAAATCAGTTCAGAAAATGTCAAGCACTTTTCTGCAGCAGAGAATGACATTTTCCGAACCGATTTTGGGGCCCCGTATCTCGGGGCCACTTAGTGCTAGGAACTTCAGCTTTGGATATGTTGTGGTACCAGTTCCACTGGGTTTGCACACCAAATTTGGGGTTCCTAGCACCAAGGGGCCCTGAGATACGGGGCCCCAAAGTCGGTTCGGAAAATGAAATTTTTTTGCTGCAGAAAAGTGCTTGACTCGAGTATAATTCGAGGGGGGCGCTTTCAGCACAAAAAAATGTGCTGAAAAATTCGACTTATACTCGAGTATATACGGTACGTTTTATACAAAGATTCTATCTATTTTTTTTAGACAAGCGTCATCTAAAATTGGTACAAAACTTTGAAAATGTTCCAGTAGTTCTTTCCTCCTTTTTTTGGTGGAACCCCATACACCGTGTCATAAACCATATGTCCAAAGCAATCAGCCTATCTTGTATCAATCTTAGATCTTGCTGAAACTGTTATATGTTCCTCTGTGAGTCCTACTTCTTCAGGAGGATTGGAGGACAAAAAAACGTTAGTATTTTTGGATAAAACGTATGTGTAGTCCTTGGGTCCCTCAAAAGTCCTTACAAATTGGTATTGTACATAACTCTACTTGAACACCTTTGGAATAAACTGGAACACTGATGGCAAGCCAGATCGTCTCATCCAACATTAGTACCCTAATTAGGACATTAGACCATATCGCTGCGCTTTTGGCTAACCGGGCACAAATTGCCACAGACAGACTCCAAAGCCTTGTGGAAATCCTTCGCAGAATTGTGGTGACTTTTATAGCTGCAAGGGGGGTACTCTATATTGTAGCCATGGTTTTGGAATGGGATGCCCAACAAGCTCATATAAGTGTGATGGTCATGTGTACCCAAACTTTTGGCTATATAGTATATTGCAGGCTCCAAAATTAGCCTCGCTGGAAGTATATGAAGAATCAAGCCTCTTTATCTTTTTTTTACATCCAACATATTAAAGTTTGCTTCAAAGGCACCAGCAGAGTGAGAGTGATGACAATCATATATCCTAGTAGAGCAGGGGTTTCCAAGCCTTCTAAACAAAGGGCCAGTTTATTGTCCTTCAGACTTTAGGGGGGCCAGAGTGGCCAATGGAAGTAGAAAATGCCCCAGTGACATTGGGAGTAAAATAATTACATAGTGCCTGTAGTCAGTAGAAGGAGGAATAGTGCCTCATCATTGGTATTAATGGGAGGAATAGTGCTTAATTGTTTATATCAGTGGGAGGAATTGTGTCCTATCACTGGTGTCAGCGGAAGGAAAAATGCCCCATTGTTGGTGTCAGTGAGGGGAATGGTTCCTCACTGTTGGGGTCAGTGGAAGCAATGGTGCCCCGTTGTTGGTGTCAGTGGGAGGAATGGTGCCCCGTTGTTGGTGTCAGTGGGAGGAATTGTGCCCCAAGGACCGGAGAAAGGCAAGCAAAGGGCCACATCCGCCCGCAGGACACAGTTTGGAGACCACTGTAGTAGAGCATAAAGACACCATATACCAAAAGTGTTCCACTTTTCTCCATCCGATGGCTTCACGTGGTACAAATGGCCCTGCAAATCTAACTCCTAACTTTGGACAAAGTCAAAGGGTAAACCTCACCCCATGGCAAACCCCCCCCCCCGCTTGTGATGTGGATACCCAGATCCTTCCCCTCTGCAGGCTGGTATCTGTCAATGATCTTGTTGTATTGATGCCACTGGCTGACACGTTCTGCCACCTACAGGCTGTATAAGAAGGAAGGCAAGCTGACAGCACCACCTATACCAGAGACACGGTGCAGAAGGTAAGACAAGTCAGTAATTGGGAATGGTTTGCTGCATGGAGACCAGGCAAACCTAGTTAGCTGTCATTTTCCTTTTCCGTTTTCCTTTTCGCTTTACCAGTTCAGGTTCTCCTTTAAGTGGAAATCGAGTAGAATGAGATAGGAGTTGGGTTAGCATTAGATGGAGTTGGGGGGTGAGGTTAGCACTACGAGCTTATCAAGGCTTTTTAGCTATGCACAGTTCTGTCAGACAGGACCTCATCCATGAAGGTCTGCTTAATCATTGGCTGGTCACAGGAAGGAGTTGGTCCCTGACCAAGCACATTACTTTACTTTTGTCCAGGGTCTGTTCACAAGATTTAGGAGTGTGTCTATGGGAATGTTTGATCATTCTTCCAGAAGCGCATTTGTGAGGTCAGGCACTGATGTTGGATGAGAAGGCCTGGTTCGGAGTCTCCGCTCTAATTCATCCAAAAGGTGTTCTATCGGGTTGAGGTCAGGACTCTGTGCAGGTCAGTCAAGTTCCTCCACCCCAAACTCGCTCATCCATGTATTTATGGACCTTGCTTTGTGCACTGGTGCAAAGTCATGTTGCAACAGGAAGGGGCCATCCCCAAACTGTTCCCACAAAGTTGGGAGCATGAATTTGTCCAAAATGTCTTGGTATGCTGACGCCTTAAGAGTTCCCTTCACTGGAACTGAGAGGCCAAGCTCAACCCCTGAAGAACTACCCCCCACCATAATCCCCCCTCCACCAAATGATTTGGACAAGTGCACAAAGCAAGACCCAAAAAGACATGGATGAGCGAGTTTGGGGTGGAGGAACTTGACTGGTCTGCACAAAGTCCTGACCTCAACCCCATAGAATGCCTTTGGGATGAATTCGAGCGGAGACCGCGAGCCAGGCCTTCTCGTCCACATCAGTGGCTGACCTCACAAATGCGCTTCTGGAAGAATAGTCAAACATTCCCATAGACACACTCCTAAACCTTGTGGACAGCCTTCCCAGAAGAATTGAGGCTTGGGTGGGCCAACTCAATATTGAACCCTACGGACTAATGCCCCGTACACGCGATCGGACATTGATCGGACATTCCGACAACAAAATCCTAGGATTTTCTTCCGACGGATGTTGGCTCAAACTTGTCTTGCATACACACGGTCACACAAAGTTGTCGGAAAATCCGATCGTTCTGAACGCGGTGACGTAAAACACGTACGTCGGGACTATAAACGGGGCAGTAGCCAATAGCTTTCATCTCTTTATTTATTCTGAGCATGCGTGGCACTTTGTGCGTCGGATTTGTGTACACACGATCGGAAAATCCGACAACGGATTTTGTTGTCGGAAAATTTTATAGCCTGCTCTCAAACTTTGTGTGTCGGAAAATCCGATGGAAAATGTGTGATGGAGCCTACACACGGTCGGAATTTCTGACAACAAGGTCCTATCACACATTTTCCGTCGGAAAATCCGACCGTGTGTACAGGGCATTAGACTGGGATGCCATTAAAGTTCATGTGCGTGTAAAGGCAGGCGTCCCAATACTTTTGGTAATATAGTGTATTTCCTCAGTCTCCTGTCCCACAGTATTTAAAGTGCAACGTTGTAACTTTTTAGCACTTCACAAGGTGGAAGTCTGCAGGCAGGCGACTATGCTGTATGTTTAGCTGCATATTATTAGGCTACTATTCTTTTTTCCCCCACTCTCTTCCACCAGCCCAAGTGTCATTATGCTTGTGCAAGGGATGGGGGTGAGATCTGGTTCCTCTGTTGTTTTTGTTATTTTTTTTTGCTTTTGTTTTTTCAGTTGTTAATTATTCTCTGGTAACAGCCATGACAATGTGCCTGTACACTGTGAGGAGGCAAGATACTGAAACACAACAATAAGAATTGTAATGACTAATTCTGTTCAGGTAATTATAAAGCAAGGTTGCCTTTGGTGACAATAAAGACTCTTTGTTTCTAGTGAGGAAAATGAGGGCAGCTCTGGGGAAACTAGGACACACATAATCCGCAAATAAACAATTTAAACTTCCTTCTCACTTTCAGGTCATAGTTAAACCTTTTTATGCTATGTGCATTCCAGTGGTAATACCCGCGTCTTCTCAGTGTTTCCGTAAGAACAAAAAATCAGGCTCGTCTCTTTCCGGGCCAATGAAGAAACTGAAGAATTCCTTTTCAATTCTAATTCTTTAAAGTAGAATTCCAGCTTTAACCCTTTCATGACTAAGCCTATTTTTGAAATTTGGTGTTTACAAGTTAAAATCCGTATTTTTTGCTAGAAAATTACTTAGAGTTCCCAAACATTATATATATTTTTTTAGCAGAGAATCTAGAGAATAAAATGGCGATTGTTGCAATATTTTTTATCACACGGTATTTGTGCAGCGGTGTTTTAAACGCAAATTTTTGGAAAAGGGACACTTTCATGAATTTTAAAAAATCCAAAAAGTAAGTTTACCCCAATTTTTTTGTATAATGTGAAAGATGATGTTACGCCGAGTAAATAGATACCAAACATGTCACCCTTTATAATTGCACGCACTCGTGGAATGGCGACAAACGACGGTACCTATGAATTTCCATAGGCGACGCTTTAAAAATTTTTTACGGTTACCAGGTTTGAGTTACAGAGGAGGTCTAGGGCTGGAATTATTGTTCTCGCTCTGACGATCGCGGCGATACCTCACATGTGTGGTTTGAACACCGTTTACATATGCGGGCGCGACTTCCGTATGCGTTTTCTTCGCTGCGCGAGCTCGTGGGGACAGGGGCACTTTAAAAAATTTTTTATTTTTTTTATTTTATTTATTTTTTTACTTTATAAATTGTGTTTTTTTTTTTTTTTTACATTTATTGCTGTCACAAGGAATGTAAACATCCTATGTGACAGTAATAGGTGGTGACAGGTACTCTTTATGGAGGGATCGGGGGTCTAAAAGACCCCCCATCCCACCTTTACACTTCAAAGCATTCAGATCGCCGAAAACGGCGATTCTGAATACTGTGTACTTTTTTAAATTCGGCGCCATTGGCAGCCGAGTAAACGGGAAGTGACGTCATGACGTCGCTTCCGCGTTTACAACGAGAAGGCTGGAATGAAGCCGCTCACAGCTTCGTTCCAGCCCGCCCCCAGCCGCCGAAGGTACCCGATTGGACACCGGGCTTCCCGATCGCAGCGGCGGGAGGGGGGGATGTCCCCATGTCCCCTCCCGCTCCTCCGGTATACCAACCGAGCGGCTTTTAGCCGCATCGGTTGTTATACTCGGGTAGCCGATCGCCCGCTGTAAACAACAGTAACGGGATGATGCCTGCAGCTGCGGGCATCATCCCGGTATAACCCCGGAAAGCCGAGTACGCACATCTGCGTACGGTCGGTGGGAAGGGGTTAATATCACTTAAAAAAAAACATTGTTTGGGCCAAACTTCCTTTTTTTTTTTCATTACAGAACTCTATGGCCATTGCCCTCATCGACCTAATATGGCTACATGGTCATCTTTGTCCAAATCTTGTAGACTTCACTTCCGTAACATCTCCAAACTATGCCCCTCCCATAGGCCTGCGCACAGGGTGTGCCAGGTGTGCCCAGGCACACCCTAATACCCCATGCGCATTAGTATTATCGCTCTGTGTAGCAGCAGGAACATGTGAAAGATCTCCCTCTTACCGGCTCTGCCATAAGAGAAATGTCTATGCTCTTCTCTTTCACTGTGCCGGCAGAGAGATCAATTTGCCTGGGTCATATATATGTAGACACACACACATGCATGTGTGTTTGAGATTTAGGGTGCACACCCTAATGCAACAGGCTGCGCACACCTATGGCCCCCTCCAAACCACTAAGCTCCTCATCTACTCACTTGGTCTCTCTTGTCTCGACTACTGTAACTCCCTCCTCGCTGGCCAACCTCTTTGTAGGCTATCTCCTCTTAGGTCCATCAGAAACCCTGCTGCCAGACTCATCTACCTTACCAACCGTTCAGTGTCCACCACCCCTCTCTGCCAATCTCTCCACTGGCTTCTCGTTGCCCAACATATCAAATTCAAAACACTAACAATAACATACAAAGCCACTTACAACTCTACCCCGAGCTACATCACCAATCTCGTCTCCAAATTTCACCCAAACCGTCCTCTCTGCTCCTCCCAAGACTTCATGCTCTCTAGCTTCCTTGTCTCCTCTTCCCATGCTCGTCTTCAGGACTTCTCCAGAGCCTCTTCCAGCCTCTGGAACTCCCTAACCCTATCTGTACTGCCATCTCCTACTCTGTCCATTTTTAGGCAAACCCTAAAAACTTATCTCTGCAGGGACTATCCTACCTTTAGCTTTATAACCAAATCTTCTTTGTCTCCCATTAGTTCGTCCCTCACAGTTATTACATTTTGTGTCACCAGCCCCTCTCTATTAGATTGTAAGCTCCCAGGAGCAGGTCTAACCCTCTTGTATTGGATTGTACTGCCACTGTATTATCTCCCTTTATATTGTAAAGCGCTGCACAATCTGTTGGCGCTATATAAATCCAGTATATTAATCATTTGGACAATGTCATTGACCATATAGGGTCGAGTGGCTATATTGGGTCATCAATGTCACCAGCATCACCGCCCCTTTATTACATGTGGCTGGAGGGGTGGAGCATTCCACAGCCATCGGCCTGCTATCATGTGACACCTTACTGCAGGTTCAAGTCAAGTTCAGCCCGAACCTTTGTTCATCCGTAGTTGGGCCCCGTTCACATCTGAGGGATTTAGAATCACGATCGAACACCTTTGGGATGAATTAGAGCAGAGATTGTGAGCCAGGCCTTCTTGTCCACATCAGTGCCTGACCTCACAAATGGGCTTCTGGAAGAATGGTCAAATATTCCCATAGACACACTCCTAAACCTTGTGGACAGCCTTCCCAGAAGTCACACTAGTGGGAACAGAGCCTAAGGCTAAGTTTAGACATGTGGTTGGGGGGTGTTAAAAGTGCACAGTTGAGCCACGTTTTTAGCGCCTCCCCTAACCACTTGCCGCCCGCCATATAGCAGAATGACGGAGGCAAAGTGGTTGTGATATCCTGACCGGACGTCATATGACGTGATCAGGATAACACAGCCGGTGCACGCCCGCGGGGGTGCGTAGCACGGCGATCGGAGGTGCTGTGTGTCAGTCCGACACACTGCAACTCCGATCATGGTAAGGAGCCTCTGAGGCTGGGTTCTTACCACGTGATCAGCTGTGACCAATCACAGCTGAGCATTGCGTGAACCAGGAAGTGCCGGTAAACTGCTTTCCTCGGTTCGCGCTGACTGGGAGAGCCGATCGGCGGCTCTCCCTGTCAGAGGGGGGGGTCTGTGCTGATAATCAGCACATTGGTTATCAGCACAGCCCCCATCAAAAGGTGCCCATCAGCTGCCAATCAGTGCCCAACACCTGCCAGCCTGTCCCCATAATAAACGCCTGCCAGTGCCCACATCGGTGCCAAAAAAAGTGCCAATCAGTGCCCCATCACCCCATCAGTAATGCCTGGCCGTGCCCCATCAAAGTGCCAATCAGTGCCACTCAGTAATGCCTGTCAGTAGCTCCTTATCAGTGCTGCCTATCCAGTGCCACCTATCAGTGCCCATCAGTGCCACCTATCAGTGCCGTCAGTGTCGCCTATCAGTGCCGCCTATCAGTGCCCATCAGTTTTTTATTTTTTTTTTAATTGTCGGTATTTTTTTGTTTATAGCGCAAAAATTAAAAACCGCAGCGGGGATCAAATACCACCAAAAGAAAGCTCTATTTGTGGGAAGAAAATGATAAAAATTTAAGTTTGGGTACAGTGTTGTATGACCGCGCAATTGTCATTCAAAGTGCGACAGCGCTGAAAGCTCAAAATTGTCCTGGACAGGAAGGGGGGAAAGTGCCTGGTATGGAAGTGGTTAAAGCTTTAATAGACAGTAAAGGGTGTGTTTACATGCTGTGATCATGATGCTTCGCTTCACGTATGAAGCATCAAGCCCGCCAAACACGGCCCATTCAAACGAATGGGGAAGTGCCGCAATGCACGTGGATGTAGTGAGTTTGTCAGCAAGAATAGGGGTAAAACAGGTGGTGAGGAGGTGTGTCACGTCGCCTCCTTATTGCACATTAATCATGTGGATCGCGAGCGGCGGACTTAGCTGCATGGCTAAATCTCGCCTTGACGATATCCAATACGACTCTCCCAAAATAATCCATCCACATCCACTACTTAACCACTTGCCGCCCGCCCACCGCTCAAATGACGAAGGAGTGGTGCGGCTCTCGTTCTGGGTGGACGTCATATGACGGTGCCCCACAACGGTCGCTTTTGGCGATGACGTGGCTCTTTAACCATGTGACCGGCTGTGTCCAATCACAGCCGGTCACATGTAAATGCGGAAGTGCTGTTTATCGTCTCTCCTCGCCTCACACTGACAGAGTGAGCCAATCAGTGGCATCTCCTCGCAGGGGAGACCAGGACAGGTAATCAGGGCACTGATCATCAGTGCCCTGATTACAGTAAAGCCCCATCAGTACCCAACAGTGACACCAATCAGTGCCCATCAGTGACACCAATCAGTGCCCATCAGTGACACCAATCAGTGCCCATCAGTGACACCAGTCAGTGCCCATCAGTGACACCAATCAGTGCCCATCAGTGACACCAGTCAGTGCCCATCAGTGACACCAATCAGTGCCCATCAGTGGCACCAACCAGTGCCTATTAGTGATGCCAGTCAGTGCTGCCTTTCAGTGCTCATCAGTGCTGCCCATCAATGTTGCCCATCAGTGCCGCCTATTAGTGCCCACCAGTGCCACCTATCAGTGCTCATCAATGCCACATATCAGTGCCAGAAAGAAGTGAAAGTAAAGGAGCGCCCGGTATCCAGTAAATGTGGGTATTAAAGATGTTTTATTTGAAGTTACAGCAATAAAAAAATAATAATAAATATATCAGTGCATATCAGTGCCACCTATCAGTGTCCATCAGTGCGGCATATTGGTGCCTCCTCTTCAGTGCCAACTAATCAGCTAATCAACTAATCAACTCAATCCAGAGCACTAAGTGTCATTTCTGTCTGCTGCCTCCTTCCTTTGCTGTCTGCATGAAGAACTTCTGACACCAAGAGAAAAAGAGGTGTCAGGGAGCTCCAGCACACATCCTGTGATTGCCAACCTCAGCTCTGTTCCTGTGTGCTGTGTCAAGGGGCGGGGGGGGGGGGGGTGTCCCTTCCGACCTTCCTTCCAGTCAGCTCTCACTGAGCTCTGCAAAGTGCAACTTCAGCTCTCCACCCCTGTTTTCTGAAAGCTCTCCCTCTAACAGGCTAAGAGCAATAGATAACATTCTTGTAAGTAGTTAAAGAGGAGGTCCAGCCCCCCCACAAAAAATTAAAAGTCAGCAGCTACAAATACTGCAGCTGCTGACTATTTCTATATTGACACTTACCTGTGCAGGGACCCTGCGATGTCGGCACCCCAGCTGATCGGCGGATTGGCTGTCGGGTGCCGCCGCCATTCCTGGTAAGGGAACCCACCTTTTCAGCTTCACAGCCAGTTCCTACTGCACATGAGCGAAGTGTGCTGCGCTTTCTAACTGGTCCGGCGGTGGAGGAAGGAGGAGCGGACAAAACTTCAGAGAGAGACCGGGCTGCGGCCCTGTCTCCCAGAAGTGGGGAACAGTACCTGTCTAAAACAGGTAGCCCCTCTCTCCCTGAAAGGTGCCAAATGTGGCCCCGGGGGGGGGGGGGGGGTGGGGTGGGAGTCGGATAAGCGGAGGTTCCACTTTGGAGTGTGGAGGTCTGCTTTAACAATACAGACTGGAATGGATTATTATTTAAACCAGAGTTTAGTGTCACTTTGATCAGCTCACAGAGAACACCAACCTCCATATTTCAGTTAATGACCCTCAATGTACATATGAAAGTGTCTCACATCAGACAGATGTAAGTGCAAATATCTAAAAGCTTCTAATTAGGCAGCTTTGATCATTGTTGCTTTGGACAAATATTACATATGTGCATGTTTTTTTTTCAATTATGGAGGTTCAGCATTATATGTGAGCATTACCTGGACAGGTCTGCATGCAAATTCAGCCGGTCTAGGCAAGCCCACTCCTCCAGACTGACATGGAGCTAGCTTTTTGGTCTTTGCATGAATCCTCCCAGAAGCCACCACATAATTTGTATCAGGGCTGATGGCTCTTGGTAGAAGTACTGAGGCACGGTCCTATGATGTTTGCACAAACGTTGGGTACCCTCCTGCCACCCCCAACCAGCTATGTTCTGCTTGCATTGCACAGAGAAGCACAGAGAGCCAGTGATGACATCACTTGATCTAAAAAAAAGTATGTATTGTAATGAAAACAGAAAAGTTTAATGTAAAAATGTCATTATCATGTTGATGAAAGGGGTAGGTATTTAATTGGGTTACCCAGCACACTTGATTTTACTTTTAGGAGGGGTACCCAGCACAACTAATTTGGCCTTTAAGAGGGGTATCCAGCACACTTCCCTTGGCATTTAAAAAAGGGTACCCAGCACACTTGCTTTGCCATTTTGGATGGGTACCCAGCACACTTCCTTTGGCATTTGCGAGGGGTTCCTAGCACAAATGCTGTGCCTTTTAAGATGGATAATCAGCACACTTCCCTTAGCAATTGAGAGGGTACCCAGCACACTTGCTTTGGTCTTTAAGAGGGGTTCCCAGCTCACTTTCCTTGGAAATAAAATGGGGTACCCAGGTACCTTGCTTTCAGAAGGGTTCCCAGCACACTTCCGGTGGCATTTAAGAGGGGTACCCAGCACACCTGCTTTGGCCTTTATGAGGGTTCCTAGCACATTTCCCTTGGCATTTAAGCGGGTACCCAGCACAATTGCTTTGGTTTTTCAGAAGGGTTCCCAGCACACTTCCCTTGGCAATTAAGTGGGCACCCAGCACACTTCCGGTGGCATTTAAGAGGGGTACCCAGCACACTTGCTTTGGTCTTTCAGAAGGGTTCCCAGCACACTTCCGGTGGCATTTAAGAGGGGTACCCAGCACACCTGCTTTGGCCTTTATGAGGGTTCCTAGCACATTTCCCTTGGCATTTAAGAGGGGTACCCAGCACACTTGCTTTGACTTTTAAGAGGGGTATCTTCCATCCCTGGATTTTTTGGATTTATTTTATATAAACTAAAGTGCATCTAAAATCGCTGAAACTCACAACAGTGAGCAAAAACACTGCCAGGAATTATGGCAGGGAGCACATGCTGCTGGAGAATCCATTATGTAGAAAAGCGCTGGGACAACTCAGGCTGGCAGGCTTCAGCTATTGGACTGACCCTTTGAAATATTCAGTCTGAAAATGTACAGTAGATGTGTAAAAGGGCCCTTGGCGTGTAGCAAGTGTCTAATGCACAAACATTCTCACAGAGTAACGGTAGCAAGTTAACCACAGCAACCCAACATCATTGGATGCTGACTATCTGCTATGGGTGTCTGCACTCACTATCTTTTCCATCCGCCTCAATGAATAAGCCTGGCTTGGTTTGTTAATATAAGAGCTTTAATTAAATATTAAAGCAATCAAAGGTACATATTGTTTAATCACTACAGCCTGTATCAAACAGTCATTCCAGCCGCGAATGATGGCATAGCTCCCCCAAGTCGACTACAAATTCCAATAGAGCCAATCTGAGCCAGAGAAAGCTAGGATTGATCACCGGGTCTGTGTATGCATTGATTGCCGAAATCCGTATTCCAAATATAGATACGAAGGCCCGATGGGAGCAAGGTAGCAGCATGTATCTGTAAGCTAAATGAAGCGGCGGAATAGCTCAGCAGAGCGCCAGCTACAGTACACGGAGCCAAGATCATGTTTTGGGAGGTTTGCTACACAGTTGCTTGCAGCAGAAAACAAGCTTCGCCTTACATCAACAGTCATCAATAAATTGTCAGGCAGAAGAAGTCCCGGAATTCTCATACATACAGGCACAGGAAGCCTTATACATAATGGACTGGGAATCTTTGCTTGCTTTACATTCTTAATAAATTGGATCTGATAACGAAAGCACTAACTCAGCCGTGGAAGCTTTAGGGAAAAAAAGGAGTCACGACAACGATTGCACAATCCATTCACGTTCATGCATATCAATCTGCTACATCAGTACTGAGGTTCTGCAGCGTACATCTTAAAGTCATAATCCCAAAAATGTCACCTACATTTATTTTGTCACCTCCCGTGGTTTTCCTCTATACAATGACTCCTAAGGCCTTTACATGGTGTGGACAGGATCCTAATGGTGGTATTCTAGATGAATAGAGTCCCTTATTCCATCCATTAGTCCATATTATAGGTGGTTTCTGCAACTTTCAAGAGGTTTTGGGGTTTCGCCCTTTTATGGCTAGTTTTATCTTCTTTGTTACTATTTGTGCACTTCACTATTTTTATTGATTCTCATCGTTGCTACTTTTTAGCCAGCATTTTTCTAAACCAGAGAGATTCTTGAACACCAAGCGTTTCATAATTAACAGGAAAGGATTACCAAACCTAAATTCTTGAGATGGCAGCATGCGACTGAGGGTTGTGCTCTCAAGGATTCCCCTGGCTCCAAAGCCATCAGACCCAACAGGTAAGGAAAACAAAATGCCTTCAGTACATGGCCTGAAATTCTTTTTAAGGGTGTAGCAGCCCGTAAACACACAATTAACATGTAGCCCAGCCTTTCTCAACCTTTCTAACATGGAGAAGCCCTTGAAATAACGTTTTGGCTTCAGGGAACATTTGCTAATAATTATTATATCTACAGCTCACAGTACATTAGTGTGATAGTCAGTGTGAAGAATGCTCCTTATATTTGTGGCCAATGGGAAGAATCACCACCCTACACATAGCTTAAAAGATAATAGGTGTCAGTGGTTACTTATCTGAGAGGCAGAAATCGCTTATTGCTCGAGGAACCTCTAGCAACCTCAGGAGGCCTAAGGTTCCATGGAACCCTGGTTAAGAAACCCTGGTGTGGCCAATGCATCATATTCAGCACTGGCTGGTGGACAGCTCCTATCCCAAACATACTATCTCAGACTTTCTAGATCATCCTTAGAACCCTGGGGTTCCTCCAGAGGCTGCTAGGGGTTCCTGAAGCAATCAGTAATTTATGTCTCTCAGATAAGAAACCACCGACACAATGCTCTCTTTAGCTATTTGTAAGGAGAGATTTGTTCCCACTAAACACATTTTCCTGGCAGAAGAGTCTTAGCACGAGGTTCCCTTGGACCAGAAAGTTATTTCAAGCGTTCCCCCATGTCAAAAATGTTTAGGATAACTGTCCTAGTGGCAGCAGAGTCTTAGCAAGAGGTTCCCTAGGACCAGAAAGTTATTACAAGGATACCCCCCCCCCATGTTAAAAATGTTTAGGATGACTGTTCTAGTGGCAGAAGAGTCTTAGCAAAAGGTTTCCTGAGACCAGACAGTTAATTTCAAGGGTTCCCCCATGTTAAAAATGTGTGGGATGGCTGTTCTAGTGGCAGAAGAGTCTTAGCAAGAGGTTCCCTAGGACTAGGAGTCTTTACATCACCAGCCAATCGCTACTACTTTTTAGCAATTTTTTTTTTTATAACAAGAGAGATTCATGAGCAACATGTGGATCAAACCCCATAAGGGACTTTATCAAACTTAAAATCCTGACATGGCGACAAGCAGGCTAAGGGGAATGCTCTCAAGAATTCCTCCAGCTCCAAAGGCATCATTCCCCTGCAGGTAAGGAAACAAACTGCCCACAGCCTGAAAATCTTTTTAAAGGTATAGCAGCTCTTTGATATGAATGACCATGTAGCCAATGGCTGGCGAACAGCTCCTATCCCAAGCGTGCCATTTTAGACTTTCTAGAACAGCCTTTATCAACTTTATTTCTCCAGAAGAATCTGTATAATAATTTTCAGGTCTTGAGAAAACCTAGCTAAAACGAATTACTTGGGGTCAGCAGGAAGAACATTTCTTCCATTGGTGGTCAGTGGCAAGAATAGGCCTACTGTGGTGATCAGAATGCCGCCAGTACAAACAGCTATAAAGATCATTAGTGTGATGATGCTAGCTCTGCCAAGTGGCAATGGACTCAGAATTATGCAGGCACCAACAGGTGACACAAGTCAATGAGCCACTGCTAGGGGCAAGGTCTTGAGGAATCCTGGTCGAGGGTAACTGCTCTAGAGGAAGAAGAGGCGTTACATCAGCAGCCAAGCCTGAAACCTCATCATTACTAATTTTTAGCAAGCCTTTTTTTTGTAACTAGAAAGATTCTTGAACATCAAGTGGATTAAAGTCAATAAGGGGAAACTATCTAACTTAAACTCCTAATATGGCAGCATGCAGACTAAGGAGCATGCTGTCAAGGTTTCCCCCAACTCTGAAGGCATCAGAACCCACAGGTAAGGAAAATGAACTGCCCAATGTACATGGTCTGAAACCTTTTTTAACAGTATTGCAGCTCTTTAACGTAGAATGACCATGTAGTCAATGCTTCATATTCAGCACCAGCGGCGGACAGCTCATATCCCAACTATGCCATCTCAGACTTTCTAGAGCAGTGGTTCTCAACTCCTTTCCTCGGGACCCACTAACAGGCCAGGTTTGCAAGATAACTGAAATACATCACAGGTGATATCATTTGCTGCTCAGTGATTGCAGTATTCTAGTCTGCATCTCCCCAAGGTAATACTTAATTTCTGGCCTGTTAGTGGGTCCTGAGGACCGGAGTTGAGAACCATTGTTCTAGAGGCAGAAGAGACTTTGGGATTTATTTACTAAAGGGAACTCCACTTTGCACTACAAGTGCAGTTGCTGTAGAACTGAGGGGGACATGCAAGGAAAATAAAATACAGCATTTTTGCTTGCACATGATTGGATGATAGAAATCAGCAGAGCTTTCCATAATTTCAATCTTTCCCTCAGATCTACAGTGACTACACTTCCAAGTGCACTTGCAGTGCACTTGTACTGCAAAGTAAATTTGCCTTTAGTAAGTCAACCCCTTTGTTTCTCTTTAGCAAGCCGTTTTGATACTTAGAGAGATTCTTGACCACTAAGTGGATTTAAGTCCAGGATTACCCAATTTAGTCTTTAACCACTTGCTTACCGGGCACTTAAACCCCCCTCCTATCCAGACCAATTTTCAGCTTTCAGCGCTGACGCACTTTGAATGACAATTGCGCGGTCATACAACACTGTACCCAAATGAAATTTTTATAATTTTTTCCCCACAAATAGAGCTTTCTTTTGGTGGTATTTGATCACCTCTGCGATTTTTATTTTTTGTTAAAAAAATGTAAAAAGACTGAATTTTTTAAAAAAAAAATTTTTTTTTTTTTTATATTTTGTTATAAAATTTTTTAAAAGGGTAATTTTTCTCCTTCATTGATGTACGCTGATGAGGCGGCACCAATGGGCACTGATAGGTGGCAGTGATGGGCACTGATGGGTGGCAGTGATGGGCACTGATTGGTGGCAATAATGGGCACTGATCTTGTACACTGCTAGGTGGCACTGATTGGCATCACTGGTGGGCATTGTTAGGTGGCAATGGTGGGCATTGATAGGTGGCACCTGTAGGCATTGATAGGTGGCACTTATGGGCATTGATACGTGGCACTGGTGGGCACTGTGGGCACTGTGATGTTTTAATGTCTGGGTGCACTGGCAGGGGGTACTGGTGGCATAATTATAAGGCACAATTGAGGCATTATTGCCTCCTCCTCTTCGGGACCGATGTCCCTTGCAGCTGAGCCGGTGATCGGCTTTTTTCTCTCCTCGCACTGTCAGCGCGAGGAGAAAAAAAAACCGATCACAGAGCTTTTGTTTTGATCATGTGATCAGCTGTCATTGGCTGACAGCTGATCACATGGTAAGGGGCCGGGACCGGCCCCTTACACAGATCGGTGATCACCCGAGTCTCAGTGACTCGGTGATCACAGCGCGCTCCACGCGCGCCCTGCAGGGCGCGCGCAGGGCACGTGCACAGGGGAGGCCGTCATATGACGGCCTCCCGGGAATGCAGGTCCACGCTGTAGCCGTCATTCGGCTATAGCGCGGATAGCAAGCGGTTAAAGATGGCAGCAGGCAGACAGAGGGGTGCTTTCTCAAGGATTGCTCAAGCACCAAAGCCATGGTAAGGAAAACAAACTGGCCAAAGAACATGACATTCTTTTTGAGGGCTGGTTCACATCAGGTACAGTCCAGTGCATTTTTAATCTGCATAAAAAATGCAAGCACAGTGTTTTCCATGTATTCCAATGGCCCTAGTTCACATCTAGTGTAGTCAACCATAGTAAAACATGTTGCATTTTCTTTTTGAAGGGAACGCATCTGGAACTCAGCAAAATGCATTAAAAACACTGTTTTACAGCTGTTATTCATGTTGTTTTAATAAAGGAAGTCCGCTATTTTATGTTATCCCAAGTGCCGACTTTTCCTCCAGTGATTCATGCATCAAAAACACGCATTCAGAAATGTAAAAAGAGCACAGACATTGTGGTGTGAACTGGCCCTAAAGGTGTAACCAGTCTTTAACACACAATGACCATGTAGTCAATGCATGAAATATTCAGCACCAGTTGGCGGACAGCTCCTTTCCCAAGCATGCCAGCTTGGACTTTCCACAGCAGCCTTTCTCTGCTAGGGTAACTCCAGAGGTTACTAGGAGTTCCTAGAGCAATAAGCAATCTCTGCTTCTCAGATAAGTAACCACTGATCTTTTTAGCTATCTGTAAGAGGGGAGGGAATTCTTCCTATGGATCACAAATGTAGTTTGAAGCAATCTTCCTACTGACCATTAGACTCATTGTAGATATAGTATTTATTAGCGGGGGGGTTTCCTGAGACCAGAAAGGGTTCCCCCATGTTAAAAGGGTTAGCAAAGGCTGTTCTATAGGCTGAAGGGGCTTTACATCACCAGCCAACTAGAAAGATTACTGATAACTAGAGAGATTCTTGAGCACCAAGTGGATCTACTGTAAGTCCAAAGTGGGGGATTACCCAAATTCGACTTCTAAGATGGCAGCATGCAGACTGAGGAGTGCACTCTCACGGATTTCTCCAGTTCCCAAGGCATTAGACCCCAAAGGAATAGAAAAATTAATTACGCACAGTACGTGACCTGAAATTCTTTTTCACGGTATAGCAGCCCTTTAACACAAAATGACCATGTAGCTCAAGGTTTCTCAGCAAGAGTTCCATGGAACCCTATAGTTCCCCCAGAGGTTGCTAAGAGTTCCTTGCAAATTCTACGTCCCAGATAAGTTCCCAATGACACCATTGATCTTTTACCTATCGGTAAGAGGGTAATTCTTCGCAATGACCACAAGTGTAAGGAACATTCTTCCCCCCGACCATCATATTAATGTATCACGAGTGGTAGATATATTCTTTATTAGCAGGTGTTCCCTGAGACCAGAAAGTAATTTTAAGGGTTCCAATGCATCATATTCAGCACCAGTTGGTGGACAGCTCCTATTCCAAGCATGCCATCCCAGATTTTCTAGAGGCAGAAGAAGAGACATTACATCACCAGCCTACTAGAGCAGGGTTTCTCAACCAGGGTTCCATGGAACACTAAGGTTCCTCCAGAGGTTGCTAGGGGTTCCTGGAGCAATGAGCAATTTCTGCCTCTCAGATAAGTTCCCACTGACACCATTGGTCATTTTAGCAATCTGTAAGGAAGTAATTCTTCCCAATGACCTCAAGTGTAAGGAGCATTCTTCCCAGTGACCATTACATTAATGTATCATGAGATGTAGATATAGTAATTATTAGCAGGGGCTCCCTGAGACCAGAAAGTTCTTTCAAGGGTTCCTCTGTCTTAAAGCACCAAGTGGATCAAAGTCCAAAGGGAAGGATTACCAAACTTAAACTCCTAAGATGGTGGCATGCAGACTGAGGAGTGCACCCTCTTGGATTCCCCTGGCTCCCAAGGCATTAGACCCCACAGGTATGGAAAATTAACTGCCCACAGTACATGGCCTGAAATTATTTTTTTAAAGTGTAGCATCCCTTTAACACAGAATGAACATATAGCCAATGCATCATATTCAGCACCAGCTGGCGAACAGCTCCTATCCCAAGCATGCCATCTCAGATTTTCTACTGCAGGGTTTCTCAATCAGGGTTCCATGGAACTCTAGGGTTCCTCCAGAGGTTGCTATGGGTTCCTTGAGCGATGAGCAGTTTCTGCCTCTCGGATAAGTTCCCACTGACATCACTGATCTTTTAAGCTATCTGTATGGGGTAATTCTTCCCAATGACCATGAGTGTAAGGAGCATTCTCCCCACTGACCAGCATACTAATGTACTGGATCATAAGTTGTAGATATAGTAGTTATTAGCAGGAGTTCCCTGAGAACAGAAAGTAATTTCAAGGGTTCCTCTGTGTTGAAAAGGTTGAAAAAGGCTTATGTAGCCAATGCATCATGTTCGGCACTGGCTGGTGGACAGCTCCTATCCCAGGCATGCCATCTCAGACTTTCTAGAGATGTTTTACATCACCAGCCAACTAGAGAGATTTTTGAGCACCAAGTGTATCAAAGTCCAAAGTGGAAGATTACCCAGCTTTGACTTCTAAGATGGCGGCATGCAGACTGAGGAGCGCACTCTCATGGATTCACCCAACTCCCAAGGCATCAGACCCTGCAGGTATGGAAAATGAACTGCCCACAGTACTTGGCCTGAAATTCTTTTTTAAAGTGTAGCATCCCTTTAACACAGAATGACCATGTAGCCAATGCATCATATTCAGCACCGGCAAGCGGACAGCTCCTATCCCAAGCATGCCATCGCAGACTTTCTACAGGCAGAAGAGACTTTACATCACATGCCAAACCTGCAGCCTGTGAACTGCCCAGATACAGTGCTGATGGGAGACACATTGGATTATCAAACACAATCAGACACAAAGGCTTGATATGCCATGATACCGGCGGTCTAGAGGAGAATCCAGCAATAAGAAAAAAGACAGTAGCAGCACAGGGCATACGGTGGCACCCCTCCAGCACTTTTGGAAAATAAAATAGCAATGGCACAAGAAATAACAGTTACAGGATCACCCTAGCAACATAGAAAATGAAGGCTATAGAGTGCTGATGATGTATATAACCCACTTGCTACAATCACAGAACTAGCAAAGAAAAAAAAAAAGACAGTTGTGGCAGAGAACATCTTCAGAAATCTTCTAGAATAATGCAATTCTTATTGTAGCATGCGATCACACATCATTGCATAGAGTCCATAGGTGAAGCAAGATGTTGCAACAATGCATAAGATCCAGTTACTGTGCAAAAATCTTCTCCAATCATGCAAGGACAGTCCTGGGCATGGAGTGCCAGGCTACACACACATCTCATCCTTCTACAGGTTAACCCCTTGTGTCCAGGAGAAAGGCTGCAGCACTGCAATGGGTCCCCCCCCCCCACAGCCCTGACCCCCTGGACACCCCCCCCAGCCCTGATCCCCTGTACATGCCCCCCCCCCCCATGCCCATTCATACTCACATTGGAGAGATGATAGGTTGCCCATTAGTGCCCAGCACAGGTCTGCTATTCCTTAGTGGTCTTGCAGGGGAGGGAAGGATCAGTGAGATGGCAGCAGCACAAGGTCCAGGGGGTGGGGGGCAGCAGGGGCAGTCTACAGGGTGTCCTTCAGGCTGGCCCCCATAAGGCAGAGACGTGGGTCAGGCTGCAGAGACATGACAGCAGTTATAAGGAGATCTGTGTGCTGAGAGTGGGGGGGTCATCTTCTGCCACCTCCATCCAGGTGCCTGGGCACGGCTCTGCAGCATGGAAGGAGGAGGGTGCTGGAGGAGGGGGGGGGGGGGGTCTCTGCCAGTCTCAGCCCGGGCAGCGGTGGTGGCAGCAGCGGCAGAGGCAGCGGCAAGCTCCCGCCGGGGCTCACTGAGCGATCGGAGCCTGTGCAGCCCCTTCCGCCGCCCCCACACACAGTGACGTCACGGATCCCACCTCCCCCTCGCACACACCTAGGGGGCTTCTATGGGGGGGGGGGGGGGGGGGCTTCATCAGCTGTGCCGCATCCCCGGCACTCTGCACTCTACACCTCCGCTGACCGGAGAGCCTGACATCGGGGGAGGGTGCAGGGGGGACCGAATAGGGGGGGGGGGGGGTCAGCAAGGGGCATCAACTGAATAGAGGGGGGGGGGGCTCAGCAAGGGGCACCGATTGAATAGGGGGGGGGGGGGGGCAAGGGGCACCAACCCCCTCTATACATTGTATCTCTTCTCTCTCTCTATTATGTAATATATTGAATCGTTTTCTCTCTCTCTCTTCCTTATGTATATTTATACACTCTCCCTTTCATATATACTGTATGCATGTGATATTTATTATTATTATACAGGATATACAATATATCACAAAAGTGAGTACACCCCTCACATTTTTGTAAATATTTTATTCTATCTTTTCATGTGACAACACTGAAGAAATGACACTTTGCTACAATGTAAAGTAGTGAGTGTACAGCTTGTATAACAGTGTAAATTTGCTGTCCCCTAAAAATAACTCAACACACAGCCATTAATGTCTAAACCGCTGGCAACCAAAGTGAGTACACCCCTAAGTGAAAATGTCCAAATTGGGCCCAAAGTGTCAATATTTTGTGTGGCCATCATTATTTTCCAGCACTGCCTTAACCCTCTTGGGCATGGAGTTCACCAGAGCTTCACAGGTTGCCACTGGAGTCCTCTTCCACTCCTCCATGACGACATCACGGAGCTGGTGGATGTTAGAGAGCTTGCGCTCCTCCAGCGGGTGCGTTTTTACCACGATTTCCATTCATTTCAAAACCGCACCAAAGATGCAGCATGCAGGACTTTTCAAAAGGCACCGCAGTGATGTGAAAAGTCCCATAGGATTTAAAGTTTTTCTTTTACCCTCCAAGAAAAACACAGGAAAAGCGTATCAGTGTGAAAGGGCCCTTGATTTACTAAAACTGGAGCGTGCAGAATCTGGTGCCGCTCTGCATAGAAACCAATCAGCTTCCAGGTTTTATTGTCAAAGCTTAATTGAACAAGCTGAAGTTAGAAGCTGATTGGCTACCATGCACAGCTGCACCAAATTTTGCACTCTCCAGTTTTAGTTAATCAACCTAAATACAAGAATCCTAAGTATTCTTCCTTAAGCCTGGATTTACACTAGATGCAGTGCAAATTAACTGCGGAGATTCGGCACTGCATCTAAATCGCAACCCGTCCATGCAAGCCGATTGTGGAGTGTATGTTAAACTATCGACACCCCGCATTCAGTTTGCAAAATGTAGCGCGGTTTGCAGAATCAGATCGCATGGGTGTGAACACCCACGGGATCCAATTCGGGTGCAGACAAATAAAAAGGGTCCTGCACCAGTTTGGTGCGAATGTGGTGCAATTTGAGCCATACAAATCCATGGCTCAAATCGCACCCCAGAGACACTGCATGCAGTTCGCATTGGAATGTGCTGCAATTCCTGCGCCAATTACTTGCGGTGTCTTGCACAGCAACCCAGCACATCTCAGTGTGCTTTGTTTATTTCCACCAGATCTGTGCAGTAATCCAGTGTGAGACTTTCCCTCTGTGCAGAAGCTTCCTGTAATAAAGACCTCTCACTGCTGCTTTCTCTCCTTGTGCAGGTTGACTGGTCTGGTCTCCGCCCCCTCATGTAATTTTTAGCAGGCCGTCTGTAGTGTGTGGAGCATGCTGGGTCCCTCCCATCGGTCACTGCTGCTCACTATTCTTGTGCAGGGTGACTGGTCTTGTCTCCGCCCCCTCATGTAATTTTTAGCAGGCCGTCTGTAGTGGGTGGGGCTACTGGGTCCCTCCCTCTGCTCTGCTCTCTGCACAGGCTATTCACAGCACAGTGATGATGTAACTGCTACCAGTACAAGGTAATATCTGGATTTGCAAAGTCATTTGTTGCTCACAAAGTGGATTTATATCCTTTATGGCTATTAAAGTGTTATTGACCACTTGCCGACCGCCCTATAGCAGATTTACTGCTACAGGGCGGCCATTCTGTTCAGAATCATGTATATATACGTGACTCTGCACTTCTGCATAGAGGACGCGCGTGCCGCCGGCGCACTGCTTCTGCTGTGATTTAGTCACAGCAGAAGCCGATCAGCGGGTGCTGGCCAATTGATATCCACCGGCACCCGCTGATCGGCGAGGAGAGACACAGGACGGTGCTCTGCATATGTAAACAATGCAGAGTTCCGTCCTGTCAGTGGAATGTGCTGGATTTTGTTTTGCTACAAAGCACATCCCTTATTAAAAACACCGCACTGTGTACACAAAAATACAGGCTAGGCACACATTTAACCCTTTGATCACCCTAGATGTTTATTTTTTTTATCCAGTATTTTTTTTTTATTGAAATTCTTTCCTTAGTACAATAGATAAAAAAAAAATCAAAACACAATACATACATACTGACCAACCTTGGTATACATCACATTAAATAAACCATAAACACCCCAAAAAAAAAAAATAAAATAAAAGGGAATTCCACATACCCCACCCCAAAGGAATCCATTCCCCCCACTCCCAAGCTCCGTCCTCTCTCTCTCTCTATATCCCCTCTCGTACTATAAAGCTCCTTCCAAATCGGGGCCTCAAACATCTAACCATCTTCTTCAAATAATCTCAAATTTCTCTTGGCATCCTCAATGTAAAAAGATGTATTTCTCTTTTAACTCCTTCAGATCCACGCTATAGCCGAATGACGTCCTCCCCTTTGCAGGATCGCCACACCCCCCTGAAGGGGACGCGCGGTATGCGCTGTGATCACCCGAGTCAATGAGATTCGGCTGATCACAGATCCAAGTAAGGGGCCGATCCCGGCCCCTTACCACATGGTCAGCTGTCAGCCAATGACAGCTGATCACGTGATGTAAACAAAGGATCGGTATTCGTTTTTTTTTTTCTCACACTTACAACGTGAGGAGAAAAAAAGCCGATCGCCGGCTTCTGTTTGCAGGGACATCGGTCCCGAAGAGGAACAGCATGTTATGTGCCTGCCAGTACCGCCTGCCAGTGCCACAAATCAGTGTCAAAAATCATGCCCACAGTGCCCACCAATCAGAGCCCACAGTGCCCATGTCACTTAAGTGCCAGCAATCACTGCCACCTATCAGTGCCCACAAGTGCCACCTATCAATGCTCACCAGTGGTGCCAATCAGTGCCTCATCAGTGCCACCTAGCAGCGCTGCCTATCAGTGTCACCTACTAGTGCCGATCAGTGCCCATCACTGCCACCCATCAGTGCCACCTATCAGTGCCACCTATTAGTGCCCTTCAGTGCCGAATATCAATGCCCATCAGTGCCGCCTATCAGTGCCACCCATCAGTGCCCACCAATGTCACCTATTAGTGCCCACCAGTGTCGCCTATTAGTGCCCATCAGTGCCGCCTTATCAGTCCCTATCAGTGTCGACTTATCAGTGCCCATCAGTGCAGCCTATCGGTGCCCATCAGTGTAGCCTCATCAGCGTACATCAATGAAGGAGAAAAAATACCTGTTTGCAAAATTTATTAACAAAATATAAAACTGTTTTGTAATTTTTTTTTTTTTTTTAATTCTGTCTTTTTTCATTTTTTTAACAAAAATTAAAAAACCAAAAGGTGATAAAATACTACCAAAAGAAAGCTCTATTTGTGGGGAAAAAATGATAAAAATATAATATGGGTACAGTGTTGTATGACCGCGTAATTTTCATTCAAAGAATGACAGCACTAAAAACTGAAAATTGGTCTGGGCAGGAGGGGGGTTTAGGTGCCCAGTAAGCAAGTGGTTAACAGGGTTTCTTTTATTTGCATTCTCCATTCCTCCACTGTTGGTGGGTATACTGAAATCCATTTTTGTGCTATTAGGTTACGTGCTTGAAACAAACTTCTTGCTTTTGTAGAATAAATTAGCTTCCTCTATTATATTTAACAATCAATTGCCAGGATCTAATTGTAATTTAACCACTTGCTGATCGGCTCACGCCGATATACGTCGGCAGAATGGCATGGCTGGGCAGATCAACGTACAGGTACGTTGCCCTTTAAGACGCGGCATTGTGGGCGCACACCCGCCGCGAGCTTCACGAATCTGACCGCGGGTCCCGCAGATTCGATGTCCGCCGGGAGTCCTGCGATCGTCTCACAGAGAGGAAGAATGGGGAAATGCTAATGTAAACAAGCATTTCCCCATTCTTCCTATTGACAGGACACTGATCACAGCTCACTGTAATCGGGAGCGGTAATCAGTGTCGTGTCACACATAGCCCATCCCCCCCACAGTTAGAACACATCCCTAGGACACACTTAACCCCTTCCCCGCCCCCTACTGGTTAACCCCTTCACTGCCAGTCACATTTACACAGTAATTAGTGCATTTTTAATTGAGTTAAATTGAGTTAAAAAAGTTAAAGAACCAGTTTGGTCATATGCTGTTGCCCCATTCCTGTGAGGTAAGGGGCCACTGCTCACTGGAGTGTTCACACACGAAGCTGCATGAAATTTTGAATCACCAGGCACTTTAACTGCTACATGCGCATGCCAGCACCATATGTCACAAGATTGTATTTAAGATTATGGACGTTTTTCCTGTGTGATTCTCCCTCGTTTTTCATTTTCAACTTATTGGGACATTCAATTTATTACCATTCAGTTTTTGGAGTTATCATTTGCACATTATTTTTACGTTTGTTTGCACGCCTGCACTTTATGGAAAACTTGTTGTTTCACAATATATAGTTACTTTATGATTCAGATATCTAGGTTGCACAGTGTTGGCACCATGCACTTTGCTGATTTGTGATTGACAATTATGTAATTTTATTATTTATTTCACCGTCTTTTGATCAGAACAGTCATATTTATGGTTAGTCACGGTGGATATTATTAAGCATTTAGGCTGTTTATTTATTGCTCACATCCACATATTTATTCATATTTGTATTTATTTAGTTTGCACAGTGGGATATAGCACCTGTTTTTATACATCAGTGGCCCTTCAGGCCGGTTTCTTTATTTAATATATTAATTAGAAGCTCACACAATAGGATTAGCGCGGCACCATCCATCTACACAACATTCATTTAGGCCAAGTGATACCTAATAGGTGCGTGCAGCTGTTCCACTTTTAGCCAATTCCATATCTGATAGCGCAGGAATATTCTTTTGTACAATTGTATAAATGTGAATGGTCCCAAAATGGCGCCAAAAGTGTCCGATGTGTCCGATTTTTTAAGTCGCAGCCACAATAAAAATCGCTGATCGCCGCCATTACTAGTAAAAAAAAAAATTATTAATAAAAATGCCATTAAACTATCCCCTATTTTGTAGACGCTATAACTTTTGCGCAAACCAATCAATAAACGCTTATTGCGGTTTTTTTTTACCAAAAATATGTAGAAGAATACGTATCGGCCTCTACTGAGGGAAAAAAAAATTTTTATATATATTTTTTGAGGATATTTATTATAGCAAAAAGTTAAAAAAAATTGCTTTTTTTTCAAAATTGTCGCTCTTTTTTTGTTTATAGCGCAAAAAATAAAAAACGCAGAGGTGATCAAATACAACCAAAAGAAAGCTCTATTTGTGGGGAAAAAAAGGACGTCAATTTTGTTTGGGAGCCACGACCGCGTAATTGTCAGTTAAAGCGACGCAGTGCCGAATCGCAAAAAGTTTTCTGGTCTTTGGGCAGCCAAATGGTCCGGGGCTGAAGTGGTTAATTCTGAACAAACCATTAATAGTCTTCATTATACCCTGCCAATATCGGTGGAGTTTGGGGCATCTCCATAACATGTGTATTAAGTTTGCAGGGCCTCCCCCTACAGCGAGGACAGAGAGGGGAATCTCTACGTTTCTATTTAAATCATTTCTCAGGAGTACGATCTATGTAAAATTAATAATTGCGTTCGTTTTTGCATAGTGGACAACTATACCTTTGGGACCGCAGACAGAGCCATTGTCCAATGGTCGTCTGATAATGGTCCCAGATCTCGTTCCCACTGGGCCCTTGAAGGAATATCTACAGAGTCTTGAAACCTATTATATAATACCCCATAGAGTGGTGATATAAGGCCTTTCTTATGCCCTCTATCATTTAATAATGATATTATTGTAGAATGATTACATTTAAATTCAAAAGAGCAGACCTGAGCCTGTAAGGCGTGCCTGAGTTGAAGATATTGGAAAAACCTCTGCCTTGGAATTCTCAATTCATTCGTTATTTGAGTAAAGGATTTTAACCACTTACGGACCGATGCACGCCGATATACATCCTAACTTTGAAGAGGAATATCGTTGTTATGGCAGCAGCTCGCTGCCATAACCCCGGTATCCCCTTCTTCGGCTGGCGGTCTGCTTTTTGATAATGGTGGTCTCTGCGGCAGATTCTTAGATCACTAATAGTCCTGCTATAAGTCGCTGATCGCCACTGTTACTATTATAAAATGAATTAATTAATTAAAATTCCAGTATATATATATATATATATATATACTGTACCATAGTTTGTAGATGCTATAAATTTTGTGCAAACTAATCAATATACACTTATTGGGACTTTTTTTACCAAAAATATGTAGCAGAATACATATTGGCCTAAATTTATGAAGAAATTTTTTTTTTTTTTTTTTTACTGGATGTGTTTTATAACAGAAAGTAAAAAAATATTGTTTTTTTTTTTTCCAAAATTTTCGGTCTTTTTTCAGAATGTTCCTTTCAATATCCTCATCATCAGACAGAAATGCAGCGTACACACGGTCGGACTTTTCGTCTACAAAAGTCCGACGGACGCCGACGGACTAAAACTGGCTGACAATCCGATCGTGTGTGGGCTTCCCCGGACTTTCAGCGGACTTTCAGCGGACTTTTCCAGCCGCAAATCTGATGGACTTTAGATTTGAAACATGCTTCAAATCTTTACGTCATAACTCCGCCGGACCCAGAAATCCGTTCATCTGTGTGCTAGTCCGACGGGCAAAATCCCACGCTAGGGCAGCTATTGGCTACTGGCTATCAACTTCCTTATTTTAGTCCGGTGTACGTCATCACGTACGAATCCGTCGGACTTTTGTGTGATCGTATGTAAGCAAGTCCGCTCGTAAGAAAGTCTGCCGCAAGTCCGCCAAAATTCCGCCAAAAGTCCGACAAAAGTCTGTCGAAAGTTTGTCGGACAGGCTGTCGGACTTTTGTAGACGAAAAGTCCGACCGTGTGTACGCGGCAAAACTCTCCAATGCTGGATGGAATATGGGCCATTGACACAGGAGATTTGGAAGAACCAGAAGTGGGTTTCCATTATTCAACTGTAGCAGTAGTGGATACCATGGATGTTCTGGCCAATTGGAAATTGGAAAAGGCATACCCCAGTTCAGTGGCGTCTCCAGCTTTCATATTTAGGGGGGGCACATGGGGGGACAGGGACAAAAATAGGGGGGCAATATAAAATGCAAATATATATATATATATATATATATATATATATATATATATATATATATATATATATATATATAGATATATATATATATATATAAATATAGATAGATATAGATAGATAGATATATCTATCTATATCTATCTATATATATACAGTGGCTTGCGAAAGTATTCGGCCCCCTTGAACTTTTCAACCTTTTGCCACATTTCAGGCTTCAAACATAAAGATATAAAATTTTTATTTTTTGTGAAGAATCACCAACAAGTGGGACACAATTGTGAAGTGGAACGAAATCTATTGGATATTTTAAACTTTTTTAGCAATTAAAAAACTGAAAAGTGGTGCGTGCAAAATTATTCGGCCCCTTTATTTTCAGTGCAGAAAACTCACTCCAGAAGTTCAGCGAGGATTTCTGAATGATCCAATGTTGTCCTAAATGACTGATGGTGATAAATAGAATCCACCTGTGTGTAATCAAGTCTCTGTATAAATGCACCTGCTCTGTGATAGTCTCAGGGTTCTGTTGAAAGCGCAGAGAGCATCATGAAGACCAAGGAACACACCAGGCAGCTCCGTAATACTGTTGTGGAGAAGTTTAAAGCCAGATTTGGATACAAAAAGATTTCCCAAGCTTTAAACATCCCAAGGAGCACTGTGCAAGCGATCATTTTGAAATGGAAGGAGTATCAGACCACTGCAAATCTACCAAGACCTGGCTGTCCCTCTAAACTTTCAGCTCAGACAAGGAGAAGACTGATCAGAGATGCAGCCAAGAGGCCCATGATCACTCTGGATGAACTGCAGAGAACTACAGCTGAGGTGGGAGAGTCTGTCCATAGGACAACAATCAGTCATACACTGCACAAATCTGCCCTTTATGGAAGAATGGCAAGAAGAAAGCCATTTCTCAAAGATATCCATAAAAAGTCTTGTCTAAAGTTTGCCACAAGCCACCTGGGAGACACACCAAACATGTGGAAGAAGGTGCTCTGGTCCGATGAAACCAAAATCAAACTTTTTGGCCACAATGCAAAACGATATGTTTGGCGTAAAAGCAACACAGCTCATCACACTCAACACACCATCCCCACCGTGAAACATGGTGGTGGCAGCATCATGGTTTGGGCCTGCTTTTCTTCAGCAGGGACAGGGAAGATGGTTAAAATTGAGGGGAAGATGGATGCAGCTAAATACAGGACCATTCTAGATGAAAACCTGTTGGAGTCTGCAAAAGACCTGAAACTGGGACGGAGATTTATCTTCCAACAAGACAATGATCCCAAACATACAGCAAAATCTACAAAGGAATGGTTCACAAATAAACGTATCCAGGTGTTAGAATGGCCAAGTCAAAGTCCAGACCTGAATCCAATCGAGAATCTGTGGAAAGAGCTGAAAACTGCTGTTCACAAACGCTCTCCATCCAACCTCACTGAGCTCGAGCTGTTTTGCAAGGAAGAATGGGCAAGAATTTCAGTCTCTCGATGTGCAAAACTGATAGAGACATACCCCAAGCCACTTGCAGCTGTAATCGCAGCAAAAGGTGGCTCTACAAAGTATTAACGCAAGGGGGCCGAATAATTTTGCACGCCCCACTTTTCATTTTTTTATTAGTTAAAAAAGTTTCAACAATCCAAAAGATTTCGTTCCACTTCACAATTGTGTCCCACTTGTTGGTGATTCTTCACAAAAAATAAAAATTTTATATCTTTATGTTTGAAGCCTGAAATGTGGCAAAAGGTTGAAAAGTTCAAGGGGGCCGAATACTTTTGCAAGCCACTGTATATCTATCTATCTATCTATATATATATCTATATATATATATATATATATATATATATATATATATATATATATATATAGATATATATATATATCTATATATAGATAGATATATCTATCTATCTATATATATTTTATCTATCCTGGGGCCCTTTACCCCTTTACTACGATCTCACAATGCCCCTTTACATGTTCTGCAGTGAGCTCCCTTCCTACTGTATTGGGGCCCCCCCCAGGGTGACAGAGAACAAGAGATATATGTCACCAGCATACCAAGAAAATAGAAGGGTCCAAAGCAGTGGGAGAACTATCAGGGTTGCAAAGGTTGTCTTGCCACCGGGCCCTGGTGTTCTGCCACTGTGGGGTTCCCCAGCCTCCTCTTGCTGTCCTGCCCCTGCTATTGACAGAGCTGGTCTGGCATTTCTTGGAATTTACAGGCTCGTTCTCCTGTCCTAAGGACGGGAGAAATCAGTCTGTTTTTTCAGTAACTGAGAGTCCTGGTGGAGTCCTTCCTGCAACTCACTCTTCTCCCTGCCAATGAGGATGCAGGGGAAGGAGCAGATCGGGCGGCCGTGGTTGTGAGCGCTTGCATTATGCAGTGTCAGCGAGCAGAGGGAGGGGGGAGGAATCACCCGCAGGAGCTGACTGGGGACGTTCTCCCTCTCAATAGAGACTGTGTTACCCCAGCGGTGGCCCGAGTAAGATGCGGCACATCCGATATGAATACAAACAAAAAGAAATTGCCTTTTTGTAAAAAAAAAAAAAAAAAATAATAATTTTTTTTTTGGGGGGGCACATGGTGGGGCCCAGCATAATGTTGGGGGGGTCAGGGCCCCCTCTGCCCCCCCCCTAGGGTCGCCATTGCCCCAGTTCCCTTAGAAGACTCAGAAAAAGAGGACTGTGTGTTTTTCCATGACCTGCAAAATTCTTTGGTCTGTCTGTATGTGCGGACCTCTTTTCTTCTATCTTGAGGTGGGCATTAAAAGCAGTAACTGACCTTCAAAGGGATATTTGCACCATGCCTTCTTTAAGGCAAAGTCCGACACCCATGGCCTGAGCCACAACGATCCTTTTGATGTGACTGACCACAACACAATCCTTGTTATGGATCTAATGATGTCTATGGCCACCTCGGCCATGAATCGGGAGGTTAGTTTTATGTCTATCACAGCAGTAAATATTTCAGCTTTAGTGAGATCATCCAATACGGCTCACTCGACATTTTCAACCCAGAAAGTCGATGCGTCTGTCCAGAAAATGTCCGAATGATACAATATTGTCCAAAGGTAACATGGTGTGTCTAGTGAGCTTCATTAAGGCCACATCAACCTGAGAATTAACTTCTTCCTCTTTAAAAGGCAAATTCCACCTTTTTTGCTAAATCCACCCGCATGAATAAAAAAAATGTGCATTTATTACATGTTTTTCATTGGAGCCTACAGATAAGTGAATTGTGGCTCCTGCAAGATAGTCCCCCAGTCCCAGGTCCATACCCCAGTATGGACCTTTAGCTATGGGGCTGGTGGAAGTAAAAAATCGACTACAAATATGTTAATGTCATTGTATTTGTGCTCCGTTGAGATTTACAAGTCACAGATGCAGATGCCACACCAAATTCAAAACTAAACAGAAGCCTGAAAGAAGAAATTATTTTGGTAAGTGGGGTGGTTTTAGGGTGTGTGGTGTTAAGAAATGTTACCATGTTTCATGTTACCCTCTAAATTTGGCTGTAACATAAAATATGGTCCCAAAGGTGAAATTAGAATGAATACAGTTTCGGAAAGAGATTATGCAAAGTGAAATTCGACACACTTCCATTTCATCTGTGAAAAGAAAAGTTGCTCACTACCTCTTCAAATGTTTTAAGAATTTCTTCTTCTTTTGAGGTTCTTCAGTCAGAAGAGCTTGTCTAAATGACTTTACAAACAGCTGTGCTAAGGAGAACCTGAACCCCCCTGATTCTTTTTTTCTTCCAAAGAGAACTAGCTAATCTGATTTAGGCTTTACTTGAGATGCTTGTCTCGACTTTTGATTTTGCGCAATTGTGACCCTGGGAGCACTGGTTAGCTGATCTAATGGTGCCTGATTAGAGATTTGAAGCCATGAAAAAAAATTGGACAAATTGGGAAAAAAACGTGTCATGTTTTGTTTTTTTCCCCAGAAAAATGAGGGAAAAAAAGTGTGGAATATGTTCTTTTACAATGATAACCAATATATCTATGGCATGTTATATAAAACATGAAGACCTTAATGAAAAATTTCTGAGATTTTATGTAAAGTCTTAAATTACTGCAAATTCTCTTAGCTGAAGACAAATCCTGGAATACAATCCAAGTAACACTGTACTTGCAGTTCTCAAACAAGAGAAATATGCATTTCTGCCACTAGCGGGCACAGCAGGGGAAAGGCTGCAGTTTAGTTTGCTTGTGGGCTCCATCTTGTACCTCCTACAGTTGTGTGATTGTTGGGATAGAGTAGATCAGTGTTTCTCATCTCCAGTCCTCAAGGCGCCCCAACAGGTCATGTTTTCAGACTTTCCATTATTTTGCACAGGTGATTTGATCAGTTTCACTGCCTTAGTAATTACCACAACCGTTTCATCTGAGGGAAATCAAGAAAACATGACCTGTTGGAGCCCATTTGACTACTGGAGTTGAGAAACACTGGAGTAGATGATAGTTTCTGTCCTCTCAGGCCTTATTTGTCAGGTAAGCGGGTAAATTTGTCTGACAAATTAACTTATCTTTTTTAACCCTTAAATGATTCCTATTAATGTTCTCCACCATCACAGCATAATGTTTCCCTGTAGTCTGCTCCAGGGCCGTAGATAATTTTTTTGTTTTTTTAGGGGGTTCAGCAGCAGGTACTAAGTAAAAGTCTTTTTAAATAAAATAAATTGTGCCAAAATTATAAAGACTGGAAAAAGGAAACACGATACAGGAATACCCCACTTTTAAGTACACAATGGGGTTTATTTACAAAAGCTGTAAAGTGCAAAATCAGGCTCACTTCTGCATAGAAACCAATGAGCTTCCAGGTTTTATTACCAAAGCTTAATTGAACAAGCTGAGGTTAGAAGCTCTTTGGTTTCTATGTAGAAGTGAGCCTGATTTTGCACTTTCCAGCTTTTGTAAATAAACCCCATTGTGTACTTAAAAGTGGGGTATGCCTGTATGTGTTGCCCCTAGTAAGCAATCACATCCTAATTGTATTTTATCAGGTCCTTTAGAAAATCGAACCTGATTTCATTTTTTTCCTTCTTCCAGTTTTTATGAACGCTGTTGGCTATTGTCCAGTATTAGTGTCCAAACTGAAAAGGTGCAAAGTGAGTGTGCTGCCTACCTACAAGAAGGTGGTGCCCTTTGCACCTCCTCAGTAAGGTTGGCTATTATGGTGCAAAGTGCACCAAGTTGTGTCAGACAGAGCACTCCCTGACTTTTCTAACTTTTACGGATTAAAAAAAGGGGGAATGCACTGCCTACCACAGGATGGTGCACTGTAATAGCCAAACTTACTGGGCAGGTACAAAGGGCACCATCTTGTGGAAGGCAGCACACCCATTGGGGGTTATTTACGAAAGGCAAATCCACTTTGCACTACAAGTGCAAACTACAAGGGGGAAGTGCAATTTTTGGAAGTGCAGTCGCTGTAAATCTGAGGGGTAGATCTGAAATGAGGGGAAGCTCTGCTGATTTGATTATCCAATCATGTGCAAGCTAAAATACTGTTTTTTATTTTCCTTGCATGTCCAACTTGGATCTACAGCGACTGCACTTCAAAGTGCACTTACAGTGCAATTTCCAGTGCACTTTGCACTTGTAGTTTGCACTTGTAGTGCAAAGTGGATTTTCCTTATGTAAATAACCCCCATTGTGTTCACATTAGCTTAATTTTCAATTAATCACAGAATAAAAATGAAAAATTACCAGCCTTGAATACACTGACTTTTCTTTAGGCTAGGTTCACATCTAAGCGAGTGCGAGAAGGTGTGTAATTGCATACCTTCCTGCACTGGCAGAGGAAAAACACACTACTGCTTAGGAGATACCTGGAGGTACACTACAATGTGGGAAACTCTCAATCCACGCACGTTTCATGCACCTGATTCAAATCGCATGCACCTTGCAATCAGCAGTGGGTGTCAGTGCTATATTAAAGTGGTTGTGAACCCCCCCCCCCCCAGACTAAGGCCTCTTGCACACAGACTATCGAGGTCTATGGAGCGTCGCATATCAGCAGTGACATGTCCGCTGACATCCGACCCGCTCCAATCCGAAAAAGTGTAACGGAGGAAAACCCTACTTTTCCATCCGTTTTCGGATCGGATCGGGTGACGACGGACACTACGGTCCGTCATCACCCGATCCCCCATAGGGGAGAGCGGCGCTCTGACAGGTCGACGGACCTGTCATCTTCCTGCTCAGCGGGGATCGGCGGAGCTATCCCCGCTGAGGAAGCGGGTGTGCACGGGGCGGATCATCACTGATCCGCCCCGTGTGAAAGAGCCCAAAGACATAATGAGCTAGTATGCATAGCATACTCTCTCGTTATGAATTATTTACCTTAGATCGAAGCCCCCGCAGCGGTCCTCGCACACCTCTTCGGCCGGCGACATCGCTCCTGGAGTTACTTCCTGGTATCGCGGGCTCCGGCGATGTGATTGGCCGGATCCGCAATGACATTGCTCCCACGCATGCGCACGAGAGCCGCCTGTAACGGCACACTAGCTGAAGCAACGGCACGGACGTGCTATTGCATCAGTGCGCATGTACCGATGACGTTGGCACATGCTGATACAGGGGATGTCTCCTAAACCGTGCAGGTTTAGGAGATATCCTGGGTAGCTACAGGTATGCCTTATTATAGTCCTACCTGTAGCAAAAAGTGGTTGTAAAGGGTTTACAACCACTTTAATGACACCCCAAGCTAAGGTTGCAAAACAGTGTGTTTTCCTGCACCAGATCGCAGTCACAAAACGACCATGCAAACCGGTTGCAGTGCGGTTCCAAAATTGGTGCATGCATGACTTTGGTGCGATTTGAGCCCATTCAAAATGAATGGGCCTTGATTGCACCACAATCAACACAGTAAGCCTGGTTTCACACTATAGTTTGCATGTAAATCGCACAGGAACTGCACCGAATTCCTGCGCCATTCACATGCAATTCTGTGTGGTGTGATTTGAGCCCATTTTGAATGAGCTGAATCGCACCACATCGCACCATAGAAGTGCAGGCACCTTTTTTTGAAAACCAACCATGCGATCTGGTTCAGACAAACACTGCGATTGTGACCTTCTTTTGGGGAGTTGTTAACTTTGAATTGACACCTGCAGCAGATCAAAAACACGATGATTGCAACGCAGTATGGAAACGCGGAAGCGCACAGGGAGCACAGCGTTTCCTGTACCACATATGTATGAATCAGGGGTAAAACAGGGCCAAGGCATGCCACTGAGGGAAGCAGAAAGTCCAGCCTGGCTCTGGCATTGGCAGACACGTTGTGGTGCCAACTGATGAATCAGTAAGCCGGTGAGCACCACAACAAGCTTGCCAGTGCAAAGCTGGACTGTCAGTAACACAAGCAATGCAAAATTTAGCCTAGCCAGCCTCAATCACATACGGTACTTTGTCAGTTGCAACACAGAATCACAGACAGTCTCTCACTGACTCACGATTACCTAGTATGAACAGCAGAATGCCAGCAGCAGCACAGCAGTCTGAGCAGTGATAAGTCTGAGGAAACTCTCTGAGACTAGGCCAGAGAGAAAGAGAGACATACCTGGACAGGACAGCAGCAGTTCATCCATGTGGGGGGCTACACAGCACTTTACAAGCACTCTGGGCTCCAGTACCCAGGCAAAGCTCCTCCCCAAAACCAAGGTGGGAGTGGCACTGAAAGCCAATGGGAATTCATGGTGTGCAGTGGGCAGGACTACACGCACCCCCAGTTCCCACTGTGATGCCTGGTGATGGATCTGTCAGCCTTCAGCCCAAGCCCAATAGACCGCCCTGGCGGTGTACCATAACATGCGTGCGAGTATGCCTAATGATCTATTACACTTGCTGCAGCGGCGTTATTACACTCTGTGTGCCACGGACTGCAGTGCTGCCTGTCGCTGGTGCCATGTGTGGGTGCAGAGCAGGGACACCACGCATTTCGTTTTGGCCTTGGGGGGGGTTGAACACCCCTGACTCCCCCCTTATCCACGCCCCTGGTCTGCTCAGTAAATTGTTTTTTTTTTTCCTCCTCTCAGTAAAGTGGTGAGACCAACATCTAGAGTTTGGAAACATTTCCACAGTGCACTTTCCGATGAGAGCAAAGCTGCAATTTGCAAATATTGTGGGAAGAAAAATTCTTTTACAAACGCTACAAGGATGACAAAGCACATCCTGGCTTGCCAGAGGTGCCCTAATGACATTGAAATACTTGAATGAAATGATAAGGATCAGAATGAAAGTGCGAGGAGCTTTTCCCTCCAGAGTTCTCATTCTAGAAACACTCTTTCTACTGCTTCTGCATCATCACAAAGTGTTTCCTCACCAACAGCATCTTCAGGTCAGGAAGTGTTACAAACCACAACCTCCCAAAAATACACAATCCCTTTATTTATAGAGACAATAACACTTCAAAAATCAGAAGAACATTCATCAAGCTCCTGCAAAAACAATATATGCTACTGGATCAGCATTGTTAGTAACTGAAAATGCATATTGGCAGGAAGCTTTTACATTATTATGAGGGAAATAGGGGTGGTTACCTGTTCACGTATAGGTAAAATGTTTCCTAACATACACAGTCCTTGTTATTCCATTTAAAATAAAAAAATAAAGTTTTAAAAAGGAAGTTTAGTTTATTTACTGAATAAGATATACTTTTATTTCCAGCTTAATACTTTTATATACGCTGCATTTCATCTTCCCAAAGTAACAAAATCACTTCCAATTTGTAAAACTACTCCACACTGAATTTTTTACAATTTTTCCTGAAAATATCCACTTTTTCCAGAAAAAAAAACAGGGAAAATGTTTTTATCCCCCTGGGTTCAACATTTCCGGAAATTTTACATCTCTATGCCTAAATGGGAATGGCAAAATTATTTAGGATTTATTGTAACATTAAGGATGCCACTAAGTGATTGTCCGCTTCCATATCCTTGGTTGCTTCCAGGAAATAGTTCTGGCGCAATTTTTCTTGGCAGAGCTGAATTAGTCACGGCCTAGAATCCATCTGGGTGAGGCTGCCAGTGATGATATCTTTCATAAGATCTTAAAAGATCTTAAAGGTGAATAATAGTGCCTTGATGGAGATCTTGACCTCTGTTCCCTGTAACATTGGTGAAAGTGACGCCTTTCCCTTGGAGAACGATCTGCATCTTGAAGAAGCTGGTGTTTCAAGTCTGCTCTTGGAGAAGTGCTGAGATCTGCAATATGATCTGGCAGGATTGAATATGTAATAATGCATTTGTTGAACTGTGTGCGTACTGGCAGCAGTCACCTACCTTCTCTGCAAAGGCTGGTCTTTTGGAGGGGTTGGCATTCTTTGATTCATTTTGTGAAAACTAATAAAAATGAATAACAGAATGGTTATATTATGCATGGAAGAGGAAAAAACAATAAAATGATAGGGCCAGAAAATACTATGGCAACCTGTAGCAATAGAAAAAAATAACCCAGGAGTCTAAGGAGGCTTCAACACTTGCAGACCTTGTGGTGTGTTTGTTGTTCACTTAACCGCGGCATTTAAATGATCACACCAAATCACACCCCACCCTCTTGAAGTTCAGGAATACACTAGAACTGTGCATGCACCACAGAGGCGTGTGCTCCACACCTTGGCCACCACTGTCAGAACCAGAAGTTTGTGTATTTGACGTAAAATGGAAACCAAATGATGCATTGAGGTTGCCTATGAATGCCCAAGCAGTGTGCTGAATGCCGTCCCTCCAAAACTAGCTAAAATTGACCTAAATGATTTTTGTTTGTTTTTTTGCAAACAGGAAAGTTTTTATTTGCTGCTCACAAACTTCTTTATAATGTACATTGCCGTGTAGATGGGGGAATCCCTCCTGCAGGGCTCTTGTGTGCCCTCCCCCCCTCGGCAGGGGGGGCAGAAAGCCAACCCTGCCAAGAGAACACAGTGATTATTGCTAGTGGCTATAGCCGCTGGCAATAATCGCATGCTGAAAATCCGACATGCTGGTTGTACCCAAGTCGATCGATGGATCAACTTGGGTAGATTAAGCCTGCCCATAGATGTTTTGATGGTTTGAATCTCGACCATTCCCTGCTGAACCGGCCAAAATTCAAACCATCTATGGCCAGCTTAAGGGCTGCCGAGGTTGGACAGCTCTTGCCATTATATGCAAGAAGGCAGGTTTGCCCTTCTCCAGCACTTACAGCTCACCGACATTTCTCAGTCCCCCGCCAGTGATACCTTCTTCTCTGCTTTTTCTGGGTATCCTTTGTCTTCTATCCCCAACCATAGGGCACCATAGATGATGTATCTTTTATGTATGCACATGGAAATTACATCGTCCCTGTGCATACACTGCACTGCACAAGTGACACAAGCAGTGTAAACAAGTAAAATGCTATAAGCAAGGAGAAAGAAAGAGACATGTGAAGTCTCTTCTACCAAAAAGTTCTACCCCCTGAATTTTTTTTTTTTTCATTTAGAATTTACTTCTGCTTTAGACCTCATATACCTCACCTACTGATTCATATACCATGTAAAGGATCATCTTCACCCACATGGTATGCACAGGTGTTCCATGCAGCCCTCTGCAGGTAGCCTGTTGTACTTAATGACAGGTGGCTGGTCCAATGAATCTGTATGGATCTCCAAGTGCATCCCATAGTGTAAAGAGTCTGGGGCAGGCTGAGCCGGGGGGCAGGGTGCCAATTGCCCCCCAGGCCACCCTAACTTACATTAAAAATAGCCAGAAGCTGCTGCCTGCTGACAATTTTTTTGGGCTTCCTCGGAGGGGGGGGGGGGGGATGCGCCGCTGGATTACACAGAGTGGGAATCTCCCGCTTACCCGGAGTGGCTGCTGTCCTACCAAGTCCAAGATCCTATGATATTCAAAAACAGATAAAAGGGATGAGTACAGCACTGCGCTAAAAAATGGGAGAATACTAGAATAGCAGCTAACATACCCGTAGACTCAGGGTAAAAGTAATAACCATAAAAAATTAAGAAGTGTAGCGCTATAAGCTCAATGAATATAAACAGTGAATAAATATATCACAATAATATGAGACATAAATATCCATATGTAGTTAATCTAAAAAACTACTAAGTGAAACCATAGTGCACTTAATAAGCAAATATAACAGTGACTGATATGAAAAAATATCTATGCGTTCAACGCCTCAAAATGATAAGTGAATATCTCAAAACATAATAGTCCATATAAAATATGTGAAATAATTGTGAAAAGAACCAAAAGTCTATGGGGGTAGTGCATAGGCAATGATGGACAAATGCCTCCCAGGCGCACAGGTGGATTGTTAGACCCAATCTGGCAGGTAAGTAGACGGTAAGTCATTGCCTATGCACTACCCCCATAGACTTTTGGTTCTTTTCACAATTATTTCACATATTTTATATGGACTATTATGTTTTGAGATATTCACTTATCATTTTGAGGCGTTGAACGCATAGATATTTTTTCATATCAGTCACTGTTATATTTGCTTATTAAGTGCACTATGGTTTCACTTAGTAGTTTTTTAGATTAACTACATATGGATATTTATTTCTCATATTATTGTGATATATTTATTCACTGTTTATATTCATTGAGCTTATAGCGCTACACTTCTTAATTTTTCAAGATCCTATGATAGACAGCACATTGGTGACGTCTATCATAGGAGCTGGGACTTGGTATTACAGCGGCAGCGCTGGGTAAGCGGGAGATCCCCGCCCTGTGTAGCCGGCGTCTCTCCTCTCTCTGCATTGCAGGCTGCATTGTATGGGCACTGGTGAGGCTGCATTGTATGGGCACTGATCAGGCTGCATTGTATGGGCACTGATCAGGCTGCATTGTATGGGCACTGATCAGGCTGCATTGTATGGGCACTGATCAGGCTGCATTGGATGGGCACTGATCAGGCTGCATTGGATGGGCACTGGTTCGGCTGCATTGGATGGTGTGTGTGTATGTGTGTATGGGGCCCATAGGTTGGCACCATTTTTGTGACAAAGTTGCCAATTCATGTTTTTATATTTTAATGTTTTTTATAAATTTTTGCATGAAAAACAAAATATACAGAACATAATCAAAGAGAACAAAGAGAACTAGTTTAGTACCTTTGTGGCAAGATGGATCAGATGACAAAAGGATATCAACCTGGTTACAATGAGCAAACATGTGTTGCAACAGAACCAATACCTTGAATAATATAGCAAATTTGTTCTTGTGCGAGGAGCGTCGTTCCCCTACCCCATACACCCCAATGGGAACTAACTATGTTCTGGGGCAGGGGAGGCACATCCAGGCCCCAACACATTTCCATATATACCGTGTTTCCCCGAAATTAAGACCGGGTCTTATATTAATTTTGGCTACAAAAAACACACTAGGGCTTATTTTCAGGGAATGTCTTATTTATTTACTGTATGTACAACAATCTACATTTATTCAAATAAAGCCATGTCATCTTCTTCTGGAAAAAAAAAAAAAAAGATATATATATATATATATATATATATATATATATATATATCCTGAATCCTTGAAAGCACGATAGACACAGTGCTTGTGCTGTGTCATTTACCCCTCTCTATGTTCTAAAAAAAAACCTGGAATAAAACAAAATGGTTTTTTTTCAACCGTTCCTGTGTCCCCTGTGTATATTCATTTTTTTTTTTTACAAAATGGATTACATGCTTTACAAGGACTTTAACTAGGGCTTATTTTCAGGGTAGGGCTTATATTGCAGTCATTCCTGAAAATCACACTAGGTCTTATTTCTGGGGTAGGGCTTATTTTCGGGGAAACAGGGTAGCTGTACCAAAACATGAACAAAAGAAAATAAAGTAATAACAGAAGGGGTATTAGAGCGTACCTGCAGCATTGCGTTGTTTTCAGAATACCAAGCCGGCCAAGGAATCTATAGTTTGTTAACAAATTCAAATCTACCTTGTGAGCGAGCAAAACTAACTTCATAACTGAAGTGTGTTTGAGTTAGGTTAATTATTTCAGTGACTGAAGTTACAAATTGTGATTTCCATAATTTAGCGATAGAGAGTCTAGTGGCTAGTAAGATATGTGTTACTAATGTTCTAAGGTTACTGGGAAAGTCTTCTATTCCAATGTTCAAGATCGCCTGGCTCGGAGATAGGATTACAGTGAAACCTACGACTTTTGAGATCAAGTCGAATACTTTTGGCCAAAGCTTAGAAAGTTTGCTGCAGGACCAGAAAAAATAAGTTACCAATCTGTTCGCATTGTCTCCAGCATTGTGGAGAGGTATTGGGGTGGAATTTGGCCAATTTGTGTTTTTAAATGATGGGTACACTGGGGGGTTGTTCCCACTATTTGGTACAATGTATTTCCATAAGTAGGCTTTTTGCACTGCTTTTTAATAAAGTTTTCCTTTTTTCATCTTGATATACTGTGGTTGATCCTCCCATTGCTATCCTTTTTGGAGTCACCCTCTTGGTTTCTCCCAGTATATTACATGTTGATATAACATAGTTTCTGAGGTATCCTGTCCTCAAGGACGAATCAGTGTTTAGAATACAGAAAAATTTCCAGCTATTGGATATCAGGCCCCATTTTTTTATTTTATTTTTTTATCTGTTCATGTGCATTGGGTGGGCATTGGTGAGGCTGCATTGGATGGGCACTGATCAGGCTGCAATGGATGGGCACTGGTGAGGCCGCATTGGATGGGCACTGATCAGGCTGCATTAATGGGCACTGATGAGGCTGCACTGATGGGCACTGATGAGGCTGAGCTGATGGGTACTGGTGAGGCTGCATTGATGGGCAGTGGTGAGGCTGCATTGATATGCACTGATCAGGCTGCATTGATGGACTCTGGTGAGGCTGCATTGATGTGCATCGATCAGGCTGAGCTGATGGGCACTAATGAGGCTGCATTGATGGGCACTGGTGAGGCTGCATTGATGGACACTGATCAGACTGCATTGATGGGTACTGGTGAGGCTGCATTGATGGACACTGGTGAGGCTGAATTGATGGGCAGTGATCAGGCTGCATTGATTGACACTGGTAAGGCTGCATTGATGGGCACTGGTAAGGCTGCATTGATGGGCACTGATCAGGCTGCATTGATGGGCACTGGTGAGGCTGCATTGATGGACACTAATCAGGCTGCGCTGATGGGCACTGGTAAGGCTGCATTGATTGGCACTGACGTGGCTGCATTGATGGGCACTGGTGATGCTGCATTGATGGGCACTGATCAGGCTTCATTGATGGGCACTGGTGACGCTGCATTGATGGGCACTGAGCAGGCTGCATTGATGGGCACTGGTGAGGCTGCGTTGATGCATTATTTTTGTTAAATCTCCTTTGTTGCTATTAACATTAAATTATCTTACCAAATTGTATCATATTTGTCTTGCTTCATAACATCAATATCCGTTATAAAACCAGGTGGGCATGTATAGTGAACTGATTCAGTGGTTCAATGGGCCTCTTGACTGGACTTGCCCCTCAGGCCTAAGGCTGCCAGCCTTCACAACACAGTCTATCTGCAGTCAGATAGGAACTGCAGAGATATACACTGCAGGATGTGCTTGGAGATTTTTGCAAGTCCATGCAATTAACCGTCTGTCATTGATTTCAACAGACAGCCTGCAGGGGGCTGCACAGAACACATATGCATCCCATGTGGGTGAACATGTCCCTTTGCATGAGTGTATGGATTGGTATGCCCCTGTGAATGAGGCCTTTATCCAGTTCAACCTGAGTAGGTATGTGAATTTAAAACTACTTGTCCATCAAAAAATAGGCTTTCTCAACCTTTTTCTCAAAGGAACCCTTGAAATAATGTTAAGATGTTGGGGAACCCCTGCTAGAATCAATAGAATCAACTCACATTGGGTCATGCAAAGTCCTTTAGTGACAGTCAGAATTCCCCCTTACCGACAGCTAAAAAGAGCACTGGAGTCATGCCGCTGGCTTTGCCAAGTAGTGTTGGTCCTGGAACCATGTAGACCAGGGATATGTAATTAGCAGACCTCCAGCTGTTGCAGAACTACAAGTCCCATGAGGCATAGCAAGACTCTGACAGCCACAAGCATGACACCCAGAGGCAGAGGCATGATGGGACTTGTAGTTTTGGAACAGCTGGAGGTCCGCTAATTGCATATCCCCGATGTAGACAATAGGAAATGGGAGATCAATCAGCCATAACTCAGGGGTACCCCAAGCAAACTCTGGAGGAAGCTAGATTTCCACATAACACTGGATGAGAATGGCTGATCTAGGACTATGTTGCCCAAAGGGTGAAAAGACAAAGCTGAAGAATAGTTCACTTGGCAGGCTGAATAGTGTGATCTGGGGGATGTTTAGCTCAGTGGCATATATGTTTTTACAGTGAGTCAACCGAAGTTGGCACTTTGTTTAAAGGCATAGCAGCCCGTTTTTATTAAAAGGAAGCAGAAACATTGTTCTTACAACAGCAGGTTTCCCACATAGGGGTTGTTCTGCAAAAACAACTAATACAACTAGAACAATACAAAGCCATCTGGCTCTTAGGCTTACTCAGCCTCAGTTGCAGTACCTTGCAGCATGAGCCTGCTCCTGGTTTTCAAATAGGGTTCTCCAGGGACCCCCCCCCCACAGGTTTACCCACTCTCTCTGAGACTATCAGAAGTCCTCCAGCCTCTCTGGACTCGCTAGCCGCCTTGGCTTTCCCAGTCTCCCAGATCCTCTCTTGGTCTCCCAGGCCCGTGTAGCCGTCCCAACCTTCCCAGTCCCCCTCACCAGGGATGGGAAAAACAACCAGGTCTCCTGGCAAGGGTCTGTCTCCAAATGAGAGCAACTGCTCTGAGCTATGCTCAGATCTGAATTAGGCTCCATTCACATATATACGAATTGGATGCGTTTTGAACTGCGTCCGATTCGCATAACCTGTGAACCAGACCGGCTTTCAATGGAGCCAGTTCACACTTGTCCGGGGCGGCTGTGGTTCATTTTTGAAAAGGGTCCTGTGTGATTTTGGGTCCGGTTTAGCTGCAAATTCAAGTAAAAATCTGAACCTGAACCGGTGAACAAAACTACACCAGACTCCGACTGCAAACCGCAGCCGGACATGTGTGAACCCAGCCTTATAACAATCCTGACCACCTGTGCACTCACACAGGCTGCAGGCAACTGGTGAAGCCTGGACACAGGATTGAAGGCCCCACCCAATACTCTTTGGAACCTTCAAGCTGCCAGCCCCAATCCATAATGACCAAATTCAGAGACAACTTAAGACATGGGGGGGGGGATTTTTAAAACTGTACTTTACCAAAAATATGTAGAAGAATACATATTGGCCTAAACTGATGAAGGCATTTTTTTTTGGATATTTATTATAGCAAAAATTGTCTGTTTATAGTGCAAAAAATAAAAACCACAGAGGTGATCAAATACCACCAAAAAAAAAAAATGGATTAAAAAGGACGTCAGTTTTATTTGGGTACAGCGTCGCATGACCGCACAGTTGTCAGTTAAAGCAACGCAAAAAATGGCCTGGTCATTAAGGGGGTGAATCTTCCAAGGCTGAATTGGTTAAACCCATTTATACAGTATAGTAGCAGGGACTCTTATGCCGCGTACACACGAGCGGAATTTCCGTCGGAAAAATCTTGGATGGTTTTTCCGATGGAATTCCGCTCAAGCTTGCCTTGGATACACACAGTCACATAGAAGTTCGCTGAACTTTCAACCGTCAAGAACGCGGTGACGTACAACACTACGACGAGCCGAGAAAATGAAGTTCAATGCTTCCGAGCATGCGTCGAATTGTTTCCGAGCATGCGTAGGAATTTTACGCGTCGGAATTGGTACAGACGATCGGAATTTCAGATCGGAACTTTTTCCGACCTGAAAAATTGAGAACCTGCTCTCAATCTTTTGCTGGCTGGAATTCCGCCAGCAAAAGTCCGATGGAGCGTACACACGGTCGCATTTTCCGACCAAAAGCTCTCATCGGACTTTTGCTGGCCGAATTTCTGATCGTGTGTACGCGGCATTACTGTCACAATAGGTAATAAAGCCTTGTTTTTACGGGAAGACCCAGAAGAAAAAACAAAAACTGCTTTGTAAATATTAATGATTGGCTGGATCATAAATGTCATTTTTAATCTTGCCCAGAGTTCCACTTTAGCACAAGCAAACCAATAATAACACATCTTCAGATTTTCTAACTACTCTAAAATGACACCTTCCAAAATCTTGCTACTAATCTGATATTTGTCTTTTTCTTTTTATTTCTAATGCATCATGGGAAGATGAAAGGCAGAACCAGAACCCTTCAATTTTGCTAACAACATCCAAGACAGGCCTTGCTTTCGGGACAATGAAGAACGAGAATTTTTTGGTCTCTGTTCGCTGCTGTCCATTCACTGAACTATTTTTCGTTTCTCATTCATGGTAAGAATCGAATGTATTATGAATTAGGAAATCTAGCCAATCTGTGCATTTCCAGCAATTTCATATTATTGTGGATGTGAAACAATGCTTGATTGATTTTCCATACCGTATTACAAAAGGAATAGAAAATAGGATTGTGTGTTTGATAGCAATTTTATAAACTGAAGAAAGAAGACATTTTACTCCAAGTGCCCATTTAGAGATGATTTATTTATAATGCCGGAGAGAAATCATCACTTTAGTTCTTTAAAGGTGAATTCTGGGCTGGAAAAAAAAAAAAGGTACCCTCGCAGTGGAGCCCCCCCACACTTCAAATGGATACATGCTTCATAGTACAGAAATAAGGAGTGTTACTTACCTTATCCCTGGCTCTAGCAAGGTTCCTCCATCCATTCTACCAGTCCTGCTCTAAGGTGCTCTCAGCCACAGTTGCGTGCTCAGCTCCTTTACATACAGTCAGGGCTTTTTTTCTCAAATAATAGGTGCTGGAACTCAACCACGACCCCCCCCCCCCCCCAAAACCCTCCACCGACACACACCATCCAAATCACATCAAATAGTGGGTGTGGTCAGTCAAATTTCACAAACAGTAGGAGGGTCTTAAAGGGCATTAAATACCAGGATTGCATTACATACAGAGTGCAGAGTTCAGGGGGGGTTACACACAGAGTGCAGAGCTGTCACTTGTAAACACAGAAACCTGACTTCTGTATTTACAAGAGATTGTGGTGAGCAGGCACCAAAGGGTCTGAGCCAGAGGTGGTGGAACTGAGTTCCACCAAGTTCCCCCTGAAAAAAAGCCCTGCATACAGTTCATTTGGAAAATATTGACAGCGCCTCACTTTTTCCACATTTTGGTATGTTACAGCCTTATTCCAAATTTGATTACATTCATTATTTTCCTCAAAATTCTACAAACAATATCGCAACATGAAAGAAGTTTGTTTGAAAACGATAAAAAAAAAAAAAAACATCCCATGTACATAAGTATCACAGCCTTTGCTCAATACTTTGATGAAGCACCTTTGCCACCAATTACAGCCTCAAGTCTTTTTGAGTATGATGCTACAAGCTCGGCACACCTATTTTTGGGCACACAAAGTGGCACATAATTATAAACTGGAAGAAAAATGCTAAACGGTTTTCGATTTTTAAAAAAAATAAATAATGCAAAAGTGTGGTGTGCATTTGTATTCAGCCCCTCTCTACTCTGATACCCCTAACTAAAATCTAGTGGAACCAATTAGCCTTCAGAAGTCACCTAATTAGTAAATAGAGTACACCTATGTGTGTAATTTAATCTCAGTATAAATACAGCTGTTCTGTGAAGCCCTCAGAGGTCTGTTAGATAACCTAATGCTGGCCATACACTATACAGAAAATCGGCCGAACCCATTTTTCGAAAAACGAACGTTCGACCGTGACCGCAAACGATCGTGCCATCATGTAATGACCGAGAAATTGTTCAGTGGACATGAATAAATAATTTTTTGTTCGTTTTTTTACATATACCTAGTGCAGACAGTTCGGACGGGAAACACATTAACCTTGCAATTTATCGTACGTTCGGCAGAAATTTTCCAAACTTCCTGTTCGTTTTTTTCCTACAAAAACGTCACAAACGATTATCGATTTGTGCCCATTAACTTGCCGAAAAACAAACGAAGCGTCTATACGAGCGATTTTTCGGCCGATTTTTCGTATAGTGTATGGCCAGCATTAGTGAACAAACAGCATCATGAGGGCCAAGGAACACACCAGACAGGTCAGGGATAAAGTTGTGGAGAAGTTTAAAGCAGGGTTAGGTTATAAAAAAATATCCCAAGCTTTGAACATCTCACTGAGCTCTGTTCAATCCATCATCCGAAAATGGAAAGAGTATGACACAATTGCAAACCTACCAAGACATGGCCGTCCACCTAAACTGACAGGCCGGGCAAGGAGAGCATTCATCAGAGAAGCAGCCAAGAGGCCCATGGGAACTCTGGAGGAGCTGCAGAGATCCACAGCTCAGGTAGGAGAATCTGTCCACAGGACAACTATTAGTCGTGCACTCTACAAATCTGGCCTTTATGGAAGAGTGGCAAGAAGAAAGCCATTGTTGAAACAAAGCCATAAGAAGTCCTGTTTGAAGTTTGCAAGAAGTCATGTGGGGGACACAGCAAACATGTGGAAGAAGGTATTCTGGTCAGATGAGACCAAAATTGAACCTTTTGGCCTAAAAGCAAAATGCTATGTGTGGTGGAAAACTAACACTGCACATCACCCTGACGACACCATCCTCACTGTGAAACATGGTGGTGGCAGCATCATGTTGTGGGGATGCTTTTCTTCAGCAGGGACAGGGAAGCTGGTCAGAGTTGATGGGAAGATGGATGGAGCCAAATACAGGGCAATCTTAGAAGAAAACCTGTTAGAGTCTGCAAAAGACTTGAGACTGGGGCGGAGGTTCACCTTCCAGCAGGACAACGACCCTAAACATACAGCCAGAGCTACAATGGAATGATTAACATCAAAGCATATTCATGTGTTAGAATGACCCAGTCAAATTCCAGACCTAAATCCAATTGAGAATCTGTGGCAAGACTTGAAAATTGCTGTTCACAGACGCTCTCCATCCAATCTGACAGAGCTTGAGCTATTTTGCAAAGAAGAATGGGCAAAAATGTCCCTCTCTAGATATGCAGAACTGGTAGAGACATCCCCAAAAAGACTTGCAGCTGTAATTGCAGTGAAAGGTGGTTCTACAAAGTATTGACTCAGGGGGGCTGAATACAAATGCAAGCCACACTTTTCACACTACCCTCTTTGCCACTGTACATATGCTTTAAGTGGGTGGCAAGAGATTAAATACAATGCTTGGGAGAAGTCTTAAAGCTGTATGTTGTGTTACAGAACGGTGCGATTTTCACAGACAGTCTTACCGACAGCGTACACTGGCAGTTCATATTTGTCTGTAGAATTGACTTTTCTAATCTTGGCTTACATCCAGCAGCAGAAGCACCCCAATCTGATTCATTTCACTTTCAAAAATGGATTTAGAAGTGACCGATGTTTTGCCCCTGTTCAAATCATTCGTAAGACCTCATCTGGAATATGCAGTTCAGGTTTGAGCACCAGTTCTCAAAAAGGATATCGGGGAACTGGAGAAAGTGCAGAGAAGAGCAACCAAACTGATAAGAGGCATGGAGGAGCTCAGCTATGAGGAAAGATTAGAGGAACTGAATTTATTCACTCTTGAGAAGAGGAGAATAAGGGGGATATGATCAACATGTTCAAATACATAAGGGGTCCATATAGTGAACTTGATGTTGAGTTATTCTCTTTACGGTCAACCCAGAGGACACAGGGGCACTCTTTACGTCTAGAGGAAAAGAGATTTCATCTCCAAATACGCAGAGGTTTCTTCACAGTCATGCCCCGTACACACGGTCGGACTTTGTTCGGACATTCCGACAACACAATCCTAGGATTTTTTTCGACGGATGTTGGCTCAAACTTGTCTTGCATACACACGGTCACACAAAGTTGTCGGAAAATCCGATCGTTCTGAACGTGGTGACGTAAAACACGTACGTTGGGACTATAAACGGGGCAGTGGCCAATAGCTTTCATCTCTTTATTTATTCTGAGCATGCGTGGCACTTTGTCGGTCGGATTTGTGTACACACGATCGGAATTTCCGACAACGGATTTTGTTGTCTGAAAATTTTATATCCTGCTCTCAAACTTTGTGTGTCGGAAATTCCGATGGAAAATGTGTGATGGAGCCCACACACGGTCGGAATTTCCGACAACAAGGTCCTATCATACATTTTCCGTCGGAAAATCCGACCGTGTGTACGGGGCATAAGAGCTGTGAAAATGTGGAATACACTCCCGCCAGAGGTGGATGTGGCCAGCTCAATAGATTGCTTTAAGAAAGGCCTGGATACTTTCCTAAATGTACATAATATAACTGGGTACTAACATTTATAGGTAAAGTTGATCCAGGGAAAATCTGATTGCCTCTTGGGGGATCAGGAAGGAATTTTTTCCCCTGCTGTAGCAAATTGGAGCATGCTCTGCTGGGTTTTTTTGCCTTCCTCTGGATCAACTGAGGGTATAAAATTAGGTATACTGGATTGTACGATATTTGTTATTTTATTTATTTATTGTTTTTAAGGTTGAACTGGATGGACTTGTGTCTTTTTTCAACCTGACTAACTATGTAACTATGTAACAATATGTACTAAATAATATAAAATCTAGTCCTTTTGGTATAGGATAAAGTGCCCTATGGTTTCTTCAGTTGTAAAATCCACTGTAGTGCCACCAAACCACCACGTGTGTGATATAGGTCCCCACTCACCAGATGAATTTGACCCTCTTGTTATATAACAAAAGGAGTCAAAAATCTCTTGGTGGTCTTCTGTAGATCAGGTGTGTTCTCAGGCCACTCTCCAGTGTTCTCTCCTCATGGCGGTGAGTTGGAACGCACGGTGCGTAGATTCGCATGCAGGCGGAACGCACGCTGGTGTCCTGTTGGAATACTGGTGAGAGGACGTACTGGACACCTTTGCTGCCATGGTGCTATATGCCGGGTGTCCAATGTGCACCTGTGTCTTGGAAGGAGGGGTTGGCTCCTTCCAAGCTCACCTGCCCTCTGCATATGCATTATAATGCATATGCTTCCATTGTGAAGGCTCTCAAGATTTAGAGTTAGGACTACAGAAACTGGGGTGCCTTGACTGTGCCTGTATCTTATGCATGTATTTGCAAATATGTGCAAACTAGACCCTTGTTTTTAACACATACTGTTAGACAGGACAATTTGGCTGGTTAGCAAGCTGGTCAGTAAGTTGAGCCGGGAATTTCTTTGGTTTTGTTTTGCACTCCTGAACTCTGCACTTTCTATGTAGCATGCTTCTGAACTCTGCACTCTGTACATAGCGCATTTCTGAACTCTGTTCATAACATACTCCTGAAGTCTGCACTCTGTAAGTAACGCATTCCTGAACTCTGCACTCTGTACATAGCACATTCCTGAACTCTGCACTCTGTACATAGCACATTCCTGAACTCTGTACATAACATACTCCTGAAGTCTGCACTCTGTAAGTAGCGCATTCCTGAACTCTGTTCATAACATACTCCTGAAGTCTGCACTCTGTAGGTAACGCATTCCTGAACTCTGCACTCTGTACGTAGCTCATTACTGGTTTGACAATACCCCTTTAAGACCCTCCCACCATTTATGCAGTTTGTCCACACCCACCATTGATGCAGTGCACTCTCTCCCCAACCCCCTGTTATGGGGTGGGGGGGGGGGCTTTCCTGCACCTATTCTCTGAGAAAAAAAACCCTGGTCACAATAACTATGCAGATCAGGAAAGTCAGAGAAAAGTCAGAGCTTCCAATCTGCAATCGTGTTCAGGTCAGTGACTCCGAAGGTACTAAAACCAGGGGATCAACATGTCAGCCAATCCGTTAGTAACATTCGCCAATGCCAGCTTCTATACCTCTTCACTGAGGGTTCCCTATTACAGGGTAGCTGACAGATGCTGTGAAAACATTTTATCTAATTAGAGAAGGGCTGTGAGTCCAAGCTTTCATTTACAGATAACAAAGGGCTCTCGAAGCTGTAATAATCATTTTTTTCCATATCTGTCATTATTTTCTGCAGTGGAGGCAATGAGAATAATAATACTAATGTGAATGATAAAAATCAATCAGATGACTGAAAAATGATTATAAATAATAACACGTCTTTTTGAAATGAAAGTTCCTTGATGTGTATGCTAACGAAGAGTGTCTTGGAAAATCCACTCCACTGGTGATTAAGTCCAATAGAGGCCAATGCTTGTTCCACAATGCAACATGAAAAGTTCCTCTAATGTGTTTTTTTTTTGTTTAGCAGGTCCCCCTAGAGGTCATCAGCAACAGTACATGCTACATCAGGGACATCCTACTTTAACCTTGTGAAACATGGGGGGGGGGGGGGTTGCTTACTCTCCTAACTGCTGGGAAAGCTATGCCATCCTGTCCTAAGGCCTTGCAGTAGGGTTTCACTTTCTGTTGCCCAACCTGTGGCACGAGGACTGCATGGATGTGGCCCTTTGGTATATGATGGGCGGCCCTTGGACCTCCCCAGTTTGTAGAGGGAACATTGATTAGGGTACTAGCCTCATGTAACATGTTCCCAGTTTCATATTGTCTTCTGCAGCATATCCCCAGCCATGAATGTAGCGTGTTCTCACTCTCTGACCCACATTTCCTCTATTAGGGCTGCAGTTTCTGACAGTCCTCTCAAGCATTATATATATTCAACATTAGGTGCGTCCCTTTGGTGATCTCAGGGGCCACATTTATGGCTCCCTTTAGCTCATAAAGTGATACTAACTGGTTTAACCTCTCCTGACTCAGGCCCCGCAGTTTCTAGATTTCTCTTCCTGATAACGAATGTCCAGTAAGAGCATGCTTTTGAACATTAATACACATCCCCCCGTCTTAGGAAAACCTTACAAATAACAGCTTTACATGTCCTGAAGAGAGGGGTTGCCAGTCAGCATTCAATTTTCTAGGGTTGTATCCTTCTACTTCCATACCCTGAAGGGACTTGTGAGCCAGATAGGGCCCACCAAAGGGGAAAACCTCTTGTGGCACCTTACCTAATACACATTGAGGAATATAAGACTTCTCCTTCCTATCAGCTCCTTCTACAACTCCTCTCTCCTGTTTTACACCTTATCCCAGGGAAAGGAGTCCAGCCCACACCAAATAGGGAACAGGATGAGCCTAAAAGGGATCCTAACCACTGCTTACAGGTTAATTGTGTAGCGCTAACTAAGAGGAGTTACTGAATTGTTTTGTGATCTATCTGCACAACTGAAAACGACACATGTCGCTCACCAAGCACTTATCAACACACCTTAAAGGTATTTTAAATAATTTGTTATTTAGCAGGGGTCGTTGCTAGGTCTACAAAAGATCTGGGGCTAGAGCCCATAGTAGCGTAGTAAAGAAAGTCAGACACTTGGGCGGGCATACACATGTATATACAGTAATATACGTGTGTGTGTGTGTATATATCCCCAGAGAGCCCCCCACTTACATCAGGGTCCCCAGAGAGCCTCCTCCTTACATCAGAGTCCCCAGAGAGCCTCCCCCTTGCATCAGGGTCCCCAGAGAACCACCCTTAAATCAGGGTCTCTAGAGAGCCCCCCTTAAATCAGGGTCCCCAGAGAGCCTCCCCCTTGCATCAGGGTCCTCAGAGAGCCCCCCACTTACATCAGGGTCCCCAGAGAGCCTCCCCTCCCCTTGGGGACCCCTGCAGAGACTTGGGGCTATGGACCCTAGATTCGGGGCTATAGCCCCAAAAGCCACCCCCCTAGCGACGCCACTGTTTTTTAGTATGGCCTAAAAGAAGAAAGAATTAGCAAGTGCACTTATACAATCAAAAGGACAATAACTTTACTCAGAGATATGGTTAAACATCAGCAGTATTCTAAGGGGGACGGAGCGCAGTTTGGCATGCTCGCCCTGGGCTCTAGCTGACCGTGTCCTGGCACTGGCTCCAGGATAGGCAAATCCTCACGGCTGGGGACCGTGACGTTTTGCAGGAAAGTTTCTACTCACAAGTCTCAGAGCAGATATAAGATGATGGTTTGTTATTTAAAATTCCTCCTACTTACCCAGACCTGAAATGTCAGTTTGGGGTGGACTGACCCTTTAAATAGCACGCCAATGTCATGTGACCACCTGCCTGACCGAGGGATCTAGTTTTATTGTGAAGGGATTTTAAACAAGCCCCCTGCGTCTACTTACATATACAACCACTTTGCTTTTCAGGAGGCTTGTAACATGGGGCCGGGCTTCGCAAGGCAATCTAAGACGTCCCTTGGCTGCAGACGGCAGGATTTGTATCGCAATCTGAGCTGCATGTCAAGTAGTGTTATTACTGAAGTACCCCAATACTACTGACACAAGCGCTAACATGTCAGACCGGCTCATACATCACACGCGAGGCATCCATCTGTCTGGAGAGTGATCTCTGAACGCGAACGTATGCAGCTAGGTGCTATTTAAAACTCAGCCGCTGTGTAGAATTTTTATCTGGATTCAGGAGGCTGCTATGAAGAGATCTGTGGGCAACCGAGTCTAAAAATAACTAGTTGTTTTTCTCTCAGGTTTTTAATGGGGAAATAAGATGGCCTATAATCAAAAGCAGGAAAAAAATAAAAACAGGAAAGGAGCAAGATAGACAAATGAGCTCATCTGGAGATGTATTTTAGCAAAGTGAAAAGGAATGACCCGGCCTCATCTTCCATTCCAGCCCTCTGATATCTGAGCAGATATTTGTTAGCCCTGCATGTTGTTTGTTCACTGATGAGCAAATTAGCACAAAAGGTCTAAGTTGACCTTCATCTGCTAATAATCAGGCATGTGGTGTTGACCAAAGTGATTTCAGGGTCTCTTTACTGGTGGAAAGACAGCAACAAGGTCTGGAGGTGTATCCTTGCACCGTGGCGTCACTAGGGTTGGTGTCACCTGGTGCCGAAAAAATTGGTGTCACCCCCTCCTCCACCAACTACCTCAGTACAGACCCCCCCTACTAACTACAGACCCCATTCCATCAATATAGCCCCCCTCCCTCAGTACAGACCCCCTTCCATCAATATAGACCCCCGCTCAGTGCAGACCCCCTTTCCTCAGTATAGACCCCCCACTAAGTACTGACCCCCTCCCTCAGTACAGACTCCCCTCCCTTATTGCAGACCCCTCATCAGTTCAGACACCCTCCCTCAGTGCAGAGTCTGCAGACCCCCCTCCATCAGTATCAACCTCCCACCTCAGTGCAGACCCCCCATCAGTACATACTCCCCCCCTCAGTGCTGACCCCCATCAGTATGGAATCCCCCTCTCAGTGTAGACCCCAGCCCATTAGTATAGAATCCCCCTCAGTGCAGAGCCCCCATTAGTATAGAATCCCCCCTCAGTGCAGAGCCCCCATTAGCATAGAATCCCCCCTCAGTGCAGAGCCCCCATTAGTATAGAATCCCCCCTCAGGGCAGAGCCCCCATTAGTATAGACACCCCCTCAGTGCAGAGCCCCCATTAGTATAGACACCCCCTCTCAGTGCAGAGCCCCTATTAGTATAGACACCCCCCTCAGTGCAGAGCCCCCATTAGTATAGACACCCCCCTCAGTGCAGAGCCCCCATTAGTATAGACACCCCCCCTCAGTGCAGAGCCCCCATTAGTATAGACACACCCTCAGTGCAGAGCCCCCATTAGTATAGAATCCCCCCTCAGTGCAGAGCCCCCCTTAGTATAGAATCCCCCCTCAGTGCAGAGCCCCCCATTAGTATAGACATCCCCCTCAGTGCAGAGCCCCCATTAGTATAGACACCCCCTCAGTGCAGAGCCCCCCATTAGTATAGAATCCCCCCTCAGTGCAGAGCCCCCCATTAGTATAGACATCCCCCTCAGTGCAGAGCCCCCCATTAGTATAGAATCCCCCCTCAGTGCAGAGCCCTCCATTAGTATAGAATCCCCCCTCAGTGCAGAGCCCCCATTAGTATAGAATCCCCCCTCAGTGCAGAGCCCCCCATTAGTATAGACACCCCCCTCAGTGCAGAGCCCCCATTAGTATAGACACCCCCTCAGTGCAGAGCCCCCCATTAGTATAGAATCCCCCCTCAGTGCAGAGCCCCCCATTAGTATAGACATCCCCCTCAGTGCAGAGCCCCCATTAGTATAGACACCCCCTCAGTGCAGAGCCCCCATTAGTATAGAATCCCCCCTCAGTGCAGAGCCCCCCATTAGTATAGAATCCCCCCTCAGTGCAGAGCCCCCATTAGTATAGAATCCCCCCTCAGTGCAGAGCCCCCCATTAGTATAGACACCCCCCTCAGTGCAGAGCCCCCATTAGTATAGACACCCCCTCAGTGCAGAGCCCCCCATTAGTATAGAATCCCCCCTCAGTGCAGAGCCCCCCATTAGTATAGACATCCCCCTCAGTGCAGAGCCCCCCATTAGTATACAATCCCCCCTCAGTGCAGAGCCCCCCATTAGTATAGAATCCCCCCTCAGTGCAGAGCCCCCCATTAGTTTAGAATCCCCCCCTCAGTGCAGAGCCCCCATTAGTATAGACACCCCCTCAGTGCAGAGCCCCCATTAGTATAGAATCCCCCCTCAGTGCAGAGCCCCCCATTAGTATAGAATCCCCCCTCAGTGCAGAGCCCCCATTAGTATAGAATTCCCCCTCAGGGCAGAGCCCCCCATTAGTATAGACACCCCCCTCAGTGCAGAGCCCCCATTAGTATAGACACCCCCTCAGTGCAGAGCCCCCCATTAGTATAGAATCCCCCCTCAGTGCAGAGCCCCCCATTAGTATAGACACCCCCCTCAGTGCAGAGCCCCCCATTAGTATAGAATCCCCCCTCAGTGCAGAGCCCCCCATTAGTATAGACATCCCCCTCAGTGCAGAGCCCCCATAAGTATAGACACCCCCCCTCAGTGCAGAGCCCCCCATTAGTATAGACACCCCCCTCAGTGCAGAGCCCCCCTTAGTATAGACACTCCCCTCAGTGCAGAGCCCCCATTAGTATAGACACCCTCCCTCAGTGCAGAGCCCCCCTTAGTATAGACACCCCCTCTCAGTGCAGAGCCCCCATTAGTATAGACACCCCCTCAGTGCAGAGCCCCCATTAGCATAGACACCCCCTGCACCCACACATACATAAAGTTTACAGACCTCAGAACAGCACGGACAGATGCACACAGCCGTGTGTGTCCCTCGGGCTCCTCCTCCTCTTGTGTGGATGTAAACAGAGAGGAGGGGGAGGCGGCTTCAGTCCGCTGCGCTGAGGGACACAGCGCAAGACCTGAGCGGGCAGTGTTAGCAGTGCGTGCCGCTACCTACGGGTGTCACCCCTCTGGCGGGTGTCACCCGGGTGCGGCCCGCACCCCCCGCACCCACCTAACAATGCCACTGTCCTTGCAGTTGCAGAAATAAGTGCCTTTGTGGTTGGTGGTGTAGAGAGTCTTTGTTATGACCAGGGGCTGAAAGGAGATAGTAGATAGGAGTGTATAGAGCAGGGGTCTCAAACTGGCAGCCCTCCAGCTGTTGCGAAACTACAAGTCCCATCATGCCTCTGCCTATGGGATTCATGCTTGTAACTGTCAGCCTTGCAATGCCTCATGGGACCTGTAGTTTTGCAACAGCTGGAGGGCCACCAGTTTGAGACCCCTGGTATAGAGGATGAGAGAGGTCACTTCTTAACTTGCTTCAATAGTAACTCAACAAGGCACAGAGAGACCTATGTGTGTTCCGATGTGGGGGTAGTTGGAAAGGGTTGAATAGTAATCGCAAATCTTTCTGAAGGAGTGGGGCTGGTTTAGAGTATGGCTAGATTAGAGTCATTATCTATATATTACCAGGAACCACTCGCGTTTGGGTGAATCCTTCCGTTAGGCACAAATAAAGGGATTTGCCTTTTATCGGGTTTGTTTAATAGCACTGTGATTGGACTTCTTTTGGCCTTGCATGTAGATGGGTCACTCAAGCAAGTTAGCGCAAACGGTTGACTTTCCTCTGCTAATAATCTGGTTGTGCTGGTGACCAAAGAGATATCAGGAACTATTTACGGTCAGACATGCAGCAACAAGGTCTGAAAAGTTATCTCTGCAGTTGTGGAAATAATTGTTTTTGTGATGTAGAGAATCTTGGTTAGGGGCAGGGGCTGAAAGGTGGTGTTAGATAAGAGTATACAGAGGCCATTAAGCGGGAACCTCAGGATCACTGCTCTACTTGCTCCAATAGTCAACTCAACAAGACACAGACCTACAGTATGTGTGTTCCAATGTGGGGGTAGTTGGCAAAAGTTGAGTAATAGTCAGAAAACTTACTCATGGAGTGAGACCTAGTTTGGAGTACAGTTAGAGTGGATTCATCACCCACATATTACTAGAACCCACTCGCCTTTAGGTGAATCCTCCTGTAATGCCGCGTACACACGGTCGGACTTTACGGCAGACTTTGCCCGGTGGACTTTGACGTACTTTACGACGGACTTTCTGAATGAACGGACTTGCCTACACACAATCCACCAAAGTCTGTCGAATTCGTACATGATGACGTACGACCGGACTAAAACAAGGAAGTTCATAGCCACTAGCCAATAGCTGCCCTAGCGTGGCTTTTTGTCCGTCGAACTAGCATACAGACGAGCGGACTTTTCGACCGGACTCGATTTCAACGGATAGATTTAAAACATGTTTCAAATCTAAGTCCGTCCAACTTTTGAGCAAACAAAGTCCGCTGGAGCCCACACACGATCGAATTGTCCGACGAAATCCCGTCCGCCGGGCAAAGTCTGCCGTAAAGTCCGCTCGTGTGTACGCGGCATTAGGCACAGATAAAGGAACTTGCCTTTCATCCAGTTTTTTTAATAGCACTGTGACTGGACTCCTCTTGTGCTTGGCCCTGCCTTTACATCCACATGAACTTTAATGGCATCCCAGTCTAATGCCCCGTACACACGGTCGGATTTTCCGATGGAAAATGTCCGATCGGAGCGTGTTGTCGGAAATTCCGACCATGTGTGGGCTCCATCGGACATTTTCCATCGGATTTTCCGACACACAAAGTTGGAGAGCAGGAGATAAAATTTTCCGACAACAAAATCCGTTGTCGGAAATTCCGATCGTGTGTACACAAATCCGACGGACAAAGTGCCACGTATGCTCAGAATAAATAAAGAGATGAAAGCTATTGGCCACTGCCCTGTTTATAGTCTCGACGTACGTGTTTTACGTCACCGCGTTTAGAACGATCGGATTTTCCGACAACTTTGTGCGACCGTGTGTAGACAAAACAAGTTTGAGCCAACATCCGTCGGAAAAAATCCTAGGATTTTGTTGTCAAGATGTCCGAACAAAGTCCGACCGTGTGTACGCCCTATTAGTCCGTAGGGTTCAATATTGAGTTGGCCCACCCTTTGCAGCTATAACAGCGTCAACTCTTCTGGGAAGGTCGTCCACAAGGTTTAGGGGCATTTCTATAGGAATGTTTGACCGTTCTTCCAGAAGCGCATTTGTGAGGTCAGGCACTGATGTGAACGAGAAGGCCTGGCTAGCAGTCTATGCTCTAATTCATCCCAAAGGTGTTCTATTGGATTGAGGTCAGGACTCTGTGCAGGCCAATCAAGTTCCTCCACCCCAAACTCGCTCATCCATGTCTTTATGGACCTTGCTTTGTGCACTGGTGTGCAGTCATATTGGAACAGGAAGGGGCCATCCCCAAACTGTTCCCACAAAGTTGGGAGCCTGAAATGTTCCAAAATGTCTTGCTATGCTGACGCCTTAGGAGTTCCCTTCACTGGAACTAAGGGGCCAAGCCCAACCCCTGAAAAACAACCCCACACCATAATCCCCCCTCCACCAAATGATTTAGACCGACAAAGCAAGGTCTATAAAGACATGGATGAGTGAGTTTGGGGTGGAGGAACTTGACTGGCTGACGCAGAGTCCTGACCTGATAGAACACTTTTGGAATTAATTAGAGCGGAGACTGTGAGACAGGTCTTCTTGTCCAACATCAGTGCCTGACCTCACAAATGCGCTTCTGGAAGAATGGTCAAACATTCCAATAGACACCCTCCTAAACCTTGTGGATGGCCTTCCCAGAAGAGTTGAAGCTGTTATAACTGCAAAGAGTGGGCCAACTCAATATTGAACCCTACGGACTAAGACTGGGATGCCATTAAAATTCATGTGCGTTTAAAGGCAGGTGTCCCAATACTTTTGATAATATAGTGTATTTTAGAGAAAGAACAAATGTGTTTAAATCAGCTGATGGAGTAGATTATGAAAGCACCATAGGCTGGATGAATGGGAAGGTTGACTTAAAGGACAGTTGGGGGGGGGGGGGGGGGGCTTTATAACTAATAGCTTAGTCTTCTGTATTTACACTTTAGCAAATGGCAATCAAACCCTTTGAAGTACAAAATCACCTTCTTTCAACTGATATTCCAAAATGTTGAAGGATATTTCAAGTCTTTCCTTATTTTGATCAATCTAAATCAGTGTTCTCCAAACCTTTGCTGGCCTTTATCCAGCCTTTGGGGCACTATTCCTCCCCCTGATGAAAGACACTATTCTGCCCACTGGGCATAATTCCTGCCACTAATATCAACAATGGGACACTATTTCTCCCATTAATACCAACAAAGGGGCACTATTTCTCCCACTGACACCAATAAAGGGGCACTATTTCTCACACTGACACCAACAAAGGGGCACTATTATTCCCACTGAGACCAACGATGGGGCACTGTTCCTCCCACTGACATCAATGATGGAGCAATGTTACTTCCCTTAATACCAAAGATGTTTACTCTCTAAAATTTCTACTGCCTCTGGCCACAGTCTGGCCCCCCTAAAATTGAAGGCTCCATTCACATCTGAGCGTTCCGTGAACGTGCACAAAAGCACGCGCTTTCGCGCATTTACGGGGAGCATGCAAGCAACACGTATTGAATTTGCGGTGACATTCACTGTTAATGCCACCCAAATGCGGCAAGCAGGCGGGCGTTTTTGCGCACATCAAAATGCATAGTTAAAAAAAAGTCCTAAGGCTATGTTTCCACTATTGCGTCCCCAAAGTCGCGTGATTTCGCCGCGATTTTACCGCGATTTTTTGCCGCGACTTGAAGCAATGCCTGTGTATTCTTGAGGTCTGTGGACCTCAAGTCGCATCAAAGTGGGACCAAAGTAGTGCAGGGACTATGAAGTCGCTGCGACTTGAAGTCGCACAGATATGAACGGTACTCATTAGAAATCATGGGTTACAACCTGTCATGCGACTTTTCAGTCCCAAATCGCATGAAAAGTCGCACTAGTGGAAACCTAGGCTAAAGCTCGACGCCCAACAAGGCACATGAGCTTTTTTGCTGCGTTTGTCATGGCACAGGGCAGCCCATTCATACTAACGGGCTGCCCTTTGCATGCAGAGCATAAAAAAAAACAAGTTTTACTCCATGTTTAGATGTGAATGCACCCTACAGCACCGTATACTGGTCCTTGGAGGCCTCCGATTAAAATAATCGGCAACCAGATGAAACGAGTCTCTACCTTATAGCAGGAAACTGGCACTCAAGAAAATTTGTGATGTTACAAATCCATCTTTATTACAAAAAAAAAAAAACTTAAAAGCTGGCAAAGCTCATTGCTTTCACACTGAAAGAATACAACAAGCCATGACTATGAGGGTTTCTAAGGCTCTATGGCGATGTTTTGTGCTTCTGTAACAAAGATGGGCTTTGAACATGCCATGGCTAAAAGCTTTTAGCGAGCTTGAAATGCGTAAGCAAAGTACCACAGCAGAGAAGTTTACAATCAGTACACAATGGATGATTTGCAAGATATCATAAGGGTCGTACAAACGAAACCTCCAGTAATTTGCATTAGGATTCGTTAGGATTAAAATTCATTCTTCCCTCCCTTGGACTTTTAAGCATTTTTTAGAGCTACAACCTGTAGTAAAAATTGATTGAAATTGATTTTTTTTTTTTTTAATTTGATTTATGCAACTTGCATAACACTTTGAAGGTAAAAATATTTTTTTATTGTAAACCAAGAGTTAAAGGGTAAGGGAATGTCATAGAAATTAAGAAAAATATATACAATTTCCAAAACCAGCCCTTCCAAACACACAAGTGCTTATGGAGTAGGTGAAACACAAATAAATCCCTTAATGGGTGAAAGATCGAGGCCAATTAACCACTTGACCACTGGGCACTTAAACCCCCTTCCTAACCAGACCAATTTTCAGCTTTCGGTGCTCTCACACTTTGAATGACAATTACTCAGTCATACAACACTTTACTCATATAAATTTTTATCCTTTTTTTCACACAAATAGAGCTTTCTTTTGGTGGTATTTAATCACCGTTGGGTTTTTTATTTTTTGCGCTATAAAAGAAAAAAGACTGAAAATTTGGTAAAAAAATGAATTTTTCTTTGTTTCTGTTATAAAATTTAGCAAATTAGTAATTTTTCTTCGTAAATTTTGGCCAAAATTTATACCGCTACATATCTTTGGTAAAAATAAGTACAACTTGGTGTATATTATTTGGTCTTTGTGAATGTTAGAGAGTCCAAATCTACGGTGCCAATATCTGAAAATTGATCACACCTGAATTACTGACGGCCTATCTCATTTCTTGAGACCCTAACATGCCAGAAAAGTACAAATACCCCTCAAATGACCCCTTTTTGGAAAGAAGACATTCCAAGGTATTTAGAAAGATGCATGGTGAGTTTTTTTGAAATTGTCATCTTTTCCCACAATTCTTTGCAAAATCAAGATTTTTTTTTTCTTTTTTTTTTTTCACAAAATTGTCATATTAGAAGGTTATTTCTCACACACAGCATATGCATACCACAAATTACACCCCAAAACACATTCTGCTATTACTCCCGAGTATGGCGATACCACATATGTGAGACTTTTACACAGCATGGCCACATACAGAGGCCCAACATGCAGGGGAGCACCTCCAGGCGTTCTGGAGCGCCCAGGCCAATTCTGACATTTCTCTCCTACATGTAAAAATCATAATTTATTTGCTAGAAAATTACATAGAACCCCAAAACATTATATATATATTTTTTTTAGCAAAGACCCTAGAGAATACAATGGCGGTTGTTGCAACTTTTTATCTCGCACGGTATTTGTGCAGCAATTTTTCGAACGCGTTTTTTTGGGGAAAGAAACAGTTTTGTGCTTTAAAAAAAAACAAAACAGTAAAGTTAGCCCAATGTTTTTGCATAATGTGAAAGATGAAGTTACGCCGAGTAAATAGATACCCAACATGTCACCCTTCAAAATTGCACACTCTCGTGGAATGGTGCCAAACGTCGCTACTTAAAAATCTCCATAGGTGACGCTTTAAAAATTTTTCCTGGTTACATGTTTTGAGTTACAGAGGAGGTCTAGGGCCAAAATTATTGCTCTCGCTCTACCGATCGCAGCGATACCTCACATGTGTGGTTTGAACACCGTTTTCATATGTGGGCGGGACTTACGTATGTGTTCGCTTCTGCATGCGAGCACACGGACATGGGCGCTTTAATTTTTTTTTTTTTTTTTTTTATTGTTTATTTTACTTTATTTATTTTAGTTTGACACTTTTTCCCCCCAAAAAAATTTTTTGATCACTTTTATTTCTATTACAAGGAATGTAAACATCCTTGTAATAGGAATATGGCATGACAGGTCCTCTTTACAGTGAGATATGGGGTCAATAAGACCCCACATCTCACCTCTAGGCTGGGAAGCCTGAAATAATAATAAAAAAAAAACGATCTTGGCTTCGATCGTAGCGGTAAATCGGTAGAAGCACCGGAGGGTGGCGGGAAGGGGGGGGGGCGTCCCCTCTCGCCTCCCATAAGAATGATCAAGCAGTGGAACAGCAGCTATGATCATTCCTATGGTGTAGGAAATCGCTGGCTGAAAAAGCTGATATCTGAATGATGCCTGTAGCTGCACCCATCATTCAGATATACCCGCTCAAAGTCAAGGACGTCATATGACTGTGGGCGGGAACTGGTTAAAAATTGCGGAGTATTGCAAGCTATTGCAGAGTATTGCGGGGTATATTGCAGAGTATTGCGGGGTATATTGCAGAGTATTGCGGGGTATATTGCAGAGTAGTGCCCGCGTATAATGCAGAGTAGTGCCGGGTGTTATGCAGAGTATTGCAGGGTGTTATGCAGAGTATTGCAGGGTGTTATGCAGAGTATTGCAGGGTGTTATGCAGAGTATTGCAGGGTATAGTGCAGAGTATTGCAGGGTGTTATGCAGAGTATTGCAGGGTGTTATGCAGAGTATTGCAGAGTATAGTGCAGAGTATTGCAGGGTATAGTGCAGAGTATTGCAGGGTGTTATGCAGAGTATTGCAGGGTGTTATGCAGAGTATTGCAGGGTATAGTGCAGAGTATTGCAGGGTGTTATGCAGAGTATTGCAGGGTGTTATGCAGAGTATTGCAGGGTATAGTGCAGAGTATTGCAGGGTGTTATGCAGAGTATTGCAGGGTGTTATGCAGAGTATTGCAGGGTGTTATGCAGAGTATTGCAGGGTATAGTGCAGAGTATTGCAGGGTGTTATGCAGAGTATTGCAGGGTGTTATGCAGAGTATTGCAGGGTATAGTGCAGAGTATTGCAGGGTGTTATGCAGAGTATTGCAGGGTGTTATGCAGAGTATTGCAGGGTATAGTGCAGAGTATTGCAGGGTATAGTGCAGAGTATTGCAGGGTGTTATGCAGAGTATTGCAGGGTGTTATGCAGAGTATTGCAGGGTATAGTGCAGAGTATTGCAGGGTGTTATGCAGAGTATTGCAGGGTGTTATGCAGAGTATTGCAGGGTATAGTGCAGAGTATTGCAGGGTATAGTGCAGAGTATTGCAGGGTGTTATGCAGAGTATTGCAGGGTGTTATGCAGAGTATTGCAGGGTGTTATGCAGAGTATTGCAGGGTGTTATGCAGAGTATTGCAGGGTTGGCTGAGCATTGAGGGATGGATGGATGTGACTGCAAATGTCACTGAGCACCGCTGTGGGCACTACACATGCAGCCCACAGCGGTGCTGCCATCCGATCCCTCCCCCTCTCCCCTCGCACTGTACCGATCGGTACAGAGAGGGGAGGGAGGAACCGGCGTCATGAGATGACGCCGGTCTGTTGACATGTGATCGCTCCGTCATTTGACGGAGCGATCACATGGTAAACGGCCGCGATCAGCGGCCGTTTACCGTGATCCGTGATGCGCCGGGTCCTCTGGACCCGGCGGTCACGGAAGTTCTCGGGTGCGCGCCCCAGGGGGCGCCCGAGAGCAGTATTCTGGGAGGACGTCCATGGACGTCCACCCAGAACTAGCCGACCGCGCTGTTGCCGTCTTTCGGCTATGGCCCGGTTGGCAAGTGGTTAAGGATGAAGCTGCTACCACTCAACCTGCTGAACAGCAAGTATCAAAAGTACATACATAAAACCTAACAAACAAGTAAGGCTGAAACTATTAATCGACATTATCGATAATAATCCATAATTAAAATCATTGTCCACGATTTTCATTAATCGATTAGTTGGTCCGCACCTTCCTCCCTGTCCGTCCGTTAAAATCCTCCTCCTGTGTACAAGGCACGTCTGCGCCGCACGTTCGCGCCTCTCCTCCTCGCTGACGTCAGCTCCCCACTGATCTTCTCAGCCCCGCCCACTGCTGCCTCGAGGGAATAGAGAGAGGTGAGAAGCAGCTGTGAGGAGAGCCGAGTTGCACACTGTATGTGAAAGGTAGCAGCATGGCTAGTAATAACACAGTAAAAACTCAGTACATTATTTTTTATGACAAGTGCCCCATGAATGATCCTCCTAAATAACTCCTAAGTATGCCTGGGGGGGAAGTGCCCCATCATTGGTGTTCTGGGAGGTGGGTGGAATAGTGCCCCATTGGTTTATCTGGGAGGGGGAAGGAGAGGGAATAGTGCCCCATCATTGGTGTTCCTGGGAGGGAGAGGGGAATAGGGCCCCATCATTGGTGTTCCTGGGAGGGAGAGGGGAATAGGGCCCCATCATTGGTGTTCGCGGGAGGAATAGTGCCCCATCATTGGTATTCCCGGGAGGAATGGTGCCCCATCATTGGTGTTCCCAGGAGGAATAGTACCCCATCATTGGTATTCCCGGGAGGAATAGTGCCCCATCATTGGTGTTCCCGGGAGAAATAGTACCCCACCATTGGTGTTCCTGGGAGGAATAGTGCCCCATCATTGGTGTTCCTGGGAGGAATAGTGCCCCATCATTGGTGTTCCTGGGAGGAATAGTACCCCATCATTGGTGTTCCTGGGAGGAATAGTACCCCATCATTGGTGTTCCTGGGAGAAATAGTACCCCATCATTGGTGTTCCTGGGAGGAATAGTGCCCCATCATTGGTGTTCCTTGGAGGAATAGTACCCCATCATTGGTATTCCCGGGAGGAATAGTGCCCCATCATTGGTGTTCCCGGGAGAAATAGTACCCCACCATTGGTGTTCCTGGGAGGAATAGTGCCCCATCATTGGTGTTCCTGGGAGGAATAGTGCCCCATCATTGGTGTTCCTGGGAGGAATAGTACCCCATCATTGGTGTTCCTGGGAGGAATAGTACCCCATCATTGGTGTTCCTGGGAGAAATAGTACCCCATCATTGGTGTTCCTGGGAGGAATAGTGCCCCATCATTGGTGTTCCTTGGAGGAATAGTACCCCATCATTGGTGTTCCCGGGAGGAATAGTACCCCATCATTGGTGTTCCTGGGAGGAATAGTGCCCCATCATTGGTGTTCCTGGGAGGAATAATGCCCCATCATTGGTATTCCCGGGAGGAATAGTACCCCATCATTGGTGTTTTATTCTGTAGTTTGAGTGTAACACTCAGTTTTTTCATTATTACTTTTAAATAAACTGAAAAATGGCATATTACGTTTTTTAATGATTTTATCCGATTAATCGAAAAAATAATCGGCTGATTAATCGATTATGAAAATAATCGTTAGTTGCAGCCCTACAAACAAGGCAGCGCTACGTATAAATAAACACAATATACTTATTACAGATGTGCTTTATCATACAAAGTGCAAGTGCAAAAAAAGTCCATTCTAATTTGCAATTTATCAGTTATTCCAAACTATATATATATTGAGAGTCCAGCCAGATGTAAAATAGATCTCCTTTATCACAGTGCAGTAGTACTCACTTAGGGGTGTACTCACTTTTGTTGCCAGCGGTTTAGACATTAATGGCTGTGTGTTGAGTTATTTTGAGGGGACAGCAAATTTACACTGTTATACAAGCTGTACACTCACTACTTTACATTGTAGCAAAGTGTCATTTCTTCAGTGTTGTCACATGAAAAGATGTAATAAAATATTTACAAAAATGTGAGGGGTGTACTTAGTTTTGTGAGATACTATACATTTAGTCCATCTCTCCATTACATGTATCACATATTATCCCTTAATTCGGGGATCTCCAAACTTTCCATACAAAGGGCCAGTGTACTGTCTTGAAGACTTTTGGAGGACTGGAGTAAACAATGCCTCCGGTGGTGTTCAGTTTTTTAGAGCCTGTGATCAGTAGGAAGAGGAATAGTGCCCCATTACTGGTGTCAGTGGATGGAATAGTGCCCCATCATCGGTGTCAGTGGGAGGAATAGTGCCCCATCATCGGTGTCAGTGGGAGGAATAGTGCCCCATCATTGCTGTCAGTGGATGGAATAGTGCCCCATCATTGGTTTTAGTCGGAGGAATAGTGCCCCATCATTTGTGTCAGCGGGAGAAATAATGCTACATCATTGCTGTTAGTGGATGGAATAGTGCCCCATCATTGGTATTGGTAGGAGGAATAGTGCCCCATTGTTGATGTCAGTTGGAGGAATTATGCCAAACTGTTGGTGTCAGTGTTAGCAATACAAATTAACAAAACTACTGTAGCGCAACCAATATAAAACACATTATGATCAAAAGTCGCAATAATGTAAACATTCCACCGTTGTGCAACTCTGGGTGATAGTTCATAGAAATATTAAAAAATCATGATATCCAGTGATTTCAGTGCCCACCACCTCTGGCTGGAATGCCTGCTCACCTCCAAATGATGACCCCACTACAGAGTCCCAAACGCCTGATAGTATGTCTCTCAGAATGCCACGGGATAAATCCTCCTCTTGGCATCCCTGGACCACACTGACCTCCTCTTGGGATCTCAATAAATCATGTATGGCCATAGAGAAACAAGGGGAAACCATAGTGCTCTCTGTTTTGAATACTTATTAAAACTACACACAGGAATTAAGATACTCACATAAATATGTGAAAAACATATTGCGGACGATACTAAGCTAAGCAGGGCAATAACTTCTCCGCAGAACCTTGCAAAAAAGATCTGAACAAATTAATGGGGTGGGCAACTACATGGCAAATGAGGTTCAATGTGGAAAAATGTAAAATAATGCATTTGGGTGGCAAAAAATATGAATGCAATCTACTCACTAGGGGGAGAACCTCTGGGGGAATCTAGGATGGAAAAGGACCTGGGGGTCCTAGTAGATGATAGGCTCAGCAATGGCAGGCAATGCCAAGCTGCTGCTAATAAAGCAAACAGAATATTGGCATGCATTAAAAGGGGGATCAACTGCAGAGATTAAACGATAATTCTCCCGCTCTACAAGGCTCTGGTCCAGCAGCACCTAGAGTATGCTGTCCAGTTCTGGGCACCAGTCCTCAGGAAGGATGTACTGGAAATGGAGCGAGTACAAAGAAGGGCAACAAAGCTAATAAAGGGTCTGGAGTATCTTAGTTATGAGGAAAGGTTGCGAGCACTGAACTTATTCTCTCTGGAGAAGAGACGCTTGAGAGGGGATATGATTTCAATATACAAATATCGTACTGGTGACCCCACAATAGGGATAAAACTTTTTCGCAGAAGGGGATTTAACAAGACTCGTGGCCACTCATTAAAATTAGAAGAAAAAAGGTTTAACCTTAAACAATGTAGAGGGTTCTTTACTGTAAGAGCGGCAAGGATGTGGAATTCCCTTCCACAGGCGGTGGTCTCAGCGGGGGGCATCGATAGTTTCAAAAAACGATTAGATAAGCACCTGAACGCAACATACAGAGATATAAAATGTAATACTGACATATAATCACACACATAGGTTGGACTTGATAGACTTTTTTCAACCTCACCTACTATGTACTGTAACTATGTAACTATATCATCAACTCTCCATCTTGATATAACAACAACAAAAAAACTACACACAAGGATTAGGATACTCACATAAATATGTGAAAAACATGCATATCATCAACTCTCCATGTTGATATAAAAAAATAAAAAAACAGTCTGAATGACGGCACCTCACACCTGTACGCGTTACGCTCTCCGTTGAGCTTCTTCAGAAGCTGTACAGGTGTGAGGTGCCGTTATTCAGGGTGTTTTTTTATTTTTTTATATCAACTTGGAGAGTTGATGATATGCATGTTTTTTTCACATATTTATGTGAGTATCTTAATCCTTGTGTGTAGTTTTAATAAATATTCAAAACAGAGAGCACTATGGTTTTCCCTTGTTATACCCTTAACCACAGGGTTTTATGTGAATGATGTAATAATGATTACAGAGCTGCATTGATTTGTGTATTTTATATCTGCCTAGGTAGCTTTAAATACGCAGTACAAGCATACTGAGAGCATGCTCAGTACCGTAGCGCAGTTTCTTCTCTTATCTATGCTCTGAAGAGTCTGCGCTCACAGAACGAAAAAAAAAAGAAATCTACTAGAAATTCATTATTCTTATGTTTCCATTAAAGTGTGGACAGGAATGATGTCCCAAGCGAGGGCCAAATTTAGGTTTTCTTAAAATACTACAATGCGTTTACGGCTGCTCTCCACCTCTCCTGCAGGTAATAAGAAATGTGGAACAGATTGGAAAATAGAAGAGAATTCTTGTAAAAATGAAGGCCCTCTGTACAAGATTCATAACTCCATACAAGATTTATAAGCTGGAGGATAAGTCCGGGGCTCATACAAAATTCATGCTGCTTGAAGTTTTTTTTTTTTTTCGCGCTCTCTTTTTTTTATCAGGACGCTGGGGTCATGTATAGTACATCATCTTCTTTAATGGTGAGACTGATGAAGAATTACAAGTAACGTATGTGCATGATATAGCTTCCAGCATCCAACGGCTCGCGGAACGCCTCCCGCTCCGTGCGGCTTTACTGAACGCACAGACCTGTATTTAATGCAAAGTGCGGCGACCCATAATAACCAATTAGAGTTCATCCTTCATTGTTCTGACTGCTGCACTCAACTGATGATAGGTGAACCCAACTGTCGGAGGGGGGTCACTGCACCCTAGAGCTTTCCGTTCTTGCCTCTTTCTTCCATACAAGCAGCTAAATGGACAGAATCGGTTCCCTGCACCTGTGTTGTGTTATATCTGCCTTCATTGCTCTTCGAGACTTGATTTTTTGCAGACTCACTCTACTATACTACTTCAGCAGTTAGTGAACATTGATATACCATAAGGTCACCTCATTACCAACCCCATCCACCAGGAACTGATATCGCTAGCCTGATTTTAACTTCAAACTGGTGCGTGACCATCTTTTTAGTGCTCTACGTCATTAATAGTGTTAGGCGAGCAGTTCGAACCGAGGATAAGTTTGGTCCAAACATCGCCCATTTGCCCATTCGGTGAACACCTGAATCTGCGGGGGTGCCCATCGGGCTGTTCACCCGCCGAGCACCCCACAATGCACTGCACGCTGCATTCCAATGCCGCGTACACACGATCGGACATTCTGACATCAAAATCCACGTTTTTTTTAACGGATATTGGCTCAATATTGTCTTGCATACACACGGTCACACAAATGTTGGTCGGAAATTCCGAATGTCAAGAACTCGGTGACGTACAACACGTACGACGAGCCGAGAAAAATGAAGTTCAATTAGCGGTGCGGCTCTTCTGCTTGATTCCGAGCATGCGTGGAATTTTGTGCGTCGGAATTGCGTACACACGATCGCAATTTCCGACAACGGGTTTTGTTGTCGGGAAAATTTGAGATCCAGATCCAGATCCAGTCGGAAATTCAGACGGAAAGTTTTCCAATAGAGCCTACACACGGTCGGAATTTCTGACAACAGGCTCCCATCGAACATTTGTTGTCGGAAAATCCGACCGTGTGTACGCCTGGTTGGGCGAAGCTTTGCTCAATCGGGGCATAGTAAATAGTTGGTTGTTAAAGCGGAGCTCCAGTCACCTGTGAAAAAAAACTGTAGCCGCTGGCTAAAAAAACAGCCACTCACCTGTCCCCCGATCCAGCGGTGTGCTGTTCACCCCAGCCGGTCTCACCCGCTGTCTTCGGTCCCCGGCATCTTTACTATGGGCACCCGGCCGTGACAGCTTGCGGCTTCACAGCCGGCTGCCTACTGCGCATGCGCGATTCATGCTGCCCATCGTGAGTGGTGGATGCAGTCTTCTGGGACCTGTCAGTGTCCCAGAAGACTGCAGGAGGGAGGGAGGAGAATCTCCATTTCCAAATGTGGCAATTGCTCAAGAGGAGCGGGGAATGAGTCCTTAACCACCTGCTGCCCACCATATAGCAATATGACGGCGGCAAAGTGGTTTAGTTAGTTACACTAATCGGACGTCATATGACATGATCAGGATAACAAGCCGGCGTGTGCCCGCGGAGGCGCACAGCGTGGCGATCGGAGGTGCTGTGTGTCAGTCTGACACACAGCAACTTCGATCGTGGTATGAAGCCTCCGACAGAAACTTCTTACCATGTAATCAGCTGTGACCAATCACAGCTGATCATTGCGTGAACCAGGAAGTGCCGGTAAACGGCTTTTTCTAGGTTCACATCGATTTGGAAAGCCGATCAGCAGCTCTCCCTGTCAGAGGGGGGTCTGTGCTGATAATCAGCAGATTGATTATCTGTGCAGCCCCCATCAGATGTGCCCATCAGCTACCAATAAGTGCCCATCACCTGACAAGCCTGTGCCCCATAATAAACGCCTGCCAGTGCCCATAAAAGTGGCAATCAGTGCCCACAACAGTGCCAATCAGTGCCCATAAAAGTGCCAATCAGTGTCCCATCAGTAATGCCTGTCAGTGCCCTTCAGATGCCACTCAGTAATGCCTGTCAGTAAATCCTCATCAGTGCTGCCTATCCAGTGCCACCTATCAGTGCCCATCAGTGCCACCTATCAGTGCCCATCAGTTTTTTTTTTCAAAATTGTCGATCTTTTTTTGTTTATAGAGCAACAAAATAAAAAACTGCAGAGGTGATCAAATACCACCAAAAGAAAGCTCTATTTGTAGGAAGAAAATGATACAAATTTAGTTTGGGTACAGTGTTGTATGACCGCGCAATTGTCATTCAAAGTGCAACAGCGCTGAAAGCTGAAAATTGTCCTGGGCAGGAAGGGGGGAAAGTGCCCGGTGTTGAAGTGGTTAAAGCGGAACTTCCCTTTTGGATGGAGCTCCGCTTTAAGGAGTGGGCCAGTAAGCTGGCCACTGTGTCCTTAACAAGGGATGAGTTATCAGCTGTCAACGGGCTTCCCAGCTGACAGCTGAATGAAAAAAAAAACATTGCCGGCAATAGAGAAATGTGGGGAAGAAAACAAACATTTTTTTAAACGCTCCCCCCCCCCCCCCCTTTCCTGGCCTGCCAGGCTGCATGCTCGGATAAGGGTCTGATATAAATTGTAGTTTTGGGGGGGACCCCACGCCGTTTAAAAAAAAAAATTATTGGCGTGGGGTTCCCCTTAAAATCCATACCAGGCCCACTGTGCTATTGTGTTCTGACAGGGGGACTGCCCCCCCCCCCCCGCCAGAAAACAACGGTCAGTGCTCTCAGCCACTGGCTGCAAGCGTGGATCAGATGCATATCGGCTGTTATTTACGTCCCCTTTAATTGGCGGGGCTAGTGGGCGCGCGTGCCCGCCCCGTACAGTGTGACAGTGACCGCGGGTCCCGCGGACTCGATGTCCGCCAGTGTCCCATGATCGTGTCACGGAGCCACAGAACGGTGAGATGCCTATGTAAACAAGGCATTTCCCTGTTCTGCCTAGTGACATTACAGGGATCTACTGCTCCCTGTCATCGGGAGCAGTGATCGCTGTCATGTCAGTGGTAGCCCATCCCCCCCACAGTTAGAATCACTCCCTAGGACACACTTAACCCCTTGATCGCCCCCTAGTGTTTTACCCCTTTCCTGCCAGTGTCATTTATACAGTAAGCAGTGCATTTTTATAGCACTGTTCGCTGTATAAATGACAATGGTCCCAAAATAATGTCAAAAGTGTCCGATGTGTCTGCCGCAATGTCGCAGTCCCAATAAAAATCGCAGATCGCCTCCATTACTAATAAAAAAATAATAATAATAAAAATGTCATAAATCTATTCCCTATTTTGTAGGCGCTTTACATTTCACGCAAACCAATCAATATACGCTTATTGTGATTTTTTTTTTTACCAAAAATATGTAGAAGAATACGTATCGGCCTAAACTGAGGAAAAAAAATAGTTTTTTTATATATTTTTGGGGGTTATTTATTATAGCAAAAAGTAAAAAATATTGCTTTTTTTTGTTCAAAATTGTCGCTTTTTTTTGTTTATAGCGCAAAAAATAAAAATCGCAGAGGTAATCAAATACCACCAAAAGAGAGCTCTATTTGTGGGAAAAAAAGGACATCAATTTTGTTTTGGTATAACGTCGCACGGCCGCACAGTCAGTTAAAGCGACGCAGTGCCGAATCGCAAAAAGTGCTCTGGTCAGGAAGGGGGTAAAATCTTCTGGGGCTGAAGCGGTTAAACCAACGGCTCCTTAGGGGGTGCGCTACATTATATATATATGTATATATATATATATATATATATATATATATATATATATATATATATATATATATATATATATATAAAAGCATAGAGTTTATCTTTAAAGAGGTTGTAAACATAAAAAAAAAAATGAAAAAAAAAACCCTGCAAGACAAAAGCATAATGAGCTAGTGTGGATTGCATATTAGCTCATTATAAAATACTTACCTTAGATTGGCCGGAGCATGCGCACGGGAGCCGCTGTTTACAGCATGGGGCTCGGAAGGTACGGTACCCGTGGCCATTCCTTCGGTGCATGTAATGTACAGGTGGTCCCCTAGTTACAAACATCTGAATTACAAACGACTCCTACTTACAAACGAAGGGAAACAACAGGAAGTGGGAGGAAATCTCCCTCTAGGAAGGGAAATTCACTCCTGGAAGAGTTAATATGGGAAAAAGTTGTCTCCATTGATGCTTTATCACCAATCCTTGTTTCCACAACAACCCAAAATTTTCAAAATCCAATTGTCATTGGGACAGAAAGTGAGGTGAGATCTTCTGAACAGGGGCACAGACAGCAAAACAAATGTTACAGGGGTGATAACCCTTCCCTATACTATCCAAAAAGTTTAAAAATATTTTTTATGGCTGGAGCTACACTTAAAAAATGTACCTGTTCCCGACTTACAGACAAATTCAACTTAAGAACAAACATACAGACCCAATCTTGTTTGTAACCCGGGGACCCCCTGTAATGGGATCGTAGACAGAACTTTTTATCTTAAACAAAATAATCTTCTTGACTCAATAACCCTTTATTTATTAGACATGTGCAATTAGTTTCGTTCCGAATTAGTTTTTTCACAAATTTTGACAAATTCATTAATTTGAAAATATCCGAATTAACGAAAACCCGTGTAACAATTTTTTTCCAAACATTCGTAAATTCGAAAATTCGTACATTTGTAAATTCGTACATTCGCACATTCGTAAATTCATACATTCGTAAATTATTAAATTCTTCAATTCGTACATTCGTAAATTCTTCAATTCGTACGTTCGGAAAATCGGAAATCTGAAATAATAATTAACTAATAATAACTTAGCTATTACTAACTATTAAATTATACCATTTACACCTCATTTAAAGTCCCGTGGGCGACTTTCATTTGCTTCTTTACTAACTATTAAATTATAGGTATTGGAATTTCCTTTCAAATTTGGCTGTTAGTGAGCGTAACGAATACGAATTTATCCGAAGTTACGAATTATCCAAAATAACGAATGCCGTATCTAAACGAATGGAACGTGGTGAATTAATATTAATACATAACAATAATAATAATAAAAACTTTTTATTATTATTATTTATTATTAATTTGTTCCGTTCCATTCGTTTAGATGCGGTAATCGTTATTTCAGATAATTCGTAACTTCGGATAAATTCCTATTTGTTACGTTCACTGACAGCCAAATTTGAAAGGAAATTCCAATACCTATAATTTAATAGTTTAGTATAGTATTTCAAATGTCTTTAAATTACTCTGTTTCTTCATCTTCACAGCCAAGTTTTGGAGGACAAAAGAAAAAATCCCAGAAAAATAAATGGAAATCACCTAACACGGAATCCAAAGTTCCAAAAAAACGTATGGTGGAGGAATCTTCTGTTGCACTTTCTTCTCTTCACTCCCCTAGGGGATCTTCAGGCACTCAGGTAACTGACACACGCGGTGGCCCCTCTGGGCAATCTTCTCACAAAACTTCTAATTCTGACACTAATCCTAGAGAAATCCTGGGTCAAGTTATGACCGACGATTTTTTGGATCACACTCTGAGTCAGGAGGACAATCTAGCCTATGCGACCCCCCGATTCAATGATGTTAACTCATGAAATATTATCAATGTATCTGACTATACCCTTTTCTAGTGAGGAAACATCGGTTCTGTATAGGGGATTAAACTTCTGCCCTGAAGCAAATATAGACAAGTTCGAAATTATTAAGGATTTACAGTTATTCGCAAGAAAGCTCCTGCTCAAAAGTATGTATAACAAAGACACAATATCCACAGAAGACAAAGCCAAAAAGGACAAAGCTTTGGGTGATCTTATGGATCTGCTTGATGAGCAGGAGGATTCTGATCTAATTGACAGGCTTGATGTTCATACCCTACTCAAAGGAAACACCACTATTAAGGAAGTTAAACTGGGTCTGGACTCTAAACTCAAAAATAAATCAGATACATTTCCCTCATTAAGCTCCAATATAAACTTAGGGGCAGTTCTAACTATGACAACCCAGGAAATAGAAAAACATAGTATTCATACTGAGAAGACAGGAAATCTGTCCACTCATGAGAAAAAAGCCATCGATACTCTTATTATTCAGCATTATTTAACAATAAAACCAGCGGACAAGGGGGGCAATTTTGTTATTATGAATAATATTCAATATAAAGCTATGTGCCAGAAAATTCTAAATAACCAACTATGCTCTAGATCAATTCCCAAATCCTTAATTGATAAATATGACAAAGCATTTTACTTATTAGTTGATAATGCATATTTAAATAATCTAATAAACAAACAAACCTGGGACTTTATACATACCCCCCACCCTAGAGTACCCACCTTCTATAGTCTACCCAAGATTTATAAGAACAAGAAGAATCCCCCGGGAAGACCCATAGTGTCTGGGTGTGGTGGAATAACAGGAAGTCTAAGCAAGTTCATTGATGAACAAATCAGACCCTATGTGATTAATCTGTCCTCCTACATCAGAGATACTATGCATCTCCTCCAAAATTTGGAGGGGATTGTTGTGCCTCCCAATGCCCCCCTGGTGGCAGTTGATGTTGAAGCTTTATATAGCTCCATCCCCCATCAGTTGGGCATCAGTGCAATTGCACATGTTATATCCCAGTCCTATAAGGATAATCGGCCTTTCAATGAGTTTATACTTTCCGCTTTGGAAACATAACATTTTTTCCTTTGATGGCTCCCACTACCTCCAGGTGCAGGGTGTGGCTAGGGGGACCTGTTGTGCCCCATCTTACGCCAACCTGTACCCGGGGGATTGGGAGCAATCTTTTCTGGCAAAGGAAAATCTGTCATACTTGACAGAAAACATTCTAAGTTGGTATCGTTTTATAGACGATATTCTAATCGTCTGGAGGGGATCTACCGAGTAACTACATCAAAGCATTGCAGCTATGAATAAAAATACATGCAATTTAAATTTCACCATGTCATATAGTCTGGGGAAAATTGACTTTCTGGATGTTACTAAATGAAAACAGAAAGATGTCACATTAGCTAGTTCATTATACCGGAAAGATACAGCAGGTAACACAATGCTCCATGCCAATAGTGCCCACCCACAACCCCTAATGAAGTCTATCCCGTTTAGCCAATATCTGAAGATACGATGCAATTGTTTGGACGAGAATATGTTTCAATTAGAGGCCAAAAAACTTAGGGAGAGACTATTGCTCCGAGGCTATTCTCATAAATGCCTCAAAAAGGCATTTAATAAAGCCAGAGAAAGATCGAGGCATGATTTGCTATTTAAGAAGGAGACCACTAGTATGGTACATAATGGGCAATCACAAAAACTGAGGATCATTACACGATATAACTGTGACAATTTTTACTATGTTTAAGATTTATAAAATAAATTATATTTTTTCTTGACATTATTTGGTGTATTGGTCACTTTCAAAGTCCCATTTCCCAAGGGGGTTCTCTTTTTGTATAATGTAATAGTTAGTTATTATTTCAGATTTTCCAATTTTCAGGCTTTCGGATTTTCTAATTTTGAATTTCCACATTTTCTAAGCTATGAATGTAGGAATGTAGGAATGTAGGAATGTACGAATGTAGGAATGTACGAATGTACAAATGTAGGAATGTATGAATGTACAAATGTACGAATTTACGAATTGCGTTCATAACAAATGACCCCAAAAACTTTTAATATTTCAAATTGTACACGTTTAGGAGATATTTTCACTACCTATAGGTAAGCCTTATTACAGGCTTACCAATTATGTGCATAGAAAAGTCTCTGTGTTTTTCAAAGTGAATGAAAAACTTGATCTTTAGGTGCAATCAATAATATGTGAGGCAATACCTCAACGGGAACCAGCAAGGAAAGGTAGGTGTTTAGAGGATGAGCCCCATCCGGTATTGAGGGAAAGGTTCCAACATCAACAAACTATGATGGAAACATCACATACAAACCATCAGAAAGAGATGCAGGAGGATTTGATTAACCACTTTAAGACCAAGCCTATTTTTCAAACTTGTTGTTTACAACTTAAAATCTGTTTTATTTGCTAGAAAATTACTTAGAACCCCCAAACATTATACATCTTTTTTTCTAACACCCTAGAGAATAAAATGGCGGTTGCTGCAATACTTTTTGTCACACCGTATTTGCAAAGCGGTCTTACAAGCGCACTTTAAAAAAAAAAAAAATCACTTTTTGAATTAAAAAAATAAGACAACATCAAAGTTAGCCCAATTTTTTTTTTATATTGTGAAAGATGAGGTTTCACCGAGTTAATTGATACCCAACATGTCACGCTTCAAAATTGCGCCCGTTTTGACGTCACTTCCACCCTACAATGGTTTATGAGACAGGTGGAGGCCATCTTCTCCTCACTCATCTCCATACCTAACAGGGAGAAGGACGTGATCGCCTCCGCCTCTGCCGGCGGCTCCGGTAAGCGGTGGAGGGCACCGGAGAGCAGCGGGACGGGGGGCGATAAAATGGTCTTGAGGCGAATCTTGAAGCAGACAACCCAATGAAGAAGAGGATGCCGGTGTTATGGTGGCAATCTGCTGCCATAACAACGATATCCCTCTTCAAACAGCCGCCGTATAATGACGGCGGGTGGTTTGTGTGTGGTTAATCTTCAGGTAAAGTCTACCGCACATCCTGGAGCCTGGCTTTTGCTGTTGGAACCTTTCCCTCAATACCGGATGGGGCTCATCCTTTAAACATCTACCTTTCCTTGCTGGTTCTCGTTGAGGTATTTCCTCACACCTGCCTGTTTGACTCACATGCTGTACATTATATGAGTCCACCACTTGTGGTAAGCGTGCTAACCTTAATCATTTGTTGATTGCACCTAAAGATCAAGTTTTCATTCACTTTGAAAAACACAGAGACTTTTCTATGCACATAATTCGTTTCTTGTGATGGACTATCCCACAATGTTTATCCATGAACTTTTATTTGTTTTGAACAGCATTCTTTTTTATTCTTTTTATTCATTTGTTCACATTTTCTTACTTATTATTACTATTTTCACGTCATTGACTGTTTATTTATCATATATTCACTTACACTTTGGACTTCATAGGTCCACATTCGGATACTATTTTCTATTTTCTTTTTATTTGTCCACATTTGGAGCGCCATATTATTGTTTTATATGCCCCTAATGGACGGGCCGCCCCTGGGCTTACCTATACCTACTTTTAATTATTTTAAATTTATTTTATTAACACTTTTTTTACACTTTTTTCATTAAATTTAAAGCTATCACAAAGGGGCTAGCAAGTCCCCTATGTGATAGCTTCCGGCAGGTGACAGGTACTCTTTATGCCTTTCCTGCCATCTAAATCAGCTAATCAAGCACAGATCATGCTTGATTAGCTGCTCCCCTGCTGTAACAGCCAGGGGATGACAGCTCAAAAACAGGAAATTATGAAATGATAAAATAATGCATTAAAGTGGATGTAAACCCAATGTCATCCTTTCTAAACTACTTCCATAGGGGTTATCTATAAGGATATACACGCCTCCTGCATGTATCTTTACCTGTCAAATGTCTCCCCTCTGTCTGTTATTAGACCCGAAAAACTGCAGATTCTGTGGGCGGGTCTGTTGTCTGGAGCTCGGTGGGTGGAGTCGTGATGTCAGTAGAATCCCCGCCCACCTCCACACTCCCCTTGTCAATATGCATTTCTCCTGTGTATTTCTAACACTGAACTTCTGCTATGATCTCTAACATCCAGTGAAAAGACAGGAAAGTAACCACATGACTTCAGCATGCCAAATCATGCTGAGGTGTGGAACAGCCAATCCTTGCAGAGCTGCTGAAGAAAGGAGTGGGGGAGGGAATTAAAAAATAATGCATGTCTTAGGCTAGTGCACGAGATATGTAAATCACCTGTCACTCACAGCAAGGGGGAGGATTTGACAAAGTTTTTCTTAGTTTGTCAAGATTTATCTCACTGAACAATAAAAGAGGATTGCTCAGAGATGGATTAACTCTTTGTGGCAAGACTGGGCTCAAATGATAGGAAATCTTATATTCTACAGTATGATAAAAAAAAATTCAGGTTTACATCCATTTTAAGGTAAAAAAAAGTTTAGGCTTTTTAACCACTTTACCCCCCCCCCCCCCTCAAATACACACAGGTATGAGCATATTTACATGCATTGGGGATGCCTACACATGAAAACATTGATTGCGGCAATTAGACATGTGCACTGCCAAAAAATTAGTTTGTTCTTGTTTTCGTTTCATTTGTTTATTTTTTTTTTTTCGTTTTTCTGGTCATTCGTTATGTTTGCAATTCGTACATTCGTAAATTCGTACATTCGTACATTCGTATATTTGTAAATTCATAGATTCGTACATTCATACATTCGTAAATTCGTACATTCGTACATTCATAAATTCGTAAATTAGAAAATTTGTATATTCGTAAAGTAGAAAATTCAGAAATTTGTAAATTCGAAATTTGAAAATCCAAAAACCCGAAAATTCGAAAATCTGAAATAGTAACTATTAAATTATAGGTATTGTAATTTCCTTTCAAATTTGTCTGTTAGTGAACATAACGAATACAAATTTATCCGAAGTTACGAATTATCCGAAATAACGAATGCTGCATCTAAGCAAATGGAACAAATTAATAATAAATAATAATAATAAAAAGTTTTTATTATTATTATTGTTATTTATTATTATTAATTCATTACGTTCCATTCGTTTGGATACGGCATTCGTTATTTCGGATAATTTGTAGCTTCGGATAAATTTGTATTCGTTATGTTCACTAACAGACAAATTTGAAAGGAAATTACAATGTATAATTTAAAAGTTAGTAATAGTTAAGTTACTATTAGTTAATTATTATTTCAGATTTCCGAATTTACAAATTTACGAATTCACTAATTTACGAATTCACGAATTTACAAATGTACGAATATACGCATTTACGAATGTACGAATTTACGAATATTCAGAAAAATTCATTAAACGGGTTTTCGTTAATTCAGATATTTCCGAATTAACAAATTTGTCGAAATTCGTTAGAAAACTAATTCGGAACGAAACTAATTGCACATGTTGCATATTGCTGTGCACACAAGAGTGAAAGCAATAATTCTAGACCATTATTAGCGCTAAACTGATGAGCTGTAGGGTTCATGGGCGTATGCAATTTTAAGCCTTCACATGTTCGTTTGGTATCTATTTACTTGCGCAATCTCATCTTATATACCAAAAAATTGTGTAATTGTGTAGCTAAAGGCAAAACTTTCTTGTAGAGGGATTAGAATGTTTTTACTGCTGACTGTGCCCCCATTAAGGATCCACCCTCTCTATTTGTCCTGTCTACCATTATTATTGAAAGTGAAAGTAATGCCGTGTACACACGATCGGACATTCTGACAACAAAATCCTCGATTTTTTCTGACGGATGTTGGCTCAAACTTGTCTTGCATACACACGGTCACACAAATCGGAAATTCCGAACGCCAAGAACGCGGTGACGTACAACACATAAGACGAACCGAGAAAAATGAAGTTCAATAGTCAGTGCGGCTCTTCTGCTTGATTCCGAGCAAGCGTGGAACTTCGTGCGTCGGAATTGTGTACACACGATCGGAATTTACGACAGCGGATTTTGTTGTCGGAAAATTTGAGAACCTGCTCTCAAATTTTGTCTGACGGAAATTCCGATGGAAAATGTCCGATGGAGCCTACACACGGTCGGAATTTCCGACAACAAGCTCCCATCGAACATTTTCCGTCGGAAAATCCGACCGTGTGTACGGGGCATAAAAGAAAATCCCAAATTTTGGGTTGTCCCCAGAAAAGTACTAGAGGGGAAATCCTCCAATGGGAACTCTAGTTCTGGAGACTCCCCTTGATGTGCAGGGATTTCCTTTCACCTCCTGTTTGGCTTTGGGACATCACCCGTATCCTCATTAAAGTGGTTTATTTCTCAACTATTGCATTTTGGGCGCTCCTTTACATTTACCTCCTTGGCTTTGGGACAGGAAGTGAAGGGAAATCTTTGCAATGGGACACAGATGACGAAAAAAAAACTGACAGGATTTATAACCAGTGGCGGCTGGTGCTCCATTTTTTGGGGGGGCAGCAAACAATCCCTCCAGCCCTGCACTTACCACATCCAGGTTATGGGCAGCTTCCCCGGCTTCTCCTCCAATCAGGTCGCTTCTTCTCCCGGCCAATCCGGTCTTAGGACCTTCTTCCTGTCCTGATTGGCCAGGAGGAGAAGTAGAAAGACAATAGCGAATGTTGAGTCGCTAATGTCAAAAGTCAATTAGAGCCTCACTCACAAGTCAATTAGAGCCTCAGGCTCTAATCATGTGTTTCAATTAAAAAAAAAAGAAAAAAGCCTCATAGAAATCTATGCGTCTGGCACCCCACATGGAGATTAGGGGCCGGCGCATATTGAATAGGGGGGGGGGGGGCGGTGCCCCTGCACCCCTTATGGACCGGCCGCAGCTGATTATAGCCCTCCCTTACTCTATCCAAAATGAAAGAAAAAACATTTTGCCTATAGTTCTACTTTAACTTTAGTGTATTTACTTTAGTGTATTTTATTTTTTACTGAAATTTTGTTTTTCATAAACTGTTGCACTAATATTGTGTGACATAAAAAAATTGGAACTACAGTACCACATTTTATTCTCTAGGGTCTCTGCTTTCAGAAAATATATATAATGTTTGGGTTTAACTAATCTTCTGGCCTAAAATTAATTTTTTAAAGTGTGCAAAAATGGATTTGGCAGCAAAAGTGTTACATTTTTTTTTTTTTTTAATATGTGAATGAAGTTCAGCTCTCTGAGTAGTATAGAATATTATAGTAATTATAATGAGTATAGATTCACTAATTTCTCAGCAGTGTGTGATGCTTCAGTGTTTTTCCTAGAAAAAAAAAGTTGTTTTTCTGTTTCATATTCATGTATTTTTTTTTATTTGCATACTTTTTTCTTATCTCTTCAGCATAAATTCTAGTCAAGGAGCACTCATGTATATCTCTGCTCCGGGAGGGAAGCACATAATGATGTTTACAAGTCATTATTTCACCATGGCTTGGCGCATCGCCAGCAAGATTTCATCTCTGTCTATTGCAGAGACTTTGCTAATTGAGTAATTTGTGTAATGAGAAATATGGAGTAACAAGAAGAAGAGATCATCAGGAAAGCAAAATAAGACATAATGTATAGCAATGGAACACCGAGAGGGGGGGGGGGGGGACTCTACTTATAAGCAGATGTTGTAGTGGAGAGTATAGACACGGCATACTGGGTTGGTGTTGCAGCACCCTAGACAGGGCTGGTCTAGATCCTCCCCCAACCTACCGGGACAGGAAGTGATGAGAAATCTCTGCTGCGGGGACAGAAATACTTAAAGCCCAGGTCTCAGGAGTATGTAATATGAAATGGAACACTGAGAGGGGGTAACTCTACTTACCCTGTTTCCCCGAAAATAAGACCTAGCGTGATTGTCGGTGATGGCTGCAATATAAGCCCTACCCCCCAAATCAGCCCTAGTTCTTGTAGGTCGTATTTTCAGGGTAGGGCTTATTTTCAGGGAAACAGGGTAGGGCTTATTTGGGGGGTAGGGCTTATATTGCAGACATTACCGACAATCATGCTAGGTCTTATTTTCGGGGAAACAGGGTATAAGCAGATGTTGTGGTGGAAAGTATAGACACAGCAGGCCAGGTTGGTGCCGCAGCACCCTAGACATGCCTGGAATAGATCCTCCCCATTACATCACCAGGGGAGGTATTTTCTCTAAAAGGGGAGATAACACCTGTTCACAACTTTCCCTTTACCATGCCATAATGGTGGCGGCCCGTCCATAGAGTGGCGCATGGGCGCCGCCTCCCCTATCCATGCATCCGGCCCCCTGATCTACATCCCAGTGGCGCCGGACCATGGATTCCAATGTGGCGGGGTAAGCTCGGAGGGCAGAGCACTGCGCTCCGGGCCTACCCAGTTGTGTGACTATAGCTAATTAATTTTCACTATTACCACACTAAAGTTCCTCCCCGCAAATCAGGAGGCAGGTCTGTGAGACCTGTTTCCCGAATGGTCAAAGCGTCAGGCAATCCTATTGGATACTGAGCGCTTTGACGGAAGACACTCGGCGGAGGAAGCTGGAGGAGCGGACACCAGAGCCGCCGCTGCCCGCACTCCAGGAGAGGACACCACAGCCCTGCCACACGAGCGGGTAAGTGCCATACTGGACCACCCGTGGGGTGCTGTTTCAGTGCCATGGTGGGGTATTGTTTGTTTGCCACCCCCCCCACCCAAAGAAGAACCCACCAGCCACCACTGATGGCAACAGAGCCATATAGTAGCAGGCAAGCTAACTGCACCTTCCAACACAAAGATTTCAGGATGCCTTTCCCCCTAAACACATCCCCAGTACAAAACTACTCTAATGCCCCCCCCCCAATATAGAGCTCTCCTCCAACCCCCAACAAAAGTACAGAACCCCCCCCCCCAACTGCCACCCCAGTACAGAGTTCTCTCCCAACTACTCCTCCAGTATAGAGCTCTCCTCCAAATACACCCAGTACAGAGCTCTTCCATTGTAAACCACAGCAAAGAGCTCTCCACTCAAACCCCTCAATACAGAGATCTCCCCTCAACCATTATACCTGGTACAGAGCTCTCCCCCTAAGCCCCTCCCCAGTAGAGAGCTCTCCATCCAACCATCCCCAAGCTAGCACAGCGCTCTCCACCCAATGTCCCCGCCCAGTACAGAGATCTCCACCCAATATCCCCCACAGTACAGAGCTCTCCACCCAACCCAACCCAACCCCACAGTATACAGGTTTCCCCTCAAACTCCCCCCAGTACAGAGCTCACCCCTCAAAACTTCCCAGTAGAGAGCTCTCTCCTCAATACCCCTCAGTACAGAACTCCCCCCTCAATTCCCCCCTCAGTACAGAGCTATCCCCTCGTACACAGTGGCAGAGATAGGTGCTGCTGTGGAAGAGCAGCAAATACTTCCCAGGTGAGGGCTACTGGAGGAGCTGCGGCTGCGAGGCTAGTGCAGCTAACCTCCTTTTCTGGGTTTCCAGTGACAGGGAGCGTTATGCACCTGAGCCCCTGAAAGGCGTACTACAACATTATCACATCATGTAGAGGTTTTAAAGCTGCACACCGGCACGAGCAAAAAAAATACAAAAGTCTAAATAACAAAAGGCTTTTTTGGCCAGAATTTGGTTGCACCTAGAACTGCCGCCTCCAGCACTGGCCCTGTGCTCACCAACTTGTGATTGTAAACACAGAAGCCAGCAGAGGAAGCAAGTACTGTATTTACAATCAACAAATCGGTGAGCACAGGGCCAGTGCTGGAAGCGGCGGTTCTGGGTGCAACCACATTCTGGCCAAAAAAGGCTCTTCTGTTTAGACAGTATTTGCTCATTCCGGAGTTCAGCTTTAAAAGCTCTTCAAGTCGTGACAATATTGTAGCACCATCCCTCAGTCTGGCATCGACTAGCACAATAATATCTCCTGTTCTTTGCTCGGAGCTTTCAGCTTCCTCTAGCAGCCTAACTCAATAAAGAACTCTCCGATGTCTTGTTCCCTGAGTATCTTCATTGCAAACAGTGTTCCTCCGGGTGCACTGTGAGACTCGCACGTACGCCAACAAGCCGCAGATGCCAGGATCTTTGCGTTAAAAAAAAAAAAAAAGTCAATTTTATTTACTGCAAAATAATGAAAAGTTATGACTTGGGTGGCAGTACAGATCTATACACTCAACATCAGGAAGCGATGCATTTGACAGGCAATATGTTGCCTCCTCACCACTTGTTTTAAGCCTGTAAATCACTGTGTGCAGTTGTAAAGTGATGGAGGCTCAGCCCCATTCACTTAAATGGGTCTCACTTGGTGGCGGTACCACCGTGTCATGGCGCCAGTGAAGCAAAACATCAAAGCATGTGTACAACCCCATCTGGCTGCCTTTGCAGCTTAAGGGAGGGTGTGGTCAGGAGGTAGTCTTCTGAACGTGCAAACGAGACCTTAGGGCTTGTTCATGCCAGGTGGGGTGTGCCAAATCGCGTATCTTCCTGCACTGCACACAAACACATTGCTTTTTGCAGATGCCTGCAGGTGCCAATAATTCTTAATGGCACCCAATGTATTTAGCAAATACGTGTGTGTTCATGCCCACCAAAACACATGGTGCCACAGTATCATTTGTTGTGGTGCGACACAATTTAAAAAATTGTCTGCACCATTTTTGCTTGTTTCATGCACATTAGGCAGCCCTTTAAAATGAATAGGCTGCCTGAAAATGCATGGTAACTCACACAAAATCATGCATGCATGGAAGCACCTCATGGTGGGAACAAGCCGTTACTGTGTGGCAGCCTATTGTAATGGCCTAAAGAAGTCCAATCAAGATCACACTAAAGGAAAAAAATAATGAAAGGAGCACAGAGACTGCTATTGCTGACCTCTCCTGCTTGGCTGTCTCTGGCTTTAATGCTTTGACCTAAAATAAATATGCAATGCAATTTTTTTTTTTTAATCCGCGGTGGTGGTGCAAAAACCTAATGACGGAAAAAACATTAAGTGTACAAAAAACGTGCACATGAAACACACACTAGGAAGTGCACTTAAGGGTGTGCTTTGTCCACCCCCGAAGGGGTAGGACCTCTCCCTGATCCCCCGGGACGCAAGGCTCCTGACAGGGACATAGGGTACCAATGGTCTGCCTAGCCAGAAGGCCTGGCATACCCTCTTTTCTCAAGGGGCTCATCCAAAGTCTTGCTGGGGAAGTCTTCTGCTGCTCGTAGGGAATCTATTGTTGCTGGGGGTGGGTCTTATGTTGCAGGGGGTCAGTTGTTGCTGGGAGGGATCTATTGTTGAGGAAGAGGTCTAATGTTGCTGGCTTCTGGAGGGTCTATTGATGCTGGCTGTTGAGAGTCCATTGTTACAGGGGTCGATCTTCTGTCGCTGGGGTGTCCATTGTTGCTACATCTATTTTACTGCCTTTCTTGTTATTAACAAATTCCATACAAAATACTTAGCACCACAAAATGATACTTGGTTCTGTATTCTCTAAAAGGGGTGGTACTGGGAGGTGGTTAAGGGGTGGAACCAAGAAACGGTGCTCGGAGGTGGGTAGGGGGCTGATGTCAAGGGGTGACTCGGAAGGGAGGAGTTCCTGCACCTATTCTCTGAAAAAAACACCTTGCTAATAGATAACGTTTTTTGCTCATATTGCAATAATGTATATTGCCACAAGTCATTACTTTTTTCATGCAAATAAATTAATTTAAAGTTTATGAAAGGTCCACTGTAATTGTGTCAACTTTTATAGTGCCTCCAAAAAGCAGATCTAGTAAAAAGCGTCTTTGGATGAATTTCTAGTTTACTAGAAGTGTGTATACCATAAGAGATGGTAGGTAATCAGATGAAGCAAGGCCTTGTGCATTGGGGGAATTTTTTCCTAGTTGCCCTGTCACTCATCATTAGGGCTGTTAGTAATAAAAAATACTGCGGTTGCAAGAAGTAAACAATAGTGGTCCAGTTTGTTGAACTTTTCATTGTCCTTGTGACCTAGTTAGGTCTTTTACCACTTTACCATGTTGGCACAAGAAACACTGCTTTTAATATACAGATTACCCCACCCCCAAGGAGCATATACCCGCCTTTCCTTCTTCATCCTCCTGGACATGGGGAGGAAGGCCTTTGAAAGCTTCAAACCAACATATCAGAGCTTACACAGGGCTATGAACTGCTTCCCATCCCCCATGCATACCTCCCAATTTTCTGAGATGGGAAGAGGGACACTGTTTAGCGCCAAGAGTGCAAGCAAAAGACACACCCATGCCACGCCCCCAGTTATGGGGTCTATGAAGAATTAATAAGCAAAAATATGAAGGGCTAAATCCAAATGTACTTTATTCATCATTATGTTTCATTTATACTGGCTTTTTAAAACAATAATGTGATAATAAATAGATTTATTAGTCACCCTGTTGTGAACGGAGGTGATCATACCTCCTAACTGCCCCGGATTCTCTGGGACCATCCCGGAAATTGATCTATGTCCCGGCGTCCCTGCGAATCATACCAGTGTCCTGGAGGGAGCCAAGTGCCGGAACAAGGAGCATGCAGACTGAGTGGCAGCAGGTACAGGGAGCGGGACCGCACCCAGCTGAAGGCTCCAAGAGGCGGCGAAGATGAAGAGCCACGAGGGCGACCAGGACGGATTGCCCTGGAGCAGGGAGAAGAGCTCCGAAGGCCTCCCAGCCCAGGACTGATGGACAGGCTGACCAGAGAATGAGGACAGGTGGGCAGGAAGTGCAGGCAGCCAGGGACAGCAGCAAACAGATCTGCTGGATGGAGCAGCTCCGTGACCTCCTGTAAGCACCCAGCAATAAGTACAGGCCTGCTCACTGCATGGAAGGTACTGTGTCACAGACACCTTCCCACAAGAGGGACTGCAGACAGGGCTGCCTCCCCCTCCCTCTCCCCCCCCCACTCCTCACCCCGCAACCCTGCACTCTGTACATAACGCACCCTTTGACCCTGCACTCTGTACATAGCGCACCCCTCAACCCTGCACTCTGTACATAGCGCACCCCTCAACCCTGCACTCTGTACATAGCGCACCCCTCAACCCTGCACTCTGTACATAGCGCACCCCACAACCCTGCACTCAGTACATAGCGCAACCCTGCACCCAGTATGTAGTGCACCCCGCAACCCTGCACTCTTTATGTAGCGCACCCTGCAACCCAGCACTCTTTATGTAGAAAAAAAAATGCTGACCCCGATATTCTGTGCATTACACACTTCTGACCCCGGCATTCTGTGCATTACACACTTCTGACCCCTGCATTCTGTGCATTATGTACTCCTGGCCCCTGTATTCTGTGAATTACACCCTCCTGACCCCTGCATTCTGTGCATTGCACCTTCCTCACCCCTGCATTCTGTAAATTACACCCTCCTGACCCCTGCACTCTGTGCATTGCAAACTCCTGACCCCTGTATTCTGTGCATTACACCCTCCTGACCCCTGCACTCTGTGCATTGCAAACTCCTGACCCCTGTATTCTGTGCATTACACCCTCCTGACCCCTGCATTCTGTGCATTACACCCCCCTGATCCCTGCATTCTATGCATTACACCCTCCTGACCCCTGCATTCTGTGCATTACACACTCCTGACCCCTACATTCTGTGCATTATGTACTCCTGGACCATGCTCTCTGTGTGTCATATGCTCCTAAACCCAGCACTGACTACAGCACTTTGAATGTTTCATACTCCTGATCCTTGAACACATTGCATTACATGAACTCCTGCATGCAGCCTGTGTTATGTATCGTAAACCCAACACTGCCTGCAGCACTCTATGCATTAGACATCTCAGACTCCTGTGCTCTGCCTTACACACTCCTGCACTATATACACAATACTGTACATTATATACTTCTCACAAAAGTCTTCATTGTCTCAACAATTGATGGTTGCTATGCAGTCCCTGACTATTTTAATGAAGTTCTCCTTTAAGGTAGGCTCAGACAAAGCAATGAAAGCATATTTTATACAAGGAAGCCGAGGTTTTGATTAACCACGCCCCGTAAGCCCCTCCCACTGGTTAGAGTTTGGCCACACCCACATTTTGCCATGGAGTGCACCGTAAGTTGTTACTTGCGTCAAGTGTCCCTCATTTGGAAGTTTAAAAGTTGTGAGGTATGGAGGTGACTATTAAATTTAGTTCTGCTGGGTAGTAATCTACTTGGGGTAATTTATAGCCTTGTCACTTCTCCAAGTTCAGGGTTGCTGCGGTTTTCTGCTGCTGCCACTGGATGTCACTGCCACTTAGGTGACAATCTTGGGCTTATAAGCATTTATAGCCTCTTTGGCAACTGCTAGGTGGTTTATGGCCAGTGATGCATGCTGGGGTAGGATATAAGTGTTTGGGGAGTGGCCTGGTGAGCCCCCCCCCCCCCAGACTGCGGCCTTGGAAGTTGTGTGTGATGGTTTGTGCTGAGTAGGCCAGAGCCTGTTTGGGCCTAACCCAGAAAACTCAAGCTGCCCTGTCTGTTCAAGGAGGATACAGCACCCAAGGTGGAGAGCGAGAGGAAAGAAGTCCGGCTGGAGGGGGAATAGAGGATCCTTTCACTCTCATGGATGGAGGAAAAGTGCAGTGGAGTGTGGAGCCATTGTCACTAGAGGAGACCAAGACCCTAAACCTCTATCCCTGTGAGCCGGAGCAATGAAACTTTAAAAAGACTAAAGTGACTGGCGCCCTGCATTGTCATGACTTTCTTCACTGCGGCCATGTATCCACCCTGGGGTATTTTTAGCCTGCCTCTGGGTTGGGGGTTTCCTTTCTTCCTGGCCAAGGGGGTCACTACAGAGGCCTACACATCTGTCCAAATTGAGGAACAACTGAGAAGGAAAGAGGAACACAGGGATTTGGTTCCGAAAAAGCGACAGCTGGGAGGTATGCATCCCCCAGGAAAAAGCACTAGACCAATCACGAAGAAGGGAAGGAACTAATAATTTTAGTCTTCCTTCCCTTCTTTCTTTTACATCCATCTTTTCTTTTTTCTTCCCTCGTCCTAAATGTTCTAGTGCCTTTTTTTTTTTTGTCCTGGGTGGAATTTTCCGTTAAATACAGTATGTGCGCCGGCTGTATCTCAGGACATGAATTTCGATCTTTAGGCCGTTAAAGTGCTGTAGAATGTCTTTCCTTATCCTGTCCTAAATTACCAGCTGCAGCACACAAGAGGATGCTGCATAAAATAAAGTCGATTCTGTCTTATCAATTTATTTCACGCTCTTGTACAGCCGGCAAAGAGACGACTTGCAGAATGAAAAATGTTCTATACAAACTGCTTTTCCAAACATTTAAATGTATGAATAAGCGATGTTTTAATCTGTGACAGGTAGACTGTAGAAGATGTTTTCTTTAAAAGTGTTGGTGCTTTTAGGAGCCACTTAAAGAGGGAGTCCACCTAAAAAAAAAAAATATTAAAAGCCAGCAGCTACAAATACTGCAGCTGCTGACTTTTAATAAAAGGACACTTACCTGTCCAGGAGTCCAGCGATGTCGGCAGCCAAAGCCGAGCAATAGCTTGGCTCTCGGCTGCTGCCATTCTCAGTGAGGGAATAAGGAAGTGAAGCGCTGCGGCTTCACCTCCCGGTTCACTACTGCGCATGCGCGAGTCGCGCTGCACGTCCTAAGTGGTCCCCGCTATCTCCTGGTACCTGTGTGTTTCCCAGCAGGAGACAGCGGGGAGGGGGTGTTGCAGGAAGGGGCGTGAGTCCCGCGGGAGTCTGTTCCCGGAAGTGGGTGCAGATACCTGTCTAATACAGGTATCTGCGGCCCCCTCCCCCCTGAAAGGTGCCAATTGTGGCACCGGAGGGTGGGATGAATCAGATGAGCGGAAGTTCCACTTTTGGGTAGAACTCCGCTTTAAACCTTATGGCTTATCAATTCAGAAATGGGCAAAGAATGGTCAGATGGGCCATCTGTTCATTGTTACTTATTTTGCACTCTCCAGTTTTAGTAAACCAACCCCGATGTATTTACTGAATGCAAGAGGAAAAACATTGCAACAAGACTATTGTACAGGACGCCGTGGCTGGGTCCTGGAAGGACGCCATATTTCCCCTCTGTTTGGACTGTGGTCCCTTTAAGGGAACAAAAGGGTTAAAACTCACATGTCAGAGAAAGTGGGTTTAAAACAAGACAGGAAGTTGTAGGTGGGTGTGGAGGAGTATAGTGGAGACTGTGGATGGTGAATGGTGGACGGTGGACAGTGGACGGTGGAGGTGAATAGCTGTGGAAGCGCACGGCAGTGTCCTGCCTGGAAACCTACTAGCAGGGAAAGTTACCTGCGATACAAATTAAGGACTGTTTAACTTCAACAGCTTACTATGCTCTGCAAGTCGTGAGACTGATATTTCTTTCTATTGTTTTGCTGCTGTGAAGCTGTTTAAGTTTAATAAACCTCCTTTTAATTGAAAAACCCGTGTCCTGCGATCTAGATGGTTCCCCGAACTGTACACTATTTATCATACTAGTGTTGTGTTGCAGTCCTAGATTGTGGGGCATTTAATTTAAAACAAAATCTTTCTTTTTTTTGTGCACTTACTGTAGATGTGTTTTTTTAGGAGACCTTTGCTTGGCTCCATTAACAACCATGAACATACCCAAGGTATGAATTGGATCTTAAGACTGGAATTGTTTTGCCTGGGGCAATACTCCCGCCTGCAAGGGAATTCTGTTGATTTATTTTTTGGCCTTTTTTGTTTTATGTATATATATTTTTTTTCTTGGCTTTTACTGTTCCCCCTATGGCCTACAAATACCCGTGGGGTCACATTTCCTGGTGCATGAGTTCCTAGTGGCTTCCTGTGAATGTTGTTTACTTATTCCTTGGATATTTACAGTGGGATGCCCCCAAGTGGTCTACTTTTTAACAATGTGGGGAAATGCTCATGCATTGGTTTAAATGCACATTGTAACAACAAACCTATATGCTGTTTGTAAATAATTGATTGCCTAAACATTGTATCACCGTGTTTGTTTTTAATCTTAGTTTTTACATTATTGAATGCTTTGTGGCTCCTAAAGAAGCCGGTTGGTGAAACATGTCGAGCAAAGAGCATTTGTCAACATTCTAACACTGATATTTGAATAGTCCTTGTTGAATTTAAGGATTTACCAGTATTTGCATACTGGAATCAGAAAATGGCTGGCGACTCGGATGCTTTTGAGTAAAAGTCCTTTATTTGGTTACATGGGTACACGGGTACAGGCTACTGACGCGTCTCGGCTAAGAAGCCTTCATCAAAGCATACATATTTTTTTCTTATTTTTTTCTTCTTTTTTTTTTTTTTTTGCCACGTCAGCCAAGTAGTATTCATAGGAGGATGTTATTTCAACTTTCAAGTCAAACTTATCCCTTAATACTTTCACATCATTGTGGCATTTTCTTTTTGCACATAATCTTTTTATTCATCCGAATAATATATAATTATGATTATATCTTACATTTCTGATATCCCTATACCAAAAAGCTATGCCCCCCCCCCTTTCCCCCCTACCTCTCCCATGATCCACTTGCCCAAGCAACCCCCCCTCCCTCCCCCCAACTTATCCCATGAGAGTCCTAACCGTGCCTCTCACTGTCCTCCTCCTGCTCTTGATGCCTGTTTGGGTGTATAGCTCGATTTTGAGTTTGTATTTTTATTTAAGGTGAGTTGTCTGACTCCCCATCCCACACCTCAGCCGCCTGGTTAGAGGACTTATACCTTTCCCAGTCTCTCCACGTTTCTTCATACTCCTCCATCTCCAGCCCTTCACTATATCTTAAATATTCCAGGCAGTGAATTTCCTCTATTTTGTTGAACCACTCCCGCATTGAAGGTCTCCTACTATCCAGCCAGTATTTGGGGATAAGACTTTTAGCTGCATTGAGAAGGTGCGGTAACAATGTTTTCAAATACCTCCTGGAGGGCATATCGCTTCCGTGATGCAAGCATACCCAGGGGTCGTCCAGAACCTTCTAGTTAGTGATCACATATATAATCCCCCTTATCTCCTCCCAGAATTTTTTCATTACCAGGCACATCCACCAAATTTGCGCCATTGTCCCTATCTCCTTACACCCCCTCCAGCAATACTGCGAAGTTCCTTCCTGTATTTTATGCGCTATATCCGGAGTGACATACATTCTAGCCAGGGTTCTGAAATTCATTTCAGCAATCCTATAGTTCGCTGATGTAGCGTTCACTCTGCTCAAGACCCTCCCGACCTCATTTTCACTGATCTTTTTACCTAATTCCTCCTCCCATTTCCTGAGAAATCCTGGACGCTCCACCTCTCCCATTCTGATCAAAATTCTATAAATCCTAGACATTCCTCCCCTCCTATTTTTCTTAATACATACTTTTTCAAGGGGGCGAAGGTCTTCCATCGACCTAATTGGCTGCGGGAGGGATTCAACAAAATGTTTCAACTGCCTGTATTTCCAGTTATCCATGACAAACCAATTGTCTTTAGCTTTTAGTTCCTGGTAGGTACACAGCGTTCCCTGGCTAGTAATATCTTTGAGTTGGGCCTCTTCACATAAAATCCATCTCCCGGACAATTCTTCCCTCCCTGGTGGGAAGTAATCTGTGTCCTTAAGCGGGACTAGTGGTGAATTGTATCCCACTTCTCCCTAGTGTGTATTTTATCCCATGTGTTTAAAGCGTGTTTGGTGATATCCAATGTTTTCATGCACAGTTTTCTGTATTGTGGTGGTATCCATACATTTTTACCCAAATCGACCCCACTCATTATGTTCTCTATTTTCACCCATTGCTTATCTTTATTGTTATTCACCCAGTCTGGAATACGTGATAGAACTATTGCTGTGTAATATTTTTTAATATCTGGTGCCCCCCAACCCCCCCTCTTCTTGACATTCACTAATTGTGCATACTTAATTCGTGGTTTCCTCCCCCTCCATATAAACCTTAGAAACAGTGTGTGTAATTTATTCAGAAAACTCTGTGATATTGCAATTGAGAGCATTTGGATTTTGTATGTGATTTTGGGGAGAACTGACATTTTAAGTAGGTTTATTCTGCCTCCCCATGAAAGTCGGTTCCGCGGAAATCTGTTCAACTCAGCCCCGATCTCATTAAGGAGGGTCATGTAGTTGGCTTGGAACAGTGTCTCTTTTGCTGATGATATTTTGACTCCTAGGTAGTTAAGTTCTTTTAACCCCCATTTAAATGGTAGACACTTTTGGTATTATATTATTATATTTCCGACTTGGTTGCATTTACTCGAAAATTGGATAATCTACCGTAATTCCTAACAATCTCGAGTAGGTTGGGAAGGGTGATCCTCGGACGAGTGACGTACAATAAGACGTCATCAGCGAAGGTGGCTAGTTTGAATTCTTCTTCCCCGATTTTAACCCCACTGATATCTGGACTGAGTCTTATCCTAGCCAACAATGGCTCCAATGTCAACACAAAAAGCAGCGGAGAAAGCGGGCACCCTTGCCTGGTACCATTATGCAACGCAATGGGATCGGACAGGGTACCATTTATTTTGACTCTGGCGGTGGGGGAGGTGTACAGGGCCTTTATCCTTCCAATCGTTTTATTGCCTATGCCAAATTCTTCCAGGGTGTTCCACATGAAGCCCCAGTCTACCCTGTCAAATGCCTTCTCGGCATCCATCGACAGGAGTAGTCCTGGGGCTCCCCTGTCCTTCATTATCTGGGTCACCATTAGTGTTTTAATGCTGTTATCTCTCCCTTCCCTCCCAGGTACGAAGCCCACTTGGTCGGAGTGGACCACCTCTTTTACAATCTTTTTCAATCTGTCGGCGAGAATCTTTGCAAAGATCTTCGTATCGACATTTAAGAGGGAGATGGGTCTGTAACTTGAGCACAAAGTGCTATCCTTTCCCCCCTTCCTTATGACAGCAATACTCGCTTCGAGTGCTTCCTTTCTCATCTCCCAGCTTTCCCCGATCCCATTAATGTAAGAGCACAATATGGGGAGCAATGGTTCCTGTAGTTTTTTATAGTAAAGGGCAGTCAGCCCATCAGGCCCTGGGCTTTTCCCGTTTGGGATGTCCTGGATGGCCCTCCTTAGTTCCTGTAGGGTCACAGGGGCATCTAACATATCACTGTCTTCTTCCGTGATTTTTGTTAAGTTTGCCTCTTTTAAAAACGTTTTGCTAGCCTCACGCTTACGATTATCCAACTCCTGAGAGTTATCTGCATTAATTGCATATAATGCCCCATAGAACTCTTGAAAAGCTTTCGCTATGTCATGCGTTTTGTGTTTAGTTTCCCCCGACTTGGTCCTAATTTTTTCTATGTAGCTGCTCGTTTTCTTTTTTTTCAGGGCCCTTGCCAGAAGCCTACCAGGTTTATTACCATAGATGTATCTCTCTTTCTTAACCATGTTATAAGTTTTACGTGTTTCCTGTTCTAAAGAGGCCCTCAACTCTTCTCTTCTTTTCAGTAGGTTTATCCATACCTCCCTTCCACCTGATACTTTATGTTGTTGCTCTAGTTCCTGGATCTCTCTAGTCAGGGCTAGCATTTCATTTTTCAATCTCTTATTTCCCCCCCCCCCCTACCATCATACATATGCCCCTAATGTAGGCTTTATGGGCTTCCCAGATTGTGGCCTCGTTTACCTCCCCGGGGGTGTTGATTTTAAAGAACCACTCCAGCTCTTCCTTAATTCTCCTTAAGATGTCTTTGTCAAATAACAGGTCTTCATTCAGTCTCCACCCCGAGCCCTGTATGTCAGTTTCACCTAATTTTATATGCAAACTCACGGGTGCGTGGTCCGAGAATGTCATATTGCCAATGGCTGCCCCTGTGACCTCTTCCAACAACCTATGCTCTACCAGGAAAAAGTCGAGTCTCGAATATGTCGCATGCACGGGGGAGTAGTAAGTGTAGTCCCTTGTGTCCCCTTGCTGGATCCTCCAAACATCCACCAGCTGAAGCTGGTGCAGCTTCTTTTTGAGTTTCCCACCCCACACTCCCCCCCTCCCCCGGGCATGCGACGAACAATCCCTCTCGGGGTCTAAACACAGATTAAAATCCCCTGCAACGATAGCCCTCCCCATCTTGAATTCTTCAAATTTAGTCAGTATACCCATTACTTTTCTGTATGTATTTTTGTTTGGCCCATAGATGTTTGCCAGGAAGCACTTCAGACCATTGATTTTGCCTTTCAGGAAGAGAAACCGACCCTCCGGGTCAGATAATCCCTCCTCCAGTTCAAATCTAGTCTCCCTGGCAAACCCTATGGCCACTCCTCTTGCTCCCCTAATTGGTGAGTCGCTATAGTACCAGACTGGGAAGTCTCTGGAGTAGATTTTTTGGTTCTTGTTGGCACTTAAGTGTGTCTCTTGGAGCATTGCAACCTCGGCCTTCAGGAACTTCAATACCCCTAAGATATTTGCACCTTTTACACAGGCATTCAGTCCCCTTACGTTATAAGAGATCATTTTTAGATTAGGCATCATCACTCACTCTTATTTGTTTTCTCCCTTCTGAAAAACAGGCACCTGATGCTTTTACATTAGTTAGACCCTCTCTTGCCCCATTCCCCCTCCCATCCCCACAATACCCCCCCTGACCCTCCTCCCCCCCCCCCACCCCCCAATCCTCCCTAACCCCTCATCTCCTACCCCCCCTCCCTCCTCTCCCTTCCCCGTACTTTTGGGGGTGAAACGGGTCTTAACTAGGCCCAAAAAATAACCGTGGCCCCCCACCTCCACCCGGCCCCCCGGTTGTCCCCCAGAGGTTGAGCTCGGGGTGGGATCCATTCGAGACCGCAGATTTCCCGCTGAGTATGGGGAGGCTGCCTGCCCCGGTCATCCCTCCCGCACACCTCCTACCTCCCCCCTCCCGGTTCCACTCCCTCCACCCCCCCCCACCGACCCCGTGGCCAAAAAGCAGACTGCATATATATCTATGATGAAGCTCTACTGAGTCCACAGAGCTATTTTTCGCCCTTATGTTCTTTTAGCAATTAGTACTGGTTTCCAGGTGGGCAATTCCCCTGTTGGTTCCTGGTTGGTGCTTTTCTCCCACCAACCCGGGATTTCTATTACAGGTATTTCTAGACGTTGACAGAATTTTTGTGTTTCTTCCGAGAACCTTAATACGGCCATTCGGCCCTCTTTGCGTACGATTAGACAGACAGGGAAGCCCCAGGAGTATTGGACTCCATGCGATTTCAAGGTTGCCAGTAGTGGTTTCAGGATTCTTCTCCTGTTGAGGGTCTCGGCTGAAAGATCCTGGAAAATATGCAGGTTTGTTTCCCCATACTTTGCCTGGAGGTTTTTCTTTAAATTGGAAGTTATCTGCTCTTTGTCCAAATAATTGTGAAATTGCACGATGACATCGCGTGGTGCATCCCCCCTGATTTCCGGTGGTTTTCTTATTCTGTGCACCCTATCCAGCTTTAGCTTTTTGCCGGCTTCTGTTGGGTTCACCAGATCTTTGAAGATTGCTTCCATTTTATCCTGTAGGTCAGTGGTTCTCAACTCCTGTCCTCAGGGCCCACTAACAGGCCAGGTTTGGAAGATAACTGAAATACATCACAGGTGAATGAATGAATGAATGAATGAATGATTTGTAAAGCGCAGCAAATGCGAACTGAATCGCCTCAAGGCGCTAGGATAACAATCTCTGTTGTCAGCTTGTTAGAAGAGGAAGGTCTTTAGTTTTTTCCTGAAGGCCTGGTGGTTTTCTTCCATGCGGATGTTGATAGGAAGAGCATTCCATAGTCGGGGTCCTTGGACTGCGAATCTTCGTTCTCCCTTTGCTTTGTAGCGGTATTTGGGAATGATAAGGAGGTTTTGGTTGGCTGATCGAAGACTGCGATTCGGTGTGTAGTGTTTTATTTTCTCCCGGAGATATAGCGGAGCATTTCCTTGTATACATTTGTGGGTGAGGCAGAGGGTCTTGAATGTGATCCGATTCTTCACGGTTAGCCAGTGTAGGCTCTTTAGGGATGGGGAGATGGATTCCCAGGGTTTTTTTCCTGTTAACAGTCTTGCTGCCGTGTTTTGGATGAGTTGTAAGCGCGCAAGCTGATATTGGGGAAGTCCTACGTAGAGGGAATTTGCGTAGTCGAGTCGGGAATTGATGATTGTTCCCACAACTGCCGCTTTGTCCTCTTCTGGGATGAAGGGGATTAGTCTGCGTAGCTGGCAGAGGAGATGGTGGGATCCGCTCACCACTGATCCTATTTGTGCATCCATTGTCATTCCTGAGTCGAAAATGACTCCGAGGCTCTTGGCTTTGGTGCTTGGAGAGATGGTCTGTCCGAGGATGGTGGGAGGTGTCCACGGAGTCTTTGTTGTGGAATTTTTGTTAGCTTGAAGGAGAAGAAGTTCTGTTTTTGAACCGTTGAGTTTGAGGGAGCTACTTGTCATCCAGTCATCTATTAAAGTGAGGCATTTCTGTAATTGCTGATGAAGGTCTTTTTGCCCATTGATGCGAAGGTAGAGTTGGGTGTCGTCAGCGTATGAGTGGAAGCAGAGATCGGTTTTCCTGATGATATTGAGAAGTGGGCGGATGTAGATGTTGAATAGTATTGGTGACAAGGGTGAGCCTTGAGGGACTCCACAGGAGACTGCCCGGGTTTCCGAGGTGAAGGTTCCTAGTTTCACTGTCTGGGAGCGATTCTCTAAGAAGGATGTAAACCATTTTAGAGCAGAATCTGTAGCTCCTGCAACTTCAGCGAGGCGGACAAGTAAAGTATTGTGGTCCACTGTATCGAATGCTGCGCTGAGGTCTAACAGTACCAGGAGACTCGGTTCTCCGTCGTCTGCTGCTTCAAGGGCGTCGTCCCATATCTTCAGAAGTGCTGTTTCTGTGCCATGACCTGGGCGAAAGCCTGATTGCAGAGGGTCCAGGAGTTGGTGTGAATCCAGGTGGTGTTGTAGCTGCTGTACTACTGCTTTCTCTAGAATCTTGGAGATGGTGTTGAGGCTGGTTATTGGTCTGCGGCAGTTAGGGTCCTTGGGGTCGAGATTGGGTTTCTTTAGCAGGGGTTTGACGATGCCTTGCTTGAGGGAGGTTGGCACAATCCCTTCTTTGAATGATTGATTTATGAGATGTGTTAGGGTACCGGCCAGGATGTCGGCACAATCTTTAAACAGTTTAGTGGGAATGATGTCGTTCGGTGATGTGCTGTCTCGAAGGCTTCTGATGATGTTTTTAGTCATGTCCGTGGTGATTGGGGACAGAAAGAAATTTGGCGGTTGAGTGAAGTTCGTAACGCTATCCTCTTTTTGCTTTGGTTGAGTGAGGTTGGTTGTTATTTTTTGATGGATTGATTTTCGAATGAAGTCGATCTTGTCGATGAAGAAGTCTGATAACTCATTGCAGAATTCTTGAGTATCGTTTGATGGGGGCTCTAAGCAGGTCGGGTTCATTGACTGAGCAACTATTTTGAAAAGTTCACGTGGGCGGTTTAAGGCGGATGAGATGGTGTTTGAGAAATGTTCTTTTTTGGCTTTGAAGATTGCCTTGTGGTATTTCACAGTGTGTGTTTTGTAGTTAGCATGGTTTTCCTTGGTGGGATTTCTTCTCCATGCTCTCTCAGCTCTTCTGCGTTCTTGCTTGAGTAGGGTGAGAGTACCATTAAACCAATTGGAGTTTTTTTTGCGGATAAGAGTTCTGCGTTTTGGTGCCACGGAGTCTGCTGCTTGTAGTAATGTATTGTTTAGGAAGTTGAGTGTTTGTTCGGTTGAGAGATTTGAGTTTAGCAAAAGAATTTTGCTTGATAATGTAGTTTTGAAGAGATCGGAGTGAAGTTTCTTCTGAGATCTATTCCAGTGAGTTGCTGTTGCGTGTTTCTGTTTTTGGAGGATGCCTTTAGTGGTGATTATAAATTTAATAGCATGGTGGTCCGTCCATGGTAGTGGAGTGTTGTCAAGTACTTTGATGTCTATATTCTGTTTGAAGATGAGATCTAAAGTGTGTCCTGACCCATGGGTGGGAGAATTTATCAGTTGTTGAAGGCCAAGTTCTTCCATTTGGCTGACGCAGGCGGTTGCGATGGCGTCTTGGGCAGAATTTGCCCAGAGGTTAAAATCACCAAGTACCAGAAGGTTTTTGGTTTTCAAGGTGTGTATTGAGAAGAATTCAGTGAGCGGCGTAAGGAGATTGGTCTTTGGTCCTGGTGGTCTGTAGCATAGTAGTATGTGAACGGTGTCCTGAGGTGTTGTTTGAAGATGCAGTGAGAGTGTTTCCATGAAAGGCACTGGGTTTTGTAAGTTTGGTTTGGTGAACCCAAGATGTGATTTGAAAATCACTGCTAGGCCTCCTCCTTTTTTTCCGATTCTATGCTCGGTTAGGATACTGTAGTTCTCGGGCACCAGTTCAGTTAGGATGGTGTTGCAGTCAGGTGTTAGCCAGCTTTCTGTAATGAAGAGACAATCAATGTTATTTTCGATGATGAAGTTGTGGATTTCCAGCCTGTGCTTGACTGCAGATCTGGTGTTGATCAGGGCGCATGTTAGTTGTTGCGGTTGGGTCGGTGTCTCCCTGCATTTCCTGGTTGATTGAGGGTTGATCCTTAGTAATTGTTCTTTTTTTAATCTCTTTTGAGTGGCGGTCGGTAAAGTTACGGCAGTGTTTCTCAGCCTGTGGAGGGTGTCTGCTGTGTATTTGAAGTTGCACATGATGAGGAAGACGGCGTTGCTTGTAGGAAGGGTGTTCTGATGGTGGCACTGATGTGGTGGTGATGCGCTTGCAGGTGGATGGAGGGGTCCGATGACTACCACTGCTACTGGAGCGGTGTGGTGACGGGCTGGAGTTGGTGCGGAGGTGCTTGAGGAGGTACGGCTAACCTACCCCCTGTCGTTGATCCAGAGGAATGCGAAAAACCCCTGCCTGCGAGTGCCAATGGTGCAGCAGAGGAAAAAATTCCTTCCTGACCCCCCGAGGGGCGATCGGGATCCCTGGATCAACTGCTAACGTACCCCTGTGCTTACCTGAATGGATGGTCCAGCGGACGAAGGGGGGGGGATCTGATACTACTTACCGGTAGGTGGTCCGGTGGCTGCGTCTATGATGATTAAAGTTTGAGTGGCCTCCGGTGGATAACCAGAGCCCCTGCGGTGAGGTCAGTGGTCGCAGGATGGGTGATTTCAGGTGTGGAGTGGCCCGTGCTCTGTAAGACAATAATGGGAGGGGGTGTGGGTGGCTGGCTGCTGGAACTGGGTCGCAGCCATGGTCTGTCCCACCGAATCTAGCGGCTAGAATGAGGTGGTTAGACTGCGGCTGCGGTGGTGTCCCGGGGGGGGGGCGGGGGCAACTGAAGGAGGGACCTGGATAGCGGGTCACTCAGGGGTGATGAGGCTGGACACTAGTGGCCACAGGAGTGGGGGTGTCCTGCGATGCTGCACCGGGTCCTCAGTAGCTGCACAGTAGGTCTGAGTGTACCAATATGGCCGCCGGCTGGGCCCGAGCCGCGGCTGGAAGGTGATGGGGGTACCAAGATGGCCGCCGGCTAGGCCCAAGCCGCGGGCTGTCCTGCGATGATGCCCGGACTGTCCACAGAAGGTAGCGGGGGATCCGGTGAGGATGATCCAGCAGGGAAGGGGGGGGGCGGCCCGCCGATCGGGCGACCGGGCGGTGGTAGGAGGAGTGAAGAGTGCTGCCGGCTAGCAGCCGAAGCTAGGCCGGAGCCGCGGAATTTCCTGAGCGGCCGGCCGGCTGACTGAGGCAGCGTCCGGAGTGGTGAGTGCGGATGGGAGGGGAGGGGGTCCCGGTGTATGGAGCGGGGGGCTGGCCGGACCGTGGAGTGGCCTGGCGGCCGGCCGGCTAGCCTAAGGGGTCCGGGTGGCAGTGGTCGGTGCGGACAAGGGGGGAGGGGGTCTGGTGCGACTGCAGGGGGGGCTGGCTGGAGCCGCTGAGTGTCCTGGGCGGCTGGGCGGCTGGCTATGGCATGAAGATGAGCGGTAAGTGAGTAGAGGAGCAGGTAGGAAGGGGGGCTAGTGAGGGGAGTCAGGGATGGTCGGGACCCAGGGATGGGAGGCCAGGTGGCCGAAGCTGCTTCGCAAGCCGCTGTAACAGAGCCGCTGCAACAGAGGTCTGCTCTCCAACGTGTCCAGGTGATATTCTTTGCTGCTCAGTGATTGCAGTATTCTAGTCTGCATCTCCCCAAGATAATACTTAAATTCTGGCCTGTTAGTGGGTCCTGAGGACTGGAGCTGAGAACCACTGCTGTAGGTTCTCTGTTTCTCCTTGCGGTTCCTGAAGGCCTCTGATCCGGAGGTTCTTTCTTCTGCTGCGGTTCTCTTGGTCTTCCAGTCTGTATCTAATATTTCTTTGTTCGATCTGCATAGCTTCCATCTGGTATTTCAACTTTTGGATTTCAACTCCTTGCTTGTCAACTATGGATTCCACCTCCTCCACTCTTTTCAAAATGTGACTCATATTTTCATGTACAATACTGATCTCTTCCTTAATTGAGACCTCCAACCTTGCGAACATTTCTGCTATTTCCCCCTTGGTGGGGAGCATTCTTTCCTGCTGGGTCTCCCCTGGCATTTCTGCACCTGTATCACTATCTGGGGGTCTTATTTCAGCTTCGGCTGTTTGTCTTCTTGTCCCCGTTTTACCTGGGCGCTCTGGGGTTTTATTTTTTCCTCCTGTTGCCCCTATTGCCTCTGTTTATTTACCCGGGCTCTCTTTGCTGCCCTCATTTACCATATATCTCCTAATGGTGCCTGGGCTTGTACTGGTTCTAGGTGGGTTCGCTTTGTCCCCTCTTGTTGACTTGCCTCTCATTTCTGCATTCCTCTCTACCCCTGAGAGGGTGAACCGGTGGAGTAAGCAGATTATCAAAAGTGAGATTACCTAATGGTAATGAGAGGTAGCGTGATATCGATTATTACTTCCGCTTTCCCACGGATCGCTCAAGCTCGCTCAGAGTCCACTTGGGGCCCTTCTCCCTGTCTTAGCCGCATTTATACTCCCATCTGGACCTCCGGCCCTGAGTGCGTTATGTATAGCTGATAACGCTTTGTTTGAGTGCTACCCCGGGCCCGGTAAAAAAGCTCCTTTTCCCCCCAGGGACTTCAAATGCAGGGTCTGCTAGATCCCTTGTTGCTTCTTTCTTACCGCCAACCACCATCCATATCTCCCCTTATGTCAGGTGTAACATATTGTACATAACTTATGTGCTCATTATAAGAGTTGTTGCAACAGTGGAAAAAAAAAATAAAAAAACTTTAAATCAGTCAATACATATTGCAGCTTGAGGCATCAGTCCCTTGAAGTGAAATATCCATATAGCTTTAAAGGTTAAATAATGGGTTACTTACCCTCCATTTCGGATTTAAAGTTTAGCCAAAATCTTACCCACCAATCTTCCTTACCACTGCTCCTTTTTTTCTTTTAGTCTCCTGGGGCTTCCACCTGTACTTGTCTTCTCTTTCCTGCAGCTGTTGCATTCAGTCTTTAGCTCCTGCTGGATGGGCAGTGTCACCCCCTTCACAGGCGTGTATCTTCATTGTGGATTTCTCCGCCTATCATCTGCAGGTTCCAGCACAAGATGGGGGAAGGCACGACAGGCCCGACCGAGCTCCTGGCCGTGGCAGCCCTTTGCTACTTCAGCTCGGGCGCGCCGCTCCCACCGCCTTCGCCCCTCACAGCTAGTTCACGGGGCCGGAAGGTAGGCTGGCCGGGGGACAAGAACCGCATACAACGCGCGGCACTACGGGATGAGGGGGCGGGATGCTAGCGTGCGGGCCGTGAGCTCGTAGCCTGCATCACGGCTGGAGGGACGCCGAGCTCCCCACTCTCAGCCAGTGGCGGCCCGTCCATAGGGGGCGCCTGGGCGCCGCCCCCCCCCCCCCTCCAGGCAGTCAAAAAAAAAAAATTTAATACTGGCCCTTTAAATATAAAAAAATGACAAAGAAAAAGTCCTTAAGTACGCTGTGTTCGGACGCCGGATACAGTGCGACGCCGGACACAGTGCACTTATGGGAAGCGCCACGTCTGTGCAGTCACGAGATTGCAGACGTGGCGCTGCATTTGCGGACGTTTAGCCCGCCTTGGGGCGCTTCCCCAATCGCCAAGTAGCATCCGCCCGGTGCTTGTACTACGGCCGGGCGGTTTGATTGTCATCTCTGTTTGATGTCACTTCCTGTTTTCTCTGTCTCATTGCGCCCAAGAGACAGAGGAAACAGGAAGCATGAGGACTGCAGACTGACTCTCCGGGCACTGGAATCTGGCTGGTGATCCCTCCATCCACACCAACAGCATGACAGAGCAGAGGACACAGAGAACGATGAGGATGGCCGGCCGGGGAAGGTAAGAACTTTTTTTCAGCTGCTCTAATGACCTCCTTCCCTCCCCCACCCACCCCACTCAAATTAAAGCCTCCATTCAGTGACTGATCACCTAGTGAAAATCCATTCCATCCCATAATGACAGCAACAAGTGCTTACAATCCGAGGTGTTGTCTCTGGCCAGGAGTGAGTGTCTGCAGCATGATGTCCTACACATGACTACACATATGTTTGGGCTGCTTTATGTGTATGTCATGTGTATGTCATGTGGAGGACATGTTATGTGTACGTCATGTGGAGGACATGTTATGTGTATGTCATGTGGAGGGCATGTCATGTGGAGGGCATGTTATGTGTATGTCATGTTATGTGTAGAAGAACATGCTATGTACAACATGTAATTCATGGCATGTCCTACATAAGATGTTCTACACACAGCTGGTTGCTTTTTGTGTGACACAGGCTGCATGTAAGGAGCGACTCCGCTGGGGACACCTGATGGCATCTGGTGGCAGGCGACACGCTCGGGGCTCCCACTGATTCTGCATTTTGGTGAGTTGAATGATTTCATTTTATATTACAATGTAATAATAGAAATAATGCGCTTCAATCATCCTGACACCATAACAACCATGGTGCCGGGATGATTGAAGTGCTAACACCAGGTGTTTGGAGTATCTTTATCTGCTGATTGTTAAACTTTCTAGAATACACATTTCTATTGTTGTGTAGGATCTGGGGCTGCTGTCCCTTCATTCCCCTCTCCCACTCCCTCCATCCCTCGTTCATCTCAGACGCTAACTACACCACCTTAGAGCCACGCCCACTACTTCGCTGAAACCACGCCCATTTTCACCAAGTGGGAGGGGTCAAAATAGAAGGGCGGGGTCCAGCGCCCCCCCATCCTAAAACTTCACCAGCCGCCACTGCTCTCAGCCAACACAGTCCGACCTCGCCCACATCCGGCTCCTCCCTCTCTCATCAAAGCATACGTTTGATTTAAAAACTGATATTTATAACAGAGTAAGCACTCCAAATGGGGTGGGTGCATCCTAAGCAGAGCAATCAAAACAATTAAAAACACTTGGAGAAAAGGAAGAGAGACGCACAGCAGGCATATGAGGGACATATCATGAACAAATAAAGCATATTCAAAATGGTGCGATAAATGTATCAAACAATGCGACTATGTTAAAAAATGCGATTATGTTAAAAAAATATTTATGTCCATCCTATCATTCAAACCATAGGGTTTTCTAGTATTGAGGGTATGTATCCACCACACTTCACGTTTGAGCAAAATACAATGAGTGTCACCTCCTCTTGGGGTTTTTTTAACGTGTTCAGCACCAAAAAAGGAAAAAGTGTCAAGATTACCATGATGGAATTCCCGGAAATGTTTTGACACATTTGAGATATTTTTAGCATTAACATTTGTGGTGTCATTCACATGTTCCCCCAAGAGGAGGTGACACTCATCGTATTTTGCTTTTACCTCAAAGGATCCGAGTTGCCAGCCATTTTCTGATTCAAGTACTGCATTTTGGGGCCTGAACGTCCTGGCTAGAGCACCGGTTCACAGTTCATAGATCATGATATTGGCAGTGGAGCTGGGGTATCATTTTGCTTCTCTATTTGCATACTGCTTTTAAGCTTTTGTAAAAAAAAAGAAGTGCTTTTATGAAATATGTGGTTTGGCACCTTTTAAAGTCCCTTTATCTTCCATTACAATTTATGCATACTTTTGGGATGCAGGAGCCCTTGATTTCCAGGTTGAGTGGTATAATTAAATAGTTGTGTTGCAGTCTAGTTGTGTGCTGGGGTGCATGTCCTCCACGTGTACAACCATGAGGTGTGGGAACACTCACTTTCTTTAATACATTACTGCCCGGTTTAGGTTGGTCCCCTTAGGCTGGCCATACACTAGTAGATTTTTGAATGAACAATTTCAGTATGTTCGATGACTTTATGAATGTCATTCAAAAGTACTTCAAAATTTAGTTTGCTTTTAAAATGTGATTCAGGAATGAATAGACTTTACCAAACGAAAAAAAAAAAAACACACACATTCACTGTTAGAAAATCATTCCAGAAAAAGTTTCTAGCATCAATTAGAACCCACGGTTAAAAACTTAGAAATGATTAGAAATCCTAACAAACGTTCTTAGATAAAAAAATAAATAAATTAAATTCTACTAGTGTATGGCCAGCTTTATATCTACTAAGGCACCATGAGTGTGGGATTTTGCCCATATACCTGACGAAGGGGTCCTGCGTGACTCCGAAACGTTGCACTCTTCTTGTGTTGTGATCATGCAATAAACTATCCGTTTGGACGCTACTTTGTGTTGAATGCATGGTGTGCTGGCAAATATATACTTTTTATCTGAGGTGTGAAGGTGCAGGATATGGGTTTGATCTAGGGTCTGAGGGCGCATGCATCTGGATGGATCTAAACAGCGAAGGTGCATGAATTGGGATGAAAACTAAATCTAACAAATGTTTTTACTGTATCTAAACCTAAAGAAAGGTTTGGGCTTTCCATAAACTCTAAGTACAGGTAAACTTTATGAAGTACCTGATGTCAGGCTTTGCTCCCTCACGTGATCAGCTGTAGTAATAGATATCAATCGGTACCAAAGAAATCCACAAGACCTTTATTTTTCAACTCCAATATTGCTTCCATCTTTAAAGGAAATCTTCCCTGACCTCTCATATGAATGTTTTTGTTTGTCAGGCATATGCAAGCATGATATTTCTCATCCACATAACTTATTACTATCACAACCCCAGGAATAATTTATTACTAGCAATCGCCACACGGTTTTATTCCCAAATGGGTATTTGTGTAAGAGTGACATAAGAAATGGAATCTCATTTTTACAGCAAAGCCCACAGGCTTATCAGAATACCAGGCTGAGCCTATACTTAGGCTTTGTTTATCTTCCCCCATAAAACTTATGATTCTGCCTTCATCGCACCGTAAATCTTCCCATTCTCCCAGTAATCCCAGCACAGGTAAAGTATGTAGGCACGATCACATGATGAAAAACACTGCAGGGAATTGTAAAGCTAAAGGGGGATTCTGCCTCCAAACAGGGACTGAATTATTAACTAAGTTTCCTTCTAAAATGTTTTTGACAGTTAAAGTGAGTGTATGTCCAAAGTTTTTTATTTTAGTGTATAGTGTAACACCCTCCTAGATAGGTTAGGTAAATTAATTTTTTGTGTCTCTCCTGTAATCAGTGGAGCAGCTTGTGATTGCTTTGGGCTGTTCAGGGCTCTGCAAGCTGCAGGTTTGATTGTATCCCCCTATTTTGTGGAGAATTCAGGAAAGTAGTGAGCTGGCAGAGTCAAACAAGCAGTCTGAATATTTATGTGTTTCCATCCAATCCCTGGGGGAAGGCTGCCCAGAAGGGATCTGAAGAGAAAATAATCTGGGGCAAGAGGAATGCCCCGTACACACGAGCGTGTGTATGCAAGCCAAGCTTGAGCGGAATTCCGTCGGAAAAACCATCTGAGATTTTTCCGACGGAATTCCGCTCAAGCTTGGCTTGCATACACACGGTCACACAGAAGTTCTCTGAACTTTCGAACGTCAAGAACGCGGTGACATACAACACTACGACAAGCCGAGAAAATTAAGTTTGGTGCTTCTGAGCATGCGTCGAATTGTTTCCGAGCATGCGTGATTTTTTTTGCACGTCCAAATTGCATACAGATGATAGCATTTGAGGATAGGAACTTTTCCTGACCGAAAAATAGAGAACATGCTCTCAATCTTTTGCTGGCTGGAATTCCGCCAGCAAAAGTCCGATGGCGCATACACACGGTCGCATTTTCCGACCAAATTGCTGGCGGCATTTCCGATCGTGTGTACGCGGCAGCAGCCATGTTCTTGTCTGGGAGGAGAAGTTCCCAGCCTGGAGGACTGCTGCTTTTGAAGGCAGTCCAGATGACATTTACCAGCAGCTCAATGAGGTCTTCTATCTGGGATTATGTTACGGAGACTTCGCCTCACTTCCTGTCTTGCAGACAACATTTTACCAGACAGAAAGTACAGAAAAATTTCTGTCTCTGCTGATGTTGGAGAGTTGCCCTTACTTCCTGTTTGATAAGCAGTGTCCTCAGAACAGGGAGTGAACCCCAGATAGCAATAAAAACTCAAAATATATTCTTTTTTTTAATATAGTTTTTATTTCGCTCTTAAGTAAAGCATGGTACAGCACAACAGAAAGTAGCCTGCCAAACATGGTGGAACAATAACAGTCATAAGGTACATAACAATAGGAGCAATAAAAAAGTCAATGCACCTCCGGAGCCATGTCATCTTGTACGTCTCCTAAACCATTAGAGATCCGATTACATGGAAAGCTGTAGTGCAAAACAAGGCCCCTGGAACATATAATGCATGACCACATAGTACTATTGCATAAGTGGGGGTACGACCCATGCAGGTTTAAGCCAAAAGAGCATTTTTTAACCTGAATTATAACAAACATAGGAATCAGGGAGAAATGAGCAAGAAAAAAGGGAAGGGATAGAAAGGGAGAAAGAAGGAAAAAAAAGAAAAAAAGGTAGGAGGGGTGGTTTATGGGGGGGACAGGGAATGGTGTCTAGAAAGCCGAAATACCCAGAGTAGATAACCATTACTAGGCTGGAGCCTGTATGCCCTGAGAGGACAGATGCATAGTCTTGTGAATATTGAAAGTCGTGCCAATAATATCACATTTTACGGAAATGTTCCTCTTTATGTTTCATAGCCGCTGTTAGACATTCCATATCATTAATCTCATTTACCACAGCTATCCATTGATCAACCGACGGAGGGTAGATGTTTCCATTTTTGTGGGATGCAAACCTTAGCAGCATCAATCAAGTAGATCAGGAGGGATTTCTTGCACTTAAGGCTTGAGAGTGGGGTGTTGTTTAGTAGGAATGTCTCAGAGAGCCTCTGCAGAGATACATCAGTAAGCTTATAAATCAACTGATATCTTCCCCAAAAGATTTTCTAACCCTTCCCCCCTCAATCCAAGACTAAGAAATGTAGTTTGTGTTGGATGAACACTTTAATGCCCTGTACACACGATCGGACATTCCGACAACAAAATCCATGGGTTTTTTTCCGACGGATGTTGGCTCAAACTTGTCTTGCATACGCACGGTCACACAAATCTTGTCGGAAATTCCGAACGTCAAGAACGTACGACAAGCCGAGAAAAAGGAAGTTCAATAGCCAGTGCGGCTCTTCTGCTTGCTTCCGAGCATGCGTGGAACTTTGTGCGTCGGAATTGTGTACACACGATCGGAATTTAGGACAACGGATTTTGTTGTTGGAAAATTTGAGATCCAGATCTCAAATTTTGTGTGACAGAAATTCCGATGGAAAATGTCCGATGGAGCCCACACACGGTCTGAATTTCCGACAACAAGCTCCCATCGAACATTTTTGGTCGGAAAATCTAACCGTGTGCGCGGGGCATTAGTGTGCATTCATATGGAAGATTAAAATCTGGGAGAATTGATGGGATTCCAACATTGATGATGTTTGCTGAATATTTTGAGTATAATAGATATTAGAAATTTGCATCCTACAAATGGGCTGCACCATTGCCCTTTTTGTTTTGTTTTTCTTTCCTGGAAATTGTGAGACGACGGGTAGATTAATATGTATGTGCCTAATGTGGATAGTAAACATCTATTATATTTACAGTCATTTTTTTTTTCTTAGTTTTAGGTACCCTTTTCAGCTTTTGTGTTTTGTCCGTGTCCATTACAGTACAGAGATTTCCCTTCTTCCCGAAATAGTGAAATAGTGACCAGGACAAATGGGGTACATTTCGCCAGTGGGGAAATATATTTAATATATGCAGCATATTTAAAAATAAAAACTAAAAATTGCACAATAACAATCAATTGTGTATGTGATTTCGCGCAAAACCTCTAAATGAACTTACTAATAATAAACAATGAAAGAATAAATAAACTTGGTGATAAAATTCCATAAGTATAAATCCACAATTAATAAAATTATCTATATATATGATTGTCCATAAGTGAATAAAAAACGTGACTTCAGTGCTGATCAATCAAGTGAAGTAAATAAATAAATAGGTAACATGAGCAAAATGTGACTTTAAAAGTGCACGTGCGTTGATAGGAGTTCTGGTGACTTTCGTGGTGTTGGATACCCACTAGGGGCTCCCAGAACTCTCACCTTGATGACACAATAAAAGTGCCTCTGTGAATCCTTTGGAACTGTACTCTTTCTGGTCCAATCGGTGCTGACGTTCTGATCCGTCTATGGGAAGGAGGCGCTCCCTCCGGTGCATGGACTCCACATAGGGTAATATCGTATGATCAAATACTTTTATTAAAAATATATCTGCTTACATTGAAGTAAAAGAGGTAGCGTTGAACAGCAGTAAAAACAGCGTGGTTGCAATCCCCGCTACGTCACTTCCGGTCCGCGCTATTGTGTATCCGGTTACGTCCTACGCGTTACGTCATATCACATGACTTCCCCAGGGTGCTCTGAGGAAGTCATGTGATATGACGTAAACCCATCAAAACTTGTCTGCTCCCATTGCTTCCTTCTTTGGAATTACATCTTTGGTCCCTGCCACTAAAATGTGAGCAAAGGGACAGGGTCCTCCAGGTGACGTCATTGACCATCATAGGTGTGCACAGCCTATTGCATTAGGGTGTGCACCCCAAAGCTCAAACACACATGTAGCCTCAGCTGGGAAGTGCTCTGTGCTGAACGGCTTTCTGTTCATTCCCAGACTGAAGCATATTAAACACTTTACTATGGTTCAGTTATAAACAAACACATTGAGTGATTGGCACCGATCACTCACTGTGTTCATTCAGAAAAGGAAGGGTCCTGTAAATTACATATTTACTGGCCCCTTCCCCTGCTCTCCATCCTGAAACATTTCCCTTTCTGCCTGATGCAGCAGCCGGCAGGAGAGTTGGGAAGCCAGGAGCTCTGTTGGGGGGGCAGGGCCCAGGCAGGAGTTCTATTTTAATAAAAAAGAGTGGAAAGGGTTTTCTCAATAGAGCGGAGCCTATTTCAATGCATTCCCAAAAATGCTTGCAAGCCTGCATATGACCAGACAGGGCTTTGGCACATATCGATGCACAGTACCTAATGCAGGACAAGATCTATATATAGGAGAATCACCAGAGCTTTCTCATATAAATCTCTCTGGATGAGTCAAGAGACACCAGATTATACTGCAATAAAGAGTTTAAACTGAGCTCCATACCTCTCCAATTAAAAGACATGAAACAACTTTAAGTTTTAAATCTCATCCTTTAACTCCTCTATTGAAATCATGTAATATATAATAACGGCATCCATTTTATTGAAGAATTCAGTTAAATTGTGGCTTAATTGTTACTGTATTTCGATCTAGCTCAAATAAATTCACCCAGATCTGTGTCATCCCACCACAGGGGTCACTGTGGCTGAATTTTCATAGGCTTGCAGAGCTCTTGCTGTAGACTTACCACTGCAACTTTGCTCTTGCTAGAGAGACTTGCCATGCAAATGTGCTAGAAATTGGAAAAGCGTCAACTAGAACTTGTGCTTCAGGTGCTCTGCAAGTGTACAACTTGCCAGTGAAATGTGCAGCAAGTTAACAAGACTTACAATTCAACACTGTCACACATTTGTGGCAGGTTATCCTGGCTATCTGTGTAGTACCTATCATGATGTAAGAGTTAGAATTTTAACCACAGGGTGACAACACCATAGAGTGATTTCACTAAAGAATGAAGAGCATTGTTACCCTAATAGAGGAAGAAAAATACCAGCTTTACTGACAGGTTCAACAGATAACAAAGCTATGCTATATAATGGGTATAAAAAAACAAAATCTGCTGTGTTAATTAGCAATTGGCTTGGGTTTGATTGTCAGTGTCAGGCCAATAAGCTGAAGTTGCACATACATAAATGGGTGGGGATGCTCATGACACCATAGAAACATACAGAAGGAGAGTGACAGCAGAAAAAGACCAAGCGGTTCATCGAGTTTTCCCCATTTTTTTAAATTAAAATCTTTTTTTACAATTGAATAATTTTATTTTAGTGAAATAAACTAGAGTGGGAAGCTTGCACACTTGTGTTTTACAAATAATATTAGCGAACCCTTGTTTTGTCACGTTTCTGGGGTTGTATTTGATATGCGCAAGATCACAAAAATTCTTAGAAGTTTAACCTTTATTAAAAGTATTGACAGATGCAGAAAGGATAACAAGAATACTTAACTAAAGATCCTGTTTCGCCACGGAGTCCCCCCATGATAGTGGGGCCAGATAATCAGACGCATGCCTAATGGCAGCTCTGCTATGAGACTAAAGTCTTACCAGTTTTGGCTGTGGTAATATAGATCTTGAATGTAGGAAATGGTCACCCCACCCTCAGAGCAGTATGACCTTCTAAGGAAAATGGCACGTTCCTGAAAGGAATAGTCAGCTTACAATTTACATTCCTATCACATGGGTCATCCAAAATAATCAAGAAAAACTGAATATTAGAGGCATTCTTATGTCTTGTATGGCCCATTAACCAAGTTTAGAATTCATTATTAGATATTGTGAGCCATAGAAAATATGCGATTTCCCTATCAACCCCATTTTACTTTTTAGTGCATACTATCTGCACTGAAGTTCATAAGGCCCCTAAAAGCTTCTGACCCTGTTGGTTCCAAGCCAGGTCCCTCCTCTGTGGTGATGATCTGTGAGCACGACCATCATCATCTCCTAGGAACCCATCTTGGTTTTGATGAATGGTCAGTTCATACATATAGTATGTATTTATAAATCCTTTTGCTGTTCAATTGAGGTTTGCGCTGATCCGATTTTGACTATCTAATACAAAATCATGTTTTGTAGATGATACTTACCTTTAAATATATTATGATTCATGTTACAGATACTTACCTCCCTGCAGCCCCTAAGGAAGCGGGTCTGTAGGCCTGAAAAATGCGTTGAGAACTCTTCATACTAACCAAGATGAGATCATGGAGATGCATTTGGCACTTATCTACAGTATATGTATAAGCTATGTATAGGGGATATTTAGGAGAGGTGTATGGTATAAATCATACATGGAGATTATGAACACTATTAATTGTAATTTTAATGACTTTGAATGTCTGTCTTTTTAAAATCTGCTTGTTTATTAATAAATATTTATGGGTTTTTCAATTACGGTTGTCAAATGTACAATGTACCTTAAAAGTCTCATATTTTCTGGTTAGATTTCTTTATCTTGCATGTCCCACACCTCTTGTGCTAGTTTGAGGTCATGTCCATGTGTTCTAGTTTGAGATCATTATTACAGGTACTTATATAGTACCATTCCTTTTAAAGGTTAGGTTTCTTTATCTTGCATGTCCCCGTGTTTTAGTTTGAGGTCAATTCCCCAAGTTCTAATTTGAGGTCATGTCTCTGTGTTCTAGATTGAGATCATTTTTCCATTGTTCTTGATCTTTATATTGAAAGTACTGCCCTCCTTATTCACACCCTTAATGTATTTAAAAGTTTCAATAATTTTCTGGTTAGCTTTCTTTATCTTGCATGTCCACGTGTTCTAGTTCGAGGTCGTGTCTCCATGTTCTGTTTTGAGGTCATGTCCCCATGTTCTAGTTTGAGGTCATGTCCCCGAATTCTAGTTTGAGGTCATGTCCCTGTGTTCTAGTTTGAGGTCATGTCCCTGTGTTCTAGTTTGAGGTCATGTCCCCGAATTCTAGTTTGAGGTCATGTCCCCGTGTTCTAGTTTGAGGTCATGTCCCTGTGTTCTAGTTTGAGGTCATGTCCCTGTGTTCTAGTTTGAGGTCATGTCCCTGTGTTCTAGTTTGAGGTCATGTCCCTGTGTTCTAGTTTGAGGTCATGTCCCTGTGTTCTAGTTTGAGGTCATGTCCCTGTGTTCTAGTTTGAGGTCATGTCCCTGTGTTCTAGTTTGAGGTCATGTCCCTGTATTCTAGTTTGAGGTCATGTCCCTGTGTTCTAGTTTGAGGTCATGTCCCTGTATTCTAGTTTGAGGTCAACTTTATTCACACCCTTTATGTATGTAAAGGTTTCAATCATTTTGTGGTTAGGTTTATTTATCTTGCATGTCCTTGTGTTCTAATTTGAGGTCATGTCCCCATGTTCTAGTTTGAGGTCATGTTCCTGTGTTCTAGTTTGAGGTAATGTCCTTGTGTTCTAATTTGAGGTCATGTCCCCGTTTTCTAGTTGGAGGTCATGTCCCCGTGTTCTAGATTGAGGGTTAAGGCAGTTCTGGAAAATAATGGTGGCCACACAAAATATTGACACTTTTGGCCCAATTTGGACATTTTTACTAAGGGGTGTACTAGCTTTTGTTGCCAGCGGTTTAGACATTAATGGCTGTGTGTTGAGTTATTTTGAGAGGACAGCAAATTTACACTGTTATACAAGCTGTACACTCACTACTTTACATTGTAGCAAAGTGTCATTTCTTCAGTGTTGTCACAAAGATATAATAAAATATTTACAAAAATGTGAGGGGTGTACTCACTTTTGTGAGATACTGTATATATAATTTTTTATTTTGTCTACTTTAACCCAAAGACTGCGTAGAAGGCAGAAGGCAGGGCAGTGGTAATGGAGTCTAACCACTTGCCGCCAAATCACGTACCTGTACATCATTTTAATTCAAGTGGTTGTAACGGAGTGAAGCCTGCAGCTGCAGGCCTCACTCTGGTACCATTGTTTAGCTCTCTTGTAGTGACAACAGATGCAGCTAAGCAGCCACTCGATTGTTATTACAAGCAGCAGAAAGGGATGCCCCCCCCCCTCCTGCCGCTGCTTGCCCAGTCTCTCCCGTCTCACCGGCCAGAAGCCCGAAGAAAGCCGGGATCGGTTTTGATCAGGTCTCGGATGTAGTAACCTTGAAGTGATGTCATGACATCATTTCCGATTTACTGGAGTCTTAAAGGCGCCACTTTTAACAAATCAAAAATATTCATAAACGCCGATCTTGGTGTTTTGAAAGCTTTCAAGTGCAAAGGAGGGATTTCGGGTCTTGTAGACCCCAGATCCCTGCATAAAGAGTACCTGTCATGTGCCCATTGCTGTCACAAGGGATGTTTACATGACAGCAATAAAAAAGATTAACTTTTTTTTTTTTTTTAAAGCAACAGTGTAAAAATAAAAAAAAATAAAGTAAAGTGCCCCGTCTCCCTGTGCTAGAGCACAAAGGTGAATGCGTGCGTCAATCCTGAACGCACGCAAAGATCATCTTTTATATTTTACAAAAAATTGGGTTATGAGTATTTTTTTTTTGCATTAAAATTTTAAAAAGTGTATTTTTAAAAACATTTTCCCCAAAAACTGCATTTGAAGAACCGCTGAACAAATACCGTATGACATTAAAAAATGGCAAAACCCACCATTTTATTCCCTAGGGCCTCTGCTTTAAAAAATATATATATATAATGTTTGGGAGTTCTAACTAATTTTCTAACTAAAAGAAAATGGCTAAAGAATTGCAGGACCTTGTCTCAGTTCCTATGATGGCCAACAGTATAGCAAAGGTGGCCAGATGACATCAGTATATTTATTGCTTTACAAATGCTTTGGCAGAAAAATATACCTTTTTTGTTTGCGGAAATTGGAACTGCCCTTGAAATACAGTTCACTCCACAGGCTACCTGGTAGAATCACACTGCAGGCCTTGCAGCCGGGCAGCTTTATTCTGCATTACGCCCTCCTCCTCGCTTATCGCAGGGTCATGTTTGATGGACAGGAGGCTCCCACATCTCCTGGCAAATCATAATACATTTAAACATCATCTAACAAGTGTCACCCGAGACAGCAGCTCACCAGCATCTCGCAGTCATCTCTGCTCAGTGTCACAGCGCTCTAATCGAGATGACACCAAGATTGTTCTATATATAACAAATAAAATCCGGAGCTCAAGAGCTGCAGTTCAGCATTCATAATGTGCTTCTGGAAGTGTTTGTCTCTGGAATTAAATGTTCAGATTTCAGATTTTATATTGTTCCGGATAATATTGCATCAACAAAACAGGAGATGTCAAAGCGTAGAGGGGAGCTGTCAGTTCTGAATGATCCAAACCAGGAGTCTCCAAACTCAGCACAAAAACCACATTGTTGTATACATTATACAAATATTCATAGGTGGAAAAAAAAATCAGGTTTATAAATCAATGAATAATGAGTAAATACATTTTACTTTTACTTTTTTTCCCCCTTTCTTAAATCAACAAAATATGATTCAGAACAGAAGAGAAAACTTCAGTAAAATAAAGCAAAGGCCCCCCCCCCCCCCACCACACACACATTTACATGCATCCTCCCCTACACCAGGGTCCCCATCAGAGCCCTCCTTACATCTGGGTCCCCATTAGAGCTCCCTAACGTCGGAGTCTGCCTTAGGAGTCCCCCTTTACATCAGTTTCCAGCAGTGTCCCTTTACATCCCCATCAAAGTTCCAGAGTCCCCATCAGAGCCCCCTCCCCTATACATCAGGGTTCCCATCAGAGCCCCCTTCAAATCTAGGTCCCCTTCAGAGCTCCCTTACATCAGAGTTCACCTTAAGAGTCCCTCTTTTCACATCGGTTTCCGTCAAAGTCTACCATTGTGTGTTTTACATCAGGGTACCCATCAAACCCCCCTTACATCAGCTTCCCCATAAGTGCCCCCCTCCCTATATCATAGTCCTCATCATAACCTTCCTTGCATTAGGGTCCCCATCAGAGCCCTCTTACATCAGAGTCCACCTTGGGAGTCCCCCCTTACATCAGAGGTCTCCCTTATATCAGGGTCCCCATCAGAGACCCTCTTACAGTAGATTCTCTAATAGTGGTCAACCCTAGCCTTGCTTACTATGTGACTGTAGTCAGTGTAGCAGCACTGCGGGAGCCAGGAGAAACTGCAGGTTCATCAGGGTCCACATACGACCCCCTTCTTACATCAGGATCCCCATCAGAGTGTCAGAAACCATGAAATCAGACCGAGACAGAAGTACAGTTAAATCACACTTGTTTAATAATAAAAGTAAAAAGAACAAACATAGTCAAAACATAGCCAAAGTTCAGTAACCGGAACGTATAGTCAGCCAAGCCAGAAGTCAGGGATCAATGTAGTGGAACAGCAAGCAGGATCTGGAGCCAGAGGGGATGTCAGCAAAGCAAGTCTTTAAACAGGAATGCAGGAGATAGTCTCTGTGATGTTGACCAAGGCAAAGGCAGAGATCCACTGGGCTGAACGGCTTAAGCAGGCAGGACTGACGAGCAGGATATAATCAACAGCTGAGTAACTGTGGAGAGATAGGAGCTGGCAATTAGCCAACAGCGGAGTGGCCAGCTCTGGGAAGGAAGGGCTGAACCCAGCCTGACACAGAGCTCCCCTCACGTCAGGGTCCCCATCATAACCCCCTTACATCAGGGTCCCCATCAGAGACACCTTACATCAGATTCAACCTTAGGTGTCCCTCTTTACATTTGTCTCCATCAGAGTCCCCCCTTATATCAGGGTCCTCTTCAGAGCCCCCCTTACATCAGAGCTCCCCTTATATCAGGGTCCTCATCAGAGCCCCCCTTACAGCAGATTCCCTAATGGTGGTCAACCCTAGCCATGCTTACAATGTGGCTGTAGTCAATGTAGCAGCATGGCAGGAGCCAGGAGAAATTGCAGGTACATCAGGGTCCACATAAGACCCCTTCTTACATCAGAAACCCCATCAGAGCTCCTCTCATGTCAGGGTCCCCATCATAACCCCCCTTACATCAGGGTCCCCATCAGAGCCCTGCTTACATCAGAGCTCCCCTTATACCAGGATCCCCATCAGAGGCCCCTTACAGCAGATTCCTTATTAGTGATCAACCCTAGCCTTGCTTACAATGTGGCTGTAGTCAGTGTAGCAGCACGGTGGGAGCCAGGAGACAGGGCATGTATGGATGGCGGAAGTTCCTCCATCCTGGGACATGTTCTTCATAATTTGCAAAGATGCCAGCAGTCCTAGCAACCAAATGACGGAGAAAGACAAGACTGGATGCAATCCTGTTTTGACGCACTGGCCATAGTTTGTAGTTTGTAGATTGAGGAATTTCGGTCAAAGGCTGGAAGCATCTGTCCCAACTTTCAGGTTGACAGTTAAGATCCTAAAAGTGGGTCTATCTCTTTTACAATCTATCCAAACCTATGAAATAAAGTTTTGGCTACTTTACCTGCTTCTGCCTTGTAGATAGTAAGACAGGACATACCAAATGACTTGCTGAAATTCAGGGAATGGATGTGCATGGTTGGTCACATGATCGGTCCTGAGTTGTAGTGCATCATCTCACTTTATACAGAACCAAGAGATGTAAGGATCTGCAATACATTTTGCGAAATGCTTTGCAATGTACACTATATTGTCAAAAGTATTGGGACACCTACCTTTACACACACATGAACTTTAATGGCATTCCAGTCTTAGTTTGTAGGATTCAATATTGAATTGGCCCACCCTTTACACCTATAACAGCTTCAACTCTTCTGGGAAGGCTGTCCACAAGGTTTAGGAGTGTGTCTATGGGAAGGTTTGACCGTTCTTCCAGAAGCGCAGTTTTGAGGTCAGGCACTAGGGTTGCCACCTCATCCCTTTAAACCCGAACACATATGAATGTCACAGGCTCTGAGGCTAATTTAAAGCAGATAAGGCACCAAGTGGGTTTCATTTCCACCTTAAAGCGGGGGTTCACCCACACCGCCAAAAAAAAAAAATATTAAAAGCCAGCAGCTACAAATACTGCAGCTGCTGACTTTTAATACATTGCCACTTACCTGTCCCGGGGTCCAGCGATGTCGGCAGGGGACGCCGAGAACCCGCTCGGTTCTCGGCAGCTGCCGCCGCCGCCATCCTAGGTGAGGGAATCAGGAAGTGAAGCGTTGCGGCTTCACTTCCCGGTTCCCTACTGCGCATGCGCGAGTCGCGCTGCGCGTCCCTAGTGGTCCCCGCTCTCTGCTGGGAGCTGTGTGTTCCCAGCAGACAGCGCGGTCGGGACGGGAAGAGGCATAGACTCCTATGGGAGTCTATGCTGGAAGTGGGTGCAAATACCTGTCTTTGACAGGTATCTGCACCCCCCTCCCCCCTGAAAGGTGCCAAATGTGACACCGGAGGGGGGGAGGGTTCAGAAAAGCGGAAGTTCCATTTTTGTGTGGAACTCCGCTTTAATCAGCGTCAGAACCTGTGTAATTAATATGTGTTCGGTTTTAAAGGGATGAGGTGGCAACTCTATCAGGCACTGATGTTGGACAAAAAGGTCTGGCCCGCAGTCTCTGTTCTAATTCATCCCAAAGGTGTTCTATCGGGTTTATGTCAGGACTCAAAATTTAAAAGGAAAACATGCGAGGGAGAACAAGTGAAGTACAAGGAGCTGAATTTTGGAACTCCTTGCCTCTGAAACTGAGACTTGAGAATGACTTTTTGAAATTCCGAAAGAAATTGAAAACCGTACAAGCTTTTGGAGTCACCTAATTTTAATTTGGGGTGTGATGGACAGACTCCCTGGCTTTTATTTTGAATGTTGTCATGCTGGTTTGCTGGTTCTCTTAAGATCTTTTAATGTCAATGTCCTTTTGTTTTGCGCATCGAGGCCTTTGGGTAAGACTGCGTAGGTTAAGCATTTTAATAAATAAATAAATAAATGCCAGTCAAGTTCCTTCACCCCAAACCCGCTCATCCATGTCTTTATGGACCTTCCTTTGTGCACTGGTCCAAATCATTTGGTGGAGGGGGAATTATGATGTGGGATTATTTTTCAGGAGCCCTTAGTTCCAGCAAAGGGAACTCTTAAGGCGTCAAATTTTGGAAAATTTCATGCTCCATGTTTTAATGGGAACAGTTTGGGGTTGGCCCCTCCTATTCCAACATGACTGCGCACCAGTGCACAAAGCAGGGTCCATAAAGACATGGATGAGCGAGTTTGGGGTGGAGGAAATTGACTGGCCTGCACAAAGTTCTGACCTCAACCCGATAGAACACCTTTGGGATAAATTAGAGAGGAGACTGCGAGCCAGGCCTTCTTGTCCAACATCAGTGCCTGACCTCACAAATGCGCTTCTGGAAGAATGGTCAAACATTCCCATAGACACACTCCTAAACCTTGTGGACGGCCTTCCCAGAAGAGTTGAAGCTGTTATAGCTGCAAAGGGTGGGCCAACTCAATATTGAACCCTACGGACTAATGCCCCGTACACACGGTCGGACTTTGTTCGGACATTCCGACAACAAAATCCTAGGATTTTTTCAGACGGATGTTGGCTCAAACTTGTCTTGCATACACACGGTCACACAAAGTTGTCGGAAAATCCGATCATTCTGAACGCGGTGACGTAAAACACGTATGTCGGGACTATAAACGGAGCAGTGGCCAATAGCTTTCATCTCTTTATTTATTCTGAGCATGCGTGGCACTTTGTCCGTCGGATTTGTGTACACATGATCAGAATTTCCGACAACGGATTTTGTTGTCGGAAAATTTTATCTCCTGCTCTCAAACTTTGTGTGTCGGAAAATCCGATGGAAAATGTGTGATGGAGCCTACACACGGTCGGAATTTCTGACAACAAGGTCCTATCACACATTTTCCGTCGGAAAATCCGACCGTGTGTACGGGGCATAAGACTGGGGTGCGATTAAAGTTCATGTGCGTGTAAAGGCAGGCGTCCCAATACTTTTGACAATATAGTGTATATAGGTAGTCTGGGAGGAAGTATATTTTTTTTGTTGGAGTTTTTCTTTAGTAATTCTCAATTTTAAATAACATACTATGGCCGAAATGTGTTTTTTTTTCCCTATATGCCTGGAGATTATCTTTATAAAAAAAATGGAATTAAGGGGTGGTCGCTTGTCAGAATAGAAAATATAAAAGCCTTAACCACTCAATCTTCATCACAGCGCTAAATAAAATGAGGAGAAATAACAGAACATTCCAGAAATACTAGATGTTACAGTACTTTGCAATCTGCTTGTTTTGTGTGTTATGGAACTTGGTTACCGTGGCAACACTGAGCAGCTCAGTCTGTTTCCTATTTTAAAATGGCAAGGTATTGAGTTACTAAAATGATGTAGGCATCTCCATTCAAACTCATATACCCTTCCCTTCTGAAAAGGACCCTGAATTGGGGTAATTTAAGAAAAAAAGCAGTAATGGGGCGTACACACGGTCGGACTTTTCACCTACAGAAATCCGACGGACGCCGCCGGATTTGGACAATCCGACCGTGTGTGGTCTCCATCGGACTTCCGACAGACCGTTTCGGTCGGAAATCCGACGTACTTTAGATTTGAAACTTGCTTCAAATCTTTACGTCGTAACTCCGCCGGACCCAGTTCCTGACGGAAAGCCCGTTCGTCTGTATGCTGGTCCGACGAACCAGATACGACGGAGAAGCAGGGTACTGCATCTCGCGCTCGCTGCAATAGGAAAAACAAATTTTCCTATTGCGGCGAGCGCGGGGGGCATCCCAAGCCCTTAGGTCTGGTATGGAACTTTAAGGGGAACCCCCTACGCCGAAAAACCAACTCGGTGACCACCCCCCTAAAACGTCACAGTCCCAGCATGCCCAGGGACTGTGACATCATAAGGGGACGGGGTCTCCGCCTATATAAGTCACAACGGAGCCCTCAGAGACCAGTCCAGCCGGAGAGAGCGTCGTGTCAACATCTGGGGAAGAGAAGAGAAGACAAGAAGCCCAGAAGTCCGCTGGCAAGAGAGCTACCTGAAGACAGCGGAGGAGCCGGCCGAAGAATTGGAACACCGGGAGAAGAGGCCGGAGAGAGCGGAGAAGAACCAACCGGACGCCGGGAGAAGATGAACCGGAGGGACCCCCGAAGCCGGAAGAAGACCCCCGAAGCCGGATGAAGATCCCCCCCTGGAGCTGTTTAATAAATTATTTTAAAAACCTGTGTAGTGTTTTATTATTGACACTTTTTCCCTAGCTGAATGGGTAGGGGTACCATGTACCCCATACTCATTCACATAGGGTGGGGGGGCCGGGATCTGGGGGCCCTCTTATTATAGGGGGCTCCCGGATTCCGATAAGCCCCCCGCCCGCAGACCCCGACAACCAACGGCCAGGGTTGTCGGGAAGAGGCCCTTGTCCTCATCAACATGGGGACAAGGTGCTTTGTGGTGGGGGGGCACCGCAGGGCGCCCCCTCCCCCAAAGCACCCGCCCATGTTGAGGGCATGCGGCCTGGTACGGTTCAGGAGGGGGGCGCTCACTCGTCCCCACCCCCTTTCCTGGCCGGCCGGGCTGCGTGCTCGGATCGGGGTCTGGTATGGATTTTGGGGGGACCCCCACACCGGTTTTTCGGGGTAGGGGGTTCTCCTTTAAGTTCCATACCAGACCTAAGGGCCTGGGATGCCTGCGACGGGGCTCGCAAGGTTTCAATCTCGCCGATAAAAGCGGCGAGATTGACTTCCTTTTCTAGTCCCGTCGTACCCGAGTCACGTTCAAAATGAACGGACTTATCCGTGTGTGGGAAAGTCCGTTCATTCTGAAAATCCGTCGGGAAGACCGGATTCCGGAAAGTCCGGTCGTGTGTAGGCAAGTCCGTCCGTTCAGAAAGTCTGGCGGTAGTCCGCCGGAAGTCTGGCGGCCAGTACGTCGGACCTAGCTTCCCAGAAAGTCCGACCGTGTGTACACGGCATTACAGTTCAGTAACCCATAGCAACAATTATTGTATAATGAGCTAACGGTGGCACACTGAATTCTGGTTGGCCACTATGGGGGAGATTTACTGAAACTGGAGTGTGTAAAATCTGGTGCAGCTGTGCATAGCAACCAAGCTCTCCAGTTTTAGTAAATCATCCCCTATGAGTTACTGTACTTTTTATATCACCCTTCCCATTTGACCAGCGTTGGGCTATTTGTACTATGGCCATCTGAGCTCTTCTGGTGCCCCTGGTTGTGCCTGGTGCGGCCTGATTAACCACTTTAACCCTCAGAAGATTTTACCCGCTTCCTGACCAGAGCATTTTTTTGCGATTCGGCACTGCGTCGATTTAACTGACAATTGCGCGGTCGTGCGCCGCTGTACCCAAACAAACTTGATGTCCTTTTCCCCCCACAAATAAAGCTTTCTTTTGGTGGTATTTGATCACCTCTGCGGTTTTTATTTTTTGCGCTATAAACAAAAAAAAGAGCGACAATTTTGAAAAAAAAGCAATATTTTTTACATTTTGCTATAATAAATATCCCCAAAAAATATATAAAAAAACAAATTTCTTTCTCAGTTTAGGCCGATATGTATTCTTCTACATATTTTTGGTAAAAAAAAAACATAATAAGTGTATATTGATTGGTTTGCGCAAAACTTATAACGTCTACAAAATAGGGGATAGATTATGGCATTTTTATTATCTATTTTGTTTTTTTATTAGTAATGGCGGTGATCTGAGATTTCTATCGGAACTACAACATTGCAGCGGACAAATCGAACACTTTTGACACTATTTTGGGTCCACTGACATTTATACTGGGATCAGAGCTAAAAATAGCCACTGATTACTGTGTAAATGTCACTGGCAGGGAAGGGGTAAACACTAGGGGGCGATCAAGGTGTTAAATGTGTTCCCTCAGCGTGTTCTAACTGTAGGGGGGATGGGCTACCTAGGAAATGACAGAGATTACTGCTCCTGATTAGGAATGAGCCCACGGTTCGAGTCGATCGTAAGGTCGACTCGAACATCAGGTGTTCGATTGATCTAAAACAAACCAAACATATGGGGCTTTCCTGGAAAATTTGAGCGCCCTGCAGAACGCCCCATAATGCACTGCGAGATCGCAGTGGATTGCTGTATGATGATTGGTCAAGCCATGCACGTGACCTGCATGCTTTGGTCAATCACAGTGCACTCTGCTGAGAGAGCCATAATTGGCTAAAGGCTGCTTACAGAGCGGCCGTGTGTAGTGTTGTTGGCGTGGACAGAGAGATAGCATGATTTAGATTAAGCAGGCAGGTTATTCAGTTAGTGGCAGTGTATTTGATATATATATCTATATATAGATATATATATACAGTCTAGTATATATATAAATATTCTGCATTTAGTGTAGCCTATATCTACAGTGCATTCTGTGGTGTACAGTTGCTAATACAGTGCAGGCGGTGCATACTTATCAACAGTCCCGATTTTTCCGGGACAATCCCGATTTTGGGATCCTCGTCCCGATCCGAGCTCGTCCCGATTAAATTCCCAGGATTTTGCCTTTGTCCCTGGAAAATCGGGAATGTTTTAGGCAAAAACGGATGGCGGGCTACAAAAAGATGGCCACCGGCTGTGGTGGTGGGGTTATGGTACGGGCAGGTGTTTGCTATGGACAATGAACACAGGCGCATTTTATTGATTGCATTTTAAATGCACAGAGATACCGTGACGAGATCCTGAGGCCCATTGTTGTGCCATTCATCCACAACCATCACCTCATGTTGCAGCATGATAATGTACGGAGCCATGGTGCAAGGATCTGTACACAATTCCTGGAAGCTGAAAACATCCCAGTTCTTGCATGGCCAGCATACTCACCTGACATGTCACCCATTGAGCATGTTTGGGATGCTCTGGATCGGCGTATACAACAGTTCCTGCCAATGTCCAGCAACTTCGCACAGCCATTGAAGAGGAATGGACCAACATTCCACAGGCCACAATCAACAACCTGATCGACTCTATGCCAAGGAGATGTGCTGCACTGCGTGAGGCAAATGGTGGTCACACCAGATACTGACTGGTTTTTGGACCCCCCCCAATACAGTAAAACTGCACATTTTAGAGTGGCCTTTTATTGTGGCCAACCTAAGGCACACCTGTGCAATAATCATGCTGTCTAATCAGCATCATGATATGCCTAACCTGTGAGGTGGATGGATTATCTCGGCAAAGGAGAAGTGCTCACTAACACAGATTTAGACAGATTTGCGAACAATCTTTGAGAGAAATAGGCCTTTTGTGTACATAGAAAAAGTCGTAGATCTTTAAGTTCAGCTCATGATAAATAGGGGCAAACACAAAAGTGTTGCATTTCTAATTTTGCTCAGTGTGTGTATATAAATATATATTTACAGTGGCGGCCTGTAATGCAGGGTGCACGGGCGCCCTTCATTATCTTCATGCGGGGGCGCCGGACGCATGGATTCCAATGTTTTTGTTTTTTTAGAAGCACATAATTAGAGCCAGAGGCTCTAATAGGCTTCAAAAAAGGGTGGGCTCGGGGCGCAGAGCACTGTGCCCCAAGTCCACACAGTTGTGTGACAATAGCGAATTCATATTTGCTATTGTCTTCCTGATTCTCCTCCCGGCCAATCAGGAAGCGGATATAGATACTAGAAAAACTATGGAATGGATTTTATAGGCACACAAGTAGATTTTCTAAAAATGATTGTAAGTTGGTTTATTGAGTACAAAATTCGAATACTAGAAACAACAAATACATGTAAAGGCATATAAAATTCAGTAGAATTAATAATATATATCCCGCACGCAACCTTAGCCCCACTTCATACAATACATAGAGCCGGTAATATAACCAGCAGTGTGGAAATTAAATTCCCGTAGTGGTGATTCTGTTGAAGGTGTGAGCAAGCAAACTTGCAGGTCAGGTTGTGAGTCCGGGTATACATGAACTTTTAGTTGCTCAACATGTTGCGCCTGGGAGCACGCTTCCTCAGGAGCACATAAAATTATTTTTAGTATTCAGTACTCAGCCTTTTCACCCAGCTTCAGAGAGAGAAAGAGCCTCCAGGCTCCAGGACTCAGATCAGAACTTTTTTAAATTCTGAGAGATAAGGCTGCAATATTTTTACAATTGCACCGTGGAGTGTCAGCTTACATTCTAACATGTTTCAGGTACTGGAGCCTGGAGCCCACGGCAGGAATTCTGATGTGTTTTTTTTTTTTTTTTTTTTTAGAAGCACATGATTAGAGCCAGAGGCTCTAATAGGCTTCAAAAAAGGGTGGGCTCGGGGCGCAGAGCACACAGTTGTGTGACAATAGCGAATTCATATTTGCTATTGTCTTCCTGATTCTCCTCCCTGCCAATCAGGGAGCGGATCCTGAGACCCGTCACCCGATTAGCCGAGAGGGGAAGCGATCCTATTGGCTGTCGAGGAGGGAGGAGACGCAGGGGAAGCCGCCGTGAAGCACCAGGAGGAGGAGACGCAGGGTGAAGCCGTCGCCCGGAGGATGCGCTACCCGGGACATAGATGGGGTAAATGCGGGGACCATCCGACTTTCTGACTAGGGGGGTGCCTGTGACCCGACCGACCCCACCCCCCAAAAAAAGATATACCACCAGCCCCCACTGTGTGTGTGTATATATATATATATATATATATATATATATATATATATATATATATATATATATATACATACATATACATATACAGGGGTGGACTGACAACTCATGGGACCCCCGGGCAATCAGAGATTATGGGGCAACACAGTATACACACACACACACACACAGTATACACACACACACACACACAGTATACACACACACACACACACAGTATACACACACACACACACACACACACACACACACAGTATACACACACACACGCAGTATACACACACACACACAGTATAAAATCACATAGTATATACATACATGTACACACAGTATACACAGACATGTTTCTATTGGCTGAGAAGGTACTGGAGAGGTGGGGCAGCTATAATCTCTGGATTTTTAGACCAAAAGGATGTTGGTAAGGGACATTTCAGAGACAGATGTAAAAAAAAACCACAGATTTATACATACTGTCCCTGGTCTTACTGAGGCTGGCAACCCTGATGGGGCCCCCTAGTGGCACGGGGCCCTCGGGCAATGCCTGAGTGCCCGAATGGTCAGTCCGCCCCTGTATATATATATATATATATATATATGTACGCATGCATGTGTGTTTGAGTTTTGGGGTGCAGGCCCTAATGCAATAGGCTGACAGTGGGGTCGATTTACTAAAACTGGAGAGTGCAAAAATCTGGTGCAGCTGTGCATGATAGCCAATCAACTGGAAGGTGATTGGTTTCTATGCAGAGCTGTGCCAGATTCTGCACTGGCCAGTTTTAGTAAATCAACCCCAGTGTTCTTGTTTTGTGGAGAACATATAAAAAAAAAAGCTTGTCTATACATATTGCATTGGATTATTTAATTAAACACTTTGATATCTGATGGTCAGGTTGAGAATGCATCAAACATTATGATCAATCCCCCTTGGCAATATTATTTACAAGCTCTTAATGGATTTTGCAAACAAGCTGACAAAGAGATAAATCTCTTCTGTTTAATGTCCTCCGGGAGCTTTAAATCCCTGATACACTACTGTAGACCTTTGTACCATTTGACCGCAATCATGTACAATCTATGCGGTCAAATCTCTTCCAAATGTTACTTTATGGGCATGGAGCCCTGCCGGCTGAACCACAACAATCAGTTATGTATAAGGCGCATGCTAAATAACCGTGGATGAGAAAGGATGGAGAAACGCTTCAGTGGCAAAGTTCAATGACTATATGATGAAATGACATCGGGAAATAGATTTCATTATTGCTTTATTGGCTTCAAAAACCGGTAGAAATTATTAATAGAAAAATCATCAGCGTACCGTTGCCGTAGGTGAAAGACAAAATTGGATTCAGTCTTAAAGCGGTTGTAAACCCCATACCTTTACCCAGTGAAGTGACTAGCCTCAGGTGATACACAGAGATTACACAAATCCGCCGACATACGTTATACCTATTTATCTGCAGCCCTCTCTAAAGCACACATTTTACACCTTATTTTTGGGCTCTAGTGGGCAGGGGGGGGCGGGGATCTGACATCACACACTGCAGAAGCACAAAGCAGGGAGCTGAGTGTAATCTGTGACCTGAGTGGAGAGAAAGGACACACACCCTCTACAAAGTCTCATAAGGCAACATGCACAGCTGAGGCTTTCAATCACCTTCCGTGTGCCAGGGAGGGGGCAGGGCCATCCCACTGGGGTTCCCTGCTGTCAGCATAACCTGTCGAAGTGACTCGTGCAGATAGCAGAGGAAAGAGAGAGCAGGCAGGAACCACACTAGCATACCTCCCAACTTTTTGAGATGGGAACGAGACACCTATCAGCAAAAGTATGTAAGCATAGGGCAGTGATGGCGAACCTTGGCGCCCCAGATGTTTTGGAACCACATTTATCATGATTCTCATGCACTCTGCAGTGTAGGTGAGCATCATTTGAAATGTAGTTCTAAAACATCTGGGGTGCCAAGGTTCACCATCATTGGCATAGGACACACCCCCTGCCACGCCCCCCTTAAAGGAAAATTATAAAAAAAAAGATTAGTTAAACACACAAGTGCTTTTTTTTAACACTACTGTTCCTTCATACTGGCCTTTCACATTAATAAATGCAGCAATTTAGAAATCAGATGAAAGGTTTAGCACTGGGAAACACTTTTTGAAAAATAAAAAGTGCATTTTATATACAACTATATAGAACAGACTAAAATGAGGGACAAATGAGGAGGAAAGAGGGACAGAGGGGCCTCCAAATCATGGACAGTCCCTCAAAATCAGGGACAGTTGGGAGCTATGCACTAAGTTCTTTGGATTGAGGCTAGTATAGAGGGATATGCTTTGTTCATTTTTTTTTTCATTTCAGAGGTTTACAAAAATTTTAAAACTGAACTCCAGGTATGATTTTTATTGCATAGTTACATTAGGCCAGCCTAGTCCATCACGCTGTATGGGCCACTGACCATCACTGTAGCCCTATTATAGTGACCTTCTGGATCCTGCGCCAGCTCCACCACTATTCACAGAATATCCTCAATTGCTTTCAATTAATACAAGTCATTTACTGATAGGATGAGATGGAGATGTAATGTTACCACTCCTTCTCTCCGCCTTGTCAATTCAGAGGACACCTTGTATTCAATTTAAATAAAATACAAGGCATTTTGTGAATGGCGGCCCCAAGCAAGTGAGCCTCTGTGGTCACTATGTAGTGGGACGGCTGCTCCAGACCCAGAAGATCACAGCGATCACTGTAGTAGTGGTGACTGCTTCTGTATTGTAAGCTTCCACAGTGGTTCCTCTGGTATAAGCCATGCATACTTACATTGGTTCAGCTTTAAAGTTCTCCTCCAGAGATAAATAAAATACTTAAAGCGGAGTTCCACCCAAAAGCGGAACTTCCGCCTCAATGACTCCTGACCCCCTGACATGCTACATTTGGCATGTCTTTTTTTTTTGGGGGGGGGGGGGGGAGCGGGTACCAGAAGTCTCAGAAAACGTACCTGCGCTCTTGAGCGCCTGTGGCATAAGACTAAGACCCAGGAAGACATCACACAATATAAATCTGCCCTCCTAAAATACTACTCCTGCCTTCACACTGCCAAACAGACCTACTTTATCACACTCATTAACACCTTCTCATCCAGTCCATGTCAACTCTTCTCTACCTTCAACACTCTACTCTGTCCTCCACTGCCTCCACCCACCAACTCACTCACTGCCCAGGAGATTGCCAATCACTTCAAAACTAAGATTGATACAATTCATGAGGAGATCACCAATGCGCAAAAACCTCCCCCATGCAACACCCCATGTCCACAGACACAATCATTACTTCCCTCATTCAACCCTGCTACTATTACTGAGGTTGCTAAACTTTTATCTAGCACTCATCTAACCACTTGCCCCCTGGATCCTGTTCCCTCGCAAATGCTACGCTCACCCTCTGACTCGATTCTACACTCTCTAACTCACATTTTCAACCTCTCCCTCTCTTGTGGCATCTTCCCAAACTCTCTAAAACATGCGCTAGTCATCCCCATGCTAAAAAAGCCCTCACTGGATCCCACTAATCTCAACAACTTACGTCCCATCTCCTTACTCTCCTTCTCCTCCAAACTTCTTGAAAGACTGGTCTACAACCGACTAAGCGACCATCTGACCATGAATAAACTTCTAGATCCCCTCCAGTCCGGTTTTCGCCGTCAACACTCCACGGAAACTGCTCTCCTTAAACTCTCAAATGATCTACTAATGGCTAAAGCCAATGGACACTATTCTGTACTACTTCTCCTGGATCTCTCTGCTGCCTTTGACACAGTGGACCACCCCCTCCTCCTCAAAAAACTCCACTCCTTCGGTCTCCGTGACTGTACTCTTCGCTGGTTCTCATCCTACCTATCACACCGCTCCTTCAGTGTCACTTACAACTCTACTTCCTCCTCTCCTCTTCCTTTTTCCGTTGGGGTCCCCCAAGGTTCTGTTCTTGGACCTCTCCTTTTCTCAATCTACACCACCTCCTTAGGTCAGTTGATTGCCTCCCACGGCTTTAAATATCATCTCTACGCTGATGACACCCAAATCTATCTCTCCACCCCCCAGCTCTCTCCATCTGTCTCCTCACACATTACCAAATAACTAGCAGACATATCAGCCTGGATGCCACATCACTTTCTCAAACTCAACCTATCCAAAACCGAGCTCATGATATTTCCTCCCTCAGGTGCCACTTCCCCTGATCTCCCTGTCAAGATCAACGGCTCAACTATCAACCCATCTCCCCACGCCAAGGTCCTAGGTGTAATCCTGGACCCTGAACTAACCTTTCGACCCCACATTCTATCACTATCCAAAGCTTGCCGCCTCAATCTCCGCAACATCTCCAAGATACGCCCCTTCCTAACCAATGACACCACAAAGCTTCTAATCCACTCCCTGGTCATCTCTCGCCTCGATTACTGCAACTCCCTCCTCATTGGTTTACCTCTAAATAGGCTATCCCCACTTCAGTCCATCATGAATGCTGCTGCCAGGCTCATCCACCACACAAACAGCTCAGCGTCTGCTACACCCCTCTGCCAATCTCTCCATTGGCTACCACTCAGTCACCGAATTAAATTCAAGATACTAACTATAACTTACAAAGCCATCCACAACCTGGCCCCCAGCTACATCTCTAACCTGGTCACAAAATACCAACCTAATCGTTCTCTTCGCTCCTCCCAAGACCTCCTGCTCTCAAACTCCCTTGTCACCTCATCCCATGCTCGCCTTCAGGACTTCTCCAGAGCCTCCCCCATCCTCTGGAATGCTCTACCCCAATCTATCCGATTTTCTCCTATTTTATCCACTTTCAGACGATCCCTGAAAACTCATCTCTTCAGAGAAGCCTATCTGGCCCCCACCTAACAACTGTACATTTATCTTCTCAATCAGCACATCACCCACAGTTATTACCTCTTGTATCTCTTGACCTTCCCTCTTAGATTGTAAGCTCTAAGGAGCAGGGCCCTCTGATTCCTACTGTATTAAAGTGTATTGTATTTGTACTGTTTACCCTCAAGTTGTAAAGCGCTACGTAAACTGTTGGCGCTATATAAATACTGTATAATAATAATAATAATTTTGACAGGTACCCAGCTCCCATTTCTAGTCATGGCGCCACAGCACCGAGCGGAAGTTCTCCTCTCCCCCCTCCCTCCCTGCAATCTTTGGGGACACGTCACAGGTCCCAGAAGATTGCCCTGCCATTAAGAACATGCAGCGCGGCTCAGTGCGCACCCGGCTGTGAAGCTGCAAGCTGTCACAGCCAGGTGCCCACACTTGCAATGCCGGCACCGCAGAGAGGAGGGAAGCGAGGCTTCGGGCGGCCGCATCGCTGGACCGTGGGACAGGTGAGTGTCTGTTTATTAAAAGTCAGCAGCTACACTTTGTGTAGCTGCTGACTTTTAATGGACGCAGAAATGGGTGGAACTCCGCTTTACCATTTCCCATCCCAGTTGATGCAGAATACAATGCTCATTTTACTCAGGGATGATTTAATACAGAGGAATACCAACCTTACACCATAGTTCTCAACCAGGAGCCCATTCCTTCACCCCCCAGCACTGGAATATGGGCAGGCAGTCCTACACCATCACATACAATGATGGCCCATGGTGGCTACTGGTCTTGCATTGTCAGTGATATAGCCAGTGAGAGGGGTGGTGACAAATCTAGCAAGAAGAACGGCTACAGGGGACACCCCAACTGGAATTGCTGGGGAAGAGGGGCACGGGACCGTGTGGTGTGGTTGTTGTGACATGAAATATAAACAGACGATATCTCCCTATAGTGTGTACTTGTCTCAATCCAGAGTAGTAAGTGTCGTTTTTGTCTGCTGACTTATTACTCTGTTATCTGTTGAGTCACTTCTGACAAGTTTTCCTGAAACCAAGAGGTAGAAAGGTGACAGGGGAGGGAGATCCAGCACACAGCCTGTGACTGACAGCCTCAGCTTCTGTTTGAGGGGGGGGTTGTGTCCCTTCCCTCTAATCAGCTCTCACAGCTCTTACATACTGTGGAACCTCGGATTGCGAGTAACGTGGTTAACATGCGTTTCGCAATACGAGCACTGTATTTTTAAAAATTGTAACTCGGTTTGCGAGTGTTGTCTCACAAAACAAGCAGGATTCAGGCTAAAGCATATGCAGTACCGCATTTTGCCTGAGGTGGGGGGGGGGGCGCCAGAGCAGAGCAGCGCCGGGAGGACATGCAAACTCCAGGCAGGTAGTGTCAGTGGTTGGGATTCGAACCAGCGACCCTTTTTACTGCTAGGCGTTCAGAAATGCACGGAAAGGCCCGAGGACAGCTCGGCTGACCTTGGCAAAGGAGTCTTTCCGAGGTGTCCTCGGGCCTTTCTGGCTGTTTCCGAGGCTCTCCGGCGCCCCCCCACCTCTGGCCACATGCAGAATTGCATGCCATTGAAGTCAATGCGGAACAAATTATTTTCATTTCCAATGACTTCTATGGGGAAACTCACTTTGATATGCCAGTCCTTTGGATTACACGCATTCTCCTGGAATGGATTATGCTCGTAATCTAAGGTTTCACCGTAGTTACTTCGTTAATAAGGTTGAATAAAGACACCAGTCCATCCAGTTCAACCTGAGTGAGTGTCTACAATTCTCCCTATCCCTGTACATTGTGTATCATTAAGAGGCTCATCTATTATATCATTATTTATTTAAGGTACCCATATAGTGCCGTCAATTTACGCAGCGCTTCACACATACATCACATCGATCCCTACCCTCAAGCCCACAATCCAAAGTCCCCAACTCACATTCATATACTAGGGCTAATTTAGGACAGAAGCCAATTAACCTACCAGCATGTCTTTGGAGTGTGGGAGCAAACCGGAGTATCCGGGGGAAACCCACCCAGGCACAGGGAGGACATGCAAACTCCAGGCAGGTCGTGTCAGTGGTTGGGATTCGAACCAGCGACCCTTTTTACTGCTAGGCGAGAGTGCTACCCACTACACCACTGTGCTCTTCACACTGAGATCTGCAGAGTGTAACTTCAGCTCTCCGCCCCCTGATTTCTGACAGCTCAGACAAGCTTTATAAATTCTGGACTTTGAACAGATCTAGAGAAGACTGCAGATAAACATGTACAACGTATGCAGGAGGATTTGTTTCATCTCTGTGTATCACCCGAGGATAGTCCCTTCACTGGTATATGTAAGGGTTTACTACTACTTTAAGGTAAACAATATCCTGACTTTAGAACCGTTTTAAATATAGCTCCTAACAGATGTGTTGTATATGGTATTAAAATCATTTACAGTGAAAAGAAAGAAAACAAGAATAAATCCTTATTTATTCTGCTACAAACATAAGCCTTGAAATCCATATATCATAGTGTGAAGGTATCAGCAATTTGTTCATACAGTATGCTGCGTCCTATGGATGCCTTAATGTGTCACCACCAAAGTATATTATTGAATTCCCACTGGGAAAAATCATGTTGGTTCACAATAAATAGGAGCAGTAACGCTAAAGCTGATTCTTACACATAAGTCACAAGCGATATTATAATTCAATCAGCCATTGACTTGAACTTGCAAAGGTATCTTTCATGAGCCAATTGTGGGAAATAATGTCTAACGATGTAATCATTTACCATTAATAAATATGAATCAGCAAGATAGTTAATTATCGCCCTGATATGTGGTGGTGAAAGAATTACAGTTAAGTGGAATCTTATGAGAACACATTTAAGGGTGGGTGGGGGGGCAACACATTTGGCTGGTAGAGGATTCCTCTCCAGTAGGGATTCCCAGACTGCTGGTCCTTTGGCCATCTTTGGGCTATTTGTCATGCTGGTTGCCATGCTATACCTGTCTGCAGTATGCCTCCATCTTACCTGGTTGACTTTCTAGTTTTAGGTGTTGTCTTGATTTCATCATATGAGTGACTCCTATTTAATTTTGCTTGGTTTCCATCACGTAGGAGGAGCTTGAGTGTCCAATAAAGTGTCCCTCACCCACTACACCATCTACACCAAGCCCTTCCCAACATTTTTACCCTGGAGAAACCTTTGAAATAATTATAACATCTCAAGGAACCCTTGCTAAAAATTATTATATCTACATTTTCCGGGAAAATAGCATTATAAGTAAGCTTTTGATAGTTTTAAATAAAGAATATGGCATACCTAGAATATTTGACACCAAAAGCCAATTACTTTACAACATTCATTTGCTCTATACAGCAATAGTATTGATAAAAAAAAAAGATTAAGTGCAGAAAAGAAACACTGACTGTGAATATTGTAGTGCCACTTTACAGTAGTCATCATTGAAAAAGTGGTCAATGGAGAAATTCCCTTTTACATTTGTGTTCAGTGGAGAAATGCCCCCTTAGAAATGTTCCCTTACATTTGGTGGTCAGTGGAAAAATGCCCCTATACATTGGTGGTCAGTGGGAAGAATGCCCCTTACCTTGGTGGTCAGTGGAAAAATGCCCCTATACATTGGTGGTCAGTGAAAAGAATGTCCCTTACACTGGTGGTCAGTGAGAAGAATGCCCCTTATATTGGTGGTCAGTGGGAAGAATGCCCCTTATATTGGTGGTCAGTGAGAAGAATGCCCCTTACATTGGTGGTCAGTGGAGAAGAATGCCCCTTACATTGGTGGTCAGTGGAGAAGAATGCCCCTTACATTGGTGGTCAGTGGAGAAATGGCCCACACATATGTGAACCAAGTCTGAAGGTATCAGTTTCAGTATCGGAGCATATACACAAGTACAAGTACTCGTGCAAATATTTAATATCGGCACCGATACCGGTATCCATATCAGTGCAATGCTACTAGTCACTGTAGGCGACAGATCAATCTATCATTGCTTACTGCTCGTGGAACTCCTAGTAACCTCTGAAGGAACCTTGGTTGAGCCTGATCTGCACCTTTATTGTTTTCTACATCGGTGTTCCATCTGTGCTGGCAGTGTTATTTTCCACATTTTGTTGAAATTTTGTAGTATGTTTTTTTTTTTTGCCTTCATGTTTGGTGATTGATTACCCTAACCCTTTATTGTTCCTAGTCCTATTGTTCCTGGTCTGTGGGGCTTACCCCACAGAACAGGCGCCTTGGAGGACCATTGTGGTTTTTTTAATAATGGTGTTTCTTTTATTTCCACAACATATGGGATTTCTCTGTAGCTGTTTGGTATATCATTGTCCAAAAGTTCTCATACAGGTTTCTTGTAAATACCTTATTTGAACAGCAAATGAATATCTTTGTTACGTAATGGCTTATATAAACAATTGTACATTTATTATGTATGTCATTGAATTTTTTTTTTTCAGACAGACAATTTGACTATATCATATCCTTTCAACAACAACTCAGTCCTGAGGAAGTGGAGCATGACCTTGAAACCTGTTGAAGCGACTATTGAGATTTGTATAGTTGTTTACATTTTTTAAACATTCTTTTTATTAAATAGTTGTCTAAATTAGACTTTGTGCACAAAGGTATGTGTTGTATGGGGTTGTCCATCATGTTCTTATAGTCATTATGAATCTTTATTTGGGGTATTAATAAAAACATTTGATACAATGTTTTTTTTAACATATTGTTCTGTTGGCATTTCCTCATTAAAAGTCCCTCCATCCCTGTTTTTACTACAACTTATTCGTTGAACAATGTCAGTGTCACCACCACCCATATGTTGGTCTATCAGCTGACCATTATCGAGCAGTCTAATGATGTCAGTGTTATACTTAGAACTATGTAATCTTCACACCTAAGGTAAGGAAATGGTCACTGTGGCAACCAATTCAACAAGATATCGGAGTTATATTCATAAGAAATAATTTTATATTCTGGATGAATGAATGGTCAGGCTGGCTATTATGCATTGTTTGTCAGGAACTGCAGGCACTATACAAGACTGTCAACACCAATTATACAAAACCGGTGTGCTTATATCCACCGAGGTGTTCAGTGCAAGCTATATATACTCATCAAAGTTGAAACAAATTGAAGCCTGCTGTCAAGTTGCTACACACGCATTGCACAAAGAAGATCTACAGATGAAACAGTGTCTATACATCTATATATCCCCATTCCCCACTATTTTATAGTAGCTGTATGTTTCTCAAGATGGTCTACCAGAGGTTAAAAAAAATGTCTATTTAAGCTGAAAAGTATCCCGATCTATATATTAATAATAAAGCTGCACCCTTGTCTCACTAGAAGGGTAACAAACCTGTAATACATAACCCGTTCCACAGGAGTCTTGATACTCACATGCTGGAAGTCAGTTTGGTGTAGTTGGTGGTAAAATGGACCCAAGGTAAGTCACTATGCAAATCTCTCTACGTCTCACTTGATTCCTGACCTTAGTGTATTGCTCAGAAAGAAGTTCAGTAGGCATCCAAGTAGTAGCTGATAATAGGCTTGTGGCAAAATACTGCATCTGCGACGCGTTTCGTCGCCTTCTTGGCAACTTTCTCAGAGGGTTTTTTTTTTCTTTTTAATGTTAAATGACTTCAATATAAGGAAGTTCCTTTGGCTAGCTTATGTGTGCTTTTATATTTTTTGTATAATAATAAAGATTAATTTACTCGAAATATTATCACCCCCCCCCCCCCCCCCCCGATAAAGAAAAGAACACATGTAGCAGCATACCTTACATAACATGTGCTCCCATGCGGGACTGAACCCTAAAGATTTAGATCTCAGCTTTGCTTACTGTGTGCCCCTAAATGGAAGCTTTACTACACCCTTGTCTGACCAGAAGAGCTGCAAACCCATAATACATAACCCATTCCACAGGAGTCTTGATAGTGACATGCTGGAAGCCAGCTTGGTGTACTTGGTAATAAAATGGACCCAAGGTAAGTCTCTATGCAAGTCTCACTTGCTTCCTGACTTTAGTGTATTGTTCAAAAAGAAGTTCAGTAGGCATTCAAGTAGTAACTGATAATACAATAAATAATTTATCAGCGCATGTATGCAAAAACCAGAAAGCAGCTGAACACCAGGGTCAAACAATCAAATCCCTCAAGACAAATAAGTAAAGTAGGTGCAGCGCTAAATAAAATCAAAAGAAAAGAGAAAAACGTCCAGGGATAAAAAAGAAGATATCCATATAGTAGAAGTCCTTCAAAAATATACAGAGCATAAATAATGTCCAGATTTCATGTAGGAATCCACCAAGCAAACGTGATTTTCACAGCAATATTAAGTGACTGATAGAAGTGCCCTTCACCATATAATGAATGGCCTCTCACCTGATGACCAGGACCCTTAAATAAAGAGTCATGAAAGCATTCCCATAGGGATCATAAAGAGTGAAGGTTCAGTCCAGTGACAGGAGACTCCCATCTGCATCTCTATAAGCGGGAGGCAGAAGAGCTCCTGGATGACGTGCAGACGCAGTTTGTTGTCACATCGGGAGGCAGTGTGCGGCCAGTGACGTCGTCGCCCGGGAAGGAATTGTACGGATGGTGGAGGTGTACAGTGGTGGCAACGTGCACAGAGGAGGGTTTACCTGAAGGTATCACCATTCTGCGCCCTGTAATAGATGTCCTGTGTAAAGAAGTATGGAGATAGGAAAGGAGGTACCACATGGACAGCTCACCGGTGAAGAAATGTGTTCTGTTGTGTGACAACAAACTGCGTCTGCATGTCATCCAGGAGCTCTTTTGCCTTCCTCTTATAGAGATGCAGATGGGAGTCTCCTGTCACTGGACTGAACCTTCACTCTTTATGATCCCTATGGGAATGCTTTCATGACTCTTTATTTAAGGGTCCTGGTCATCAGGTGAGAGGCCATTCAGTATATGGTGAAGGGCACTTCTATCAGTCACTTAATATTGCTGTGAAAATCACGTTTGCTTGGTGGATTCCTACATGAAATCTGGACATTATATATATTTTTGAAGGAGTTCTACTATATTGATATCTTCTTTTTTATCCCTGGACGTTTTTCTCTTTTCTTTTGATTTTATTTAGCACTGAACCTACTTTACTTACTTAAGTAACTGATAATAGGCTTGTGGCAAAATACTGCATCTGTGAAGCATTTCATCACCTCCTTGGCAACTTTCTCAAACAGAGGGATTTTATTTTACTTTTTAATGGTAAATGACTTCACTATATGCTATATGGCAGATCCATTGAGGGCTAGCTTTTGGGAGCTTTTATAATTTTTGTATAATAATAAAGATTAATCTACCTAAAAAAAATATTATCGCCCCCTCCCCCCCCCCCCCCCCCCGTAAAGAATGGAATACATGAAGCTGCATACCTTACATAACATTTTAACACAAAGTTTTGTGTGTGCAGTTTTTACCTATGGGGTGGCTCCTTTGCCTTCCAGGGTCTACTTACTGCCTCGGAAGCACTGATCGGAGGGATACCGGAAGGAGAAAATCAAAGCCAAGTATATTAATGGGGCAGAAGAAAGAAAATGCCACTATATTACTTTTTATTTTTCTATCTGTGCTCATTTTGCATTTATTTTTTGTTGAAACCATTATTATCTAGATAGGAAGGGAGGGTAAATATCTGCGCATGTCTATGTGCATGTGGGGAATTCCGCACACACTAAGACATGACACAAAAGTCTTTGCAACAACCGGAAGGCCTGGCGGAAACCTGTGGTGCACAGAATTCCATGAACATGTGGCTATTCAGGGACAAGGAAAGTGAAAATGAACACAGAGACTGAAGACCCTAGAACACCACCCACCACCACTCTGTTTGGCTTCAGTAGGGCACGGAAAAGCCCACCCATTGAGTAGAGAAGGACTGCAGGGAGCCACTTGGAACTGTGGGGGATATAGTCTCCAGGTGACAGCCTCAACTAAGTCGAGAACTGTGTGGGACTAAAAGTCCCAGGAGGACGGTGTGCATCAGAGAGGAGGAAAAGGAAGGAAAAGCCAGGGATTGGGCAGTATTGTGGAGGGTGAGAGGAGAAGCTGTTTGTCGCCAATGTTCACCGCTGTGATGAAGTAGGACAGTATTCCCACAGTCACTTGGAGGGCACTGCTGTCAGAGAGATCCAGCAAGCTGGAGAAAAGGAGCTTCACTAGTGTCCAGAGTTTCCACCAATGTCACAGGTTCCATAGGAAGAATGCCCAGGGTTTTGAACACCAGAGAACAGAAGGAGGCTTCTCAACAGACTGCATAGTGGTGAGAGGCTACTGGCCGCAACCTCATTGCCCTCTTCTTAAAGAGACAATGCCATGTATACTTCGGACTTAGTTTGGGGACCTATACCCTTTACCATGGGATATACATTTACCTGAGTGCACCAACGCAGGACTCTGGGCCCCAACATTTAATACCACACTGGCCGGTGGGGAGGGGCTTTGAAGAGACCATTCAGTCTCTAGGTAAGTATCGCCTTTAGTTCGAACCCCTCTAGATTTCAGATTCAGGTATCTGGAGGTGAGTGGGCCCAGCATTAGTTGGTCCTTACATTGGTTTGTTGTACTGTACAAGTTTGTTTAATTTTCTTACTGTTCATTGCTTTTTGCCATTTTTTTGTTGTTCCCTCATTGGGTGTTTAGCCCAAATAATTCTTGTTGGTGTTTTAGTCGGTGTGACATCTGGAATCAAGGGATCCATACATCAGCGGCTCCTTCAAGTGTACGTGCTAGATATGTTTGAAGGTCCACTTCAAGCCTCTTCATCAGGGACAGCGGCGGCTGGTGCTCAAAATTCTTTGGAGGGGCGCAAACAAACTGAAAAATTCTGAAAAAAAAAAAAAAACATCAAACACAACCACTGCGCCCATCAATTGCAGCCACTGTGCCATCAAACACAGCCACTGTGCCCATTAATTGCAGCCACTGTGCCCATCAAATGCCGCCACTATGCCCATCAATTGCAGCCACTGTGCCCATCAAATGCTGCCACTTTGCCCATCAAATGCTTCCACTGTGCCCATCAATTGCAGCCACTGTGCCCATCAAATTCCGCCACTGTGCCCATCAATTGCAGCCATTGTGCCCATCAAATGCTGCCACTGTGCCATCAAATGCTGCCACTGTGCCCATCAAATGCTACCACTGTGCCATCAAATGCTGATACTGTGACCCCCCGCTTGCTTGCCGTGGGGGGTGATGGCGAGTGGTGTCCTCCATGCGTCTCCTCCCCTCTTCTCCTCCTGATAGGCATCCAATCACAGCGCCTGTCGTTTCAGCCAATCAGGTGACGCTTAACAGACCCGAGCACCTGATTGGTGGAGAGGCGGTTCAGTGTTAGGAAAGCGAATATTCATTCGCTGTTCTAACACACCTGGGTGAACTGCGCGCCCCAAGCATGGTCACCTTCTTTGACGCCTATTAGAGCCTATGCCTCTAATTAGGTGTTTCAAAAACACCCCCCGCCGCTGTAATTCAGGCGCTCGAAAAGGGGTCGGGCGCCTGAATAGGGGGTGGCAGCGGCAGCCATGGATAGCTTCATGCTATGCATGAAGCTATCCATTGGTCAAAGAGGGGTTGGCTGGAGAGAGGGGGCGGCGCCCGTGCGCCTTTATGGACGGGCCGCCACTGATTCAAGGATGGTATTCGATGGATAGCAAAACATTGTATCAAAAGTATGAAAAAGCCTACATACTCCAGCAAGCAAGTACACAGGAGATAGCTGCCAGTCATTCAGTGACCTCCAATGACCTATTTTGATCCAGAAGATCCGAAAGTAGTTTAATTTTCCATGATCTTGGCAAAAACACTTTTTAAAAAATTGCTTTGAGTTAATAAAGTTTTGAGAAGAAAAAAACAAAACAAAAACCCACGTCGGTGCAGTGCCAGCGTTGGGCTTGGAGTGCCAGCTTCTGCAATGATTCTGCATATATCCAACGCTGATAAAACATCGTCTAGATTTACATTGCTACATAATCAATTTTCTTTTCATCCCACGGTAAAGGGAGATGTTATCCGACCCTGACAGCGAGCTATGTGGGAAGCTAAGCCTCTGGGGTATCCGACATCCCATTAAGTACAGACAATAAAGCGCATTTATTTTCTGAACGGGCTCCTTGATTTATGGGAGTTATCTACGATAAATTTAAGGTGTACCTTGAGAACATAAAACATAAAACATAAAAAAAAAAAAAAAGCCACATCGGAGATATAATTGCCCTGAAATCAGCATCTTCCTTTGCCACCATGGATATACAGCTTTGATTAGTAAACTAAATCATCTCAATAATACATCACTTCTGTATGAATCGATATGAATCAAATTAAAGGCAAACTATTATGTATTTTCAGGGAGTTTTTATTTTGCATTACAGTTGCAAAATATGAAGCAAGGTTTGGAACAGGAAAATCTGGATGCCGCACACCGGATAAAGTTGAAAAATCTTCTTTATTGTAAAACTTGGATCATCAAAAATACAGGACAATCAGGCAGATAGTACAGACACAGCTGACGCGTTTCGCACTCTAAATCGAGCGCTTACTCATAGCTTAATAGCAAAATATGCACGATTAAAGGGAAAATCTGGAGAAAATAGGTAAATACACAGTTGAAGTACACATGTACTGAAGTATACAGTTGAAGTACATCATCAGGTACCCCTGATGATGTCATTTATGACGAAACCATTGTTGGGATAGTTACGTACACATGCTGCTGCGCCTGCGTGATCACTGCTTGAAACTCACAAGGAATTTATCTGTGGATTGTGACATGATCATAGCTTGGACTTTTATGTAAGTGTACTGTTTAATAAATCAGATTTTGAGACAGTATCACACTATGTGGAGTCTTTTTGTCTCCTAAACCTTTTGCTACCGAGGCTTCCTAATACTGCATCCTGAGTTGCTGTGAACCTCCCAGTGTACACCATCCACGGCCATAGGAGAGGAACGTCCGGATTTCTTTCTCAGTGGATCAGTCTGTATGCTAGTCCGACGGACAAAAACCGACGCTAGGGCAGCTATTGGCTACTGGCTATCAACTTCCTTATTTTAGTCCGGTGTACGTCATCACATACGAATCCGTCGGACTTTGGTGTGATCGTGTGTAGGCAAGTCCGTTCATTCAAAAGTCCGTCGGAAGTCCGTCAAAAGTCCGTTGAAAGTCCGTAGGACCAGTCCGGTCGAAAAGTCTGCCTGTGTGTATACCCCATAAGAGGGGGTCGCTGGCTTTCTGGTAAGCCTCCATTTTTGATTATGGTGATGGATGTCACGCCGTTAGGTGTATGATCATCATTTCCAAACACTCTTTTCTTCCATGGGACTTCCTTTGATGGAATCCAGCTTTATATGAACTTTTTGTTTGCACAATTGCACTTTATTCACATAAAGTGCAATAAATATTCACATTTATTCACATTTTGCATTTGTGTCTTCAAACTCTATTCACAGTTATTATTGTTTATATACAATTGATTGTCTGCATATTAGTACATTTGATATCTGTTTGCATTCGCATTTAATTTTTTAGCGATGCACTTTTTTTTTACATATGAAGTACATACAATGTCTTGAAAAAGTATTCAAACCCCTTGAAATTTTCCACATTTTGTCATACTACACCTAAAAAACGAAATGTATTTTGTTGGGATTTTATGTGATAGACCAACACAAAGTGGCACATAATTGTGAAGTAGAAGGAAAATGATAAATAGTTTTCAGAATTTTTTACAAATAAATATGTAAAAAGTGTGGTGTACATTTGTATTCAGCCCCCCTGAGTCAATACTTTGTAGAACCGCCTTTCACTGCGATTACAGCTGCAAGTCTTTTTGGGGATGTCTCTACCAGCTTTGCACATTTGGAGAGGGACATTTTTGCCCATTCTTCTTTGCATATTCGCTCAAGCTCTGTCAGATTGGATGGAGAGCGTCTGTGAACAGCAATTTTCAAGTCTTGCCACAGATTCTCATTTAGATTTAGGTCTGGACTTTGACTGGGCCATTATAACACATGAATATGCTTTGATTTAAACCATTCCATTGTAGCTCTGGCTGTATGTTTAGGGTCATTGTCCTGCTGGAAGGTGAATCTTCGCTCCAGTCTCAAGTCTTTTGCAGACTCTAAAATGTTTTCTTCTAAGATTGCCCTGCATTGGGGTCATCCATCTTCCCATCAACTCTGTTCAGCTTCCCTGTCCCTGCTAAAGAAAAGCATCCCCACAACAAAATGCTGCCACCACCAGGTTTCATGGTGGGGATGGCGTGTTCAGGGTGATGTGTTAATTTTCTGCCACACATAATGTTTTTCTTTTAGGCCAAAAAGTACAATTTTGGTCTCATCTGACCAGAGCACCTTCTTCCACATGTTTGTTGTGTCCCCCACATGGCTTCTTGCAAACTGCAAACAGGACTTCTTATGGCTTTCTTTCAACAATGGCTTTCTTCTTGCCACTCTTCCATAAAGGTCAGATTTGTGGAGAACACGACTAATAGTTGTCCTGTGGACAGATTCTCCCACCTGAGCTGTGGATCTCTGCAGCTCCTCCAGAGTTACCATGGACCTCTTGGCTGCTTCTTTGATTAATGCTCTTCTTGCCTGTCAGTTTAGGTGGACGGCCATGTCTTGGTAGGTTTACAGTTGTGCCATACTCTTTCCATTTTTGGATGATGGATTGCACAGTGCTCTGCGAGATGTTCAAAGCTTGGGATATTTTTTTCATAACCTAACCTGCTTTAAACTACTCCACAACTTTATCCCTGATATGTCTGGTGTGTTCCTTGGCCTATATGATGCTGTTTGTTCACTAAGGTTCTCTAACAAACCTCTTAAGGGCTTCCCAGAACAGCTGTATTTATACTGAGATTAAATTACACACAGGTGGACTCTATTTACTAATTAGTTGACTTCGGAGGGCAATGGGTGCCACTAGTTTTTAGTTAGGGCTATCAGAGTAAAGGGGGCTGAATATAAATGCACACCACACTTTTCAGATATTTGGTTGTAAAAAAAGGGTGAAAACCATTAATCATTTTCTTTCCACTTCACAATTATGTGGCACTTTGTGTTGGTTTAACACATAAAATCCCAATAAAATACATTTACGTTTTTGGTTGTAACATGACAAAATGTGGAAAATGTCAAGGGGTATGAATACTTTTTCTAGGCACTGTATATGTTTACTGTTTTACCTGTCAAGCCATTTGCAATTCTGTTCAGCCAGTCTTGAGATTTTAACATAAACACACTGCACACTTATACACACTCACACAGATAGGTGACACATTTATTCCCTGGTTCAATAATTCAACTTCCTGTTTTTTTTTTACTGGAGAAGTTATTCAGGAAAATTAAGGCTGAACCCTGAATTAGTAAAGGCGCGTAGGGTAATAATAGACAGAGCCTGTCTTCAACATGTGCAGCTAATCTTGTAATAGGGAAGCAAGAAGTCCCTTTAACCCAGTCCTGCCTGAACATAGTTTGGTTCCCTAGACTCACCAGTGTACCCACAGAATTCTGGATTCTACAAGCACACCCTGAGAAACTCCCAGCCTGGCCTAACCAACACACCAAAGTAGTCCTTTCTATCCATGCTTCACTCATTATGACAATCCATAACCCCAATCGCAGCAATGGACCATCCGATTCCCGAGGACATCCCAGTCTTGAGGTTGGGAGAAGGAAAAGTCACACATACAAGCCTTTTAAATATTTACTTAATAAATCTTACTTAATAAATCTTTAAGATACAGTGTAGCGATAGTCCTCTTCCTTGTTTCTGACACATGCTGGGGTATGCCGGAGTTTAAACAGTTCATTATCCTTTCATGGCGGGGATACCACGGAAAGCGGTGACTTATGTGGCTGCTGAGTCAAGACAGCAAGTGTCGGTCCTCCAAAGTGGAATACACTTAAGCCATACCTTCCAACTTTTTGAGATGGGAATGAGGGACCCCTATTAGCAAAAGTATGTATACATAGGGCACACCCCCTGTCACACTCCCTTAAAGGAAAATTATACCAAAAAAAAGATTAGTTAAACCCACAAGTGCTTTTTTTTACCACTAGTATTCCTTTAAAGTGTCTTTATAAATGCAGTAATTAAGAATTTGGATGAAAGGTTTAGCACTGGCAAACACGTTTTGAAAGATAAAAAAGTGCTTTTTTTCTATACAGCTATACAGATCAGACCAAAATGAGGGACACATGAGGAGGAAAGAGGGACAGAGGGACTTATGTTCCAAATCAGGGTCAGTCCCTCGAAATCAGGGACAGTTGGGAGCTATGCTTATGCGCTGATGACCTCCTTGTGTGAGATCCTATTGGTCTGGTAAGCAGCCTGTTTGTCCTAAGGTGCACAGTTGTGACACAGAAGTACCTTTTACAATTTTGAGCACAGAGCACTTATTCAAGCAATTATTATTTTTTTAAATATGAATTATTATTCAGTTATTTATATTTACTTACCGGTATTTATGATTTTTTTTTTGCACTTTGCGCTTTCACTTTAAATTGGGACATTTGCTATTTAAGTTATAGTATTTATGAATTGTTAATTGATTAGCACTTTATTTCCTTTTGCACAGTATGTGAGACATTTTAGGATATTGTATATCATTTAAATATTTATCACTTACTGGCTGTCGTAACAAAACAAATCACACTCCGCTTGAGCGCTTTCGTTATATACCGCTTCCTCCAGTCTGAATATAGATATCAGATATTCCAACCGCTGACAACCAAGAACTAGGCAGTACTCGTTTTGGCTGCTGAACTGTTTATTGAAACACAGGGGTAACACTCGGGACAATCCCCCCTCCATCTTGCAGTCAGGGCGGGGTAGACTGTCCAATCAGCAGGGAGAGCTGTTGGAGGAATTCCCCCCTCCCTCCTCACAGCAAATACACATACACATCCCATAATACTTTTCTCCCAAGGCAGACAGACACAATAGAATCACACCATAGTATTAGACAATATACAATAAATATATATATACAGTGGCTTGCGAAAGTATTCGGCCCCCTTGAACTTTTCAACCTTTTGCCACATTTCAGGCTTCAAACATAAAGATATAAAATTTTTATTTTTTGTGAAGAATCACCAACAAGTGGGACACAATTGTGAAGTGGAACGAAATCTTTTGGATTTTTGAAACTTTTTTAACTAATAAAAAAATGAAAAGTGGGGCGTGCAAAATTATTCGGCCCCCTTGCGTTAATACTTTGTAGAGCCACCTTTTGCTGCGATTACAGCTGCAAGTCGCTTGGGGTATGTCTCTATCAGTTTTGCACATCGAGAGACTGAAATTCTTGCCCATTCTTCCTTGCAAAACAGCTCGAGCTCAGTGAGGTTGGATGGAGAGCGTTTGTGAACAGCAGTTTTCAGCTCTTTCCACAGATTCTCGATTGGATTCAGGTCTGGACTTTGACTTGGCCATTCTAACACCTGGATATGTTTATTTGTGAACCATTCCTTTGTAGATTTTGCTGTATGTTTGGGATCATTGTCTTGTTGGAAGATAAATCTCCGTCCCAGTTTCAGGTCTTTTGCAGACTCCAACAGGTTTTCATCCAGAATGGTCCTGTATTTGGCTGCATCCATCTTCCCCTCAATTTTAACCATCTTCCCTGTCCCTGCTGAAGAAAAGCAGGCCCAAACCATGATGCTGCCACCACCATGTTTGACAGCGGGGATGGTGTGTTGAGTGTGATGAGCTGTGTTGCTTTTACGCCAAACATATTGTTTTGCATTGTAGCCAAAAAGTTCGATTTTGGTTTCATCGGACCAGAGCACCTTCTTCCACATGTTTGGTGTGTCTCCCAGGTGGCTTGTGGCAAACTTTAGATGAGACTTTTTATGGATATCTTTGAGAAATGGCTTTCTTCTTGCCACTCTTCCATAAAGGCCAGATTTGTGCCGTGTACGACTGATTGTTGTCCTATGGACAGACTCTCCCACCTCAGCTGTAGTTCTCTGCAGTTCATCCAGAGTGATCATGGGCCTCTTGGCTGCATCTCTGATCAGTCTTCTCCTTGTCTGAGCTGAAAGTTTAGAGGGACAGCCAGGTCTTGGTAGATTTGCAGTGGTCTGATACTCCTTCCATTTCAAAATGATCGCTTGCACAGTGCTCCTTGGGATGTTTAAAGCTTGGGAAATCTTTTTGTATCCAAATCCGGCTTTAAACTTCTCCACAACAGTATTACGGACCTGCCTGGTGTGTTCCTTGGTCTTCATGATGCTCTCTGCGCTTTCAACAGAACCCTGAGACTATCACAGAGCAGGTGCATTTATACAGAGACTTGATTACACACAGGTGGATTCTATTTATCACCATCAGTCATTTAGGACAACATTGGATCATTCAGAGATCCTCGCTGAACTTCTGGAGTGAGTTTTCTGCGCTGAAAGTAAAGGGGCCGAATAATTTTGCACGCACCACTTTTCAGTTTTTTAATTGCTAAAAAAGTTTAAAATATCCAATAGATTTCGTTCCACTTCACAATTGTGTCCCACTTGTTGGTGATTCTTCACAAAAAATTAAAATTTTATATCATTATGTTTGAAGCCTGAAATGTGGCAAAAGTTTGAAAAGTTCAAGGGGGCCGAATACTTTCGCAAGCCACTGTATATATATATACACACACAACATTCCAGTGTGGTTGTACAGTGAGTCCGATTAGTACAGATCAGACTGGGGGTTCTCGGTCACCCTATGCTCCTAATAGACACAGGGTAACTTAGACATAGGAGGTGCATGGGGAGCTGAAACAAGGGTTTCCCAACCTCTTCAAGGGATTCTGAGTTCCATGGGCCCCCTCGCCCAAAGTGACTCCAGTCACAGCTGTAATACGTGATATTTAAAGAGACAGCGCATTTCTTTTAAGTTAAAGCCTTGCATCTTCCTCCCCTGCTTTCTCCCCAAGAGAAAGCTAAAATGGATAGCGTCTCACAGACAACATCTTTGCTTGCGTGACTGTGTATGGTGGATTTTATTGCAAAAATTCTTCTACTCGGATTTCTGATCCCGGTGTGCTACAGTTTTTATTTAAATGGAAATACCATATTGGCTATAGCTCTGCTTTTGGCAAAAAATGATTTATTTAAATGGGAATACCATCTTGGCTATAGTTCTATTTTGGGGGGGGGGGGGGGGAGAAGTATTCATCTAATTGGTATACCATTTTGGCCAACGTTTAGAATTTTTTTTTTTTTTGGGGGGGGGGGGGGGGGTGTTTATTTAAATGGAAATACCATTTTGGCTTTAGTTTTGGTTTTTGGGGAGAAGTATTTATTTAAATGGGAATACAATTTTGGCCATAGTTCTGCTTTTGGGGGAGGAAGTATTTATTTATATGGGAATAACATCTTGGCTATAGTTATGCTTCTTGGGGGAAGTATTTAAATAGGAATACCATTTTGGCTATAGTTATACGTCATGGGGGAGAAGTATTTATTTTAATAGAAATGATGGAAATCCCATTTTGACTATAGTTTTGCTTTTTGGGGGAGAAGTACGGTATTTATTAAATTGGAAATACCATTTTGGCTATAGCCCTGTTTTTGGGGAGAAGTATTTATTTAAATGGGAATACCACTTTTGGCCATAGTTCTGCTTTTTGTGGAGAGAAGTATGTATTTAAATGTGAATACCGTTTTGGTTACAGTTATGTTTCTTGGGGGAGAAGTTTGTATTTAAATGGGAATACCATATCGGCTATAATTCTGTTTTGGGGTAGAAGTATTTATCTAATGGATATACCCCTTTGTCTATAGTTTTGACTTTTTTTTTCTTTCAATGGGAATATCATTTTAGCTCTAGTTTTGCTTTTTGGGGAGAAATATTTATTTAAATAGGAGCATAATTTTCGCTATAGTTATGGGGTTTTTTTTGAAGGGGGGAGTAGTTATATAACTAGGAATACCATTTTGGTTACAGTTATACTTTTCGGTGGGGGTATTTATTTAAATGGGAATACTACCATGACTATAGTTCTGCTTTAAATAAACCAAGAGGAATGTAGGGTTAACCTCTATTGTAAACTGCAGCTGATTATGTCAAATGCTTGTTTATCCCTGATGTATTATTCAAGTACATGTCTTGTACATGACCAAGGACATTCTTTATTTTATTGATTTCAATGAGTCCAAGCAACCGAGATGTGCTTATCTTCCGTATCTTAATGGTTCATGATAAACAGCAATCTCGCTATGGTGGTTGGCCAATGCTTAATGTTAAACGTACATGTGTTGGCTATAAGCGTTAATAAACCATGCTGCAGATAACGATAAGCTGCATGCATGCAGCCTGGACAAGTGACTTCCAGCAGTGGAATGTACTGCGCTTGTTGCTCAGCAAAGCTGTATTACACAGAATTCATTGATTGTTCTGCATATTAGAATCTCTCCAGGGTGCTGAATTACTAAAGAAGTAGAAGAGGGACTTCAATCTAGCCAATTATTTGTGTACAGACTGCAGTGTAGAAGCTCTTAAAATCCCATTCCCTAAATATATCTAGTATTTTTGTAATTTTTGTCTGTCTCTGGAAGAGCCAATAGTATGCAGATTAGAAACCCTTGAGGTCCTTCTGCGCTAATGTGCTGCGCTATCTATGAGTCGGGATGAATGATGGCAGCTTTGGGAAGCAGAAGAAGCAGAAGGGAAGCCATCATTTCTGTTATACTTGCATCTTCTAATATCCATAGGAGTTGTAGAATAGTCAGCAAAATATGTGTATATATAAATCATCCATGTGTTAATTGAAATGTTTATATAAATCAGTAATATGCTGTAAATGAGATATGTCTCAACTCAGGGCCGTCTTTAAGATTGATTGGACCCAGGGCAAAAAAATTTTTTGGGCCCCCCCACTCCATGCAGTTTTGCTCTCCACCTGCTTTGAGACATACAATAAAAAGCAGCTAGATTCAAAATCAGTTTACTGAATCAGATCAGACAGTGATTGTGATTGGTTGCCAGAGGTTACGGTGTATCATTACCACTCACTGACTGGTTGCTAGAGGTTACAGCACATAATTTCTGCTTGTTGATTGGTTGCTAGAGATTACTGTACATCAATACTGCTCACTGATTGGTTACTTTAGGTTACTGCACATCACTACTGCTTACTGATTGGTTGCTAGAGGTTACAGCACATCATTACTGCTTACCGATTGGTTGCTAGAGGTTACAGCACATCATCTCCTCACTGCCTGCACACCATGGACTGGGAAGGTGAGGGGGGCCATTAATAGACAGAAAACTCCTACGGATCCTAGGACTCCTGGGCTCAGTGGCAGTGCTGGGGGGGAGGGGAGCGTGTGATCAATGGCAGTGCTGATTTTTTTTTACACTGACTACCAATATAAAGAGGAGTTTCAACACTGGCCACCAATGAAATAGGGGTTTACACTGACCACTAATGTATTAGAAGCATTCACAGTAATCACCAATGTAAGGAGGGATTTACACTAACCACCAATGTAAGGGGGGCGTTCACACTGGCCACTAGTGTGAATGAAAGGATTCTACACCAAGCACCAATGTAATGAGAAGATTTACACTGACCACCAATGTAATTGAGACATTTAGCCTGCGTTCACATTTGTGTGTGTTGGGAAAGCATGCAAAATCGCTTTCCTGACACCACAGAAATGTGCTGCCCTTTAGCAGATACACAGCAGTGCCGTTAGTTAATGACACCCTCACTCATCTGCTGACATGTGCCTTGGCACGTGTGATTTTGGAAAAGGGTTTGGGAGTTTCTTCCGCATTTGTAGCGCATAGAGCAGCCCATTGAAATGAATGGGCTGCTCTACACATGACCTACATCTTTATCCACCATGTCAGTACACCTTTGCATCCTTAAACCCATGCTAACATCTGCACCCCATACCTCCCCCATCCTCTCCACTCCCCCTCCCCTTTAACTCTACCTGCCTCCTCTGCTCATCTTTGCACCCACCTTCCTTACATCTATACATACCCTTCTTGCTCACCTGTGCACCCAAACTGTAATTCCTTCTCTGCCTACCTCTGCACACCCCACAGTACCCTCCCCCCACCAATTTGCTTACCTTTGCAGAACAGGCTGATGATAGGCTTAATGACCACAGTTGTAGGCAGGACTTTCAAGCATGCCCCTTTACCTCCCCAGTGGGCAGCATTTAGTATAGGTGATGGTGGCCATGACCTCAGAGGGGCATGATATACATATGAATACCTCTATTTACATATGAATCCTGATGGTCTGCCGCTATTTACATATGAATGCTGTCACTATTTACATATCAATGTCGGTATTTACATATAAACACAGGGTCTGCAGGTGAGTCATCTGTACACAACAATAGTGAAGAGCTGGGCAGCATTAGTAACAAAAATTCACACTGAGATATCAGGACACAGCACGGGACTAAAACCTCAAGGGACAAGGGAATTTAAACTGGGATAGTTGCCAAGTATGAGGCAGATGCTTTGGGCCCCACAACAATGACAGGGCCCAGGGCAGCTGCCCCTTTTGCCCTGCCTTAAAAACGGCCCTGTCTCAACTAAAAGATTTACACTTCAGCACACACCCAAAGGAGAGCTCGGAAACGCTGTGTTAATTTGTGCAATTTCCTACAGACTTTCTCAACCTTTTTGACATGGAAGAACCTTTGATGTAAGTTCCTGGTGCCAATAACTATACATTTTCTGACTATATCCACAGCTTATGGTACATTGGAGTGGTGGTAAGTAGGAATAATGCCCAGCAGATAGCTAAAAAGTTCAGTAGTGTCAGTGGTAACTTACCTGATAGGTAGAAATTGCTCCCTGCTCAAGAAACCTCTAGCTTCCTCTAGAGCAGGGGTTTCCAAACTACGTCCTGCAGCACAAATCCCCAAACTAACATACATGTGGGTCTAATGCAACATGCTACAAGGTTTTATCCGGAACTCTGATGTAATCTCCCAGCAGCCTTCCCCCATTTCCCACCGGTCTGTGTACCTTTTCATCCTTACAACCTAGGTAGGTTTCTCCATTTTTGGATGTCACCTTCTTTTTGTGATCTCTTGGAGGGCTATGTGCATATATATTCTTTTCCCCTATTTTTTGTATAGATATATTGTTATCTTCAGATTCATTATATTTTTATTAATATTTTCTCCTCTCCCTGCTCTCTTTCCAAATCCTCCACACATTTTGGGCCCCAGTGCATATGTCAGCTTGCTGCTGGTATGAAATTCGGAATCCAGTTGGGCTGTTGGGTGCAAGGAAAGGGATAGTTTTTTACTTTTTCTCCCCTCCCTCTACGTTAATTACTCTATCTTATACTGACCGCTATCCGGTGGATGGTCTGTGGGAGACGCCTCACCTCAATTATTCCTCACTTTTTAAAGTTTGTTTGCATGCGTTTACCGTCCCCTTTCATGCACTTAGACTGAGGAATAATGGCAGCATTACATGCCGCTCTCATTACTCAAACCATCTATCATCCAGAGCGGGTCCCCTTACTGCAGGCACTGTGACCATGTACTTCTTTGCTATTATGATGTAAGTACTGTTATGTATGTTTGATCAACATGCAGCATTTTGTGTTAGGACCTATTGACTGATCATTGTGCATTTAAATCTCATAGACACTGTACTTCCTATGAAAACCCCTGATGAAGGAGACTACAGTCCATCTCTGAAACGTCGTTGGGTTTAGGATTGTGTATCATGTCTTTTTGCTAAATGTTTGTACATTACTATGCATCCTTCTTTATTTGTTCATTCTTTATTTATTATGTGTTTTTTCTATGTACAATAAACTTTATAAATTTTTACATAATAATTTTTGCTATAGTAGTGCCTTGAAAGTCCCACCCCTAGGGGGTATCTCCATTTCCGAACTCTGATGTAAGGGGGGACTCTGATGGGAAATCTCACGTAAGGGGGAACTCTTAAGGGGTCTTTGATTTAAGGGGGGACTTTGATGGGGACTCTGATGTAAGGGGGACTCCAATGTAAGGGGGACACTGATATAAGGAATTTCTGATGGGGACTCTAACGTAGGAAGGGAGGCTAAAGTTTTTTTGAAATTTCTTTGCTTTGTTTTACTAAAGGGCTGAGACAAAAAGGGAACACCCTCGAAATGCGTTACCGTCCCCTTTCATGCACGTAGACTGAGGAATAATGGCAGCATTACATGCCGCTCTCATTACTCAAACCATCTATCATCCAGAGCGGGTCCCCTTACTGCCGGAACTGTGACCATCCACTGCTGCCTCATACAGCCTCCTTGTACCAAGTGGTTTAACCATCTGCTATCTTTCTGCTTGACAAAGAGGGGCCATGAGTGTCCATGGGGAATAATGACGACATTACATGCCGCTCTCATTACTCAAACCATCTATCATCCAAAGTGGATCCCCTTACTCCCGGCACTGTTACCATCCACTGCTGCCTCATACAGCCTCTTCATACCAAGGGGTGTAACCCTCTGCTAACTCTCTGCTTGACAAAGAGGGGCCATGAGTGGCCATGAGAAATAATGGCGGTGTTACATGCTGCTCTGTGTTCAAACCGTCTATCATCCAGAGAGGATCCCTTTACTGCCAGCACTGTTACCATCCACTGCTCCCTCATAAAGCCTACCAAGTAGTTTAAACTCTCTGCTTGACAAAGAGGGAACTCCCTCGAAACACGTTACCGTCCCCTTTGATGCATGTAGACTGAGTGGCCATGAGGAATAATGGCGACGTTACATGCTGCTCTTAGTGCTCAAACCATCTATCATCCAGAGCAGATCCCCTTACTGCCGGCACCTTGACCATCCATCACTGCCTCATACAGCTTTCTCATACCAAGTGGTTTAACCCTCTACTAACTGCTTATACTGGACTACAGAAACCTATATGTAAGTGTGCTATTTTCATTTTGTAATAAATCATCATAGTAACTTTTAACCACTTCAGCCCCGGAAGATTTTACCCCCTTCCTGACCAGAGCGCTTTTTACAATTTGGCACTGCGTTGCTTTAACTGAGAATTGCGCTGTTGTTCGATGTTGCACCCAAACGAAATTTGCAACCTTTTTTTCCCCACAAATAGAGCTTTCTTTTGGTGGTATTTGATCACCTCTGCTGGTTTTTTTTTTTTTTTGCTCTATAAACAAAAAAAGAGCGACAATTTTGAAAAAAAAAACAATATTTTTAACTTTTTGCTATAATAAGACCCCTTTCACACTGGGGTATTTTTCAGGCATTTTTCAGGCGCTTTGGCGTTAAAAAAAGCGCCTGTAAAGCGCCTGAAAGAAGCCTCATCTGCAATCCCAATGTGAATGTGCTTTCACACTGGGGCGCTGCGCTGGCAGGGCGTCAAAAAAAGTCCTGCAAGCAGCTTCTTTGTAGCACTTTCGTGTTTTTGCCACCGGGCTGGGTGCGCCGATGGCCCGAGCCCTTTTGCACTGAAAGCGCCAGGAAAACGCTTGAAAAACGCCCCAGTGTGAAAGGGGTCTTAATCAGCGATTTACCATCGTTTTTTGGGCGCTGGTAGTGTGAAAGGGCTCGGGCTTTCACATTGGGATTGTAGATGAGGCTTCTTTCAGGAGCTTTTTTTAACGCTAAAGCGCCTGAAAAACGCCTGAAAAACACCCCAGTGTGAAAGGGGTCTAAATATCCCCCAAATGTTTTTTAAAAAACAAATTTCTTCATCAGTTTAGGCCAATATATATTCTTCTACATAGTTTTGGTAAAAAAAAAATTGCAATAAGCGTATATTGATTGGTTTGCACAAAAGTTATAGTGTCTACAAACTATGGGAAAGATTTATGGCATTTTTATGGCCTTTTTATTATTATTTTTTTTTTTATTAGTAATGGCGGTGATCTGCGATTTTTAGCGGTACTGCGACATTGCAATGAACAGATCAGAGACTTTTGACACTTTTTTGGGACCATTGACATTTATACAGCGATCAGTGCTATCAAAATTCACTGATTACTGTGTAAATGACACTGGCAGGTAAGGGGTTAACAATAGGGGGCGATCAAGGGGTTAATTCTGTGTTCCCTCAGTGTGTTCTAACTGTGAGGGGGTGAGACTTACTAGGAGAGGAGACATATCATTTTTTCCTACTTAGTAGGAACAAACGATATGGCTCCTGTTCCCTGTTTACGCACACAAATCTCCGTGCTGGTGCTCGTGCATGCGATCGCGCCCGCCAGCCACTCGCATCGGGTCACCTGCCGTGCAGCGGGCACATGCCTCTGGCGCCCTCTGGTGGCTGAAAAAGGTAAGGGATTTGGCCCAGGGGAGCCATTCTGCCGCAGTATATCTGTGTGAGCCGGTCGGGAACCGGTTAATGGGATCCCGCACGCCTGTGTTTATGTCCCTTTGGCTGAGAAAGCCTGATCTACTAAATGTACAGAACTACCGTGGGGAGACTTAGAAATTCAAACCTTTCTATGTCTTCCTAATTGTTAGGCTTGATTACTGATACGTGGATCAATTTTGCTATGCTGGGATTCAGCTGGTGTCAGGTCAATTTGCAACAGTCTAATGTACCAGGTGAATTGATCCACTGAATTAGTTCCTTTGAACAACTTACCATTTTACCAAGGGAGCCCATGGTCGTTTCTGAAGCATATTCACTCTCTGACCTCTGGCCAGTCCAACCAGTGAAAATCTGGCCTTTACCGAGTAATAAGATTTGCAAGAGATTATGGGGCATGATTCTGCTCCATCTGGAATCCATGGTTACATAGTTGTTAAGGTTGAAAAAAGACATCAGTCTTTTTTCTTTGGTTCTTATCTCAGCTACTGTACATGTTCGTGCTTTGGGTACAAGCCCATGGCGATGATAATATTCACATATCATTCATATGTGTAGAAAATGTTTTTCTGATAATTTGCTTTAAAAACTGTATTTTACTGTGATGGTGTGCTCTGATGTGATTCTCTTGCTTAACAAGGTTCTACTTGGAATTCCATGCAAGTGTTCAAAAACAGGAAACTTCTTCTTTATGTGTTCTTTTGTTTTTATCATACAGTATGATGCCTTAATTATGTATCATAAGGTCTTGATATTGGTCTTCAGGATTCAGTGTTGAGGAAGGTGGTGTTTCTATGCTTCAATGTTCACGAAGTACAATGTTTATAAGCATTTTGGGGAACTTTTGGAATAACCCATTATGTACCAGCTGTTCTATCAGGTTGAGGTGCAGGTCAGTCATGTTCCTTCACCCCAAACTCGCTCATCCATGTCTTTATGGACCTTGCTTTGGGCACTGGTGCGCAGTCATGTTGAAACTATTCTCACAAAGTTGGGGGCATGAAATTGTTCAAAATGTTTTGGTATGCTGACGTCTTAGGAGTTCCCTTCACTAAAGGGCCAAGCCAAACCCCTGAAAAACAATGCCACACCATAATCCCCCCTCCACCAAATGATTTGGACCACTGCACAAAGCAAGGTCCATAAAGACATGGATGACCAAGTTTGGGATGGAGGAACTCGACTGGCCTGCACAGAGTCTTAACCTCAACTTGATAGAACACCTTCGGGATAAATTAGAGGGGACACTGCGAGCCAGGCCTTCTCGTCCACCTCAGTGCCTGACCTCACAAATGTGCTTCTGGAAGAATGGTCAAACATTCCCATAGACACACTCCTAAACCTTGTGGACGGCCTTCCCAGAAGAGTTGAAGCTGTTATAGCTGCATAGAGTTGGCCAACTCAATATTGAACCCTACGGACTAAGACTGGGATGCCATTAAAGTTCATGTGCGGGTAAAGGCAGACGTCCCAATACTTTTGGTAATATAGTGTATATGTATATATATATATATTGTAATATGGGGGACCATTAGATCTCGTGGTAGATGCATTTGTCAGTGATTCGAGCCAGTCAGGAACTATATTTTAGGGCATGGTAGCCCTTTTTTATTAAAAAGGCAAATAAAAGTCTGTAACATAAAAGGTTTCCCACACAGGGGTTCTTCTCCAGCAAATACACACAACAGAAAATAAAAGCCCACCTGGCTCTTTAGCAGTACCTCTGCTCTTTATTCTGGTCACACAAACCACAGGATTCTTCAATGTGGAGCTCTGGCCGTTTTCTGCCTCTTGCAGTCACACACCTTCTGGCTGCCTCCTGCAGCCCCTTTGACTCCTGGAGACCTCCTGTCTCTCTTGGTGTGGAGCAGTCTCCAACTAATGGGGCGTACACACGGTCGGACTTTTCGTCTACAAAAATCCAACGGACGCTGACGGACTAAAGCTGGCTGGTAATCCGATCGTGTGTGGGCTTCTCCGGACTTTCAACTGACTTTTTCAGCCTCAAATCCGACGGACTTTAGATTTGAAACATGCTTCAAATCTTTCCGTCAAACTCGAGTCCGGTCGAAAAATCCGCTCATCTGTATGCTAGTCCGACGGACAAAAACCCACGCTAGGGCAGCTATTGGCTACTGGCTATGAACTTCCTTATTTTAGTCCGGTGTACGTCATCACGTAAGAATTCGACGGACTTTTGTGTGATCGTGTGTAGGCAAGTCTGTTCGTTAGAAAGTCCGCCGCAAGTCCGTCGAAAGTCCGCCAAAAGTCCGTCGAAAGTCTGTCGGACAGGCTGTCGGACTTTTGTAGCTGAAAAGTCCGACCGTGTGTACGCCCCATGAGAGACATGAGGTATTCCCATACTCTCAATACAAGGGCTCACCTGAGCACACACCCTGCTGATCATCTACAAAATCTGGACACAGGGTTGGAGATCCAGTCCCACCCAAGACATTATGGAATCTCCAAACTACAGAGCCTCATGCTGGAATAACAAAACCTGAAGAAAGCTGCGAAAGCAGTTTTCTCCAGTCCACATCTATGCTCTACAGCAGTGTTTCTCAACTCCAGTCCTCAAGGCGCACCAACAGGTCATGTTTTCAGGCTTCCCATTATTTTGCACAGGTGATTTGATCAGTTTCACTGCCTTAGTAATTCCCAAAGCTGTTTCAGATGAGGGAAATCCTGAAAACATGACCTGTTGGGGCGCCTTGAGGACTGGAGTTGAGAAACACTGCTCTACAGTCTTGCACAAAGCAAATGTGCACACCCTGTGTCCCCCAAACTACTAATTTTGCAGTGACCGCATCTCCTACTGTCACTATATATATATATATATATATATATATATATATATATATATATATATAATTATTAATTTTATTAATATTTTTATATAGCGCAACAGTTTGCGCAGCGCTTTACAACATGAGGGCAGACAGTACACTTACAATACAAATCAATACAGGAGGGATCAGAGGGCCCCGCTCGTTAGAGCTTACAATCTAGAAGGGAGGGTCAAGTGGAAACAAAAAGGTAATACCTGTGGGGGATGAGCTGATGGAAAAAAAATGAAAATACAGTTGTTAAGTGTGGGTAGGATAGGCTTCTCTGAAGAGAAGGATTTTCAGGGATCGTCTAAAAGCTAATAGTAGTAGGAGATAATCGGACATATTGGGGTAGGGAATTCCATAGGATTGGAGAGGCTTTGGAAAAGTCCTGGAGGCGAGCATGGGAGGAAGTGACGAGGAAGCTAGAGAGCAGAAGGTCTTGAGAGGAACGAAGAGAATGAGTAGGTTGGTATTTAGAGACTAGGCTAGTGATGCAGCTGGGGGCGAAATTGTGGATGGCTTTGTACGTAGTTGTTAGAATTTTGAATTTAATTCTATGGCCGAGCGGAAGCCAAATGGAGGGATTGACAGAGAGGAGTGGAAGACACAGAGCGATTGGTAAGGTGGAGGAGTCTGGCAGCGGCATTCATGATGGATTGAAGAGGTGATAGACTATGTAGGAGGTAAGCCAATGAGAAGGGAGTTGCAGTAGTCGAGGAGAGAGATGACCAGGGAGTGAATTAAGAGCTTTATTGTGTCATTGGTTAGAAAGGGGCGTATTTTGGAGATGTTGCGGAGGCTGAGGCGGCAGGATTTGGACAGTGATTGGATGTGTTGCTTGGATATATATATATATATATATATATATATATATATATATATATATATATATATATAGCATCCGACTAGAATAGGTTGCTAGAGGCTCAGGTAAACCTAGTTTTTGGTTGCTCTGTAAGCATTGGAGCAGTGTGTGATTATTTTTGGCTGTCCTGGGTCTCACTGGCTGCAGGCTCAACTACTTCTCCTTACCTACTAGCGGATTCTAGAATGTAGTGGGTTGGATGAGGCAGACCCTTGGCCTCAATTTTTATGTGGGCTCAGCCTATCCCTGGGGGAGATTGACCAGTAGTTCATCGAGGTCCCAGCTCAGTGGAAGCTGGGGGGCCTATTTTCTGGAAGCAGTTGGAGCCAAATCAGTAAGTTGAGGGTTTACTGAGGATCTGGCCTGGAGATTCACAGGAGAGGTGTCAGGCCGATATTGGACAGAGGTATTCAAATACCCGGGGACATTGTAAGTATAGGACTGGAAGTAGGATCCTAGTGACTGCTGCTTTATCTCCTTGAGTGACTGCTTCATTGTTGCTGAATTGGGACTTGCCCCTGCTTGGAGTCCCAGGATTGCTTGTGTTCCTAGTATCTGCCAAGAGGGAAATTACGCTGAAAAGAGTAGACAGGGCAGAGAGTGTCCTCTGTTAGTTGTGTACTAAATTTGGAATCCCAAAGCTCCCCTGCACCCCAACCAAGTTCAACCAGCATTAAAGCATCAAAAGTCATCCCTTGCTTGGTCATTGATTAGTGAGACTGTCTGGATGATCATGAGTCTGGCTGCCTGTACACACTAACGGGAAGCGAATTTGGGGCTAATCGGGGGTCTGCGTTACATATATAATACAAAATGGTGGTTCTGGTGCTTTGGAATTGCATCACATAAGCTGGAGCTTTCCTTTGAGAATCTTCTGCTACAAAGCTGAGCAGGTCAAAGTGCAACCCAACACGCTGCATTGACTTTTCATTCCAGTTCCTGCACTCAGTGCACCCTCTCCTTTGCACGACTGCCTGGAGTTAGCCATCTTCTCGGTGGCTTTAAATATTCATGAATGCTCATGAGAGGGTGAATAGCCAATTTGAACTGGGACCTCAAATGTTCTCTGTGCTCCTGAATTAAACAGTACTGGTTGGGTTCAGTTCAGATCAAATCAAACCAATAAAACCGGTATCATCTTTTCAAAACGAAAATGTCCTGCCTATCAATTTCAAAGGTGAGTGTTGTAGTCTCTGAACATTAGATTTTTTTTTTTTCAGGCATTTAACTCCTGCTAACTGTAGTTTCTGCATTTGAATTGACAAGACGCAGGATACCTACTGAACGGCTCTAGTTTTTTATCTTGTAGCCACAAATAAGGCTCTCCAAAAAGCAGAAAGGTCTTCTGGGTAATGCCTCTGAATGGACAAGGTGGAGAGGTAGGACACATACATCACGCTCTCCACCTCTTCCAATCAGAGAATAATTTGCATTCGTTTAGAAAAAAATAATTTTAACAGAATTGCGCTAATGCAGTTTAAATATCTTCTTCAAATAAAAAATGATCCAATAGATTCCACGAGTAATATAGTGATAGATATTGTTAGTCCATATCACCACCTTCCACCACCTTTAAGTGTGTAATCCATAGAAAGAACCGGCATCACAATGAACGAAGTGCTTGCTTACCAGCTCTCATAGACCTTCCACCATGGAAGGTCAATATCGCTTGTGGCTATAAATCCAGACGGGGCCTTTAAGTATCGTCTGACAGTCCTCCTGTGGCTGTCAGAAACCACGAAATCAGACCGAGACAGAAGTACAATTAAATCACACTTGTTTAATAATAAAAGTAAAAAGAACAAACATAGTCACAACATATCCAAAGTTCAGTAAACGGAAAGGATAGTCAGCCAAGCCAGAAGTCAGGGATCAAAGTAGTGGAACAGCAAGCAGGATCCAGAGCCAGAAGGGATGTCAGCAAAGCCAGTCTTTAAACAGGAATGCAGGAGATGTTTTTTGTGATGATGACCAAGGCGAAGGCAGAGCTCCTCTGGAGTGGATGGCTTAAGGAGGCAGAACTGACGAGCAGGATATCATCAACAGGTGAGTAACTGTGGCGAGGGATGATAGCTGACAATTAGCCAACAGCTGAGCAGCCAGCTCAGAGAAGGAAGGGCTGAGCCCAGCCCTGACAGTGGCAAATCAGTCTTCCAGACAATATGGTCATTGATAGTAACCAAAAATATAGAAGGCTCCATGTCCGGACGACATCACCGTATGACAAAACGCGTAGGGTGGAACCATGTGCTGACGTCACCCGCGATCACACAGTCCTGGACAGGTGGGTGTTGTTTAATTTTCTGGCCGGCATATTGTTTTTAAACTCTGATCTTTGGATTTCCTGGATGTGAGTGCAATTTATGGTTTATGAATAAAAGACTTTAAAGGATCTTACGCTATGTGGAGCCCTCAATATTTTTGGGTACTATCAATGACCATATTGTCTGAAAAACTGATTTGCATGCCGCAGGAGGACTGTCAGACGATACTTAAAGGCCCCCAGCTGGGTTTATAGCCCAAAGAGATATTGACCATCCGTGATAGGAGGTCTATGAGAGCTAGTAAGCACATTCAAGGTGGTGGAAGGTGGTGATATGGACTAAGAATATCTATCACTATATTACCTTATATTGGATCACTTTTAATTTGGTGTATACATTTAAAGCGCATGTTGTACCACGAGATCTGGTGCGGGCAAAGGCATTGCGTTTGCAATCTGCATTCGGGGAGCCATTACGATTACGTTGGCACCTGCAGTGCGTTTTGAACACAGTGCTGGAACCGCGCATAGATCCCTGGTCTCCTGCACCACGTTCTGGAGAGAACGGGCCCTTACAGCAGTTTTTTTTTTTCCTGGGTAAATTTTTTTTTTTTTTCTTCGACTAAGCAAAATTGCAATACAGTTTAACAGTACTCACTAAACTCTCACTCAGTTGCCATAGAAACTGGGATCTGCTATCAGCATGGAAGGTAAAGAGTGAATCTGTTAAGCATGGCGATAAGGACCATCCGGGGAGCTCGGCTCATCACTAATAAACCTCGACTGCCCTTAGAAGACCCTCGCCGATTATTAATTTCATCAACCTGGGTGTGTGAACCCGGGCCGGCCTCTTTGTTCAGTCATGGTCGCAGGGGGTCCAAGGCTGGATCGCTGTGCAGGAAATGCCATTACAGACTAATACGGGAAGATACGGAGCCTCTGTGTATGTGGGATGATTGATATGCAGATAGGAGGTTGAACAGATGGAAAGATGTGCAGGCAGAATGAACTAATTTTATATATACATTAGATCGACTTTGTTTTTCCCAGTTCCGTGGTTCCAAATGTAATATGTTGTTCTGCTGCATCTTGTTTGATCAGTTAAAAAAACTATATAGTAAATGGTCGCCATGGGGACAAGGGAAGAAGGCTGCAGTGATACTGATCCGTGGATAAGTCTTAAGTTTTAAAAGGAATAAAATCAAGCTTTATTATACCTCCTGAATTTTTCAGATGGTAGAGAGACTGATGAGGCGACACTGATGGGCACTGATGAGGAGGCACTAATATGAAGCACTGATGGGAACGATAGGTGGTACTGATATGCAGCACTGATTAGCACTGATAGGCGGCACTGATGAGGCGGCACTGAAGGGCACTGATGAGGTAGCACTAATATGCAGCACTGATGGACACTGATAGGCAGCACTGATATGTAGCACTGGTGAGCACTAATAGGTGGCACTGATGGGCACTGATAGGCGGCACTAATTGGCAGCACTGATGGGCAGCAATGATGGGCACTGATGAGCGGGCACTGATGGGCATTGAAAGGCAGCCCTGACTGGCATCATTGATGGACACTAATTGGCATCACTGCTGGGTACTTACTGGCATCACTGCTGGGCACTGTTGGGGCTGCACTAATGGGGCTGCACTGATAATCAGGGCACTGATTCTCTGTGCAGACCTCGTCTGTGAGGAAATGCCACTGATCGGCTCTCCTCTCCTCACACTGTCAGTGGAACGACTTTGCATGACGTCGTCCCAGAACGAGAGAGCCGCCACCCACCAGTCATTTGACAATACGAGGGGCAGGAGGTGTTTAAAGCTGAACTACGAAATAAGCAAATATTGTGTAAATACAATAGTCTTGTGTATTCTTCTTGGTGAATCTCAGTGTGCTTTGTGTATTTCTTCCAGATCTGTGCAGTAATCCAGTGTGAGACTTTCCATCTGTGCAGGAGCTTCCTGTAATAAAGACTGTTCACTGCTGCTCTCTCTCCTTGTACAGGGTGACTGGTCTTGTCTCCGCCCCCTACCTGTAGTTTTTTCTGCAGGCACCTTGTAGTGGGTGGAGCCTGCTTGGTCTCTCCCATCGGTCACTGCTGCTCTCTCTCCTTGTGCAGGGTGACTGGTCTTGTCTCCGCCCCCTCCTGCAATTTTCTGCAGACAGCCTCTAGTGGGTGGAGCCTTCTGGGTCCCTCCCACGGCTCTGATCTCTGCACGGACCATGTACAGCACAAAAGTGATGTCACTGCTACTTTTTCAAGATAATATCTAGGTTTGCAAAGGCATTTGATGCACGCAAAGAGGTTGATTTACTGAAGGCAAATATACTGTGCACTACGAGTGCACCCACAAGTGTAGCTGTGCTAGATCTGAGGGAAAGTTATGAAATGAGGGAAAGCCCTGCTGATTTTTATCATTCAATCACATGCAAGCAAAATGTTTTTTTTTTTTTTAAAGCAGAACTGAGGGCTTTCTAGAACAGGTTGCGAGTAGGCAGGCAATTATCGCTGAAGAGATATTGAGACACCTATCTGCCTGCTCACAGTCGTCTGTGGCATGTAAACTAAGCTGTGCATGCACAGCTCAGCTTACACCTGTGAGCCGGGATGACTGATTCCTGCGCATGCGCAGGAATGATGTCACCCCAAGTCAGCCAATGGAGATGTCTGAAAGCCAGCACCCAGGGAGAAGATGCCGATGAGGCAGTGTTGCCAACCCAACTCTCTCTCCCCCCCTCCCCCCCTCTCTCCCCCCTCCCCCCCTCTCTCCCCCCTCCCCCTCTCTCTCCCCCCCTCTCTCTCCCCCTCCCCCCTCTCTCTCTCCCCCTCCCCCTCTCTCACCCCTCCCCCTCTCTCATGCCCCCTCCCCTCTCTCATACCCCCTCCCCCTCTCTCTCTCCCATCCCCCCTCTCTCTCCCCCATCCCCTCTCTCTCTCCCCCTCTCTCACCCCTCCCCCCTCTCTCACCCCTCCCCCTCCCCTCCCTCCCTCTCTCTCATCCCCCTCCCCCTCTCTCTCTCCCCTCTCTCTCTCCCCCTCTCTCTCTCCCCCTCCCCCTCTCTCACCCCTCCCCCTCCCCCTCTCTCATACCCCCTCCCTCTCTCATACCCCCTTCCTCTCTCCCATCCCCTCTCTCATACCCCCTCCCTCTCTCCCATCCTCTCTCCCATCCCCTCTCTCTCTCCCCCCCTCTCTCCCCCCTCCCCCCTCTCTCATACCCCCTCCCCCTCTCTTTCTCCCCCTCTCTCTCTCTCCCCCCCTCAACCTCTCTCTCTCTCTCACTCACTCACCCCCTCACCAACCCCCTCTCTCCTCCCAAGTGGAAACTGACTAACAGGTGAGAGTTAGTTATCCCATCCCACCTCAAGCACTGCCACTCATCCACCCCCCACCCCCCCACCACTGCCACTGACCTCATCCTCCTAATGAAGGAATACAGATCCCAGCATGAGCCCCTCAGAGCTGAGGATGTGACAAGCCGCCTGGTAGGTCAATGTAAGAATCAGGTAGGTCAGTGTAGTGGACAGGTACGTCAGTACTTGTCCAATTTTTACTCCAGATCCCTCAGGTTATTTGTATTCTCTTTGAAGTATAAAGTACGGGGGTTTTATATACAACTTTAGTGCCTTGGTTATAAAAAGCATTTGTTTCATGTATGTTAGCCCAACATTGTAAGAACAATTACACTCTGTGACTCTAAGTGGCCGCCTGTAATGTTGGGCTAACATACATGAAACAAGTGCTTAAATAGGTAAGGAGCGGGACCACCCAGTGACATCACATGGTGGCACTGCCCCCTTGTGATGTCACCGACCGGTGCATACTGAGGAGTGTCCCTGAAAGGCAGTTTGGAAATGTGGTCACCCTACATGTGAGTAGATAATCATGAGAAGAAAAGTTTGTGAATGAACTCCAAAAAAAAAAACCGATAGATAGGTGGACCCCCGCTTTAAGTAGAGGGGCGTGTAGACAAGTATATTATGGAACCAAATAAGCAGGAGGATAGAAGAGAAACCAGTAACCACACACAGGTTCAGAGGGTCATCACCTAAATTTTAACAATTATTGCACAAGCGTTCAAACATTTACCAATAATTTATTGTATTAATGAAACAGTAGTCTATGCATCGACTCTCACAGGCATGCAAATTTATTAAGACAGATGTAAAAGCATGACACCTACATGCAAAGGATTTACTATACCTAACAAAGATCAGATGCTTCAGGCATACAGTATCTCACAAAAGTGAGTACACCCCTCACATTTTTGTAAATATTTTCTTCTATCTTTTCATGTGACAACACTGTAGAAATGACACTTTGCTACAATGTAAAGTAGTGAGTGTACAGCTTGTATAACAGTGTAAATTTGCTGTCCCCTCAAAATAATTCAACACACAGCCATTAATGTCTAAACCGCTGGCAACAAAAGTGAGTACACCCCTAAATGAAAATGTCCAAATTGGGCCTAATTAGCAAATTTGTTGGTGTGTTAAATTTGGTGTTATCGCTCTCACTCTCTCATACTGGTCACTGGAAGTTCAGCATGGCACCTCATGGCAAATGACCCTCTGAGGATCTGAAAAAAAGAATTGTTGCTCTACATAAAGATGGCCTAGGCTATAAGAAGATTGCCAAGACCCTGAAACTGAGTTGCAGCACGGTGGCCAAGATCATACAGGGGTTTAACAGGACAGGTTCCACTCAGAACAGACCTCGCCATGGTTGACCAAAGAAGTTGATTACCCATGCTCAGCATCATATCCAGAGGTTGTCTTTAGGAAATCGATGTATGAGTGCTGCCAGCATTGCTGCAGAGGTTGAAGGGGGGGGGGGGGTCGGCCTGTCAGTGCTCAGACCATACGCCGCACACTGCATCAAATTGGTCTGCATGGCTGTCCCAGAAGGAGTCCTCTTCTAAAGATGATGTGCAAGAAAGCCCGCAAACAGTTTGCTGAAGACAAGCAGACTAAGGACATGGATTACTGGAACCAAGATAAACTTATTTGGGTCAGATGGTGTCAGGCGTGTGTGGCGGCAACCAGGTGAGGAGTACAAAGACAAGTGTGTCTTACCTACAGTCAAGCATGGTGGTGGGAGTGTCATGGTCTGGGGCTGCATGAGTGCTGCCAGCACTGGGGAGCTACAGTTCATTGAGGGAACCATGAATGCTAACATGTACTGAGACATACTGAAGCAGAGAATGATCGCCTCCCCTTGGAAACTGGGCCGCATGGCAGTATTCCAACATAAGGACACCAAACACACCTCCAAGGCGACCATTACCTTGCTAAAGAAGCTGAGGGTAAAGGTGATGGAATGGCCAAGCATGTCTCCAGACGTAAATCCTATTGAGCATCTGTGGGACATCCTCAAATGGAAGGTGGAGGAGGACAAGGTCTCTAACATCCGCCAGCTCCGTGATGTCCTCATGGAGGAGGGGAAGAGGACTCCAGTGGCAACCTGTGAAGCTCTGGTGACCTCCATGCCCAAGAGGGTTAAGGCAGTGCTGGAAAATAATGGTGGTCACACAAAACATTGACACTTTGGGCCCAGTTTGGACATTTTCACTTAGGGGTGTACTCACTTTTGTTGCCAGCGGTTTAGACATTAATGGCTGGGTGTTGAGTTATTTTAAGGGGACAGCAAATTTACACTGTTATACAAGCTGTACACTCACTACTTTACATTGTAGCAAAGTGTCATTTCTTCAGTGTTGTCACATGAAAAGATAGAATAAAATATTTACAAAAATGTGAGGAGTGTATTCACTTTTGTGAGATACTGTAAGTAAAGCTGGCCATACACCAGTAGATTTTTCAATGGACATTTGTATAAAAATTCTCATCAGTACATTCAATGATGAAAGTACTACAAAAAAAACATATGTTTTTACCATAACATTTTTGAGTGAATTGACTTTCCCAAATAAAATCCACATTTCACTGTTATGCCCTGGACCAGTGTTTCTCAACCTTTTTTCAGTCGGGGCACCCTTAAAAAGTATTTTCAGTCTTGAGGCACCCCAGTCCAAGGCTTAGTTCACGTTACTGTGTGTCGCGGAACATGCGCAAAATCGCACTCGTTCCTGACACACAGACAAATGCTCTGCTCTTTAGGGGTGCCATTAATTCTTAATGGTACCTTACACATTGGAAAATGTGGGGTGCTTTTGGTGCAGTGCAATTAAAAAAAAAAAAAAGGTCGGGGATTTCCTTCCCTGAATTTTTGTGGTTAGGGAAGCCCATTGAAATGAATGGGCTGCACTACACGCAGCATGCAGCAACACAGATGTGAACCAAGGGCTTGTTCACATGTCGGGTTGGAGGGCTGGTAAAAGCACATGGTTAAGCTGTTTTTACCACCCCCAAATTCTTCCCCTTTAGCTGCAGAGACAACAGCTGGGGATGTACACATGTTGTGGCTGCAGCTGGAGGTATACCCAGGGTGAATGGGGCTGCACTGCAACTACCCTGCAACTGTGTACATTGCGTGGTTGTGGTGTAGTGATGCTGCATTAAAACAGGTGGTGAGGAGGCAACATAATGCCTCTTTACCGCCTGTCAAATGCCTCTGAAAAGCGATCTATGCATAGGTTGCTTTTCAGAGGAGAAGCAGTCCTTGCTGCTGTCACAAACAAGACCTACAAAAGCAGTTCTGATGGTACAGGAATGAGGGGGGGTGTCAGGATTAAAAGTAACATACACACACACACACACACATATATACAGACACATACACATGCACAGACGCATACAGACACATACATACAGACACTTGTACATACGCACATGCAGACATGTGCACACACACATGCAGACACGTGCACACACACATGCAGACACGTGCACACACATACAGACACATGCACACACACACACACATGTACAAACACACATACAGACACAGATGTAAATGTATACATCTCATATAATCTCGTATAATAATGTACAAACACACATACAGACACACACACATACAGACAGACACATGCACACACACATACAGACACGCACACACACACACACATGTACAAACACACATACAGACAGACACTCACATGCACACACATACAGACACATGCGCACACACACACATTAACAAACACACATACAGACGTACACACACACATACAGACAGACACTCACATGCACACACACATACAGACACATGCGCAGACACACACACACACACATGAACAAACACACATACAGACGTACACACACACACATACAGACAGACACTCACATGCACACACACATACAGACACATGCACACACACACATGTACAAACACACATACAGACGTACACACACATACAGACAGACACTCACATGCTCACGCACATACAGACACATGCACACACATACCAGACACATGCACACACACTTACAGACACATGCACACATGCACACATGCACACATACACACACACACACACATACAGACACATGCACACACACATACATACACATGCACACACACACACATGTACAAATACACATACAGACACATGTACACACATGCACACACACAGACAGTCAGACACTCACATGCACACACACACACAGACACATGTATAAAGCCCTTTTAAAACGAATCTAGCTTCTAGCACAGTACCTTTCCAGTTTCCTCATTCAGCCGGGTACTGCACTGCAGGGGGAAGCAGAGAGCATAGCACACTCCCCTGCACTTTACTTTCACTTTGCTGAGGTTGACGGAGCTTCTCACAGTGCCGATGTACAGTTCGGCAGGGGATCGGGAGATCGGGCTCATCTGACAGCCCTTCTCTCCCCTGATCCCGCGGCACACCTGAGAACCTCTGACGGCACACCAGTGTGCCGCGGCACACTGGTTGAGAAAGGCTGCCCTGGACACACGGTCGGATTTTCCAATGGAAAAAGTGCGATCGGATTGTGTTGTCTGAAATTCCGATCGTGTGTGGGCTCCATCGGACTTTTTCCGTCAGAATTTACGACACACAAAGTTTGAGAGCAGGATATAAAATTTTCCGACAACAAAATCCGATCGTTTAAATTCCGATTGTGTGTACACAAATCCGACGCACAAAGTGCCACACATGCTCAGAATGAATTAAGATGAATTAAGCTTTTGGCTACTGCCCCGTTTATAGTCCCGACGTATGTGTTTTACGTCACTGCGTTCAGAACGATCGGATTTCCAACAACTTTGTGCGGCCGTGTGTATGCAAGACAAGTTTGGCCCAAAATCCGTCGGAAAAAATCCGATGGATTTTGTTTGTCGGAATGTCCGATCAATGTCCGATCAAGTGTTACAGGGCATTAGAAGTTTGTTCAGTCTAGAAAAAATTTCCATCCTGCTTCCTTTAACTTTTCTTGATTTGATACCACTAAGAAAATTGAACATACTTTCCCAAAACAAAAGTTTTCAATCAACATTACAGAGAAGATGCCTCAGAAACACTCAACTCTCTTCTTGGCCAGCCTTCTGATAAGCTTTCGCCATACTGTGTCAGTATCAGCTCCAAAAATGAAAATTCTGGTGAATGTTCCTCTTCAGCCTTGGGAAAAACTTCCCATCTACGTATGTTAGGATGGTAGACAGGACAACAGTGCTTATTTTTTTTGTCTTGTTCGTCCACAAATCACATCCTTTAATGGAGTTTTTCGGGATCTGTTGGGTCCTTTGTGAATCCTGTCAACACGACACTAGGTTCTCCATTGATAATTCCTTATGTGATCAGCATTTTTTTTACTGTTCCTTTGTTCAGCTTGCAACATATTTGCATTTTAAATCTACCTAATGCCAAAACTTATTTTTATATCTAGAGTATGAGGGCTTTTTTTTTCTAATATAGAGGTCTACCCTCACAAGAATTGAGTGCATTTATTCACATTTAAGGCTGAATATTTCGAGATCCAGACTCAACTGATTAAATCTGTACTATCTACCAGCTATTGGGATGCAACCATACCATGTCATTACGAGTCTGAGCTCCCCTTACTGATTTCCCTAGCTGTTCCACCCACCTCTATTAAACTTACCAATCCCCCTTCTACCTAGGTACACCCTGCATCATCACCCTCTCCAAAGTCCTCCCTTAGAGCAATGCCCTCCTGCACCCTCTCCTTCCCTTCCTCTCCTCTCACTTTCTTTACTTTTCTAATCACTATATTCCTGTCCTGACAACTATGTATGGAATTGAAGAATGCATTGATTTCATAATATTGGTATATATGCTTATGCCACGTCATGCAAAACTTTATGGTACAGCACCCCTTCCTCTGTTGGTTAATATGAAAAAATTGGGACAATGTCAATGAAGTATTTGCACTCCTAGTGTATGTTAGCAAATCACATCAAATGGTTCAAAGAAATCATTGGCCAATTTAGTCTCATTTTGCTATTCATGCTTGTAATACGGAATTGGTCTAACATGTTACATATGTATGCAATAGGACGTCAATGTTGTCTTACAGAACTGCTTGTCATTATTTGTATATACTTTCTTGCTACCTACTTTAAAATAATATATAAAAAGATATTGGAAAAATGTATACATTTATACACCAAAACTGACCTTCCATTGGAATGTTTCCCCTCTCCTTTTTTTTAAGTAGTATTCATATCTGTAATTCTGATTTTAATAGCATATACATGGACAAAAATGTGTACAGGTCAGAAAAATATTCCACCCACGATGTTGTCATCTGTGCAATTGCGATGGCTTAGAATTCATCTTGTGGGAAATCCAATCTAAGGAACTCTCTATGGTTGCAGGTCTCCCTCTAATTAATTGTCCCCAAATTCCTCCATTCAGAGCCATGGCTTGGAAAAAGTGCAGATTTTAAAGATATTCTTTACATATGATTTAATGAGCAACTCAGCCGTATTCCCAGATACAACTGTGATTAATTAAGAACTCCCCAAATCATTAAAAATTAACCAGCCTAGGGGCCGTGTTTCCCAATGGCATGCCTGCACATTTTTTGACATAGCAATTTTCTCTGAGGAAGATAAAAAAAAAAAAAAAAGGGGAATAAAAGACCTAGACTGAACAGACGACAGATTATGTTACCTAAGCAATATGGGGGTCTGGCAGTCCCAGATCTTCGTAAGTATCACCAAGCAATTCACCTAAAAAGACTGATTGACTGGAACCGACACCGATCCACGAAACTATGGACTACCCTGGAACAGACTCAATGCGAGATACCACTGAACAGAGCCCCCTGGTGCCATAATTCCTTACCAAGAGACATTAAAAACCATCCACTAATAGGCACTACCATACAAATATGTGCTGCTCTTTTTGCGCGCGCAGACCTGGTGTCAACGAGGTCCCCTCTTCAACCGATACTGGGAAACCCAGAGTTTGTCCCTGGTTATACAGACCCTGTCTTCCGGGCAATGAGAGTAGCGGGTCGCTTCCAAGCCTCCCACTTTAGGATCAATGGTAGATGGCTGACACGGATTGAACTCATGGATTTAGATGGCCCCTTCCATCTAGATTTTTGGAGAGCCCAGCAGCTCAGTCACTTTCTTAAATCATTACCACTCCCAAGTAGCCCTGACCAGAATCTAACCACCCTAGAGACCTACTGTACAGAAGAGGGTGCTGTGTCCCATATGCTATCGGCCACATATCAGTTGCTAATTGCCCCATTAGATGGTCATCGCCTTCGTTGCTTGGATAATTGGGAAAGGGACCTACACTGTATTTTTTCCACAAGACAAAAACAAAATATCCTCCAATTCACTTTCAAATCTTCAATTTGCTCGAAAACGCAAGAGACTAACTATAAAATAATTACTAGGTGGTACAACACCCCGGCAAAGCTACAAAAGATATTCCCCGGTGTCACGAACCAGTGCTGGAGATGTCAGAGAGAATGTGGAACAATTCTCCACATCTTCTGGTCTTGTCCTCTGCTGGAGGGGTTCTGGAAAACCATCCAGCAGACGCTGCAGAAGTTCACTGAATACCCAATTCTGGCAGATCCAGCTCTGTTTCTGCTACATGCATCTGACAAATCCCAGAAAGCATACAAACGATCGTTAATACCCCACTTACTTGACGCAGCGAAAGCCTGCATCCCTTTGTACTGGAAATCCACACAACCCCCTCCTATCAGTTTATGGGTTAGGAAAGTAGAAGAAATCAAAACAATGGAGGACCTAATTCTCTCAGCCCGTCACCAGAATGAACGCTTCACCAAGAAATGGTCCATTTGGAACGTTTTCTTCTTTTCAGATGAAGGTCAGACACTTCTGGGGAACTAACATATTCCTACTATGCTATACAGGTATACTACCCTTATAGGGTTGACTGGCTTTGCCACACTGTTTTTCAACTCGCAGAGGGGCACGCGTGCTGCCTCGGGGCACTAAGGTGGTCCCACGCCCTCCCCCCCCTATGTCCTTATCCCCCTTCCACTCCTGCTCCCCCCTCACGTTTTCCCCCTTCCTTTCTCTCTCGCTCTTTCTTCACCTGCCTCTCTCTGTTCTTACTAGGGTTGTAGTGGTTGTAAGGGGTAACTATTAATGCCCCGTGACCTATATAGCCCTATTCTTTTATTAGATTAGAAAATCGGGAGCAGGACTTGCGGAACCTTTTGACAGTTTTAGTGCAACCTAGAAGTGGGTTGCCTTTATGTTCTGACTGAGGTCATGGTCAGATACAGTCCTAATGTCAGGATAGCAGTATTCTATTTTCTGTTGAGTTGAACATGACATGGAACTACGTTCATACCACTGTATGTTATTTTGTGCATGTATGATCTCGAGATGTTATATTTCGCTTCGCTTGTCTTGTGTCCTTTCAATAAATAAAGAATTTGAAAAAAAAAAAAAAGGGGAATAAATCGAATTCTACCTAAACGGATATTTCTTAGCTTTTGTATATCCCTTTAAAAAAGCCCATGCTCTGGACAAGTGGTTCTTAACCCTGTCCTCAAGTACCTCCAACAGGCCATGTTTGCAGGTTTTCCTTTATCTTGCACAGGTGCTTTAAATCAGAGTCAATGGCTTGGTATTTTGGACAGCTATTTTACCTAATGCCGCGTACACACGAGCGGACTTTACGGCAGACTTTGCCCGGCGGACTTTTCAACTGACTTTATGACAGACTTTCCGAATGAACAGACTTGCCTACACACAATCCACCAAAGTCCGTTGAATTCGTACATGATGACGTACGACCGGACTAAAACAAGGAAGTTCATAGCCAGTAGCCAATAGCTGCCCTAGCGTGGCTTTTTGTCCGTCGAACTAGCACACAGACGAGCAGACTTTTCGACCGGACTCGAGTTCGACGGATAGATTTAAAGCATGTTTCAAATCTAAGTCCGTCCAACTTTTGAAAAAACAAAGTCCGCTGGAGCCCACACACGATCGAATTGTCCGATGAAATCCCGTCCGCAAAGTCTGCCGTAAAGTCCGCTCGTGTGTACGCGGCATAAAAGAAATTCCCAAAACATGGCCTGTTGGGGGTGCTTGAGGACAGGGTTGAGAACCACTGTTCTAGACCTTCCAACAAACCAAAAAATTGGGTTGTATCAACCCTAAGATGATGTAGTTCCTCTCCATGAATCCCTTGCAGCAATATGCAAATGACGAGATGATGGACACAAAGGCACCTGTTTGCTAAACACCTCAGCTGTATCTTCAGAATTTCCTCTCAATCATCGGCCAATATATTGTCCCATTAGGGCATGCTTGGATGTGTAACCCCACCAATGATGCTCATACACAGCAACCCCCTCCTGTACCCTACCCCAGGTCAGGACAAGTAGGGGACAGGAGGGTTTCCTGCCCCAGGCCCAGTTTTTTATGCGAAGGGGGAGTTTGAAGCTTGTTGGTGCTTGTTTCCTCATCTGGGAGTGATGCTATAGCACTAAGAATCTGTGGGTAGCATAGTGGCATACTGACACACCAAGGTTCCCTGGGCAGCAAAGTGTCTTAGTGGTTGCCATGCCTGCCTTGCAACACTAGGGTCCTTGGCTTAAATCCCAAACAGGACTTTGCCTCCATAAAGTTGACATGTTCTCCTTGTGCTTGCATGGGTTTCCACCCACCTACCAAAGATATGCTGGTAGGTTATTTGGTTGCTTTCTAAATATTTCTTAGTGTGCATGCGTGCAATATAGGGACCTTAGATTATAAACTCCTTCAGGGCAGGGACCGATGTGAATGTACAATATGTAGAGTGCTGTGTAAATTGTTGGTGCTATATAAATATCTATAATAAATAAAGAGCTATCTTGTGGGTATCTACATCTTGATGAACTGGCACATCCATAATGGTGTGTACCTTGTCATCAGTATTAAATAAGCTTGCCTACTGACTTCATTGGTGTGACCTGGACAATTAGGTGGGGTTACTCTCTTCAATGGGGGGCCCAGACAGCAATAAAAACCTGACAGGGGTTCAAATTCTTTCATATTCTAACCAAAACTAAAAAAACTTTAGGTACAATTTAAAGCTCAATTTTAATCTGCATAAATTTTGGCTTCCCTGGATCAACCTCCACCCCCCATCCTCATCAAAATTCTAATGAAATGTTTTTGGATCCAGTGATATCTTCACTACTGGGTCTCCGTGCCTTTCTCAGCAATGTAGGTCGATCATGAATAGTGGTAAAGGCCAAAAGGATGATGTACAGAGCTTTCTAAAAGCATCACTGCACCCCGTCTCTGTACTCCACTCAAGAGCCCTTAGTCCTGATGCAAGCAGCGGCTTGCTCTTAGGATAAGTTAAAAAAATATCAAAATGATTTGATGGGTGGGTGTCAGTCTAGAGGAGTTGGTGTTCAATGGTAGATTGTATTTGCATGCTGTGCATATGTGATTCTGAGCCTCGTTGGAAATCCCATAAATTAATGGATTGGACCAGGGTCCACAAGCCTGGGAAGGAAAGAAATAGATAATGCTGGATAGCCTCCAGCCAGGAAATGAGGTGGGCTATCTATCTGACTTGCTGTAGCTTCTAATGTACACTATGAAAAGCTCACCGTGTGCAGTGAAATCAGAGTTAGCAATTGCAAACCAAGAGATGACCCCGTACAACTGTGCAAGACTGAAGGTGTCAGAGAACTCACACAGCAAGCACCCGTCTCTGTGCAGCAGCTGCCAATCCTCGTTCTGCTAATACCAATGTGCATGCACGGAACCATAGCCAGAGACAAATGAGATCCAGGGTGGGCATGCACAATGGCGCGCCCGCGAGTGCCAAAGCACTAATGTGCTAACGCGCATGCGCCAATGTGCTAAGGTGCCAATGTGCTAAGGTGTTAATGCGCATGCGTGCAGGCACGTACGCTGGCGCGAATCCGGGCACACAGCACCCTATATAAACAGAGAGTCTGCCTAGCATCAGTGCTGGATTGTCTTCAGCTTGCTCCTGTGTTCCTGTTGTTACACTGCCTGATTGACCTTGTTCCTGAAAACCCGGCTATCTTCTGACTATTCTCTTGGATCTCCCCTGCCTGCTGAACCTGCCTCTACCTGCAATACTGACCTTGGCTTGAACTTATGATTACGGCTCTGCCTCCTGATTCTGTACCCTGCTGCCCGTCTGTTGCCAACCTCTGCCTGTTTCTGACTAAGGTTTTGCCTTCTGACTTGGTACCCCGCTGCCAGCCTGTTGCCGACTCCTGCCTGTTCCTGATTCTGCAGTTGATCCTCATCTGGCTCCCGCTGAACAAGTTTGGTGATCAGTTTCCACATATCCTCAGCAGAGGTTCCTGTATCTCCAAGTTCCAGCCTCCTGCCTGCAGGCACCTGCACCTTTTCGTTGCCCTCGCACTCCCTGTTCCCACCACCAGGGGTGCTTGGACCGGAACCGTGCAAGAGGCCACACTCATCATTTTGGGCTCCACTGTAAGGTACGTGACAGAAGGTAAGGTTGGAATTCAGCTTTAGGGACCATTCCACACCAGTGATTCTTCTCTAACTATTTGTGTCCCCATTGGGAAGATTTTCCATCATTTCTTTTCTCAGTGGCACCTCTTGTCTTGACCGGGAGTTGTCATGTAAAGAAAGACCTTTGAGAAGTTCTAATTCTTCCCCGTGTCATCCAAACAACAAAAGTTTTGGCCTGGTTGGATCTGAGTTTGAGTGGATCAGACCGCTCACCTCCGATAACCAGGACAAGCTGAATGATATAACTTCAATGTCATTACAGGTCAGGAATGCAAATGAAGCTTTGCGAGGTCAGTCTCGGTCACATTGTTTCATGCACGTTCTTCACGACTGAAGGAGTCATTTCACGCACTTCTGAAATTTTGTTGTTTTGCAAGGGATTTATCAGCTGCTCACTCCTTGCAGCAAAGCAGGAAGAAAACAGATGTTAACCTACAGTCTTTCATGCAGCTTGAGATGGCACAAATACGACAGGAGTAATTATAGAAAGAGGCAAAGTGCCGGCTGTCTTTTTGGTGACTGCGGTGACTCATGTACTCCTAGTCTGCAGTTGCTTCCTTTGATCTAAAATCCAAAAGATTTCTTTTCAAAGGCTCCTTTACATCTCCAAAACAGAAAACCATCTTCAGGACAGGCTCCTCACAGCTAGGGCACTCGCATTAAAATGACTGGGGTGTCTGCACAATTGTTTCAACATCAATATAAAAAGTTGGGGCAAAAAATCATCAGTGGGCAGGTCCTAATAGTTTGTTTGGACTTGGACTGTTGGTTAGCCAGTTCCTCCACCCTCAACATGAAAGGCACAATTCTGAAGAACAACTCTCTGAAAGTGCCATTCATATTGCACCTGGCGTGCCTGTAAGAGGGGCTTTGTGGTTGACCCCTGTTAGAACACTGTCGCTACTGCTGAGGCCAAACCCCCCCGCCATATTGTGCCCTGCTCCTTGCCATAGGACTCCATACAACATTCCTGGCTATAGACCTTTAAATTGTGAATAAAGAATGTCCACATAATAAATATATTCACTGCACTTTACTGGTGTTGTTCATGAAATGGCATTACAGTAACATCACAAGGACATACATTTCGGAGTCACTGACATACACAGTTGATCAAATATAGTGGACGGTCTGGAGTAGTCACTGGTGAAAGCACATTCAGCACCTTAACAACCATCTCCCTACACTCTCTCCTTTGCCCAGGGTCATGAGTACTCACAGGTCTGTGCTTTCTGTAGTCACATCCTTGCTAAGTATATATCTCCTGGAAACCCTCCAGAGATGCAGTCTCACACAGGGATCTCCAGCCTGGTCTAAAAGGCCTTTTGCAATATGCCCTAGCCCCCATCTCCATAAGGGACAAAATGACTACAGCTGGCTCCTCCTATGTACAGATCCACTCCTGTCCTGCCCTGTCTCGGGCCTACATGTGCTGGTTACATCCTCACGGGTGTGGGGTGTTTGGCTGCCATGCCCCAAGAGAGTGTAGGCTTCTCCCTAACTGCCTTATATATGGGTGGTGACCCACCCCTGACATCATTACAGAAGGATTCTACCTAAATGATCCTAGCACCTAAAGGCCTATTTTACTGACTGGGAGTGCAGAGGATTGTGGGGTCACTTCCCCCAACCTTATGACATAACTGGTCTTATTAGAAAGCAGCATAGATCTCTATTAGCTTCCAGCCCAAGTAAGGAAGTGTCATAATTATTTATCAGGCCAACAATATCACAGGAAATCAGTATGTGGTAAGATATGTGTAACGTAAACAATGAAATGGTTAAGAGCCAGTCTTTTATTGATAAAACCTGTAAAAATAATTCAACACCCTTCTTTAGGCCTTGGATGTTAACAGAGCAGATGTTGTATAAATATTTCAATGTGTGTCCAACATTGGATGTTAACCAATCAAGTTGTATGACTCACCAGCCACTACATACTGTACCAATGCCACTTTGCTGAGGGACCATCACTTAAACTGGTCTCCAAAGGAGTTCGAAAGCCTATAAGCAAGTGGTTCCAGAACCGCTAGGAGAACGAGTGGTTCCAGAACCACTAGGACTCCTGACAGAAGTTCCAGAATCCCCACCAGTACTTACAATGGTACTTGCAGAACCTTTGCCAGTACTTGTTGCGGTTCTTTCATAATCCCTACCAGGATTTCCAGTACTCCCTGAAACAACATTGGGCATGTCCTGTCACCAAAGGGGTATTTAAGTTCCAGCTTACAAAGAGGCTAGTGCTGTTTCTTCTCCCACGTGAACCCTTGTTACACAGAGCCTATCATTTACCTTCGAGATTACATGACTGTTGCTGATCTGGATTAACCTTTTGTTTGCCTGACTATTATTTTGCTGATTCCCTAGTGTACAGTCTCCACATCACAGCCGTCCTGTACTCGCCCCTTTCCTTGGTGCAGCAATCCTGAGGGCTGTGATCTAGGTTCAGCATGCAGCAAAGAGCTCTGGGAACCATTAGGGCTCCCAGGCTATGTCCACAATCAAAAGTTCTGGTGAAGACCAGCTGGGGCTTAGCCTTGGGAAAGGCCCCTATCAGCCAGCAGAAGGAGGAGTTACCGTAACACCAGGAAAGATGCCAGTAGAGCTTAGCATATGATGGAAATCTGCTCCACTTCCCCACTTGCTACAAACTTTCTTAAAATATTTGTTATGATCCTCAGCAGCTTCCATACCATGCAATCCCACATCAGGCCTAAACTAGTCAAAGCTACTATGTTTAGACCTTCCCCGCCCTTGTACAGCTTGCATACATGTAAAACCTATGTAGGGAGATTTAAATGAAATGAATAATGTGGTGCTTACTCAACTAAATCTGATAAATCTACAAATATTAAGGTGTATCACCTAGGATACTGTAATGCCCTGTACACACGATAGGATTTTCCGACAACAAATGTTCGATGTTGTTGGAATGTTGTTGTCGGAGATTCCGACCCTGTGTAGGCTCCATCGGACATTTTCTGTCTGAATTTCCGACAAACAAAATTTGAGATCTGGATCTCAAATCTTCCGACAACAAAATCTGTTGTCGGAAATTCCGATCATGTGTACACAATTCCGATGCACAAAATTCCATGCATGCTCAGAATCAAGCAGAAGAGCCACACTGGCAATTGAACTTCCTTTTTCTAGTCCCGTCGTACCTGTTGTATGTCACCGCGTTCTTGACGTTCGGAATTTCCGACAACATTTGTGCGACCGTGCGTATGCAAGACAAATTACAGCCAACATTCGTCGAAAATAAATCCACGGTTTGGTTGTCGGAAATTCCGATCGTCTGTACGCGGCATTAGTGTGCAAATAAACAAAGTATAAATAATCCTTCATAAGCAATACAGTGCAATATTCCAAAAATGACACTTGAAGACGATACGGTGCAAATAACAATAATAAAATGTGATTAACTTTTCCTTCAATAATAAAGTGCAATAATTCCAAAGTGACAATACAGTGAATCAATGTGATAAATGTGCCTATTCATGAAGTTCATATTAAATAAAGTGCTTGTGCAAAACAGCAGGGAGATCCAATTTGTCCACATGATTCCACCATCCGTAGTGCACTCGTGGTTTGCCTCAGCAGTCAAGCCTCTGTATAAATGTAATTCCTGGTTCCACGGTGACCTAATCCTTTTTCCAGGGCCACCCAGCCAGATGATCACGTGATCAGTAACGCAACGCGTCAGAGGAGCCGGCTGACGTCACAGGAGCCGGGTGACGTCACTTCCAGTCGTGGCCCAGACCGGAAGTTTCTTTGTTTGTGAAGCTGAACAGCGCTATTTTTAACTGTGAGTTACTGTTGTTGATGTTGTTGAAATAAATTTTATTTGAATACTACACCATGGAGACCTTTCTTTATTGCATGTAAACTGCATATGATGGGAAGGAAGAGCCTGTAAAAAAATTTACATCGCTAGTGCAAGCAAGAGCTGCACAATTCTGGCCAAAATGAGAATCACAATTTTTTTGCTTAGAATAAAACGATCACGTTTCTCTCACGATTCTCGCGGCGTAAAATCTTGCACATTATACAAAAAAAATTGGGCTAACTTTACTGGTTAGTCTTTTTTTTTAAATTCATTAAAGAGTAATTTTTTCCCCAAAAATTGCATTTGAACGGCTGCTGCGCAAATACAGCGTGACATAAAATATTGCAACGACCACCATTTTATTCTCTAGGGTCTCTCCTACAAACAAATATATATATATATAATGTTTGGGGGTTCTTAGTAATTTTCTAGCAAAAACAAATGATTTTAACTTGAAACCAACAAATGTCAGAAAAAGGTTTATGCCCTGTACACACGATCGGACATTGATCGGACATTCCGACAACAAAATCCATGGATTTTTTCCGACGGATGTTGGCTCAAACTTGTTTTGCATACACACGGTCACACAAAGTTGTCGGAAAATCCGATCGTTCTGAATGCGGTGACATAAAACACGTACGTTGGGACTATGTATGGGGCAGTAGCCAATAGCTTTCATCTCTTTATTTATTCTGAGCATGCGTGGCACTTTGTGCGTCAAATTTGTCCACACATGGTCGGAATTTACGCAAACGGATTTTGTTGTCGGAAAATTTTATAGCCTGCTCTCAAACTTTGTGTGTCCGAAATTCCGATGGAAAAAGTCCGATGGAGCCCACACACGGTCGGAATTTCCGACAACAAGCTCCGATCGCACATATTCGGTCGGAAAGTCCGACCGTGTGTACAGGGCATTAGTGTTTAAGTGTTTAAACTTCCCTTTTACACACAGAAGTGTATTCCTTTGATCTAAAGGACAAATCCGTACAATGTTTATACTTAAGTTCCAATGCTAAAGAATGTTGTGGTTCTTGGCAGAATGCCCATTTTTTTTCCTTTCTTTTGGCGGCTTTCGGCTTTAGCAGAGCAGAGAGAATTCTCTGCATAGAAAGAATCGGGAAATACTTTGCCAAGATCGCAATGGGGAAAAAATTGTGATAACGATTCTTAACGATTCATCGTGCAGCTCTAGTGCAAGCCGCTGTTATCCATCTGGCTGGGTGGCCCTGAAAAAGGATTAGATCACCGTGGAACCAGGCGTTACATTTATACAGAGGCTTGACACGACCTGTAGGGGTCTCTGTCCAAGGTGAAGGGCTGGGGCAAACTCACAGTTAAAAATAGCGCTGTTCAGCTTCACAAACAAAGAAACTTCCGGTCTCGGCCACGACTGGAAGTGACGTCACCCGGCTCCTGTGACGTCACCCGGCTCCTCTGACGCGTTGCGTTACTGATCACGTGATCATCTGGCTGGGTGGCCCTGGAAAAAGGATTAGGTCAACGTGGAACCAGGAATTACATTTATACAGAGGCTTGACTGCTGGGGCAAACCACGAGCGCACTACGGATGGTGGAATCATTTGGACTAATTGGATCTCCCTGCTGTTTTGCACAAGCACTTTATTTATTATGAACTTTATGAATAGGCACGTTTATCACATCGATTCACTGTATTGTCACTTTGGAATTTTTGCACTTTATTATTGAAGGAAAAGTTTATCGCATTTTATTATTGTTATTTGCACCGTATCGTCTTCAAGTGTCATTTTTGGAATATTGCACTGTATTGCTTATGAAGGATTGTTTATACTTTGTTTATTTGCACACTTACAATATCCTAGGTGATACACTTTAATATTTGTAGATTTATCATATTTATTTGCGTAATCGCCACATTATTCATTTCATTATTATTAGCACCGTGTGGGAACACCATTTATGTTGCCAGCTACTTAGCTTTTTTTATATGTATTTATTTGGTTTGCGCATTAGTACATACATTTCATGTAGGGAGATTTGTTTTATCTCTGTGCATCATCTGAGGCTATTCACTTCACTAGGTATATGTGAGGGTTTACATCCACTTTAACTTTTACCTGGATCAGTCGATACAACAAATAATCTACAAATTCACTCATCCTGAGTACTAAGTTGCCCTTAAAAGGAGACGTATAGCCAAAGCTATTTTGGTTATACTTCTCCTGGGGATCACAGGACGTGAAGTTCGTTCTGCACTCCTGTGATGTCATTCAGCCAAGCCAGGCTCATGAAAGATTACAACTTTACAGTTGGTATGCACCCAGATGCCTGGACTGTCAGCTGGCTCAGCTTCTTAGTGAGCCACTGAGAGCCTTAACCAGCCGCTTCTGCCCCCTACACAGCCCAGTGCTCCAGTGAGTGCTGAAGGGGCAGAGCAGAGAGCCGGTGACTGACAGGCTGAGAACCGAGGCTGAGAACCGAGCGATCAGCGGTCTTTGATCTTTTGGTTCTCAGTCTTATGCCATATACACACGGTCGGAATTTCTGACAACAAATGTTCGATGTGAGCTTGCTGTCGGAAGTTCCGACCGTGTGTAGGCTCCATCGGACATTTGTTGTTGGAATTGCCGACAACAAAAATGTGAGAGCTGGTTCTCAAATTTTCCGACAACAAAATCCGTTGTCGTGAATTCCGATCGTGTGTACACAATTCAGACGCACAAAATTCCACGCATGCTCGGAATCAAGCAGAAGAGCCACACTGGCTATTGAACTTCATTTTTCTCGGCCCGTCGTACGTGTTGTACGTCACCGCATTCTTGACGTTCGGAATTTCCGACAACATTTATGTGACCGTGTGTATGTAAGACAAGTTTGAGCCAACATTTGTCGGAAAAAATCCAGGATTTTGTTGTCGGAATGTCCGATCGTGTGTACGCAGCATTAGAGTCGGCAAAGGACGGATGCAGCATTATGCCCCGTACACACGGTCGGACATTAATCGGACATTCCGACAACAAAATCCTAGGATTTTTTCCGACGGATGTTGGCTCCAACTTGTCTTGCATACACACGGTCACACAAAGTTGTCGGAAAACCCGATCATTCTGAACGCGGTGACGTAAAACACGTACGTCGGGACTATAAACAGGGCAGTAGCCAATAGCTTTCATCTCTTTATTTATTCTGAGCATGCGTGGCACTTTGTGTGTCGGATTTGTGTACACACGTTCGGAAATTCTGACAATGGATTTTGTTGTCGGAAAATTTTATAGCCTGCTCTCAAACTTTGTGTGTCGGAAAATCCGATGGAAAATGTGTGATGGAGCCTACACACGGTCGGAATTTCCAACAACAAGGTCCTATCATACATTTTCCGTCGGAAAATCCGACCGTGTGTACGAGGCCTAAATGTTTTTTTTACAAGCCCATGCTTGTCTTTTAAAAATCTTTTTGTCCCGATTTAGGTACGTGGTCTTTAAAAATAGACAAAAGTACCATAAAATGTCCCCATTTTATTATTGGCAAAATGGTACAAGGTGCCAACTCTATTACACCAGATCTGACTTTTTTTTTGTCTAGAGAGTGGAGGAGGGGCTAAAATGAACCCAATTTATTTTGTTGTATATGGTGGTTCTTTCCAAATACACAAGTATTCTGGGATACAATTATTGCCCACATCAAACATATAACATGCATATATTTGCCATTTAACCTTTGGAAAATACTATTTTTATAGCAAAGATATGCTATATGGCCAAAAGGTTTGGGCATCTGCCCATCACATTTATGCAAGCTTGCTGGACATCCCATTCCCAAAACCTTGACTTGCCTGTCCTTTATGGCTTTTAAGAACCTCCACTCTCATTATGGGAAGGTTTTCCATAAGATTTTGGAGTGTGTCTGTGAGAATTTATAACCATTAAGCCACAAGAGAGATGAGGTACTGATGAGAGAACCTGGCTTACAATCAACATTCCAATTCATCCGCACAAGTGTTCAGTAGGGTTGAGGTCAGTGCTCTGCCTAGGCCTTTCAAGTTTCTCCACACTAAACTCATCAAACCATGACTTTATGGAGCTGGCTTGGTGAAAAGGGACATAATCTTGTTGGAACAGAAAAGGGTCTTTCCCAAACTGTTACCACAAGGTTGGAAGGGCACGATTATCTAAAATATCTTTGTATGTTGAAACATTATTATAAAAATTTGGAGGGGGCGTCCACATTATTTTGACTATATATTGTAGTTACATTATATTGCCTATAATAAGAAATCATTAGCCCCATATGTCTTAAAAAAAAAAACTCATTCTAAAATACTGTAAAGAATGGCTGAATCAAGTTGACCAATATTGCGCAAAGTAGGAACTCACTTGTGAACTATGAGAAGCTTGCAATAAATACTGAGATCTGGCAGGGGAGGACTGACCATTGAGCCACTCGGGCACTGCCCGAGGGGCCCTGGGCCACTAGAGGGCCCCATCAGGGTTGCCAGCCTCAGTAAAACCAGGGACAGTATGTATAAATCTGTGGTTTTTTTACATCTGTCTGTGTATACTGTGTGTACATGTATGTGTATACTGTGTGATTGTATACTGTGTGTGTATATACTGTGTGGCCCCATAATCTCTGATTGCCTGGGGGCCCCATAATCTCCTATTGCCCGGGGCCCCATGAGTAACAGTCCGTCCCTGAGATCTGGGTGTTCTGCTAGGAAGCATACACAGACATCTTGAACACTTGATTCCTAATTAATGGGGTAGGTCTAATTATTTTAGGCACTGTGGTTTACAATCACAACTAGTATGGTAGCTGGTGTGAGCTGGGGATAGGTAGTTGGCACAAAACTCTCTGGGGTGAGCACACTTTCAGGCACAGATACCAGTCCAGTGATGTAGTGACAAACAGTGCAGTTCATGTAACTTCCCTCTCTTGAGGGAACTCTTGAAGTTAATTGTAAATTGCTTGCTAGGTGGCATTGTGCGTCTGTAAAGTTACATGCAATGTTTCCTACAAACTCCCCTCTGTGCTGAAGAGAGTGCGGAAGTTGTGCCACCCATGGTCACATCTGGTGGTCTTGTCCCTTTATCCAAAAACATATAGGAGGTCAATTACCCCGCACTTATTAGATGCTGCTAAATCTTTGATCCCTATGTCTTGGATGCAACGGTCCATACCGAACCTAACTCAGTGGCTCCATAAAGTGGACAATATATGTCCCAAAGAAGAACTTACGTATATTGCTAAGCAGCGGCGGCCCATCCATAAGGTGCGCACCCCCCCATCCATGCACCGACCCCCTAATCTATATGCAGGGCGTTGGACGCATGGATTCCAAAGGTTTTTTGTTTTTTTTTTGAGCACGTGATTAAAGCTAGAGGCTCTAATAGGCTTCAAAAAGGGTGGGCTTGGGGCACAGAGCACTGTGCCCCGAGCACACCCACTTGTGTGACAACAGCGAATGAACATTCGCTATTGTCACACTGATTCTCCTCCTGGCCAATCAAGAAGCAGGTCCTGAGACCTATCACCCAACTGGCTGAAAGGACAGGCGATCATATTGGATGCCTAGGAGGAGGAGGAGGAGACGCGATGGAAGCCGCCGCCTGTAGGAGCGTTGCCCACCCGTGACCTGGATAGGGTAAGTGTGGGGCCGGATGACCGAACGGGGAGTGGCGGGGAGGGGGGGCCTGCGGACCGGGGGGTGGTTGTGTGGTTGTTTGCCGCCCTCCCAACAGAAAAAAAAACACCAGCTGCCACTGTTGCTAAGGACTTAGCCGCCAAACATTCAGAGATATTGGGTCTACTGGTTTGAGTTTAAAACTTTACTTCATTATAATACTATTACTGAGGCCTGACAATACTATACCATTTTGTCATTATGTTATTAGAAGTTTATTAGTATTTTATATGTGCCCCTGGTCTGGAATAAACCGCAGTGCATCCGCATCTATCGCCCCCTTTTTTTTTCCTTTGGTTTTTGTTTTCTCTTTTATTTTATTTTCCCTACTAAAAATGAAAAATAAAAACTGCACTCTCAGTTAGTATGCTCATTGATAATTTAGTAATGTACTGGATGTTGTAACTTATATTTCAATACCTACGCAATGTCTTTATTTTTAAGCATGGCAGCTTAATTGCTTGCTTGTATGCTTGTATTTGTATTTTTAGCTTCAAAAGATCTTTATTTGACAGGCATAAATTGTACAGAACTGGTACAGCACTAAACGGGTGGAGTCAAAGTATATAACATAAAGAACATTGAATCTCAAAGCTCTATGGTAAGAGTACAGCGAGAGAAGACAACATACTAGTAGGAAACCTAAACCCCTTTGAATTGTTCATAAAACATTAACATATTTATAAGGTTGTAAAAGTATAGTCTAAGTGTACATGAATACTTAGTGTGTTTGCCCGTGTTTCGATGTGGTAACCTGTAGGGATGGCCTCAGTCCAACTTTCCCTACTCAAGCTTTCTTGTCGGGATTGGTCAGCCTACTGTGCGGGAGATGATCGCTCCCTGTGTAGTTGCGCGCCAGGGTTGCCAACCTCCCGCAGCATTTTTTACTGACAAAACATGGAAAATTTACTGGCGGAACACATTTTTAACTGGCAACCTGAGAACTCCTATTGAAAACTAACACAGTGAATATTTGAACAGTATAAACATGATATTGAAACACTGACAATACCAATAACAAAGTAATTTACTTGATTTACACTTAAAAAGTCAACACAGCATGAAATTATCAGCCCCTGATATTTACTGGCAGTTGTAAAAAAATCACAGATTTTTACAAACTGCCAGTAAATTTACTGGCGGTTGGCAACCTTGTTGCGCGCTCAACGGGCCCCTAGCAGCCAGTACGGGGATTGTGGGTCCGGGGAGATCCGGTGTGTTGGCTGACCGGAAGCTGTATTACGACAGCGAAAAATAATAATGTAAAAACAATAAAATAAAAACAAAAACAAAGAAAAACAAAAAAGGGAAGAAAAGGGATATCAGAAATGGAGTAGAAGGGAGGAGAAGGAACAAGTAGGTGAAGACCCCATGGATGTAGGGGAAAGGGTTAGGGGTGGCTTTGTCCTCCTCCTCCGGCTTCAGGCCGATCGATCAGGAAACAAATCAGGTCATTAGCTGGAGATATTCGAACGTTGTCGCAAAATGATTGCAGCAAGACCAACATTTTATGAATTTAGAAGTTGTATTCTTAGCTGAATGAACAAGCTCCTCAATCTCAGCAATTTTATTTATGCGTTTGATCCAGTCCGCTAGCGTAGGAGGGTTGGGGGAGCACCAACAGGCTGGAATACACATCTTAGCTGCATTTACTATATGCATTGCCAATGATCTATGATATGCTGACCTTGAGGTGGATGAGTGATGTTAAAGTAGTTGGGCTGGAGAGTAATCAATCGGAAGAGTTGTTATTTGGGTTGTGAGGTGATGGACCTCTTTCCAGAAGGGTTGGATAAGGGAGCAAGACCACCATATGTGTAGAAGGGAGCCTACTTCTTGCGAGCATCACCAACATATGGGGGAAACTGTTGGAGAGATATTATTCAGTCTGAGAGGTGTTTTGTACCATCTGGAAAAGTTTGAAGCCGTTATCCTGTGCCGATATATTGATAGTTACCTTTATAAATGCATGTGTAGATGTGCTTCCAGTCTTCCTCTGTAAGGTCTAAAGATAGCTCCTGTTCCCATTTGGGACAGGCTGTGTTGGATTTGGGGTTGTGGTCAGAAAACAGGATGGCGTAAAAGTCTGAGATTAAATGTCTTTGAGGTTCTGATCTGTGTGCATAATGCTTCGATTGGGGTGTGTTGTCGAGACCAATCTGAGTGGAATTCGGGATTTCCCCAAAAATTTCGAATTTGAGTGTACGCCCAGAAGGGGAAGGATTGGTTTGACGACAACTTGGATAGTGAGGAGAGGGTTAGGAATCTACCCTTAGCAAAAAAACTGTTCTGCTCAGATGGTTGAATGGGGCCAAATGTCACAGAGGAAAGAGTCTGATAGACCTGGGGTAAATTCTGAATTGTGGCGTATAGGGGTTATGCTGGAGCTTGAAAATGCACATATAATATGCACGCAGGTGTAAACGTAACCTAGACTTTTTTTAACGGGGAAACACACAAGAAAAAAAATAGTACTAAAAAGAAGGGGGTGGGGGGGGATTCTGGTGCAAGAGCTTATTGCTTAGAGTTGGGTAGGTTTTGTACAGCTTTCCTCAATCTTTTCAACACAGACATGCCTAAAAATGACTATAGCTACAACTCATACATTATTGTGATGGGGAATGCTCCTTACACTTGTGGTCATTGGGAAGAATTACCACCCTTACAGAAAAGATCAATGATGTCAGTGGTTATTTATCTGACAGAAATTGCTCAATCTTTAAGGAACCCCTGGCAACCTTTGAGGGAACCCTGGTTGAGAAACCCTACTCTAGAGTTTGCTAGGGGTTCCTTGAACAATGAATAATTTCTGCCTCTCAGACATATAATCCCTGACATCAATTATCAATTTTAATATATATTAAGGGTGCATTCTTCCCACTGACCACAAATGTAAGGAACATTCTTCTCACTAACCACCAATGCAAGAGCATTCTTCCTACTGACCACCAATGGAAGTAGCATTCTTCTAATTGACCACCAACGTAAGGAGCATTCTTCTAATTGACCACCAATGTAAGGAGCATTCTTCCCACTGACCACCAATGAAAGGGCATCCTTCCTACTGACCACCAATGTAAGCAGCATTCTTACTACAGACCATCAATGTAAGAGCATTTTTCCTAATGACCACTAATGTAAGGAGCATTGTTCTCATTGACCTCGAATGTAAGCGGCATTCTTGCTACTGACCACCAGTGTAAAGAACATTCTTCCTACTACTAACCACCAATATAAGGAACCTTCTTCCTATTAACCACCATTGTAAGGGGCATTCTTCCCAATGACCACAAATGTAAGGAGCATTCTGATCACCAGTGTAAGGAGCATAATTCCTATTAACTCCCATTGAAAGAAGCATTCTTCCTACTGGCCTTCAATATAAGAAACATTCCTCCCACTGACCACCAATATAAGAAGCATTTTTCCCACTGGCCTACAATGTAAGAAGCATTGTTCCCACTGACCACCAATGTAAGGGGAATTCTTCCTACTGACCACCGATATAAGGAACATTCTTTCTATTAACCACCATTGTAAGGGGCATTCTTCCCAATGACCACCAATGTAAGGAACATTCTTCCCAATGACCACCAATGTAAGGAACATTCTTCCCAATGACTACCAATGTAAGGAGCATTCTTCCCAATGACCACCATCATAAAGGGCATTCTTCCCACTGACCCCAGCTGTAAGGAACATTCTTCCTATTAATCGCCAATTAAAGAAACATTATTCCCTCTGGCCTCCAATGTAAGGAGCATTCTTCCCACTGACCACCAATGTAAGGTGCATTCTTCCCACTGACCTCCAGTGTAAGGGCCATTCTTCCCACTGACCACAAATGTAAGAAGCATTCTTCCCAATGACCACCAATATAAGGTGCATTCTTCCCATTGACCACGAATGTAAGGAGCATTCTTCCCACTGACCACAAATGTAAGGAGCATTCTTCCCACTGACCACCAATATAAGGTGCATTCTTCCCACTGACCACAATGCTAATTTAGTAATTATTAGCTGCTTTAACCTTACAAAGAAAAAAGAACCCAGCCTACCAGGTTTGCTTTAACCACCCCTTGACTAGGACCATGTATGAACTGCCAATTCCACATAGGACAAGCCTTGTATCTGCCAAAATTAAAGAACATATATGGAGGTATATCTTAGAGGGGTGGGGGTGGGGGGCAGCTTTCTTATTATTGCAGCATCAGCATCCTGTCCATCATGGGAATTACACTTCCGGATGGGCTGAAGCACTCCAAGCCTCCCTTCCCCTTTAAGAAGCCTTCAGACGCACATGTCTGGAGCTCATACATCTCTGGGATGGTAAAAACAACAACTACTTATTTCATCTGTTTGTACGAGTTTTTACTTCTTCCTTCCTGTGCATTTTCCTTTAGAGAAAGAAGGCAAATTCACAATGGAACATTTCCTCTGTAATTAGGACACTTGCTGAAGAGGCATCTTTCACAAAAGCTTAAAAAAAAAATAGAAAGAAAAACCAAACGTGTTACAATGAGGCGTCATTAGTGCGATCGTCCCCGCGGCGTCCTGTGCCGCTCCAAACACATGCACAGCCCCGCCGCAACCAAAAAGAAGATGAATGGAATCAATGAATATTCTGAAAACAATATTTGTTTCGTACGGCTGTTTTTAAAATTTTATTTTTAATTGAGAAAACTTCCTTGTCTGAGTTATGGATCATTCTTGACAGACATGATTACTATTTGAATTAAAAAAGTTTGTTAGTTGACGAAAAATTAGGAATACAATTAAAGTGGAACTTCAGTCTCTCAGTCAACATTGACTATTTGAAATCCTTATGCTGCTAGCATTAAGAAATAGATAGGAAAGTACACTACGTTGTCAAAAGTATTGGGACAGGCCTGGCTCGCAGTCTCCACACCCAAAGGTGTTCTATCGGGTTGAGGTCAGGACTCTGTGCAGGCCAGTCATCTTCCTCCACCCCAAACTCGCTCATCCATGTCTTTATGGACCTTGCTTTGTGCACTGGTCCATATCATTTGGTGGAGGGCGGATTATGGTATAGGGTTTCTTTTTATAGTTCCAGTGAAGGGAACGCTTAATTGGATGAAGGGAAGATTCTGGACAGCCGCACTCAAAATCAAATGCCTTTATTAAAAAAAGGAGGTAATAATCCAAAAAGTACAAGCCACAGCAAACAATGGATCACAGGAGCTGACGCGTTTCACACTTTCAAAAGTGCTTATTCATAGCTATGAATATTCAAGTTATGAATAAGCACATTTGAAAGTGTGAAACGCGTCAGCTCCTGTGATCCGTTGTTTGCTGTGGCTTGTACTTTTTGTGTTATTACCTCCTTTTTTTAATAAAGGCATTTGATTTTGAGTGCGGCTGTCCAGAATCTTCCCTTCAACCAATTACCTATGCTTAGCCAGCACCTGCTCTTCCTGTTCTGAGGAGAGCTACATTTCCAGACACCCTTCCTAGAGCGGCATCTCTCTTCCCCTTGCTCCTGGACTTTGCACAAGGGAACTCTTAAGGTGTCAGCATACCAAAACATTTTGGACAATTTTATGCTCCCAACTTTGTGGGAACAGTTTGGGGATGGCCCCTTCCTGTTCCAACATGACTGCGCACCAGTGCACTAAAGCAAGGTCTATAAAGACTGGCTTGCACAGAGTCCTGACCTCAACCCGATAAAACACCTTTGAATTAGAATTAAATTAGAGCAGAAACTGGGAGCCAGGCCTTCTCGTCCACATCAGTGCCTGACCTCACAAATGCACTTCTGGAAGAATGGTCAAACATTCTCATAGTCACACTCCTAAACCTTATGGACGGCCTTCCCAGAAGAGTTGAAGCTGTTATAGCTGCAAAGGGTGGGCCAACTCAATATCAACCCTACGGACTAAGACTGGGATGCCATTAAAATGCCATTAAAATTGATATTTTTGACAATATAGTATAAGCCTGAAAAAAAAAAACTTAATAAAGTCTCTACATCTAAGGACTGGTAAACTACAATGTGCTTTTTTTTATAGATGCTTTGTCTACTCACCAGTATTGCCACTCTTCTCTTTAGCTAGCCCCAAAATAGTGTCACACCATAGTCCATGCCTCCTGTGAAGCTAAGCTTTGGGATTTTTGTAAAATAAATACCCTTGCAGTGGGGACCCCTGCATTGCAAGTGCTAACCATTACTTAAAGTGGCTCTAAAGGCTCAAGGTTTACCTTAAGGCATTCTATGCCTTAAGGTGAAAAACCTTCTGGGTGCAGCTCCCCTTATACATACCTGAGCCGCATCTCGATCCAGCAATGTGCATGAGAGCTGCGGCTATCCCAGGTCTCTCTATCCTCATTGGCTCCTGCTGCTGTCAATCACAGCCAGTGAGCCAATGAGGAGAGAGTTGGGGTGGGAAAAAAGCCACACACTCTGTGTGAATGGATAGAGCCTTGCTACTGGGGGCACTTGGCAGGGGGGAGGGGCCAGGACCACCAGCAATGGACCCAAAAAGAAGTGGATTGGGATTGCTCTGTGCAAAACCATTGCACAGACTAGGTAAGTATGTTTTTTGTTTTTTTTAACTCTTTCCTTTATAATCACTTTAAAGCAGTAGTAAAGTTTGCTTTATGATTTTTACCTACAGGTAGGCCTATAATAAGGCTTGTCTGTAGGTAAATGAATATCTCCCAGGCACCATTTAGGCTCCATGCACACTGGAGCTGATAAACTGCAGTTTATTGGCGTTTGGGCGTTTTTTTAAAAGCCCATAAACTCCACTCTATGTTATCCTATCACATGGACGTTTTTTAGCTTTAATGAGCAGTGGAGTTTATAGGCTTTTTTCTGAACGCCAGAAATTCGCGTTCAAAGTGCAGTTTTTCACCGCTAAAAAAAGCCAAACGCCGATAAACGCTCATAAACGATCATAAACGCGCGTTAATTAGCATTCGGCGTTCTATTTTCTCAATGCATTGTGGGATTTTTGGAGTGTCCTCTGTGTATTTGTATTAAAAACGCCCATAAACGATAACGCTAAAAAACGCCCATAAACGATAACGCTAAAAAACGCTAGTACAAAACGCTGTTAAAAGCACGTTTTTCAACCAGTGTTTTCTGCCAGCAATCTGGCGTCCAGAAAAAGCTTTTTGGAGCTTCAGTGTGCATGGAGCCTAAGGAGATATTCACACTGGACGCAGCCGGTGATGTCACTGGCGCATGCGCTCTGAATGTCTGGCATACTGCTGGACCTTCAGAGCACCCATGTCAAAACCGAGGGCGGGAGTGACATCATCGCGGCTCTGGCCACTCATACAGCCGGAGCCCAAAAACGCGGAAGAAAGACTGGGGGAAGATGGAAGTCCTGTCAGTGGTGACATTGCACTACTGGAGGGCTTTATTCTAAGGTAAGTATGCCTGCTGAAGCAAGGGTTAAGCTTCTTCATCTACTCTTATGCCCTGTACACACGGTCGGATTTTCCGATTGGAAAATGTGTGATAGGACCCTATAAAATTGTGTAAATAAGCAAGTTTTCTCCTTCACTTCTGGGCACTGATAAGGCAGCACTGATGAGCACTGATGAGGTGGCACCAATGAGGTGGCACTGATTATGGGCACTAATATGCAGCACTGATGGGCACTGATAGGCGGCACTGATGGGCACTGATAGGTGGCACTGATATGCAACGCTGATGGGCATTGATAGGCGACACTGATGGGCACTCATAGGTGGCACTGATGGGCACTGATAGGCGACACTGATGCGCACTGAAAGACTGCACTGATGGACACTGATAGATGGCATTGATGGGCATCACTGATAGGGAGGCACTGGTAGGCATTACTGATGGGCACTGATTGGCATCAATTATGGGCACTGATTGGCATAGTTTATGAGCATCTATGAGCATCTATGAGCATTTATGAGTGGCATCCCTGGTGGTCATGGGTGGCATACCTGGTGGTCATCAGTGGTGGGCATCCCTGGTGCTCTTAGTGGCATCCCTGGTGGTCCTGGGTGGGTATCTTCGGGGGAGCTGTGCCGATAATCAACACAGACCCCCCCTGTCAGGAGAGCAGCCGATGAACTCTCCTCTAGTCGCGTCTGTCAGGCGCGATATAGGAAAAGTCGATACGCGGCTTTTCCTGTTTACACTGTGATCAGCTGTGATTGGACACATTGGACTCCATCAGAGGCTCTTTACCTAGACGTTATGACGTCCATATGACATCCAGTCAGGATAACGGAACCACAGCCCGGCCGTCATTCTGCTATAGGCTGGGCGGGAAGTGGTTCAACTTCTCCACAACTTTATCCCTGACCTGTCTGGTGTGTTCCTTGGCCTTCATGATGCTATTTGTTCACTAAGGTTCTCCAACAAACCCCCGAGGGCTTCACAGAGCAGGTGTATTGACACTGAGATTAAATTGCACACAGGTGGATACTATTAACTAATTAGGTGACTTCTGAAGGCAATTGGTTCCACTAGATTCTAGTTCGGGGTATCAGAGTAAAGGGGGGCTGAATACAAATGCCCCCCACACTTTTCACATATTTATTTGTAAAAAAAAATTGGGGAAACCATTTACTATTTTCCTTCTACTTAACAATGATGTGCCACTTTGTGTTGGTCTATCACATAAAATCCCCCCCCCCCCCAAAAAAAAACATTTACGCCTTTGGTTTTAACATGACAAAATGTGGAAAATCTCAAGGGGTGTGAATACTTTTTCAAGGCACTGTTAGGCTCCATTCACACTAGCGCGTTTTTTGATGCATTTTGCAGAAATGCATGGGAATTTTTTAACAAGGGTTCCTATGGAACATGTTCACATCAATGCCTTTTTGTACCTCTGCATTTTTGAAAAGGGTCAGGGACTTTTTTTCGGCCCCTTTCACATTGGGGCGGTTTGCAGGCGCTATTGCGCTAATAATAGCGCCTGCAAACCGACCCGAAAGTGCCACTGCTTTCATTCCAGTGTGAAAGCCCCGAGGGCTTTCACACTGGAGCGATGCGCTGGCAGGACGGTAAAAAAAGTCCTGCCAGCAGCATCTTCGGAGCGGTGAAGGAGCGGAGTGTATACCGCTCCTGGCCATTGAAATCAATGGGACGGCACGGCTATACCTCCGGCAAAGCGCCTCTGCAGAGGCGCTTTGCGGTGGTTTTAACCCTTTCTCGGCCGCTAGCAGGGGGTAAAACCGCCCCGCTAGAGGCCGCATACTGACGGTAAAGCGCCGCTTACAATAGCGGCGCTTTACCGCCGACAACGCCCCCGCCCCAACGCAAGTGCAGCGTTTTTGCAGCGTTTTTACAGCGGTTTTGATGCATTTTCGATGCGTTTTTGGCGTTTTTTGTTTTTTTAGACTGTATACAGTCTAAAAAAACTGTAAAAAAAAAAAAAAAACCCGCAAAACGCGGCAAAAACGCAGCAAAAAAGCTGTAAAAACGTTACAAAAACGCTGCTCAAAAACGTGGCAAGCATCACAAAAAAAAACTCCAAAAACGCTCAAAAGCAACATGCATAGATGTGAATCGAGCCTAAGAAGCAAGGGCGGTGACAAATGAAACCCACCAAGGCTCCACCTATCACTTTTGTGTGGACTGCCCCTTTAAACAGTGCATCCCAGAACGCTACTTGTGTAATCAACACGTTCCTTTGAGCTTTCTGTCCGTAATTACATTTATCTTGACAGCCTTGCCTTAGACATTTATGTCAGCGGCGCCCAATAGAACGCTCTCCTTCAATCTACCACGCGAACCTCGCGCCTTTTTTTTTTTTGCTGCCTCAGGCACTTTGGATTTGAAGGCGGTTAATAATTATTCTGCGTTGATATGCAGTATCTGGAGGAATCCCAGCAACGTTGCGGAAGGGACTTGCGGCTTATGGCAGGTGGGCCAGCTGCAGGATTTGACGGCCCGCAGGCGTCATTATTTCCAATAGTATTATATACAGAAGTGCGAGTGCGAGCCTGTCTCAGCAAGCGCCACGAAAAAAAATCTTATGACGGGATAACGAGTGACACCCAACCCAGCCCCCCTCCAAAAGGGGTTAGTGCTGACAGGGACAAAACAGTAAATGATGGGTAGATGGATCGTTATATATTCCTCCGAGCGATCCTACTGCCGTGACCTGTGTCATTGTAAAATGAGATGTAAAGCTGGAGCCTTTTAAGCGTCGCCATGGCAATAGAACACAAGAGCTGAACTATAGACACATTTATTTTATTCTACTTATTCGTGAAGTGCTTTTCCATGACATAGGAACTTAACCCCTTTATGACTGTATATATATACAGTCAGGTCCATAAATATTGGGACATCGACACAATTCTAATCTTTTTGGTTCTATACACCACCACAATGGATTTGAAATGAAACAAACAAGATGTGCTTTAACTGCAGACTTTCAGCTTTAATTTGAGGGTATCTACATCCAAATCAGGTGAACGGTGTAGGAATTACAACAGTTTGTATATGTGCCTCCCACTTTTTAAGGGACCAAAAGTAATGGGACAGTTGGCTGCTCAGCTGTTCCATGGCCAGGTGTGTGTTATTCCCTCATTATCCCATTTACAAGGAGCAGATAAAAGGTCCAGAGTTCATTTCAAGTGTGCTATTTGCATTTGGAATCTGTTGCTGTCAACTCTCAATATGAGATCCAAAGAGCTGTCACTATCAGTGAAGCAAGCCATCATTAGGCTGAAAAAACAAAACAAACCCATCAGAGAGATAGCAAAAACATTAGGTGTGGCCAAATCAACTGTTTGGAACATCCTTAAAAAGAAAGAACGCACCGCTGAGCTCAGCAACACCGAAAGACCCGGAAGACCACGGAAAACAACTGTGGTGGATGACCGAAGAATTCTTTCCCTGGTGAAGAAAACACCCTTCATAACAGTTGGCCAGATCAAGAACACTCTCCAGGAGGTAGGTGTATGTGTGTCAAAGTCAACAATCAAGAGAAGACTTCACCAGAGTGAATACAGAGGGTTCACCACAAGATGTAAACCATTGGTGAGCCCCAAAAACAGGAAGGCCAGATTAGAGTTTGCCAAACAACATCTAAAAAAGCCTTCACAGTTCTGGAACAACATCCTATGGACAGATGAGACCAAGATCAACTTGTACCAGAGTGATGGGAAGAGAAGAGTATGGAGAAGGAAAGGAACTGCTCATGATCCAAAGCATACCACCTCATCAGTGAAGCATGGTGGTGGTAGTGTCATGGCGTGGGCATGTATGGCTGCCAATGGAACTGGTTCTCTTGTAACCTGTCCCACAATCTTCACCTTGCCCAATCAGAGAATACATTGTATTCATTGAAAAAAAAATAGCACCCATGCCAAGTAGGAGACCCCATGTGGTTACCCTGCAGCAGGGAAGACGCTCAGTATAGAACCCGGAAGACACCGAGGATAACTCTAGTGGCTACCACAGTGATTCTTCACTTCCACGGAGATCAGCCAGATATGAACTTTGTATACTTATTGATGCACAACTTGCTTGTAGCCTGCCAAACAGTAGGGAGCACTTAAAGTGGTTGTAAAACATTACATATAAACAGCGAAGTGATTAACTTCAGGTGATACACAGAGCTGAAACAAATCCTTCTATGTAAGTTGTTTATCTGCAGCCATCTCTCCTGTAAAGCCTTCTAAAGCACACATTTTACATTGCATTTCTGATTATCAGAAGGCAGGGGGTGGGGATCTGACATTACTGCACAGCATAGAAAGAAGAACTGAGTGTAATCTGAGACCTAAGTGGAGGGAATGAACACCCCACCCCTATACAGTATCATAGGGAAATGGGCACAACTGAGGCAGTCAATCACAGGCTGTGTACTAGTGCTCCCCTGGATCCCTTGGAGTCAGCATCACCTGTCAGAAGTAACTCATGCAAATAGCAGAAGAATGAGAGAAGAGACAAAAATCGCACTGGGTGCTTTGCATTGAAGCAAGTACACACTAGAAGAATATGCTACAACAGCTTCAACTCTTCTGGGAAGGCTGTCCACAAGGTTTAGGAGTGTGTCTATGGGAATGTTTGACCATTCTTCCAGAAGCGCACTTGTGAGGTCAGGCACTGATGTGGACGAGAAGGCCTGGCTCGCAGTCTTCACTCTAATTCATCCCAAAGGTGTTCTATCGGGTTGAGGTCAGGACTCTGTGCAGGCCAGTCAAGTTGCTCCATCCCAAACTGGCTCATCCATGTCTTTATGGACCTTGCTTTGTGCACTGGTGTGCAATCATGTTGGAACAGGAAGGGGCCATCCCCAAACTGTTCTCACAAAGTTGGGAGCATGAAATTGTCCAAAATGTCTTGGTATGCTGATGCCTTAAGAGTATCCTTCACTGGAACTAAGGGGCCAAGCCCAACACCTGAAAAACAACCCCACATCATAATCCCCCCTCCACCAAATGATTTGCGCCAGTGCACAAAGCAAGGTCCATAAAGACATGGATGAGCGAGTTTGGGGTGGAGGAACTTAACTGGTCTGCACAGAGGCCTGACCTCAACCCGATAGAACACCTTTGGGATGAATTAGAGCAGAGACTACGAACCAGGCCTTCTCGTCCAACATCAGTGCCTGACCTCATAAATGCACTTCTGGAAGAACGGTCAAACATTCCCATAGACACACTCCTAAACCTTGTGGACGGCCTTCCCAGAAGAGTTGAAGCTGTTATAGCTGCAAAGGGTGGGCCAACTCAATATTGAACCCTACGGACTCATTCCCCGTACACACGGTCGGACATTGATCGGACATTCCGACAACAAAATCCTAGGATTTTTTCCGACGGATGTTGGCTCAAACTTGTCTTGCATACACACGATCACAAAAAGTTGTCGGAAAATCCGATCATTCTGAACGCGGTGACGTAAAACACGTACGTCGGGACTATAAACGGGGCAGTAGCCAATAGCTTTCATCTCTTTATTTATTCTGAGCATGCGTGGCACTTTGTCTGTCGGATTTGTGTACACACGATCGGAAATTTTATAGCCTGCTCTCAAACTTTGTGTGTCGGAAATTCCGATGGAAAATGTGTGATGGAGCCTACACACGGTCGGAATTTCCGACAACAAGGTCCTATCACACATTTTCCGTCGGAAAATCCGACCATGTGTACGGGGCATAAGACTGGGATGCCATTAAAGTTCATGTGCGTGTAAAGGCAGGCGTACCAATACTTTTGGTAATATAGTGTAGAACAGTTCCATACATTAGATATTACCACCCTTCAGGGCACTTTAGGCATGTTATTTTGACTTTTCCATAATAAATGGACTACATCCATTTTTTGGTGTTGGCAATATTGGAGTTGGCAAGTAAAAGGTAAAAGTAGATGTAGTTCTATAACAGTTGAATGTGGAACTTTGTGTTTATTTGGAGTTCTCTTTATTTCCATCAACTTTTCTCAAGGTCTTTATAACGCCGTCCATACAACCGCAATGTGCCGAACAAAAAGCATTCCGTACCCACAGCTGTGCGGCCTTTCCACAACTCCTAATTAAGTTCCTAAATCTCATGTATTAATACCTACGAACAGGTCGCATTTTTATTTTCCCTCGGCGACGGTTAAAATGTTTTTATTGATTTCGGCAGAAAGCTACTCCCAAAAAACAAAGATTGTTTCAGAGGCTCACCGCTGACGGGACCGAGAGCCGGAATTTGAAATAAATGGGTCACAATGGGAAGGAAGAAGAAAGAGTGTGTTGAGTTTTCATTCGGAAGGCGTCAGAACATCACGCTCCCAGAACCCCGCGCAGGATTTAATTGCGTGCTTGTACGGAAGGCTATGCAGCGGGTACGATTTTTGTGCCAGAACTTCCCACATACAGTAATAAATGTCACCCAGAACTCCTACCTGAGATGAAATGACTGAATGGATACGATGTGTCGGGTTCATTGGAGTTTGTGAACGGTCTCCTCTTATGATCGGTTGCAATAGAATAACACTCCAGAGGCAGTGACTGTTATCGAACCGTTATAGTGCTCCGCACCGGCCTTGAAAATCATTTTTTTGACAGTAAGTGGCTTCCATAATAGGTCATATGAGCAAAAAGTGCCAACACTGCCTTTAAAGTGTATGAAAAGCCATTTTTTTTAGTGTTGGATAGAAAGAAGAAGTATTGAAACCGCTGTCAGTTTTTTATTGCTGTCTCCGCATTTTTTTCTTTCAGTTGTCACAAGGACAGGAATTTAGGGGAAATCTTCCAATGAAGACATCTGTTTTGGTGAAACTGTCCAAGAGGTGATTTCTCCTCACTTTGGAAAGATCTCACCTGAGATGGCATTAGACACACTATGGAGGTTGCCAATTCTGACTATTTAAAATGCACACACGAAAGGTGCAGCACGAGGATAAGAACGTCTCTCTGTTCTCCCTTTGTTATAGTCACTTACCTGCCTCTCTCCATCACTGGTCCCTCCTCTGTCCCCTATGGCCATGGACACCTCCGGGTATTCCCAAGGGTCCTCTGACCATGCCATGTGAAGTGGCTGGGCCACATTACCCAGAAGTCTGCTACCAGTACAGTCACTATGGTCCAGTGTGCTATCAGTCCAGGCTGCCACAGTCCAGCCCACTGCCAGTCCAGTCCACCACCAATCCAGTCTGCTACCACTCCAGTCACTATGGTCCATTCATCTAGCAGTCCAGTCTGCTACCAGTCCAGCCACTATGGTCCATTCATCTAGCAGTCCAGTCTGCTACCAGTCCAGCCACTATGGTCTGGTCCGCTACCAATTCACTACCAGTCCAGTCACTATGGTCCAGTGTGCTATCAGTCCAGGCTGCCACAGTCCAGCCCACTGCCAGCCCAGTCCACCACCAATCCAGTCTGCTACCACTCCAGTCACTATGGTCCATTCTTCTAGCAGTCCAGTCTGCTACCAGTCCAGCCTCTATGGTCCAGTCCGCTACCAATTCACTACCAGTCCAGCCACTATGGTCCAGTCCGCTACCAATTCACTACCAGTCCAGTCACTATGGTCCAGTGTGCTATCAGTCCAGGCTGCCACAGTCCAGCCCACTGCCAGCCCAGTCCACCACCAATCCAGTCTGCTACCACTCCAGTCACTATGGTCCATTCCTCTAGAAGTCCAGTCTGCTACCAGTCCAGCCTCTATGGTCCAGTCCACTACCAATTCACTACCAGTCCAGCCACTATGGTCCAGTCTGCTACCAATTCACTACCAGTCCAGTCACTATGGTCCAGTCCTTTACCATTCCATGGTCCAGTCTGCAACAGTCTACATTCCAGCCACTACTTTTTAATCTGCTATAGTCTAGACTGCTACCAATTCAGTCTGCTACAGTCAAGTCTTCTGCAAATTCAGTCCACTACCAGTCCAGTCCACTGCCATTCCAGTCTGCGGCCAATCCAGTCTGCTACAGTCCTACCACTACTGTCTAGTCTGCTATTAGTCCAGTCCAATGCCAGTACAGTCCTGTCGCGATTACCTGTAATGCAGGTGGTCAGAAACTGTAGCTAGCTTCTGTGTTCTTCACCTTTAGCAGCCCCCTTTTCCATAAGGCAAGCAGGCCTACTGGTAATCGGTTGCCCCAAGACTTATACACAGTGCTATAGCGCCTGGCTACCACGCCAGGGCATGCGTGAAACAGGTCATTTTGGTCGGCAGACAGGCAAAGTGGTTCAATGACAGTCCAGGTACAAGGCAGGCAAGGTTCAGAATAGTTGGGGTCAATCCATAGTCAAAAGGCAGGCAGAGTATAGAGAATAGTCGATATCCAATCCGAGGTCGTCAATGAGGGAATCCAATCTAGCAGAGCAAGGCAGGCAAACAGGGAGACTGGAACACGTATTACACATGCTATCACAAGCATGAGACTGTAGGTTTGGTTGGCTTAAATCAGGTTTGGTCTCTACCCTGAGACTGGCCACATCAATCACCTTGCAGGTGGACAAGGAGAATGCCACAGCCAAAACCAGGATGCTGGAATAAGGAGCAGGAGCTATAGACACTCCTGCCAAGTCCATTGCTGGTCTGCTACCAGTTCCATCATTACCAGTACAGTCTGCTATCATTCAGTTGTGCTACAGTTCTGTGTCCTGCGCACTCCTACTGGTAAAACTTGCTGCCAGTCCAGCTCCCAGTACAGTCCCGCTGCCAGTCCTACCACCAGCTTTACCTAGTCCCTACTCTACGTAACTACCTCTTCAGCTCTCTAGGTACCAACCCAACTCCGCATCTGTAAATACCTGTTCAGTAACCTGGAGGTAGCTTGCAGCTAAGTCCAAACTCCTGTGAGGGAGCCCCTGGTAGAACACCAGCCATCCCTTAGAGTCCACCCTCGTGCAAAGCAATTATAACAGGGAAATGGGTCTACATCTGTGCCATGTAACAGCTCAAGGTTAGGATCTACACCAGTGATGGCGAACCTTGGCACCCCAGATGTTTTCAAACTACATTTCCCATGATGCTCAAATACACTGCAGAGTGCATGAGCATCATGGGAAATGTAGTTCCAAAGCATCTGGGGTGCCAAGGTTCGCCATCACTGATCTACACTTACAGGTCATGACGCTCTTTCTGATAATTCATTATATTGCCAAATGTTTGTGGACACCTGGCCATCACTCGCTGGTCATCTCTCGCCTCGACTACTGCAACTCCCTTCTCATTGGCTTACCTCTAAATAGTCTATCACCTCTTCAATCCATCATGAATGCCGCTGCCAGACTCATCCACCTTACCAATTGCTCTGTGTCTGCAACTCCTCTCTGTCAATCCCTCCACTGGCTTCCGCTCGGCCATAGAATTACATTCTAAATTCTAACAACTACATACAAAGCCATCCACAATTTCGCCCCCAGCTACATCACTAGCTTAGTCTCTAAATACCAACCTACTCGTTCTCTTAGCTCCTCTCAAGACCTCCTGCTCTCTAGCTTCCTCGTCACTTCCTCCCATGCTCGCCTCCAGGACTTTTCCAAAGCCTCTCCAATCCTATGGAATGCCCTACCCCAATCTGTCCGCTCATCTCCTACTTTATTAGCTTTCAGAAGATCCCTGAAAACCCTTCTCTTCAGAGAAGCCTATCTTACCCACACTTAACAACTGTATTTTCATTTTTTTCATCAACTCATCCCCCACAGTTATTACCTTTTGTTTCCACTTGACCCTCCCTACTAGATTGTAAGCTCTAACGAGCGGGGCCCTCTGATCCCTCCTGTATTGATTTGTATTGTAAGTGTACTGTCTGCCCTCATGTTGTAAAGCGCTGCGCAAACTGTTGGCGCTATATAAATCCTGTATAATAATAATAATAATAATCACACTTACACTATATTGAAAAATCTTTGTGGACACAGCCCCCTCCCCCAGATAATATGTTTAGGGTACTGCTAAAACCAAAAGATATAAAGACATTTTAGACAACTGTGTGCTTCCAACGTTGTGGCAACATTTTGGGGAAGGTGCCAGCCAGGGGCGTTGCTAGGTCTACAAAAGATCTGGGGCTAGAGCCCATAGCAGCGTAGTAAAGAAAGTAAAGAAAGTCATACGCTTGGGCGAGCATACACATGTATATACAGTAATATACGTGTGTGTGTATATATATCCCCAGAGAGCCCCCCACTTACATCAGGGTCCCCAGAGAGCCCCCTTACATCAGGGTCCCCAGAGAGCCCCCCTTATATCAGGTTCACCAGATAGCCTCCTCCTTACATCAGAGTCCTCAGAGAGCCTCCCCCTTTCATCAGGGTACCCAGAGGGCCCCCACTTACATCAGGGTTCCCAGAGAGCCCCCCTTACATTAGGGTCCCCAGAGAGCCTCTCCCTTGCATCAGGGTCCCCAGAGAGCCTCCCCTCCCCTTGGGGACCCCTGCAGAGACTCGGGGCTATTGGCCCCAGATTCGGGGCTATAGCCCCAAAAGCCACCCCCTAGCGACGCCCCGGGTGCCAGCACTGTTTACAAAGCCAGCCCCACAAAGACATAGTAACATAGTTGGTAAGGTTGAATTAAGACACTGGTGTATCTGTGTGCGTTTGGCTGATTGGGCAAAAATCCTACCAGACATACTCCAAAATAATGTGGAAAGCCTTTCTTGAAGAGTGGAGGTTGTTATAGCTACAGAGAAGTGGAGGCTGGTCAGCAAAGCAGGGGGTCAACTCCATGTTAACACCCACGGGTTTTGGAATGGGATGTCCAACAAGCTCATTTAGGTGCCACCAACATTGTTCGTATGGACCTTCATAAAAAAAACCCTACAGCTCCAACTTATTGTTGAAGCTTCCAATGACAGAACAAAAGAGTGAGATGCATTTGCTGTGTAGTCATCGACAACCAATCAGACGCTTATCATTTCCAGCCTTCAATTTAAGAAAAGACAGCTGGGATCTAATTTGATTGTTTTTGATTTCCCAGTCCTACACCATTTTGAGTCTGCAAACAGCAATACTATGTCCAGAGGAGACAATTAGGTCCTAGTATCAAAGTCATCATGAAGAGATGATGAGCTCCCACAGTTTGCACATTGCTCACTGTCTTATTGAAAAAGCTCCAGTGTCTTTGTCAGAGAACTAAAGTTGTCCTGCTGATACATTTTAGCCTTATACGTGACAATGAGATTGTGAAAACATTGCTCTTGTTGCGACTCCCGGCTGTGTGTTCCACACGTGGCGCTCACCGTATTTCATTTCTTCCCCACATATTTCTCTCTTTTCATTTTCTCGAGTCCTGATCTAACCTTGACTGTGTTGTTCCTCGAGAAATATGAGAAATCAATAGACTTGTGTTGGCTTCATGATGATATCCAGAGAAGACAGACGCGCAGCAACCTGCATAAGTCGTTTAACCTTGCCACTGCCGGAGAAACTCACAGGAAGAGCTAGGTCACAGCTGATAAATGGCGCTATAATTAAGGGACGGCCTTCCTGTGTTCAGGGCTAGTAAAATTAAAAGGTCCGTCCAACCCGGAATTGAATCACTTACCGATTTCTCAAATCCATGGGGAAATATAAAACCTACCATATATATATATATATGGTCATAAATATAGTCATAAATAAAAAAAATTCCATAAAAATATCTGATAGCTATAACTTTTGCGCAAACCAATTGATATACACTTATTGGGATTTTTTTTTTTTTTTTATCAAAAGCATGTCGCAGAATACATATTGGCCTAAATTGATGAAGAAATTTGATTTTTTACATTTTTTTATTGGATGTGTTTCATAGCAGAAAATAAAAAATAGTAGACATCAAAGAAATTCTGGACAGCCGCACTCCAAAATATTTGCCTTTATTCAATAAGGTGTCATCCAAAAATACAGGTCACAGCAAAGTGGAACAAATCTTACGCGTTTCGCACTACAAGGAGTGCTTAGTCATAGCTATGACTAAGCACTCCTTTTAGTGCGAAACGTGTAAGATTTGTTCCACTTTGCTGTGACCTGTATTTTTGGATGACACCTTATTGAATAAAGGCAAATATTTTGGAGTGCGGCTGTCCAGAATTTCTTTGATGTCTAAATGCCATAGCATTGCCAGCACCTGGACTTCTAGACTGAAGGAGATGCCTTTTACCTTGATCTGACCCACCTGGAGCGGTGATACTCTCTCTCCAAAATAAAAAATATTGTTTTTTTTTTTTTCAAAATTGTCAGTCTTTTTTTCACGCAGAGGTGATTAAATGGCACCAAAAGAAAAGCTCTATTTGTGGGGGAAAAAATACAGCAGGTTTTTTTTGGGTACAACGTCGCACGACCGCGCAATTGTCAGTTAAAGCGACGCAGTGCCATGTTGCAAAAAATGGCCTGGTCGTAAGGGGGGTGTGAACCTTCAGGAGCTGAAGTGGTTAAAGCAAACTTTCACCTTGAAGACAACACTACGCTCACTGGTAGTGTCCATACAAGCTTTCCTTGGCAGGGCTCCTTAGTTCCATAGAACCCTAATCCTCTGTTGGGTTCTCTAACCGCTGCCTTAGTGCATAGGGGACTTAACAGCTCAATTAAAGCACCCCTGTCTTGCCTTACAAAAGGACATTGATTTAGTGATGTTATGACAATGGGAGAAAAGGCCCATTATCTATTGCTGGGGAAAAATGTTTGTCAAGACAGATGCTCAGATCGATATCCTAAACCAACATCACAGCCACCTATCACACTGACTACGAGGTCCTTGGAACATACAGAAGATAGCAAAAACGACATGTTGGGGGTTATTTACTAAAGGCAAATCCAGTTTGCACTACAAGTGTAAACTACAAGTGCAAAGTGCACTTGAAATTGCACTGAAAGTGCACTTGGAAGTGCAGTCGCTGTAGATCCAAGGGGGGCATGCAAGAAAAATTAAAAAAACAGCATTTTAGCTTGCACATGATTGGATAATAAAATCAGCAGAGCTTCCCCTCATTTCAGATCTACCCCTCGGATTTACAGCGACTGCACTTCCAAGTGTACTTTCAGTGCAATTTCAAGTGCACTTTGCACTTGTAGTTTATACTTGTAGTGCAAAGTGGATTTTCCTTTCGTAAATAACCCCCAATTAGAGCTGCACGATTCTGGCCAAAATGAGAATCACAATTTTTTTGCTTAGAATAAAAAGATCACGATTCTCGCGATGTAAAATCTTTCACATTATACAAAAATTTAAATTTAATTCATTAAAGTAATTTTTAAAAAAAATTGCATTTGAAAGACCACTGCGCAAATACAGTGTGACATAACCACCATTTTATTCTCCAGGGTGTCTACGAAAAAAAAAAAATATATATATATATATATAATGTTTGGGAGTTCTAAGTAATTTTCTAGCAGAAAAAATGATTTTACCTTGAAATCAACAAATGTCAGAAAAAGGATTAGTGTTTAAGTGGTTAAACTTTTTTTCACTTACACACAAAATCTATTCCATTGACAAATTGTTACAATGTTTATACTTAAGTTTAACTGATAAAGAATATTTTGTTTCTTGGCAGACTGCCCAGTTTTTCTCTTCCTTTCTTTTGAGGGCTGTGGCTTCAGAAGAGCAGAGAGAATTCTTTGCATAGAAAGAATTGTGAAACACTTTAGTCAAGATCGCGATAACGATTCTCCGTGATTAATTGTGCAAATCTACCCCCAATTAGTGATTTTTTTTTTAAAATGCAGGCTGAAAGCTCAGGAGAATCTGTGGTTTACTGAACATGAAACATTAACAAGTGGACAGCAATTTTAAAGTGCAATTAACCCCTTGACCTCCAGAAGGTTTACCCCCTTTCATGACCAGGCCATTTTTTTTGCGATACGGCACTGCATTATTTTAACAGACAACTGCGCGGTCGTGCGACGCTGTGCCCAAATAAAAAAAGTTTCTTTTTTTTTTCACCCACAAATAGAGCTTTATTTTAGTGGTATTTGATCACCTCTGCGGTTTTTATTTTTTGCTCTATAAACAAAAAAAGACCATCAATTTTGACAAAAATAACTAAATATTTTTTGCTTTCTGCTATAAAACATTCCCAATAAAAAAAATAATAAAAAAATCAAATTTCTTCATAAATTTAGGCCAATATGTATTCTGCTACATATTTTTGGTAAAAGAAATCCCAATAAGCGTATATTGATTGGTTTGCGCAAATGTTAAAGCGTCTACAAACTTTGGGATATTTTTATTTGTTTTTTAATTTTTTTAACTAGTAATGCACGATCAGTGAAATATAGCATGACTACGATATTGCGGCGGAGAAATCGGCGCCTAACTGACACTTTTGACACTTTTTGAGGATCAGTGACACTAATACAGTGATCAGTGCTAAAAATATTCACTGTCACTGTACTAATGACACTGGCAGGGAAGGGGTTAACATCAGGGGCGATCAAATGGTTAACTGTGTGCCTAGGTCAGTGATGGCGAACCTTGGCACCCCAGATGTTTTGGAACTACATTTCCCATGATGCTCAACTACACCGCAGAGAGATTGAGCATTGTGGGAAATGTAGTTCCAAAACATCTGGGGTGCCAAGGTTCACCATCACTGGCCTAGGTTGTGTTTATTCACTGTGGGGGAGGTGCTTTGACTAGGGGAAGGAAAAGATCTGGTTTCCTGCTTTGCAGAAACACAGGATCAGTACATTTCCTACTGACAGAATGACAATCTGCCTTGTTTACATAGGCAGATTGTCGTTCTGCCTGTGTCCTGTGAAATCGGCGTGTGCCTGCAGACATGGAAGCCTGCTCGCTAATCGCTCTGTGATTAGACACAGCGAAAGCTGATCGGCGGGTGCACCCTACCCGATGTCTTCCGGCACCTGCCGATCGTTAAGCAGAGAGCCAGAACTGCAATCACGCTATGTACACAAGGCAGATCTCCGTTCTGACAGGAGGGGGAGGTATGAAATTTGTGTCCCTCCAAAGCAGGGAATTAATTCCACCTCTTCCCCTAGTAAAAGCACCTCCCATTGTTTACACAAACACTGGCTAAGCACACAGTTAATTCTTTGATCGCCCCTGATGTTAACCCCTTCCAAGCTAGTGTCATTAGTACAGTGACAGTGCATATTGTTTAGCACTGATCATTGTATAGGTGTCACTGGTCCCCAAAAAGTGTGAAAAGTGTCAGTTAGTGTCAGAATGCAACATCGCAGTCCCGCTATAAGTCCCTGATCGCCGCCATTACTAGTAAAAGGTAAATACATATATCAAAATATCCCATAGTTTGTAGACATTTTAACTTTTCTGCAAAGCAATCAATATACACTTTTTGGGATTATTTTACCAAAAATATGTAGCAGAATACATATTGGCCCTAAATTTATGAAGAAATTAGATTTTTTTCAATTTTTCTATTGGATATGTTTTATAGCAGAAACTTAAAAATTTTATTTTATTTTATTTTTTTTAAATTGTTGGGTTTTTTTTTTTTTGTTTGTTTATAGGGGAAAAAAATTCACTGCCCATCACCTTCTTCAGTTATAATTCACTGCCGATCATCTTCTTCAGTTATAATTCACTGCCCATCATCTTCTTCAGTTATACAGTTTTGCAAAAAAGTATCTAGTTAGCCACCAATTATGCAAGTTCTCCCACTTAAAAAGATGGAAGAGACCTGTAATTGTCATCATAGGTATACCTCAAATATGAGAGACAAAATGTGGAAACAAATCCAGACAATCACATTGTCTGATTTTTGAAAGAATTTTTTGCAAATTATGGTGGAAAATAAGTATTTGGTCAATATCAAAAGTTCATCTTAATACTTTGTTATAAATCCCTTGTTGGCAATGACAGAGGTCAAACGTTTTCTGTAATGCCGCGTACACACGGTCGGACTTTCTAGAAAGCTAGGTCCGACGTACTTGCCGCCAGACTTCCGGCGGACTACCGCCGGACTTTCTGAACGGCCGGACTTGCCTACACACGGCCGGACTTTCCGGAATCCGGTCTTCCCGACGGACTTCCGCCGGACTTTCAGAACGAACGGACTTTCCCACACACGGACAAGTCCGTTCATTTTGAACGTGACTTTGGTACGACGGGACTAGAAAAGGAATTCAATCTCGCCGCTTTTTTTGGCGAGATTGAAACCTTGCGAGCCCCGTCGCAGGCCCTTAGGTCTGGTATGGATTATAAAGGGGAACCCCTACGCCGAAAAACGGCGTGGGGTCCCCCTAAAATCCATACCAGACCCCGATCCGAGCACGCAGCCTGGCCGGTCAGGAAGGGGGGTGGGGACGAGCGAGCGCCCCCCCCCCCTCCTGAACCGTACCAGGCCGCATGCCCTCAACAGACCACGCCCCCTAAAACGTCACAGTCCCAGCATGCCCAGGGACTGTGACATCATATGGGGGCGGGGTCTCCGCCTATATAAGTCACAACGCAGCCCTCAGAGACCAGTCCAGCCGGAGAGAGCGTCGTGTCAACATCTGGGGGAAGAGAAGAGAAGAGAACACAAGAAGCCAAGAAGCCCAGAAGTCCGGACCTCCGCTGGCAATAGAGCTACCTGAAGAAAGCGGAGGGGCCGGCCGAAGACCTGGGACACCGGGAGAAGAGGCCGGAGAGCGGAGAAGAACCAACCGGACGCCGGGAGAAGATGAACCGGAGGGACCCCCGAAGACGGAAGAAGACCCCCCCCCCCCGGAGCTGTTTAATAAATTATTTTAAAAACCTGTGTTGTGTTTTATTACTGACACTTTTTACCTAGGTAAATGGGTAGGGGTACCATGTACCCCATACTCATTTACATAGGGTGGGGGGCCGGGATCTGGGGGCCCCCTTATTAAAGGGGGCTCCCAGATTCCGATAAGCCCCCGCCCGCAGACCCCGACAACCAACGGCCAGGGTTGTCGGGAAGAGGCCCTTGTCCTCATCAACATGGGGACAAGGTGCTTTGGGGGGGGGGGGCGCAGGGCGCCCCCCTCCCCCAAAGCACCCACCCCCCCATGTTGAGGGCATGCGGCCTGGTACGGTTCAGGAGGGGGGGGGCGCTCGCTCGTCCCCACCCCCCTTCCTGACCGGCCAGGCTGCGTGCTCGGATCGGGGTCTGGTATGGATTTTAGGGGGACCCCACGCCGTTTTTTCGGCGTAGGGGTTCCCCTTTATAATCCATACCAGACCTAAGGGCCTGGTATGCCCCGCGCTCGCCGCAATAGGAAGATTTGTTTTTCCTATTGCAGCGAGCGCGAGATGCAGTAACCTGCTCCTCCGTCGTATCTGGTCCTTCGGACTAGCATACAGACGAACGGGCTTTCCGTCAGGAACTGAGTCCGGCGGAGGTACGACGTAAAGATTTGAAGCAGGCTTCAAATCTAAAGTACGTCGGATTTCCGCAAAAATCCGACCGAAACGGTCCGTCGGAAGTCCGATGGAGACCACACACGGTCGGACTTTCCGCCGGACTTTGTCCGGCGGCGTCCGTCGGACTTTTGCAGGTGAAAAGTCCGACCGTGTGTACGCGGCATAAGTCTTCACAAGGTTGTCACACACTGTTGCTGGTATGTTGGCCCATTCCTCCATGCAGATCTCCTCTAGAGCAGTGATGTTTTGGGGCTGTCGCTGGGCAACACAGACTTTCAACTCCCTCCAAAGGTTTTCTATGGGGTTGAGATCTGGAGACTGGCTAGGCCACTCCAGGACCTTGAAATGCTTCTTACGAAGCCACTCCTTCGTTGCCCGGGCGATGTGTTTGGGATCATTGTCATGCTGAAAGACCCAGCCATGTTTCATCCTCAATGCCCTTGCTGATGGGAGGAGGTTTGCACTCAAAATCTCACGATACATGGCCCCATTCATTCTTTCATGTACACGGATCAGTCGTCCTGTTCCCTTTGCAGAGAAACAACCCCAAAGCATGATGTTGCCACCCCCATGCTTCACAGTAGGTATGGTGTTCTTTGGTTGCAACTCAGCATTCTCTTTCCTCCAAACACGACGAGTTGTGTTTCTACCAAACAGTTCTACTTTAGTTTCATCTGACCATATGACATTCTCCAAATCCTTTTCTGGATCATCCAAATGCTCTCTAGCAAACCTCAGACAGGCCCGGACATGTACTGGCTTAAGCAGGGGGACACGTCTGGCACTGCAGGATCTGAGTCCCTGGCGTTGTAGTGTGTTACTGATGGTAGCCTTTGTTACGTTGGTCCCAGCTCTCTGCAGGTCATTCACTAGGTCCCTCCGTGTGGCTCTGGGATTTTTGCTCACCGTTCTTGTGATCATTTTGACCCCACGGGGTGAGATCTTGCGTGGAGCCTCAGATCGAGGGAGATTATCAGTGGTCTTGTATGTCTTCCATTTTCTAATGATTGCTCCCACAGTTGATTTCTTCACACCAAGCTGCTTGCCTATTGCAGATTCAGTCTTCCCAGCCTGGTGCAGGTCTACAATTTTGTTTCTGGTGTCCTTCGACAGCTCTTTGATCTTCACCATAGTGGAGTTTGGAGTGTGAATGTTTGAGGTTGTGGACAGGTGTCTTTTATACTGATAACAAGTTCAAACAGGTGCCATTAATACAGGTAATGAGTGGAGGACAGAGGAGCCTCTTAAAGAAGAAGATACAGGTCTGTGAGAGCCAGAAATCTTGCTTGTTTGTAGGTGACCAAATATTTATTTTCCACCATAATTTGCAAATAAATTCTTTCAAAAATCAGACAATGTGATTGTCTGGATTTGTTTCCACATTTTGTCTCTCATAGTTGAGGTATACCTATGATGACAATTACAGGCCTCTCTCATCTTTTTAAGTGGGGGAACTTGCACAATTGGTGGCTGACTAAACACTTTTTTGCCCCACTGTAATTCACTGCCCACCACCTTCTTCAGTTATAATTCCCTGGCCACCACTTTCTTCAGTACAAAATCAATGCCCCCATTTACTTCAGCCCAGATTTACTGCCCACCACTTTCTTCTTTTACAAAAGAATTTTATTGCAAAGACATTGCCCCATTTACGTCAGCTCAAATGCACAACCTTACTGCTTGAATCATTCAAGTTAAAAAAAATAAGTACTGTGCCCTGCAGAAGCGCAGACAGAGTGCACAGCAGCTCAGACTCCTCTCCCAGCACTCCCACTGACTCACACACAGCAGGGCTCCAGTTCCTCCGTTCCGCCTGCTCGGCTTCTGGCGCGGTGTGGATGACATCATCACTCGCCTCCCGAGGAGTAGGTGCGGGTGCGCCGCACAGCCTCTGCCAGACCCGCCCCTGGGCCCCGCTGGCGCCTGCACCGGCCGAATACAAGTTTGGATCCAGGACACGGCTGCTAATGGGAACGACTTTCCTGCTGTGGAAAAAGTACAGGAACGTCGTTCCCATACGTTCCCGCAGGACTCGAGCCCTGCATGTATGCATTAAAAAGCGCAGGTTACAGCACATGTACAGATTAAATGCTTAGCGACCACCCACCGTAGATTTACTATGGCAAGGCGGCCACCCTGTGCCAGATCACATTCCTGGTATGTGATCTAAAAGTTCCATGTCTGGGGCACGCGCCGCTGGCGATCCACTCCCACTGTGATTGGACACAGCGCGAGCCAATCAGCGGGTCCCCCCCCACAGTTAGAAATCACTCCTAAGGAACACATTTAACCCTTTAATCACCCCTGATGTTAACCCCTTCCCAGTGTCATTAGTACAGTGACAGTGTATATTTTTTAGCACTGATCACTGCATTAGTGTCACTGGTCCCCAAAAAGTGTCAAAAGTGTCAGTTAGGTGTCCGATTTGTCCGCCGCAATATCGCAGCCCCACTATAAGTCGCTGATCGCTGTCATTACTAGTAAAAAATAAAATAAATAAATAAAAATATATATACCATAGTTTGTAGATGCTGTAACTGTTGCGCACCCCAACAATATACATGTATTGGGATTTTTTTTTTACCAAAAATATGTAGCAGAATACATATTGGCTTAAATTGATGAAGAAATTCGATTTTTTACATTTTTTTATTGGGAGTGTTTTATAGCAGAAAGTAAACAAAATATATATTTTTTTCAAAATTGTCAGTCTTTTTTTGTAAAGAATATTTTTTGCGCAAAAAAAAAAAAACAAAAACACAGGAGGTGATCAAATACTACCAAAAGAAAGCTCTACTTGAGAGAAAAAAAGGACATACATTTTTTTTGAGTACAGCATCGCACGCCCGCACAATTGTCAGTTAAAGTAACACAGTGCCGTATGGCAAAGAATGGTCTGGTCATGAAGGGGGGTAAATCTTCCTGAGATGAAGTGGTTAAACTTGTGATACAATCTTACATATGTTTCCATATACAAGTGTCCTATAACCACCAATGTTCCCGCGTATTGCCAGGTCATCCAAATTTACCAATTCTTTTCATTAGCAAGATAATATGGTGGGAAAAGGATTGTCGTTTGACGCTTTTCGCACAATGACGCTTCCTCAGGAGGTATGGGGTGAATATCAGATGTAATAGAATAGATGTCTGAAAGAAGAAATGCTGCAGTCTAGTAAACAAAACAAAAAATCCATGAAGGAAGGATTATCTTTTAGCACATGACAGTGAATAGGTGTTCCTAGATTGCTATGATTACATATGATCTCCAGCTCCAGGGATGATTTATTTCCTTCTTCCAGACATCTATTCTATTACTTCTGATATTCATCCCATACCTCTTAGGAAGCATAATTGTGATAAATGTGCCAGGAAGGTGTTTCTTTTTCCCATTGTATAATATGGATAATGGATAGCATAGTATATTTACTATAATTTTATAAGAGTGTTTGAATACCTGGCAATGCTTGGGAACGGTGTTGATAATAAGAGCCCGGTATGTGGGAACATGTGTAAGATTATATCTCAAGTTTATTCTGTACATGGGCTAGTGCGTTTTAATGTATGCATGTTATTTTTAATCTGTATCAATAAAATATTTGCTGTATATTTTTATATATGAGTTTTATATAAGAGTGTAAAAATATTAAAGCGATATTCAGCAAAAAAATAAATAAATTATATTGCAGCATTTTAGACGTGGTGGCTGCAAACCTCTCCCCCCCACCCCCCGTCGCTCGGTCGACCGCCCGCTTACCCGTCCGCCCGCCAACCCCGCACTTACCCCATCCAGATCACAGGTGGCTTCAGTGGCTTCCCCCTGCTTATACTCCTGGCCAATACGGTCCCTTCTCCTCCCGTTTCTTCTCCTCCCGTTTCTTCTCCTCCCGTTTCCTCTCCGACCCGCTTCCTGATTGCCCGGGAGGAGAAGCGGGAAGACCATAGCGAATATTGATTCGGTAATGTCACACAAGGGATTAACTCCTTCCTCGGGTCACGCATTCAAGAGCTGGCAGGGGCTGCGTGACCTGAGGAAGGGGTTAATCTCCCGAAACATGTAGTCCCTGCATTGTTCAAGCCCCGGCAATTTCTTCTGAATCTCTCTTCCCCTTGTCCCTGGATCACATGACTGATTGGAGTCTGCTGGAGCCCGTCTGTGTACGGTGCTATTGACACGGCCGGTCAGGTGTTCACAGCCTCGGAGATTCGGAAGTTGAGCCGTGGAAGGCATCCGCATACCTCCCAACATTTTGAGATGGGAATGAGGGACACCTACTATCAAACGTATGTAGGCATAGGACACGCCCCCCCCTGCCAAGGAGAATTAACCAAAAAAAAGGTTAATTAAATCCAGGAGGGCTTTTCTTTTACTACTATTATCACTTTGTATTGATTTTTAGGCTCCATGCACATGGACGTTTTAAAAAAATTTGCTGTAAAGCTAGTACAGATGCCAGGAAAAAGTGTTAAAACGCAATTTTTTTTTTTAATTCAATGCACATTAAGCCGCGCTAGCTTTCAGCCACGTTTCTCTGTCTCTATTCAAAAATCAATGGTTCCCTATGGGAGCCCATTGATTTGAATAGAGGTCGCACCAGAAGTCGGATCAAGAGGATCTGACTTGCAGTGCGACTTTTGTGCTGAGAATCTTGAAGGGGGAAACCTTGGGAAAATTAAAAAAAAAAATTTGCGTAAGGTTACCCCCCAAGACAATACCAGACCCTTCGGTCTGGTATGGATCTTAGGGGGAACCCCCACACCGAAAAAAATGGCGTGGGGGTTCCTCCAAGATCCATACCAGTCCCTTATCCGAGCATGCAGCCCGGTAGGTCAGGAAAGAGGGGGGCAAGCGAGTGCCCCCCCTCCTGGACCATACCAAGCCACATGCCCTCAACATGGGGGGTTTGGTGCTTTGGGGCAGGGGGGCCCTGCGCCCCCCCACCCCAAAGCACCTTGTCCCCATGTTGATGAGGACAAGGGCCTCTTCCCGACAACCCTGGCCATTGGTTCTCGGGGTCTGCGGGCGGGGGGGCTTATCGGAATCTGGGAGCCCCCTTTAATAAGGGGGAACCCAGATCTTGGCCCCCCACCCTATGTGAATGAGTAGGGGTACATCGTACCCCTACCCATTCACCTGGAGGAAAGGTGTCAATAAAAAAAACACACTACAAAGGTTTTTAAAGTAGTTTATTAGGCAGCTCCGGGGGTCTCTTCCGACTTCTTCACACTCTCCGGCCTTTTCTCCCGCTGTCTTCTCCCGGTCTCCGGTTCTTCTCCCGCTCTCTGGTGTCTTCTGCCGGGCTCCTCCGCTATCTTCTGCTCTTTTGCCGCTCTTTTGCTAGCGGTGGCCCGGTCTTCTCCATCGTCTTCTTCCCTCTTCTCTTCTTCGTTGACACGACGCTCTCTCCCTCTGTAATGCCGTGTGTGAGGTGCGCAATGACTTATATAGGCATGGGGCGTGGTCACCGGGTGATGTGATTTGGTGACCCCGCCCCTTATGACATCACAGTCCCATCATGCCCCGGGACTGTGGCATCATAAGGGGGTGGGGTCACCGGTTGACATCACCCGGTGACCACGCCCCATGCCTATATAAGTCGTTGCGCACCTCGCACAAAGCATTACAGCGGGAGGAAGCGTCGTGTCAACATCGGAAGAAGAGAGGAGGGAACAAGACGACGGAGAAGACTGGGCCACCGCTAGCAAGAGAGCGGCAAAAGAGCAGAAGATAGTGGAGGAGCCCGGCAGAAGACACCGGAGAGTGGGAGAAGAACCGGAGACCGGGAGAAGACAGTGGGAGAAGAGGCCGGAGAGCGTGGAGAAGAACCGGACACCCGGAGAAGAGGTCGGAGAGAGCGGAGAAGTCGGAAGAAGACCCCCAAAGTCGGAAGAAGACCCCCCGGAGCTGCCTAATAAATTACTTTAAAAACCTGTCTAGTGTGTTTTTTTTATTGACACTTTTTTTCCCCCAGGTGAATGGGTAGGGGTACGATGTACCCCATACTCATTCACATAGGGTGGGGGGCCGGGATCTGGGGGCCCCCTTATAAAAGGGGGCTCCCGGATTCCGATAAGCCCTCCGCCCGCAGACCCCGACAACCAACGGCCAGGGTTGTCGGGAAGAGGCCCTTGTTCTCATCAACATGGGGACAAGGTGCCTTGGGGTGGGGGGGCGCAGGGCCCCCCTGCCTCAAAGCACCAACGCCCCCATGTTGAGGGCATGGGGTTTGGTATGGTCCAGGGGGGGGCACCCACTCACCCCCCCTTTCCTGACCTACCGGGCTGCGTGCTTGGATAAGGGTCTGGTATGGATCTTGGCGGAAACCCCACACCATTTTTTTTTTGTTGTGGGGGTTCCCCTTAAGATCCATACCAGACCGAAGGGTCTGGTATCGTCTTGGGGGGGGGACCTCACGCAATTTTTTTTTTTTTTTAATTTTCGCGGGGTTCCCCCTTCAAGATTCTCAGCAGACATGTCGCACCCCAAGTCGGATCTTCTTGATCCGACTTCTGCTGCGACCTCTATTCAAATCAATGTGCTCACATAAGGAACCATTGATTTTGAATAGAGACAGAAACGCCGGACAAGGCTTAACACAGCGTTAAGCCTCGTTAATTTGCGTTTAACATCTTTTGCCGGCGTCTGACGTTTTTACAGCTCTAGTGCTGGAGCCTCAGAATGCACTGGTCCTGGGTTTTTTCTGCAGCTTAAAAACGGCTATGTCATTTACAGCTCAAAAACGTCATGGTGGGCATGAGGCCATAGACTAAAATGGAGAGGCGTTTTTAAGCTGCAAAAAACGCTCAAAAAAGCGGCTGTAAAAACGTCCGTGTGCATGAGGCCTTAAAATTTACAAATGCCACAATTTAGAATTTGGATGAAAGGTTTAGCACTGGGAAACACCTATTGAAAGATATTTTATATACAACTATATGGATCCGACCAAAATAAGGGACAAATAGGGGAAAAGAGGGACAGAGGGACTTTGCTCCAAATCAGGGACAGTCCCTCGAAATCAGGGACAGCTGGGAGCTATGCATCCACCGCTTCCACTGTTTGTCTCCATCGGCACCAGTTCAGCAGCAGCTCTCTCCCCCTGGATCCCTGGAGAAGGCAGCCGGCCCCATTTGTGTTCTCCCTGGGCGTCCTGTGCTGGGAGGCTTTGGGCTGGTGGACAGTCCTTCGCTTCTGGCATTTGGTTCTACTCTTTACGTCCCTGAACACCCACAGTTATTCCTGGACATCTGGCGCACTCGTCCCAGCATTGGAGGTATGACAGTCCTCTTTTCCATCTCTCCTGGCTCCTGAGTGTGATTTGCAGCCACTGTGAGGTTTATTATACAGGGCATTCTTCAACATTATCAACTTTACTTTTACTTTGGATATGTATGCATCCCCCGGCAGTTTTATATACTTTTTGGCTTAGTTGCTAATAAATCATCTAATTTCTATATGGATTTTCCTTTATTGAGTACCAACCATCCTTTGGAACAGCGTTTCCACGTTGTTTTAATATATTACTTATTTTACACCTCAGCTGTCAACAGGGGAACCCCACTGACACTTGAATCGGTCGTTTAGGACGCAGCGTCCCCGCTCCTTGACAACCTATAATTACATAGTTGCATAGTTACATAGTTAGTCAGGTTGAAAAAAGACATCTAGTTCAACCATAAAAAAAAATAAAAAAATAGAAAAAAATAAAATAAAAAATATCAAACAATCCCATATACCCAATCCTATACCCACAGTTGATCCAGAGGAAGGCGAAAAAAAACACCAGTAAAGCATGATCCAATTTGCTACAGCAGGGGAAAAAATTCCTTCCTGATCCCGGAGAAGCAATCAGATTTTCCCTGGATCAACTTTACCTATAAATGTTAGTACCCAGTTATATAATGTACATTTAGGAAAGAATGGCCTTTCTTAAAGCTGGCCAAAACCACCTCTGGAGGAAGTCTATTCCACATTTCCACAGCTCTTATGTCACGTACACACGGTCGGAATTTCCGACAACGAATGTTTGATGTGAGCTTGTTGTCGGAAAGTCTGACCGTGTGTAGGCTCCATTGGACATTTGCTGACGGAATTTCCGACAACAAATATTTGAGAGCAGGTTCTCAATTTTTCAGACAACGAAACTTGTTGTTGTAAATTCTGATCGTGTGTACATAAGTCCGATGCACAAAATTCCACGCATGCTCGGAATCAAGCAGAAGAGCCACATTGGCTATTGAACTTCCTTTTTCTCGTACGTGTTGTACGTCACTGCGTTCTTGACAATCGGAATTTCCGTCAACATTTGTGTGACCGTGTGTGTGCAAGTCAAGTTTGAGCCAAGATCCGTTGGAAAAAAATCCACGATTTTGTTGTCGGAATGTGCGATCGTCTGTACAGGGCATTACTGTGAAGAAACCTTTCTGTATTTGGAGATGAAATTTCTTTACCTCTAGACGTCTTTTTTGCTGGCTTTTTTGTTTTGTAACATTTCAGCTGTCAGTGGGGGAATCCCGAGCCTGAAAGTATCGGTTTCAGGTATCAGAGCATTTGCATGAGTACCGGTACGCCTGCAAATGCAAAGGCTACTTTCACACTGAGGCGCTTTACACAAGCGCTATAGCACTAAAAATAGCGCCTGCAAAGCGCCTCTCCTGTCACTTCAGTGTGAAAACCCGAGGACCCGAGCGGAGTATACACCGCTCCTAAAGTGCCCCTGCCCATAAAAATCAATGGGTAGCGGTGCTGAAGTGCCTGCAGGCGTTTTTAACCCTTTTTCGGCCGCTAGCGGGGGGTTAAATGCAACCCGCTAGCGGCCGAAAAGCGACACTAAACCGACGGTAAGGCACCACTAAAAATAGCACCCCCAATGCCCCAGTGTGAAAGTGCCCTTAGTATCACCACTGATACAGGTATCGGTATTGATATCGGTGCAACTGTACTTCTAAGAACTGGTAAGCTGCAATATAATAAATGTTTGCTTTTGGGTTCAATACTGCTTTAAAATTAGCCCAATTCTAAAGGGACGGATCGCTACATCCCGGACCAGCCCCTGAAATCCAGAGACAGCTGGTGACTGCAATAATATTGACATTATCAGCACAGTGTCCGCCATTCTCTGACTCCATGCACAGCATATGCTCGGGGACCCATCAATCCAGGGCCGCTGTTTGGTCCTTTGTAGTACAACAAGAAAAAAATAATTTCAAGATTCTGATGCACAAAGGTTGCCAAGGAGACTCATCAACTTTGCCAAACCTGAGTCTGTTTATGTGAGTTCAGGCGATAGTGAAACAATATATTTCCAGTAAATGTAAATAGAACATTTAATGTGGCAGAACACATTATGACCTCACAGTCACCCATCAGAACATCAAAAGATTCACGTTTCCATAAAAGATGGATTTTTTGTGCCATGCAATGTTTGCAATATTTACTGCCAGAAAGTTATCCCTTGTAATCATGTACTTACCTTTCCTTCCCCCTTTTATTACTGTTCACTTTCCTGAGTTATGTTCCCCCTGCGCATCCTTTCAAATGTTCTGCATTATCAGGGATGATCTATATTAGGACTCAACAAATCCTAGGCGTCAGTTCGCCATGGTGACTAGAAATGCGCGCTGCCGGCGGCTCACTCCCGCTGTGATCACACGCACAGTGGGAGCCCAGCGGCGGGTACCGCAGACTCTATGTCCGCCGGCACCTGCCTATTGCTCAGTACACAGGCAGAACGGCAATCTGCCTATGTAAACAAGGTAGATCACAGTTCTGTCAGTAGGGAAGGCATGGATCCTGAGTTCCTGCAAAGCAAGGACATGGATCTATGTCTTCCCTTCGTAAAAGCACCTCCCCCACAGTACACAAACACTGGCTAGGAACGCAGTTAACCCCTTGATCGCCCCTGATGTTAACTCTTTCCCAGCCAGTGTCATTAGTACAGTGACAGTCATAGGCGTGCTGTCAGGGCTGGCTCAACCCTTCCTTCTCTAAAGCTGGCTGCTCAGCTGTCGGCTAATTGCCAGCTCCTATCTCTCCACAGTTACTCAGCTGTTGATGATATCCTGCTCGTCAGTCCTGCCTACATAAGCCGCCCAGCCCAGAGGATCTCTGCCTTCGCCTTGGTCAACATCACAGAGACTATCTCCTGCATTCCTGTTAAAAGACTTGCTTGGCTGACATCCCTTCTGGCTCCAGATCCTGCTTTCTGTTTTACTAAGCTCATCTCCGGCATCCCTGACGTTTGGCTTGTCTGACTATCCGGTTCCTGATCTCTGGCTATGTTTTGACTTTGTTTGTTCTATTTACTTTTATTATTAAACAAGTGTAATTTAACTGTACTTCTGTCTCGGTCTGATTTCCTGGTTTCTGACACGTGTGCACAGGGTGTGCCAGGTGTGCCTGGGCACACCCTAAACACCCAGTGTAGCGCAGATTCCCCCTGTTTGGATCCCTGATTGTTCACCAAAGCCCTCCTAATGGGGCTCTTAAAAAAATAGTAAAAACGAAAAATAAAAAAATAAAATTGTAAAAAATAAAATAATTAAAAAAAAACTACTGACACCATCCACTGCCCTACTGAGACCAATCTCTGCATGCATGTGTTTGAGCTTTGGGGTGCACACCCTAATGCAATAGGTTGTGCACAGCTATGGTTACAGTGCATATTTTTTAGCACTGATCACTGTATTGGTGTCGCTGGTCCCCAAAAAGTGTCGGTTTGTGTCCAATTGGTCCGCTGCAATATCGCAGTCCCGCTATAAGTCGCTGATCGCCCCACTTACTAGTAAAAAAATAAATACAAATAAATAAATATAAATATCCGATAGTTTGTAGACGCTATAAATTTTGCGCAAATCAATATTTCTTCTTGAGATTTTTTTTTTACCAAAAATATGTAGCAGAATACATGTTGGCCTAAATTGATGAAGAAATTAGATTTTTTTCAATTTTGTTTTTACATTGGATGTGCTTTATAGCAGAAAGTAAAGATTATTGTAAAACACAGAGGTGATTAACCACCTCAATACAGGGCACTTTCACCCCCTTCCTGCCCAAGCCATTTTTCAGTTCTCAGCGCTGTCACATTTTGAATGACAATTGCGCGGTCATGTTACACTGCACCCTTATGAAATTTTTATCATTTTTTCCCCACAAATAGAGCTTTCTTTTGGTGGTATTTGATCACCTCTGCGCTTTTTACTTTTTGCGCTATAAACAAAAGAAGAGGGACAATTTTGAAAAAACACAATATTTTTTACTTTTTGCTATAATAAATATCCAATTTTTTTTTTTTTAACAAATTTTTTCCTCAGTTTAGGCCATTATGTATTCTTCTACATATTTTTGGTAAAAAAAAATTGCGATAAGCGTATATTGATTGGTTTGCGCAAAAGTTATAGCGTCTACAAAATAGGGGATAGATTTATAGCATTTTTATTATTTATTTATTTTTTTACTAGTAATGGCGGCGATCTGCGATTTTTATTGTGACTGCGATATTGCGGCGGACACATCGGACACTTTTGACACATTTTTGGGACCATTCACATTTATACAGCGATCAATGCTATAAAATTGCATTGATTACTGTGTAAATGTGACTGGCAGGGAAGGGGTTAACACTAGGGGGCGATCGAGGGGTTAATGTATGACCTAAGGAGGTGATTCTAACTGTGGGGGGAGGGGACTGACTGGGGGAGGTGACCGATCGGTGTCCCTATGTACAAGGGACACGCCATCGGTCTCCTCTCCTCTCTGACAGGACGTGGATCTGTGTTTACATGCACAGATCCACGGTCCTGTTCTGTTACCCGGCAATCGCGGGTGCCCGGCGGACATCGCGGCCGCCTGGCACGCGCACCGGGTCCCGAGCGACGCAGCGCGCCCCCTAGTGGCTCGAGAGGGCGAGGACGTCATATGACGTCCGCCCAGAACAACAGAAGCCTCGTCCCGCCGTCATATGACGGTGGGCGGTGGCTTAGTGGTTAAATACCACCAAAAGAAAGCTTTATTTGCGGGAAAAAAAAGGACATCAATTTTGTACCTGTATGTCGGTCTGTGCATGTGGTACTGTGGGCACGCACGCGCGTGAGCTTGCCTACGGGTCTGGCGAACTCGATGTCTGCCGGCCACCCGCGATCATGGTGAAGTGAGGCAGAACAAGGCGGATTCCCATTCTGACAGGGGACAACATTGAGATCTGCTGTACCTAGTGATCAGGAACAGCGATCTCTGTGTTGTCCCAGTGAGCCCCTCCCGCACACAGTTAGAACACACCCAGGGAACACAGTTAACCCCTTGATCGCCCCCTAGTGTTAACCCCTTCCCTGCCAGTGTCATTTATAAGCTGATCATTGCATTTTTTTAAGCACTGATCATTGTAATAATGTCACTGGTCCCCAAAAAGTATCATTTGGGGTCAGATTTGTCCGCCGCAATGTCACAGTCCCGCTAAAAATCGCAGATTGCCGCCATTACCAATAAAAACAATAAAAAATCAATAAAAGTCCATAAATCTATTCCGTAGTTTGTAGACGCTATAATTTTTGAGCAAACCAATCAATATACGCTTATTGGGATTTTTCTTACCAAAAATATGTAGAACAATACATATTGGCCTAAACTCATGAATAAATTAACTTTTAATATATTTTTTTGGATATGTATTATAGCAGAAGGTAAAAAATTTTTTTTTTTTTTTTTTTCAAAATTGTCAGTATTTTTGTTTATAGCGCAAAAAATAAAAAACGCAGAGCTGATCAAATACCACCAAAAAAAAGCTCCATTTGTGGGAAAAAAAGGACAATTTTGTTTGGGTACAACATCACACGACCGCACAATTGTCAATTAAAGTAACGCAGTGCCGTATCGCAAAAAAAAGGCCTGGTCATGAAGTGAGGTAAATTATCCAGAGGGCAAGTGGTTAAAAAAAAAAGTTTTTTAATTGTAATAAATGTAAGCTACACACAAGCACATGAACCCCCCCCCTCCCCCCAAAATGAATATTTTGAGGCCCCCCGCATTGGGGCGTCTACACGTGAAAATATTGATTGCGATACACATGTTACATATTGCCGTGCGCAGACTGGTTCCTAGCTTTTTTAGCTGGTTCCTAGATTCAAAGCAAATTCGTCAAGCCCTGATCTATATGGGGTCAGTCTGTAGACAGACCAGAAGGGTTGATTGAATCAGCACTAAAGACTAGGCTGAGGTTCTAACCTATGTCTACTTTATCTAGAAAAAGCCTTGGATGGAGTTTCACTTTGATTTTTTTTTTACAGATTCAAGGCCGCTCAAGCCTTGGCTCACAATTCATACAAGAAGTCCATGGAAAAATACTCCCTTATGCACAAATAATATGACAAATCCAAAAGCCTTGAATTTAAATCCATCTAGCTACAGGTGAAGGTATAGATTCAAGGTCACCTTTGGCTCACACTCCATAGCACAAGCCCATTGAAAAATGTTCCCCCCACCACACATCAAGGCAATAGCAAAAAAATAAAAACGGTAAGCCAAATGCTTTGAATTGAAATCCATCTAGTTTTAGGTGAATGTAAAGATTTAAAGCGTCTGTTACCCCAACACATCCCTGATATGTGGCCGCTGTTCCATGTACTTGTATGAGGAAGTCTCCTGTTCTCTTTGTATTGCTTCCTTTATGTGAAATTCCCGGTGTTCCCGCCAGTCCTTCTGCTTTCCTATTAAAAACTGACCACACTTAGCAGGAGAACGCACTGTGGTCAGTTCTCTAGCTAAACTGGGAACTCAGTGTGCTCTCCTCCAATGATCAGTCTTGTCCTGACATGCCCCCTCCCCCCCTGACCAGCCATTCACTGGGAAGCTCAGTGTGCTGTTGCTTATCTTCCCCCAGCTCGTATGCAGCTGAGAACAGAGGAAATGTGATCAACTTATAATAAAGGGGAAAAAAGGTATTTAAAATATAATATATGTATATATATATATATATATATACAAAAATGTTTTGCATTTAATTTCTATTGTAAACGGAATGGGTTGTTTTACAAGGTTACATAGTTACATAGTAGGTGAGGTCGAAAAAGACACAAGTCCATCAAGTCCAACCTATGTGTGTGATTATATGTCAGTATTACATTGTATATCCCTGTATGTTGCGGTCATTCAGGTGCTTATCTAATAGAAGACATGGAGTTGGTCTGGTTAATGGTGAAACACCCAATCATATGGCACCTCATCCCAAATATGGTAAATCCAGATAGAGGAGTAGCGGGGATTTTTGCGGTGCCAAAAAATTCAAGAGAAGATAATTGTTTAAGAAAGTATAAAACTAATATTTTATTTAAACAAATTCAGAGTTAAAAAAAATACAAAGAGAACAAATATAATCACAAATATAATAGTAGTGTGGTGGTCACAAAAAGCAGGTTCATGTAATATAGGTACATTGCACATTAGCCCGACATGTTTCGCTGATTGCTTCTTCAAGGGATGTGCGAATGAAGACACAGATAATGTGAAAAACTATTCAATCATAAAGACAAAAAGATATAATGAATAACCAATAAATAAACAAATAACTAAACAAAAAATCATATATAAGGCACCAGGTGTGTCAAGATGAGAGAAGAGTGTTGGATCAAAACACCAACGACAAAGTCGCTTACCCTGCAGCAGCCTCCAATCAGCAACAACCAACAACTGAGACCCCACTCCCATGAGCCCCCCACTGGGAATCGTCAAAGTGCAGTCACAGAGGACAGAAAAGTAGGACTATAAGAAACACATTTGCATTGTTAAGGGAGATGCATTTAAAAAGAAAAAAAAAAAGAGATGCGGGAAAAATGGTTAAATAGTCAAAAGAAAATCTGGCCGCTCTTACAGTAAAAGAACCCTCTACGTAGTTTAAGGTTAAACCTCTTTTCTTCTAATTTTAATGAGTGTCTTGTTAAACTCCCTTCTGCAAAAAAAGTTTTATCCCTATTGTGGGGTCGCCAGTCCGGTATTTGTAAATTGAAATCATATCCCCTCTCAAGCGTCTCTTCTCCAGAGAGAATAAGTTCAGTGCTCGCAACCTTTCCTCATAACTAATATCATCCTTTATTAGCTTTTTTGCCCTTCTTTGCACTCGCCCCATTTCCAGTACATCCTTCCTGAGGACTGGAGCCCAGAGCTGGACAGCATACTCCAGGTGCGGCCGGACCAGAGTCTTGTAGATCTTTTACAATCACTTTAAGGTCATTCAAATTTTGGTTTGCACTCCAAATCCGTTGACCAATGTTTTCCAGCACAACAGCAAAAAAAATACGACAATTCAAATGTCTTGAATCCATCTAGCTTTTCATAGAGGAACTCAAAAACCTTAAAGTGGAGTTTCACCCATTGTTTAAGCTCCCTCTGATTATAATGCCCATCCAAAGTACAGTCGTAAATGGATATTATTGATTTTTTTATTATTTATAAATACCTTATTTTAATGCAATTTGCCAGCACTTCTGGTCCCTAGGCACATCATCAGGCCATTCCCTTGGACTCCTGGGATATCAGCGTCATCTATCCCAGGAGACTTCAGGTAGCCTAAAAGTAAAATTTTGCGGTACTTCGAGACAGGAAAAGACCCGATCAGGAGGAGTTAGGCGCTGGGTTCTCTGTTGGTTGACAGGTTGCCATAACGATGGGGCGGGAACTTCTGCCACCACCGCCATTGCCATGGCAACCTGTAATCAACAAAGTGCGCAGGCACGATATCAGGAGGTGCATGCTGGGTAACCAGCTGCACCGAATCCTGGAAATACACAGGAGCAGGCTTCAGATGCCCATATCCTCGATGGCCCCTGCCTGATTCCCAGATCAAGTAAGAGATTATTGATTTATAAGTAAAAACTATGAGGACAGTTATCACAATATCCAAATTAGATAGTATGAATAATAAGAATAGCAGGGGGGGGGGGGGGGGGTTATAAAATAAAATGCTTAAGTGATTGTAAGGCTTAGTTTTTTTTTTTTTTAAATAACAAACGTGCCATACTTACCTCCACTGTGCAGTTCGTTTTGCACAGAGTGGCCCTGATCCTCGTCTTCTGGGGTCCCCCGGCGGCGCTGGTAGCTCCTTCCCACATCGTATAACCCCCTGGGAGAAACACTCTCCCGGGGGGTTACCTTGCAGGCGCGCTCCCGAGTCCAGCATTTGGTGTCCATAGACGCCGAATGTATGACTCGGCCCCAACGCCCCTGTCATTGGATTTGATTCACAACAGCGGGAGCCAATGACTGCACTGCTTTCAATCTATCCAATCAAGAGCCGAGAAACCCGGGCAGAGAGGAAGAGCGCGTCTCCGGCGGGGGAATACAGGACTCAGGTGAGGCCAGAAGTTTTTTCATCTTAATGCATAGGATGCATTAAGGTGAAAGCCCCAGTCCAAGCCCTTAATTCTGCAGACAATTAAGAATATACCGTGTATGGCAAATATACCCTGTTTCCCCGAAAATAAGACCTAGCGTGATTGTCAGTGATGGCTGCAATATAAGCCCTACCCCCTAAATAAGCCCGAATTAAAGTCCTTGTAGGTCTTATTTTCAGAGTAGGGCTTATTTTCTGGGAAACAGGGTAGGGCTTATTTGGGGGGCAGGGCTTATATTGCAGCCATTACTGACAATCACGCTAGGTCTTATTTTCGGGGAAACAGGGTAATTGGTTATATCCAGAATTGTTTTCTTCCTCCATTACTATTCCTTTATACAGGCTTTTCAAAATAGCAAATAAGATAATTAAGAGAAAGGATGAAGGTTTAGTGCAAATGCAGAATAACACTTTTAATAGTTGAATAGTACATTTTCATAGATATTTATACATCAGACCATAAGAGGGCCAACTGAGGAAGAAAAAGAACAAAGGGATTTGGTTCCAAATGAGAGACGGTTGGGAGGTATGCCATATGAGTGGGAGAAGCTGAAGATACTTTGGCAGCTGTAGATTCTCAAGAAAACAAAGACTGGAGGTGCTCAGGAACTCACTGGTTTCTTAGACTCCAGCAGTGAGATCTCTTCTCTACAGTTCATTGGTGTGTTCCAACTCTTCTTGCAACATTCTCAATGATAAAAGTAAATAAAGTCCAACTCTAAGTTTATAAAACAAATGAAATAGTTAATGCCCAGCTTCATTCCGCTCAGTTCCCTTGAGTCAAGGTGCCAGGGACCCACTCCTGCTTGGCATCATTCACCTAACTTCCTGTGAGCCTAGGCATCAAAGACCCACCACCTGCCTAGCATCATTCAACCAACTTCCTGTGAGCCCAGTCAGCAAGGACCCAGCCCCTTCCTAGCATCATTCAGCCCTCATCCTATGAGACCAGACATCAAGAACCCAGCCCTTGCCTAGCATTATTCAGCCAACTTCCTGTGAGACTAGTCATTAGGAACTCAGCCCTTACCTATTATAACTCAACCCACATCCTGTGAGCTCAGGCATCAAAGATCCACCACCTGCTTAGCATCATTCAACCAACTTCCTGTGAGCCCAGACAGCAAGGACCCAGCCCCTTCCTAGCATTATTCAGTCCACTTCCTGTGAGACCAGACATCAAGGACCCAGCCCTTACCTAGCATCATTAAGCCAACGTCCTGTGAGACTAGTCATCAGGGACCCAGCCCTTGCCTATTATAACTCAACCCACTTCCTTTGAGCACAGGCATCAAAGATCCACCACCTGCCTACTTCAACCCACTTCCTGTGAGACCAGATGTCAAGGATTTAACCCCTGCCTAGTATCACTCAACTCACTTCTGTGAGACCAGACATCAAGGACCCAGCCCCGGCCTTATACCATTCAACCAACTTCATGTGAGCTCAAACATCAAGGACCCAGCACCTTCCTAGCATCATTCAACCCTCTTGCTGAGAGACCAGGCATCAAGGACCCAGCCCTTGCCTAGCATCATTCAACCATGTTCCTGTGAGACTAGTCATTAGGGACCCAGCCCTTGCCTATTATAACTTAACCCGCTTCCTGTGAGCTCAGGCATCAAAGATCCACCTCCTGCCTAGCATCATTCACCCAACTTCCTGTGAGCCCAAACATCAAGGATCCAGCCTCTGCATAGCATCATTCAACCAACTTCATATGAGACCAGATTTCAAGGACCCAGCCCTTGCCCAGCATCATTCAACCAACTTCCTGTGAGCCCAGACATTAAGGACCCAGCAACCGCCTTGTACCATTCAACCAACTTCATGTGAGCTCAAACATCAAGGACCCAGCCCCTGATTAGCATCATTCAACTCATTTAATGTGAGACCAGATTTCAAGGACCCAGCCCTCGCCCAGCATCATTCAACCAACTTCCTGTGAGCCCAGACATTAAGGACCCAGCAACCGCCTTGTACCATTCAACCAACTTCATGTGAGCTCAAACATCAAGGACCCAGCCCCTGATTAGCATCATTCAACTCATTTACTGTGAGACCAGATGTCAAGGACTCAGCCCTTGCCTAGCCTCTTTCCACCAACTTCCTGCAAGACCAAAGATGAAGGACCCAGTCAATGCTTAGCATCCTTCAACCAACTTCATATGAGCCCAGATGTCATGGATTTTGTCTGCAGGAGCATGCCTTGAAGCCTCAATGGGCATCGCCCCCATTTCTTCACTCGTGCAGCACTCCCTTTTCTTCAGGCAGCACCGACATTTTAAAATGATTTCAAGGAACACTTGGCTTTTGAAACAATTTATCAATGTGTGTCACGTAGGGCACTGTTTCAGAGGGCCACATATCACAACATTATGACATTGTAATATTGATGTTTTTTTCGTTGGCACTTCAATGTTACTGATCAATAAACATTAACTTAAAGTCAAGGCAAACTTGTATTTCATCTGCAGCAATCCTTACCCCTAATCAATGTGCTGTAACTTTTGCATTATTGATTTCCCGCTTACATTCTGATTATATCCAGCCAATCTTTGGTAACAAGCCTTGGGCTGCAATGGTTCTGCCCATTCCAGCTCCACAACACTGCAGAGCGCGTGTTGGGGATGGAGCACTCCATTGACATTAGTGCCTCTACTTTCTTCCAGGGAGGCTGATGGAAGCACAATACCATCATGTGCGAAGCCTAGTGAATATTTTAGAGAGCAAATCTCCTTCCAGCCTTTATCAAGTGTTCTGAAAGAGCCCCCATCCCCCTGTGCTTGCACGCAAAGGTGAATGCACGCGTTAGGTGCCGCACACAAACGCAAACAGCGATCGTCCCACACATGTGAGACACATATGTGAGATATCACTACAAACATTAGTTCATGGGCAGTCATTCTAGCAGTAGACTCTCTCTGTAAAAATGTAAAATGGTAACCTGTAAATGCCTGTAAAGCATCGCCTATGGATAGTAAAATTTACGTTGTTTGTCGACTTTGCGCGGGCGTGTGCAATTTTAAATCGTGACATGTTTGGTATCTATTTACTCTTTTACAAAAAATGTGGTTATGTATCGTGGGGTTTTTTTGCATTAAAATTCCAAAAAAGTGTATTGTTTACAAAAAAAAAATTACGTTTGAAAAACTGATGTGCAAAATGTCTTTAAAACCTCCTCTCATTGTGATGCAAAGGGATTTTTCATCTGTCAACTTGAATGTACATATTTAAACTTTACTACCAGATAATAAATGCAATTAATTTTTCTACCGTTCTCTAAATGATAATGCATCCATCTAGAAAGTTGTTTACATGCATCCGGAAACCTGTTTGCAAATGGCACTCTGAGCGATTAAATGTGACACATAAAATCCCATTTAACTCTTTGAATTAAATAAAATTACATTTACTGCTAAATACCAAAATGAGATTCCATATTCCTGGGTCTCATTTTACAGCACATTAAGTGGGATCAATTAAAGGAATCAATAAACATAATCGATAGGCCTTGTGAAAATGTGTGTAGGGGCGTGATTGATCCCAATAACAACCATCGAATATCAGAATTAACGAGAGATATGATAGAGATGTAAACACTTGTTTTACTGGGAATAGTTCAATATTCTGAGATGAGGGAGGGGTAAGGGAGCTCCAACATGTTTTACTGAACTTTACAAGGTGCAAATCCATTATAAATCCATACAAAATTCATGTATTGCTAATCAAGTAAATATGTACAGTATACACTTTTTATTATTATTATACAGGATTTATATATATAACGCCAACAGTTTGCGCAGGACTTAACAAAATGAAGGCAGACATTACAGTTACATTACAATTTGGTACAAGAGGAATCAGAGGGCCCTGCTCGTTAGAGCTTACAATCTAATGCCCCGTGGACACGATCGGACTTTCCGATAACAAAACTGTGAATTTTTTTTCAAAGGTTGTTGGCTCCAACTTTTCTTGCATACACACGGTCACACAAATGTTGGCCAACAATTACGAACACGGGAACGCGGTGACGTACAAGACATACGGCGAGCCGATAAAAGGGAAGTTCAATAGTCATGTGATATCTCCATTACGAACGCTAGTTTTACAAGACCGAGCGCTTCCGGCTCGTACTTGATTCTGAGCATGCGTGAACTTTTGTGCGACGGACTTGTGTACACACGATCGGAAAGTCCGACAACAAAGTTTTGAAAAACAAAAAGTGTAGCGCTATAACTCAAATATAAATTCACATCTAGGGTGTGAAAGTGATATCAGAGGGGTTCACAAGTGTGCAGACCACCTCTACACCTGTGCACTCAAAATCATTATTTTGAGACTAGGTTTGTGATGTAGTTGGGGGCAGAGTTATGGATGGCTTTGTAAATGATTGTTAGTACTTAGAATTTTATTCGTTGGGTGAGTGGAAGCCAGTGGAGGGATTGGCAGAGATGGGTGGAGGACACTGAACGGTTGGTAAGGTGGATGACTCTTGCAGCAGCATTCACTATGGACTGAAGGGGGGATAGCCAATGTAAAGGTAATCCAATGAGGAGGGAGTTGCAGTAGTTGAGGCGAGAGATGACCAGGGAGTGAATTAGAAGTTTGGTAATGTCATTCATTAAAAAGGGGCGCATTCTAGAAATGTTGCGGAGGTTGAGGTGGCAGGATTTGGACAGAGATTGGATGTGGGCCTGAAAGGACAGTTCATAGTCTAAGGTTACCCCTAGCACCCTGGCATGTGGGGACGGACTGATAGTTGTGCCACTGATCTTGACAGAGAAGTCAGGGGAAGGGACATGTGGGGGTGGAAATATTATCAGTTTTAGATATAGTAGATTGAGTTTGAGGAAGTGGTGTGACATCCAGGCTGATATGTCTGTTAGTAAATTAGTGATGCGTGAGGTGAGCTGAGGGGCAGAGAGATAGATTTGGGTGTCATCGGCATATAAATGGTAGCGGAAGTAATGGGACCCAGGGAGGACGTGAAGATCAAGAATAGTAGAGGTCCAAGGACAGAACCTTGTTTTACTTGTTGACACTTAACACTTAAAGATGAATGGACTTAGAGCTACGCCACTGATCTCTGAACTGCATTGGATGCAGTCCTTTACTGGCCTTTACCTGGCCACTATTCCTCCTACTGACACCAATGATGGGGCACTATTCTCCCCACTGATGCCAAAACTGGGGTATTCTTCCTCCCATTGACACCAGTGATGGGTGACTATTTATTCCACTGATACCAATGATGGAGCACTATTCCTTTTACTGCCACCAATGATGGGGCACTATTCCTTTTACTGCCACCAATGATGGGGCACTATTCCTTTTACTGCCACCAATGATGGGGTACTATTTTTTTCCACTGACACTATGGGGCAGGAATAGTGTAATACTAGCAATGGGGGATTATTCCTCCAACTGACACCAATGATAGGGTACTATACCTTTCATTGATACTAATGATGAGGCACTATTCCTACCACTGCACCAATCATGGGTGCACTAATAGCAACATTGGTGGCCCTATTTCTTCTGCAGACACCAATGATGGGGCACTTTTCCTCCAACTGATACCAAAGATGGGGCACCATTCCTCTTTCCACTAACCACAGATGCTAGACCATTTTTACTCCCACTGCTCACCAACCCCGTGGCATTTTCTATTTTCAACATATTCGCATAGATCAACAGTGCTGATTTTAGGCTGTGTTAGGAAGATATATATATATGTTCTTGTGTGAGGGCATGTGTCCATGAGAGCATTGGAAATGCTATCATGTGCTCAAGTATGTATGTTTGTGCGGAGTGTAAACTTTCTATAAACAGCCAATCAGAGTGAAGACAATAGGGCATAGTAATTACTCTCACAGGAAATGCAATAAAGCTGAACTCTAGGTTATTGAAGACACTAAATAACGCAGTTCTGTATTCAATAATGAATCATTAAGTCCCGGTTCACACTTGTGCGATGCGGGAACCAGTGCGATTCCTGTCCTATTTCACAGTTCACACTGCTCTCTGCGAACCACTGTGGGTGTCAATGTAAAGTTATTGACACCCCCAAATCGTTTTGCAGATCGCAGTGCGAACTGTGAAATAGGACAGGAATTGGATTCCAGTGCGGACCAAAAAAAAAGGGTCCTGCACCGTTTTGATGCAAATGCGATGCGATTTCAGCCATACAAACTGTATGGCTGAATTTGCATCGCACAGACATGGCATGTGATGTGCACAGCAATGCAGTGCGAATCACATGCGATGTCTGGCATCGCACTAGTGTGAAGCGGCCCTAAAATGTACATATTAAATGCAAGCAGTGTAAGTACCTGAATGTGACTTGATATGAGCCTCTTGCTGAAAGGGAGAAGCAGCACAAGGAGCCAATAAGTTCATGTGCTGACAGGAACTTTTTTTTTTTTTAGGTGAATGGGTAGGGGTACGATGTACCCCATACTCATTCACCTAGGGTGGGGGGCCACAGACCCCGACAACCACCGGGCAAGGCCCTTGTCCTCATCAACATGGGGACAAGGTGCTTTGGGGTGGGGGGCGCCGGGGCCCCCCCGCCCCAAAGCACTAACCCCCCCCCCACGTTGAGGGCATATGTCCTGGTATGGTCTAGGAGTGGGGGCGCTCGCTCATCCCCCCTCTCCTGACCTGCCAGGCTGCATGCTTGGATAAGGGTCTGATATGGATCTTGGGGGGAACCTCACGCAAAATTTCGACGGGGTTCCCCTTCAAGATTCTCAGCACACAAGTCGCACCGCAAGTCGGATCATCTGGATCCGACTTCTGGTGCGACTTCTATTCAAATCAATGAGCTCCCATAGGGAACCATTGATTTTGAATAGAGACAGAGAAACGCTGGATGAGGCATAACGCTGTGTATACAGCGTTAAGCCTCGTTAAATCACGTTTAACACCTTTTACCGGCATCTGGCGTTTTTACAGCTCTAGCGTTTGGAGCCTCACAACGCATTGGTCCTGGGTTTTTTTTTTCTAGCTTAAAAACGCCTATGCCACTTACAGCTCAAGAACGCCATGGTGAGCATGAGGCCATAGGCTAACATGGAGAGGCATTTTTAAGCTGCAAAAAACGCTCATAAAAGCGGCTGTAAAAATGTCCATGAGGCCTAAAGCGGAGTTCCACTCAGAAATGGAACTTCCACTTATCCGGTTTCTCCCCCCCCCCTGTGTCACATTTGGCACCTTTGGGGGGGGGGGGGAGGAGCAGATACATGTTTAATACAGGCATTTGCTCCCACTTCCAGCGTAAGATCGCCAAAGTATCCGCGGAGATCTACGCCATGTCCGGCTCCTCCTCCCTCCCCCGACACACAGGTCCCAAAAGACAGCCAGGTCCAGTCAGAACACGCAGCGCGACTCACGCATGCGCAGTAGGGAAACAGGCTGTGAAGCCGCAAGGCTTCACTTCCTGATTCCCTTACTTAAGATGGCAGCGCCTCCAACCAGAGCTGAGGGATGAGTCGGTTTCGCGTGGGGACATCGTGGGATGCCCTGAACAGGTAAGTGTCCTTATTTTAATAGTCAGCAGCTGCATTATTTTTAGCTGCTGACTTTAATTTTTTTTTTTTTGTAGGCAAAGATTCAATTTTAGCCTAAGATTTCTTATTTTGATATATCTTCAATTAATGTGAGAATTCATGGCAGAACCCAGGTCTTCTCTACTTCCTTCCTTAAGTCATGCTCCCCAAGGCTTCCACGCAATTACATTTTACTATTACTGAGTTTAGTCTGCTGAGTCACAGTGTGGAAATTCAAGACGCGTGCCTCTGTAAAACCCATCAAATTTGCATTTGCAGCGGTCATAATTTTATATCTTTCCTAGCAGAAAAAAAAAAACACATGCTCACCCCATGGAGAGGTGAAATAAATATTTCTGCAAGGCAGCGACTGTCATGCAAGAGGAATTCAACAAAGCAAATTTTTGTTTTCCTTTGAAGCAAACATGTCATGAACCACAACATTAGATGATAAGAATGCATATGCAGAATTATTCTTTATTTTTTTTTCATACAAAACAAAGGTGCTTTATTGGAATTTTACAGGGTAAAATCCAGGATAAAAAATTTACATTATACAATGCTCAACGTATCTTACAGTGGGTAAATCAGACAAAAATATATAAATATACAGGGAAAGCGCATATTGGCACTTAAAATACTAATGACAGTGGAACATGTAGACTAGCGTCACCAGTAAATGAATCCAATTCGGAGGAGCAGGGAAGGTGAGGCTGCAGAAAAAGGAGAAGACATGGAAAAGAGAAGTGGGGAGGGGGGGGGCGACATTAAAAGAGAGAGAAGGGGGAAAGTAAGGAGCTCAAATATCCAACTTATTGTGCTAGATATAAATATAAATATATAGTGCAATATAGTGTACATCAGATAATATGCTCAGGCGGAGGTCCTAGGAGCCCTCACCTTATCATATTTCCACTGACACCATCTATTCGTGTATGTGATTTTGTACATAGGCAAGGCTGCATCTATCAGTGCTTCCCAGGAGGAGATAGCCTGGGGGATGGCAAGGTCCATTTCATAAGAATCTTCTTTTTGGCATAAAACAAGAGATAAGAAATCAGTAATTTACAGTGGTGGGAGCATTGGGCATCCTCATGGACTCCCAACAAGGCCAGCTCTACCAATACCGACAGGGACAATTGCAACCTAAGATTATTCTCTGCAAATATTGCTGTTCTGTAGGTTGAAATTAGACATGTGCACAGCCAAAAAAATTCGTTCATTTTCGTTTTCGTTTCATTAGTTTATTATTTTTTTCGTTTTTCGAGTCATTCGTTATGATCGCGATTCGTAAATTCGTTCATTTGTAAATTCGTAAATGCGTTCATTCGTACATTCGTAATTCGAACATTCGTTCAATCGTACATTCGTACATTTTTACATTTGTACATTCGTAAATTCGTACATTCGTAAAATCGTACATTTGTAAATTAGAAAATTCGGAAATTTGTAAATTCGAAGTTTGAAAATCCAAAAACTCGAAAATTCAAAAATCTGAAATAGTAACTAACTATTAAATTATAGGTATTGTAATTTCCTTTCAAACTTGACTGTCAGTGAACGTAACAAATACAAATTTAACCGAAGTTACGAATTATCCAAAACGAATGCTGCATCTAAACCAATGGAATGGAACAAATTAATAATCAATAATAATAATAATAAAACGTTGTTATTATTATTATTGTTATTTATTATTATTAATTCATTACGTTCCATTCCGTTTTTTCGGATCATTCATAACTTCGGATAAATTTGTATGTGTTACGTTCACTAACAGACAAATTTAAAAAGAAATTACAATACCTATAAATTAAAAGTTACTAGTAATTACTAATAGTTAAGTTATTATTAGTTAATTATTATTTCAGATTTCCGAATTTTCAAATTTACAAATTTACGAATTCACTAATTTACTAATGTACGAATGTAAATTGCGAATGTACGAATGTACGAATGCCCGAATTTACGAATGTCCAATTTTATCGAATTTATGAATATTCGGAAAAAATTTGTTAAACGGGTTTTTGTTAATTCGGATGTTCCCGAATTAACGAATTTGTCGAAATTCGTTAAAAAATGAATTTGGAACGAAACGAATTGCACATGCCTAGTTGAAATGACGGGGCAATCCCAAAACATATATAAAGGAACCAACATGCAATTTACACTTTGGGCAAACAGGGTCTTTATCAGGAAAAATATGATGGCGTTTCTGGGGGGGTATAGTAGATTCTATGTAGGAATTTCACTTTAATAAGTTTATCCCAGGAAGAGATAAGTAGTTTGGGGCCATGTTTGAAACAGTCCTCCCAATCCTCTTTGTCTATCTCTAATGAGATGTCAGTACGCCACATTTCCCACAATCTGTCTACCTTAGGGGAATCATTTCCCAAGAGTGCTCCATATAGGGTCAACAGCGGTTTACCTTAAATCTCTCGGAGAGAACAATTCCTCTATGGGACCGGCGTGGAGAAGAGGCAACTTCTTAGGTGTCTTAGCTGTAGGTACCAAAAGCGCATCCAGTGGGGCAGATGGAATTTAAGAGACAGTTCAGGCATAACATCTATTAAGGATGTAATTCTGTATCGTGCCCAGATTTGAGTATCTGGGAGTGTACGTAACTGTGGTAAACTTGGGTTTCCCCACAATGGCTGGGCCAGTGACCACTAATTAGGACGCAGAAACCACCGCCGGGCAGCCATCCAAACTCTCCAGGTGGCATGTGTCAGACCAGGAACTGCAGCATATGCCTTTGGCCCTCTATATGTGGAATTTCGTAGATCCGCTAAAGAGCCTAGACACACTGCCTCTAAGCAAGTTGCCGCATTGCAGCATATGCAGAATTTATCTTAAAACCCTATAGTAAAGGTCATCTCCGTGCTTTCCCTAGAGTCAAATCCCCTCCCCCTCTTGTTGTACCTACGTTTCTGAAGTCTTTAGGCTGGTCACATGAAACTGCAGGGTCCTCGTCATCTTTCCTTTTAATCTGCTCCAATATATTGTTAGTGAAGGGCACCATAGTGATGCTCCCACAGGAGGTGGGGCCATGGCACCTTGCATTCACAGTTGAGTGATGTTGGGATTAAAGGTGAGTATTGAAGTACCAAAGATGTTCCAAGGTGAAGTTATATGCAAAGCTTGACTTTTCCTATGAAAGTTGGACATTGCCATGCCCTTCGTTCATCAGAGTCTTCCTCTTGGACAGTGAGGTCAGTCATCAGATCATCAGAATTAAGGACCAATAGGGAGGATTTGGAGGCAGAAGGGACATATGTTGGCTAGAAATGAATAGGGTCAATCCTCAGTGATGTAAGTGGTCTATAGGAATAGATAGGCTGCATCCTTGATGGTGTCACTGATCTCTAGTAAATGAATAGGCAGCATTCTTAGTGATGTTACTGGTCTCCAGTGAATGGATAGGCTGTATTCTCGTTAATGTTGATGGTTTTATAGTGAATGGACAGGCTGTATTGTTTTCAGATAGGGTGATAAGCAATATTGGGGTTCCACAGGGGACAGTTCTCTCGCCCTTACTGTCTACACCACCAGGGGCGGACTGACCATTGAGCCACTCGGGCACTGCCCGAGGGCCCTGGGCCACTAGGGGGCCCCATCAGGGCTGCCAGCCTCAGTAAAACCAGGGACAGTATGTATAAATCTGTTTTTTTTACATCTGTCTGTGTATACTGTGTGTACATGTATGTGTATACTGTGTGATTGTATACTGTGTGTGTGTATACTGTGTGGCCCCATAATCTCTTATTGCCCGGGGGCCCCATGAGTTATCAGTCCGCCCCTGTACACCACTGATTTAAGCTACCAGACAGAGTCTTGCCATCTTCAAAAATCTTCTGATGACTCTGCGGTAGTGGGATGTATCAGGGATGGGGAAGAGACTGAGTATAGGACTGTTGTGGAGAATTTTGTAACATGGTGTGAGGTTAATCATGTATCTAAATGTGACAAAGACAAAGGAGCTGGTTGTGGATTTCAAAAAGAGGAAGCCACCAGTGACCCCAATCTCCATCCGAGGAGTGGATGTGGAGGTAGTAGAGAGTTACAGGTATCTGGGGGTGCACATAGATAATAAGCTGGACTGGAGAAAGAACACTGAGGTGCTCTATAAGAAGGGCCAGAGCCGCCTCTACTTTTTGAGGAGACTGAGGTCCTTTAACATCTGCCGGACGATGCGAAGATGTTTTATGAGTCTGTGGTCGCCAGCGCTCTCCTGTATGCAGTGGCATGCTGGGGAAGCAGGCTTTGGGTGTCCACCACCAACAGACTCAACAAACTGATTCGCAAGGCCAGTGATGTTGTTGGATTGGAATTGGAGACTTTTACAACAGTGCTGGAGAGGAGAATGTTGTTGAAGTTACGTTCAATCTTGGACAACTCCTCCCACCCACTCCACAATACACTGATCAGTCTGCGGACTACCATCAGTGGCAGATTGTTACACTCACACTGCACCACAGAAAATCATTTTTTCCTGTGGCGATCAAGATATATAATTCTTCTCTGTGAGGGCTGGAGGTGAAGATTTAATTCTGGTTTATGAACAGGATTTTGTGTTGTTTTTATAGTATGTTGATATTGTGTTGGCTATTATTTGGGGTGGTGTTAGAGAAAGTGGTGTATTATTTGTATTTGGTAGTTTGCCTGTTATTTTAATCTGTGTTATGTATTCTATGTTGTATTTTAATTGTATGGATGTTTTATTTGTAGTGTAGTTTTAATTTTGTTATTTGGTGTTAATGGCTGTTATGGGTAATTTTGTTGTGTTTTTGAATCTTGTTCAGTTTATTGTTGTGATCTTGTGATGTCTATGTTAAGTGTGTCTGTGTTCCCAATTTCTCTTTGGGATTAATAAGGTATTCTGTATTTAGTGATGCCATTGGTCTCTAGTAAATGTACAGCCTGCATCATTGGTGATGTCACCAGTCTCTAGCGAATGGATAGGTTGTATTATCAGTGGTATTACTAGTTTGTAGTGTATAGATGAGGTTGGCCTCTCTTGTATCTCCAGCCCAAGTCCTGCTGAGGATGGAACAGAGGGTAATGAGGGACAGGAAGAACACGAGTGCTGGCAGGTGTAGAAGGGAGTGCTTGCGGCAGGCGATGTGGTCCTTGGCAGGCTGGGTGAACATCAGGTCAGGAACAGGATCTGTGCAAGGAAATCCAGCTGATGTTAAAGTGGCAATCCACCTGGGCTGCAGGGTCCGGATGGGAGGCTTGACAGGGCTCCCAGCAGACTTGAGACAGGAATTCACTGTGGTAAGCAGAGCTGGTACAGATGATAGGCAGGAAGGCACTTAAACAGGATATGGGAACCAAATTGGAAACAGAAGCATGGTCACAGGAACAGCCGAGGTCAGCAGCAGGTGTGCAGCGAGGTACATATTCATAAGGCAGAGACGTGGTCAGGAACAGAGACAGGGTCAGGACTGGCAACAAAGCAGAAGCAGGATCCAAGTTCAAGTCAGAGCAAGCCAGGTCAGTAACAAGAGAACAAGCAGAGTAGAAGCAGGATGCAGGGTATAGCTAAAAGATCAGTTAGCACTTAAGCATGGGCATTCATGTGCGCATGCATTTGCCTGGTCACAATTCTGCTGAGAATGTGCATTTTTGTGAGACAAACATCTGATAGGCATTCTCTTACAGCCAACTGTTGGATGAGAGACACAGATGACTATAGACTACCAGCTAAGGATCAGAGGTAGGAACATAGTGACATCCAATTAGTGAACAGGAGCAAAGTCAGGACACAAGTCAAAGGTCGCCAAGAGCCCGGACAGCAGAGTACAGGAACATAAGGCAAAAGGAGAGTCAGGATACAATCCAAGGTCAGTTCACAGCTGGGCAATGAGTTACCAAATCAGGAAGCAAGATATGGAGTCCAAACACAGGCCGAGATCACAATGAGTAGATAGGAATCCAAAGGCAGGTAGAAGGCAAGCCAGGTCCCGCATGGGAAGGCAAAAGTAGCAAGTCAGGTCACAGGTAAATTAGAGACTAGCTGAAGACCACTCAGCAATCTGTCTATTTCATATCTAGCTTAAATAAGGTGTTTGGCACCAATACCAGTGCCAAGTGTGCACGTGCGCCTATGCGTTTGCACGTGCGTGCTAATACATGTCGTGCAGTGAGTTTATGCTCGGAAACATGTGTTTGCTCATGCAATGGTCTTCTAGTGGTAGCACATACTGGACTTTTCATACTACTTCAGATGTTTTCAATGCCTGAGAAGGGACCCAATTAATAGCTATGAGAACAATTGCAGCGCTGCAATTACTGTTTAACCCAGTGTTTCAGTCAAGGCCCCCTTTAAAATTATGCATAATCTTGAGGCACCCCATTTTAAAATGTAAAAAAACGAAACTAATAGTTTTACATAACACAGCAACATCCACACACGTAGGACACCCACTGTTAGAGGTGATTTATTCTTCCAAAGCAAATGCACCTTTGCACACTGGTACTGACTAGTATTCCAATGTTTCTCTTCTCCTTCAGTTTTTCTCCTTCACTCAGCTAATGTGACCCCAATGATGATGGAGAAGGGCAAACAGGCAGACGCCCGATGTCCGCCTTATAAAACCAATAGTGTCATTGGTTGTTTAGGACACTGGCGGCTGGAAGGTTATAATGGAGCACAATGAAAACCTGAGGCTTTGTGTAACTAACCACCTGCTAGTTTATGTACCTTTTTTGGGCAATTTTTAGGCATTTTGCATAGGGCCACCTAAACAAACCTGAAGGTGCCCCAGGGTAGCACCTTTGCAAAATGCCTAAAAATTGCCCCAAATTGTATACAAACTAGCAGGTAGTTAGTTACATGAAGCCACAGGTTTTCATTGTGGTTTAAAGCGGTAGTAAACTGCAGTTGTTGAAAAAAAAATAAAAAAATTATGCATATGTAGTGCTGGTAGATTTACAATCTACCGCAGGTTAGGTAAATTTAGTAAATTGTGTGTTAGGAAGGTTAAAAGTTCACCTCTGTTCCAGCTTGGCTGACGTTGTGTGTGTTTCCGTGCTGACCGGTGGGTGTCGCTGTTGCCACTAGTCAGTGTTGGAAAGGCAACGCGTCGAAGTGTATAGATGCTCCTCTGTCTCAGAGACAAGCTCGGTGGAGGTGGTCCTCCGAGTTGCAAGGGAAGGGGGTATTTATGGGACAGACGCCATGTTCTAAGGTCGTTTTACAGCCACCTGCTGGCCCTCCTGGGCGACAGGTATGCGTTAAGGAGCTACCTCATGGTCCTCCGATCGGGAGGCCCACGATACAGCGGCGCAGGGGTGGGTCCAGAGGCTTGTCTGGAGCCTACCACCGCGGCCGAGGAATGGTCCTGAGCTGTCGGTCCTGTGTGACGAAGCTGGGCGGCCGAGGAGATCCCAGGGGAGGACCCGTCCTGGAGAGATCACGCAGCGTGCTGGTCTATAGAGGGGCCTGTTGACTCGGTCGAAGGACGTATCCAAAAAGAAGTAACTATACAGCATAGTGTTGCCGGTTCGGCTTAAAGGCTCAGGCACTGTGACTGACTTTCACTACAGAAAATCTATACATCCTGTGGCAGATGATCGTACGGATTTACCCCCCCAAACAAGTCTGTGGCAGAGACTTTTGATTCGTGCTACGTACTGGCTACTAGACCGGTGAGAGAGGCCTATCCAGACGAGCAAGGAGTGTGTCCCACAAAGGGAGCGCATTCCACATAATTATCTGAATTCTACCAGGACATTTGTCGCTAAGATTCTATAAGAAGATATTTGAGTTTCTCCTGAAAGTTTCCTTTTCCGCCTCTTTCCTGCTACTTCCTAAAGTTTGTCTGTTCAATAAAGCATTGAAAACGTACTCCAGTGTTGGTGCGTGTGTCGTCCAGAAGTAAACTCAACGGAACCCCTAGACCCGGTGCCGGTGAAACCAAGGGAAGCAAGGTGAAGGTAACAGACCCGCTTAAACCAGCAGCTCAACCGTGAGTTAGTGCTACACATGCTAGCACATTATGCAAGACTTACCTCACAAGGAAGCCCTCCAGGACCGCACTGTCACCACTGAGAGGGCTGACATCTTCCCCCGGTCTTCCTTCCAGGTTTGCATCCTCTAGCTACATGAGTGGCCGGGGCCTCAACGACGTGACTCCCGTGCATGGGGGCGGGAGCCGCCATTTACGGCACGGGCTCTGAAGGTCCAGCACTGTATGCCGGACCTTCGGAGCGAATGTCCTGTAAACGTCACCTGCGGAATGCACTTGAATGCACTTGACTGTGCAAGTTTATGAGATTTTCACAGTACCTACAGGTAGACCTTACCATAGGCTCGCCTGTAGGTACAAGTGGTATAACGGAGTTTACTACCACTTTAACCTATAGATTTTAGCTGCATTTCCCAGTGTGAGCCAAACAGAGCCCACTTTTCTGCTACCAGGATCCTCGTAAATTATTCCTTGAGTACATAAGTAAAACCTAAAGTGGACCAGATATGTTGCTCAGACTTACTGAAAGTGGAATATCAGTTGGAGGGGTTTAAACCCCTTAAGTTGCTTATTTCTCTGACTTTCATGCCGCGTACACACGATCTGGATTTTGGTTGGAAAAAGATATGATGGCTTTTCCGACTGCATTCCGCTCAAGCTTGTCTTGCATACACACGGTCACACAAAAGTTCTCTGCACTTTCGACCGTCAAGAAGACGGTGACGTACAACACTACGACGAGCCGAGAAAATTAAGTTCAATGCTTCCAAGCATTGTTTCTGAGCATGCATGATTTTTTGCGTGTCCGAATTGCATACAGACGATCGCTTTTTTGGATAGGAACTTTTTCCGACCGAAAAATAGAGAACATGCTCTCAATCTTTTCCGCCAGCAAAAGTCCGATGGAGCATACACACGGTCGCATTTTCCAACCAAAAGCTCACATCGGTCTTTTGCTGGCGGCATTTCCGATCGTGTGTATTAGGGGCATTAGGCATCAATTCCTATAGAAACAATGTAATAAGAAAAAATCCATTTGCATCAAGTAAAGTATGCAAGAAAACATCTTAACTTTCATCAAATCAATAGACAAATAAAATATTCAGTAATGGCAAGACTTCTTTAGAACAATAGACTTAGGAGGCAGTTTAAACTGAATTACAGGTGGCTAGCCCTCTGTTTACTTCTTGGCACAGCAGAAGAGAATACTGTATATATTTCACTGTCATCCTTGTCCAAATGTTTTATCTTTTATTTATAACTTTTTCTATTTGATTTTAAACCTCAGTGTTTGGCACACCTGAGTATCTGTGGAATATGAGCTTAGAAGTTCAAAGAGATTACAAGCATAAAATATGCACATTTCACATGTCCACTGAAAATACCAATATAAAACTGTGCAGCTAGCCTAAGAACCAAATTTGTCAGAACCATAGTAAGTTGTGTTTCTAGAAGTATCCAGTAAAGTTTTAGCTTTAGAAAACTTTTATAAAAGAAGATTTTCCTTTAGGAAATTATTTATTTTCATTTTTTTTTATTATCTGTTAATGCTGAACCCTAGGCAAACAGCTAAACAGTTAAAATACATATAGAGTATGTGAACTGTTTGGCCTGCAAAAGGAATTGTAATTCTGTGCAGCCGGTTTTGTTATCTCCACCCCCTCCACACCCCCTTTGACATCTCCATAAGCAGCTTGATGAAGAACACACCCACAGTCTGGTGACTGGACAATAAAGGAGAAACGGCACAGTGATGAGGTCAGCCCTCTGCTCATTCTGCTTACTCCTCCCGGTGACACGTTCCTTGTCAGCATATGTTCCCTACAACAGATTCTGATTGACTACTGCCCTTCTCTCTCCCTGTATGATTGATGCTGTAAATTAAGTTATTTCCTGACCCATAGGCCAAATGTCTTGTTCTGCCCCCTCTTATGCCATTCTGGTGACAATTTTGGTGAAATAATACCATTTTGGATTGAATGGGTAAGGCAAAATGAAGGTGGTTTTTAACCACTTCAGCTCCGGAAGGATTTACCCCCTTCCTGACCAGAGCACTTTTTGCGATACGGCACTGCGTCGCTTTAACTGACAATTGCACAGTTGTGCGACGTTGTACCCAAACAAAATTGACGTCCTTTTTTCCCACAAATAGAGCCTTTTTTTGGTGGTATTTGGTCACCTCTGCGGGTTTTTTTTGCACTATAAACAAAAAAAGAGCGACAATTTTATATAAAAAAATATATAAAAAAACAATTTTTTTCCTCAGTTTAGGCCGATATGTATTCTTCTACAAATTTTTGGTAAAAAAAATTGTAATAGGCGTATATAGATTGGTTTACGCAAAATTTATAGCGTGAACAAAATAGGGGATAGTTTTATGGCATTTTTATTATTAATTTTTTTTATTAGTAATGGTGGTGATCTGCGATTTTTATCTGGACTGTGACATTATGGCGGACACATCGGACACTTTTGACACTATTTTGGAACCATTGTCATTTATACAGCGATCAGTGCTATAAAAATGCATTGACTACTGTGTAAATGACACTGGCAGTGAAGGGTTTAACCACTCAGGGGCGATCAAGGGGTTAAGTCCTAGGGAGTGATTCTAACTGTGGGGGGGAGGGGATACAACACACATGACAGTTTTGCCCACCAGTGCCATTCTGCCGACGTATATCGGCGTGCGCTGGTCGGAAAGTGGTTAAGGATACAATGCCTATAGAGAATGCTAGAGATCAGTGACTTCACTGAGAATGCAGCCTATCCATTCACTAGAAACTGGTGACATCACTGAGAATGCAGCCTATTCATTCACTAGAGACCAGTGACATCACTGAGAATGCAACCTATCCATTCACTAGAGACTGGTGACATCACTGAGAATGCAACCTATCCATTCACTAGAGACCAGTGACATCACTGAGAATGCAACCTATCCATTCACTAGAGACCAGTGACATCACTGAGAATGCAACCTATCCATTCACTAGAGACTGGTGACATCACTGAGAATACAGCCTATCCATTCACTAGAGACCGGTGACATCACTGAGAATGCAGCCTATCCATTCACTAGAGACTGGTGACATCACTGAGAATACAGCCTATCCATTCACTAGAGACCGGTGACATCACTGAGAATGCAACCTATCCATTTACTAGAGACTGGTGACATCACTGAGAATACAGCCTATCCATTCACTAGAGACCGGTGACATCACTGAGAATGCAACCTATCCATTTACTAGAGACTGGTGACATCACTGAGAATACAGCCTATCCATTCACTAGAGACCGGTGACATCACTGAGAATGCAGCCTATTCATTCACTTGAGACCAGTGACATCACTGAGAATGCAGCCTATCTATTCACTAGAGACCGGTGACATCACTGAGAATGCAGCCTATCCATTCACTTGAGACCAGTGACATCACTGAGAATGCAGCCAATCCTAGCCTATCATGTAAAGTGAACTGCGTTACTGATAGTAAACATGTGGCTGTGTACCATCCCTGGCAAACTCTAGGCCAGAACCTACATATACGGCCAAAAACTGGACATCAATATGGAGTATCCCCTGACCCCTACCCCCATCATTTTGGGGTTATAACAGCTTTGACTCTCCTTGGAAGCCTTTCCACAAGAATTTGGAATGTTCCTGTGGGATTTCAGCCAAAAACGTATTTGTTTGGTTAAAGACTGGGCCCTCAGTGTTCCAATTCATTTCAAAGGTATTTAGTAGGGTTGAGGTCAGGTCTCTGGGCAGGCCACCTCCATGCCAAACTCATCAAACCATATCTTTATGGAGCTGGCTTTGTGCAAAGGGGCACAGTCGTGGAGAACTGAAAAGAGTCTTAAAACTGTTGCCCCATGGTTGGTAGCTCCAATTGTCTAAAATGTCTTTATATGTTGTGGCCTTAACAGAAACTTTCTCTGGAGACACCTGAACTCAATCAGGGGGTGATTGCCCATGCAGTATATGGTTTCTATGGGGGAATCAAGCTCAGCCACCTCCATGTGCTCTCTCATCTTCTGCTTTGATAAAAGTGAAGAATGTGATGATTTAGAAGGTACTAATTTATTTAGGAAATTCAAAACTTTCATTCCTTCTTAGCTGTATAGCTTTGCATCATGTATTAGAATTCCTCCTGACAGGTGCTCATTAATCCACCAGCACAAAGGTTACCAGAAGGCTGCATATAAAGAACTATCAAACCTTAATTTTACTTCCGGACAGAAAATGGAAATTTTTTCCTGTAACCCGAGTGCCCTGTTCTTCTGCCAAGTCTACATAGCTAGCGGCACATTCGTGCTGTCACATTCAATGAGGAGTCCAATATAATATAATCATCCACATTGTATGGCTTCTGCTATACAGAGAAAATCTATGATTTGCGACCTTTTCACATCAGTCCTGCTAGTTACTGTAAGGTTTATTTGGGAAATTTAGCTTAAGGTATATCTCTAGTGGATTTTCAGTAACTTTTCTTAAAAATAAATTCTTGGTAAGACCAGTTTTTTTTTTTTTTACTTGTTTGATGCATCCCACAGACTACAATGAGAGAAGCTTTCCCAGTGTTATGGGGCCCTCGGGTAGGTAATGTTGGCTCAACCGAGGTGCGGAGTCTAAGTGACAGCTGGTGTTCACCAGAGCTCCTGATGGTGGATATGGACCAGAAAACCCTAGCGGTCCTGGTTTTCTTCACTGTATGTTGTCACTTGGTTGCAGCCAAAGGGGTAGCAGGAACAAAACGGCTACGGTGTGGATACTATACACAAAACACTAGGTAAAACTGTGATCAGGTCCAGAAATAGATCGTGGACAGGCAGCAAGCAATAGATTAGTCAGGTTCATGCAGAGGTCATGAGTGGGCAGCAGCCAAGAGAGTACTTAGGTCCAATATAGGTCATGGGCAGGCAGCCGGCCAAAGAGAAGTCAGGTTCAGGCAGAGGTATGGGCAGGAAGAAGGCAAGAGAGTAGTCAGGTCCAAGGAGAGGTCATGCGTAGGCAGCAGCAAAGAGAATAATTATGTCTAGGAAGAGGTCATAGGCAAGAGACAAGAGAGTAGTCAGGATCAGGCAGAGATTGTGGACAGATGGCCGGCAAGACAGTATACTACTAGAACGGAAAGAAGGGAGATGAACTCCATTGTAAAAAACATTAGTAGACATGTATTGATCCATCAGTGCACTGATATATCCACCTGCATCTCCAGCCTCCAACGTTTTTCACTTAGAAAGGGCCTAATAATAGACTTTACAATTAGGCTCTATGTTGGGTGAAACATGTTAGAGGCTGGAGGTGCAGGTGGATATATCAGTGCACTGAATGGATCAATACATTTCTACTAAGGCTTTTACAATAGAGAGCAGCTACCTTCTTTCCACTCTAGTGGCGTACTCTTTTGCCTGCCAACTGCCCATGGCCTTGTTTGCATGCAATATCAGATTTGACCACAAGATGGAGCCTGTGGTAAATTTACTGTGTTTGCAGAAACTAGAAACTGTTCACCTTTAACAAAAGTTCCCATCATTCTTCAGTCTAAGGAAGAGAAACAGAAAGAAGTTTTGTTAACCCCTTCAGGCTGACCGTACGCAAATATGCGGCATCGGCTTGAAGGTGTTGTACCGGGGTGATGCATGCAGCTGCACGCATCACTCCAGTACCGTTTTTTTTAGAGCAAACGGTTGGCTTTCGTGGGATAACAACCGATGCGGCTAGCAGCCACTTCGCTGTTATTCCAAGGAGCGAAAGGGGACATCCCCTCTCGCCGCCTACCCCGGCTGGCCCTGGCTCTCCTGTCCCACCAGGAGGCCCGAGCAACCAGCCAGCACGTCTGCCAGCTGGCCAGAGACCTGAACAAAGCTGGAATCGGGTTTGATCGGGTCTCAGATCCAGTAACCTGAAAGAGATGTCATGACATCACTTTTGGTTTATTGAAGACTTAAAGGCGCTAAATTTAAAAAAACGACAGTATTCAAAACAGCCAAACTTGGTGTTTTGAATGCTTTTAAATGCAAAGGAGGGATTTGGGATCTTATAGACACCAGATCCCTCCATAAAGAGTACCTGTCACTGACTATTACTGTCACAAGGGATGTTTACATTCCTTCTGACAGCAATAAAAATGATCAGAATTTTTTTTTCTAAAGTGACAGTGTAAAAATAAAAATAAAATAAATAAGGAAAAAAAACATTTAAAGCGCCCCGTCACTCCGTGCTCACGCGCAGAAGCGAACGCATACATAAGTCGCGACCGCAAATGTAAACAGTGTTCAAACCACACATGTGAGGTATTGTTAGAGCGAGATCAATAATTCTAGCACAAGACCTCCTCTGTACCTCTAAACTGGTAACCTGTAGAAATTTTTAAATCGTGGCCTATGGAGATTTTTACAAAAAAAAAAAATGGGCTAACTGTACTGCTCAGTTTTTTTTTTTAATTCATGAAATTGTTTTTTTTCCCAAAAAATTGCGTTTGAAAGACTGCTGCACAAATAGCGTGAGACATAATAAATTGCAACGATTGCCATTTTATTCTCTAGGGTCTCTGCTAAAAAAATATATATGTATATAATATTTAGGGGTTCTAAGTAATTTTCTAGCAAAAAATACGGATTTTAACTTGTGAGCAACAAATGTCATAAAAAGGCTTAGGCATGAGCTTCAAGATTACACCCAGTCTGGCTTATTGCTGAATATATGGCTAATTGGAGAGCTCTAGCTGTAAGTCAGCGGGGATCTGCTGGACCTCTGCAGAGAGGCCACTGTTTCCACATAGAAAGCAGGGGTCCTTCTCTGTTGCATGTGGCTTTCCTACTCAGGTTGTGGCTGCTTCCAAAGAAAATTAACTTTGCACATCATTGGCAATGCCAAGCTGCAGTTTTCAAAGCAAGCAAAGTCCTTTCTTGTATTAAGAGAGGTATGGACTCCAGAGACAGAGATCATTTTGCCCCTGTACAAATCATTAGTAAGACCTCATCTGGAATATGCAGTTCAGTTTTGGGCACCAGTTCTCAAAAAGGATATCGGGGAACTGGAGAAAGTGCAGAGAAGGGCAACCAAACTGATAAGAGGCATGGAGGAGCTCAGCTATGAGGAAAGATTAGAGGAACTGAATTTATTCTCTCTTGAGAAGAGGAGATTAAGGGGGGATATGATCACCATGTACAAATACATAAGGGGGGATATGATCACCATGTACAAATACATAAGTGGGCCATATAGTGAACTTGGTGTTGAGTTATTCCCGTAGCCCCCTGGCGGTTTTCCCGAGTGTGGCTCGAGTTAAAAATCAGTCCCATTAGCGGTAACCCCGAGCCACACTCGGGATCGCATTGCAGGATCCTGGTGCGGCGTTACTTACCTTGTCCCCGGGATCCTGCGATGTCCCCCGCTGTGTCTGCGGGCTGTGTCCTCTGCCCGAAGCCTCTCTGTGCCAGGCTCCGTTCCCTGCGAGCGTCGCAACGCACGGGGGTGGAGCCTGGCGGCAAATTCAAAAAACTGTAAAAATCATAACACATACAGTACTGTAATCTTACAGATTACAGTACTGTATGAAATTATTTCACATCCCTTTTGTCCCCAGTGCTTTGTCCTATGCCCTGCATGCAGTTGTATATTATATATACTGTTCTTTCTGGCTGGAAACTGGAGATTGTCCATAGCAACCAAAAAGTGTCCCTTTACGTCAAAAATGGTTTTAGACCAGCTAGAAAACTGCGATAGTAAATTAGAACATTTGCAGAATTGAGCGATAGTGAATCGTGGCGAAATTTATTTTATTATTATTTTATTATTATTTTTTTAATTATTTATTTTTATTTATTATATTATAATTTATGTTTTTGTGTTTCAAACTGCAAGAATTACATACCTACAATATAAAACGCCAAATTGCCATGCAAAATAATTGTACCGCTTTCAGCACCTAAAATCCGAAATAATCATACCGCCAGGGAGGTTAAAGGTCATCACAGAGGACAAGGGGGTACTCTTTACGTCTAGAGGAAAAAAGATTTCATCTCCAAATACGGAAAGGTTTCTTCACAGTAAGACCTGTGAAAATGTAGAACAGACTCCCTCCAGAGGTGGTTCTGGCCAGCTCAGTAGATTGCTTTAAAAAAGGCCTGTATTCTTGTGACAGACTCACCTGGGACAGAGGCTTTTGGAGGGGACTGAATGCCAGCCTCTTGCCTACCGATTATGGGCCCTGGCATTTGGGGGAATGGTGCGCTTTGTGAGCTGCATGCCTGTGACCCTTGAGGTGGTGTTACTTTGGATTCGGGTCCTTGTCCCCCAGGACACACAGACTCTGGTAACCCTGTGTATGCCATATTGGAAATGGTGACTGGGAGGGTATGTCTTGGATTGCTTAAAATGGGACAGTAATATTTATCCACAATATCTCCCAGGATATATGTAAAGACTATTCTTGGTGTGTTTGATTCTGAACTTCACATGTTAGTTGAGAGAGCTGATCACATTGGCCTCTAGAACTGGGTAGGAGTCGGACAGTCTACTCATACTATAGTTTGTTGCCTACTAGGCTGAGGAGGGGGGAGATCACTGTTTGTACTGTTAATTGTAATTAGCTCCTGCTATTGTGTTTATACTACTATGTGAAGCTCGGTGACCACAAGTCTGCCCAAAAGTCATGTTTCTGAGTCACCTAGTCTCTGTAAATGATTTAGTAAACTAGCTCATGTTAATTAGGTTACGGTAATTAGGTTACAGTAGTATTGTTAGAGTAATATGAGCAGGAGGGGGGAACCTCCTCTTTAACGGTATATAAAGACTTGTAATTTCGGTTCTAATAAAACAGTCCATGTTAGCAGCTAAACAAGTGTCGTCTTGTTTTGTGCATATGAGCGGTTGGAATATCTGATATCTATATCCAGACTGGGAGGAATTGGTATACTGACGGAAGCACTCAAGCGGAGTGTGAGACGTTCCGTGACAATTCTTTCCTAAATGTACATAATATAACTGAGTACTAACATTTATAGGTAAAGTTGATCCAGGGAAAATACGATTGCCTCTTGGGGGATCAAGAAGGAATTTTATTCCCCTGCTGTAGCAAATTAGATCATGCTTTGCTGTTTTTTTTGTTTTTTGTTTTTTTTTTGCCTCCCTCTGGATCAACTGTGGGTATAGGATTATGTATATGAGATTGTATTATTTTTAAATTTTTTATTTTTTTTGGTTGAACTTGATGGACTTGTGTCTCTTTTCAACCTGACTAACTATGTAATTAGTTTTGATGCATTTGGAATTTATTTAGCTGATAATAATTGAAGGTTCAATTGGGCTTCAAAAAATACAGTTACAGAAAATACCAGTTTGACCTCCGACTATCAGCGACTACACACAAACACACACACTGCAGGCCATAAAAATTATGTATTTCAATAAAGTACAAAATTCACATTATGCCTGGAGGAGATATAAGGACATAGCAATAGGTCTTCCTAATTATTCTTCTATAATCACTGCAATTTACATTACAGAACGTGAAGAATGAAACCTATTTGTTACATTGAATTTGTGTTTATGTGTGATAGTGAAAATTGACTGGAGAGATCCAGCAGTCCAAGGTGGAGAGGCGTCATGCTAAACAGCATAGATTCCGAGATACACCAGACATGTGAGCAGAATGCAATGCTGGGTGATTTGCAGGCATGGACTGTAACAACTCTGGATGTCCTCTCCTGGATTTCAAAGTCATTCTGATATTAGAAAGATTTTTTTTTTTTTTTCACAGCCGAGCGGTAATATGCTTTTAAGTTATAAATTGACAACATTTCCTGTTAATGTTTGAGTGTATCGCTGTGCTTTAAAGCAGAACTTTTAAATTGCATTGTCCCTGTTGTCCTTAAAAAATCCTTACCAAGTAATTGATAGGGACATACATGGTGGAAAAGAATGTGAGAAGTAGGGATTAATTTGCTAAAGGCAAATAGGCTTTGCAGGGGAATTTTCATTTTGCATTGGAAATTTTTCCTTATCTTAGAGAATGAGGTGAAGCTCTTCTGGCTTCCGTCATCCAATCATGTGCAAGCAAAAACATATTTTTATTTTCCTTGTATGTGATTGGGTTTTTTTGCAAAGTTTTTTTTTTTTTTTTTTTTTTTTAGATATATTTATTGCATTTTTCCAATTATTGTACAAAATAAAAAGAAATAATTAAAAAAAACATATTTTTTGAAAAGTAAATTTTTACTACATTTACTAAGCTAAGGGAAATTCCCTTTCAAAATGATAATTCCTTTGCAAAGTGAACAGCCTATTTGCCTTTTAGTAAATCAAACCCTTAAAATCATCAGTATCCAGGTATAAAACCTGCTTCATGTAGTATTCATACAGTAATTAAGGGGTTCAAAGCTAAGTACTGAGAAAAAAACTTACCAAGTAATAACAATATAAGAGTAATAACAAAATAATAAAAATAGCACAATAACAAAAACAATGGAAAACCAAATAAATATAGAAAATAAAAAAATAACAAGTAATAACAAAACCTTACCAAGTAATTGATAGCAGAGAAGAATGAGAGAAATAGGGATTGATTTGCTAAAGGCAAATAGGCTTTGCAGGGGAATTTTCATTTTGCATTGGAAATTTTGCCTTAACGAGAATGAGGTGAAGCTCTTCTGACTTCCATCATCCAATCACGTGCAAGCAAAAACACTGTCTTTTTACTTCCCTTGTATGTGATTGGGTATTTTTGCAAAGATTCTTTTTTTTTTAAAGATATGTTTATTGGATTTTTCCAATTATTGTACAAAAAAAAAAAGAAATATTAAAAAAAAAATATTTTTGCAAAGTAAATTTTTTCTACATTCACTAAACTAATTGTCAAAAGTATGCCACCAGGTTAAATTATCAGGGTATTTAATCATTAATAGGTACCATCATCCTTAATCTGTATAAAGCAACGTTGGTTGAAAAAGGGAGGGAAACCATTAGGACCTCTCCAATCCGGTCCTACCTTTTTCTAAGGAAATTAGGACTATTGCGGTACCAAAGGGATATAGACCATGATATATAAAATCTTTTAGTTTATTAAAGGATAAGACATTAAAAGAGTCCATACAAGGACACAATTGTTAATAAACAAAAACATAATAACAAAAAGAAATTGTTTACAGCAATGTTGACTCAGAAAGTATATTAATGCCCACACAGGTAGATGAAGGCAGGTTATTTAGTACTTTGTGGACGTAACCTCTACAGTTTCGCGGTCAAGCCGCTTCTTCCGGAGGCGTCTAGTACATTTTCTACAAGAATAACAAAAAAATCAATCAATATTACAACAATGCAACAAGTAATCACCACATGTTTGTGTGGAAAAATTACATTGGAGAAGATAATTTATATACATTGTTAACATTGGAGAAGATAATTTATGGATGATATTGCACTCACCACCCTTGGCCCACACAGGGCTAGAACAACACTGTGAGACGCCCACAACGGGCGTTCCCAGGGGCGAGCAAGGGGGCACTTAGGAAATACTATTATAAGAAAATAGAATAAAATGTATAAGTAATTATGCACAAGGGTTTTTTTGAAGAGAAGGGACCACCTAAGTGAATGAAATGAGAGATAGAAGTAGTGGGGAGAAAGAAAGAGAGCAGGAAAGCAAAGAGGAGGGAGAAAGAGAGAGATGGGGGAAAAAAGGGAAAAGAGGGGAGAGGAAAGGAAGGAGGGAGGGAGAAGGAAGGGAAATAGGAAACGGGGAAAAGGGAAGGAAAAAGAACAGAGGGAAGGGAGTTGGAGGGGGAAGAGGGGGGGGGAGAGAAGGGAAGAGCAGGGGGAAAAAAAGAAAGTAGAGGGGAGAAGAAGGGAGGGGAGAGTAGAGGGAGGAAGGACTCGGGAAGAAACCAGGAGGGGAAAGAAGGGGAAGGAAAAAGCAGGGGAGAAAGAAAAACGGGGGGGGGGGGAAGGAGAGAAAAGAAAAAGAAGAAGAAGGAGAGAAGGAGAAAGAGGGAAAGGGAAAAACGGGGGGAAGGGGATAGGGGAGGGGGGGGGAAGGGGGAAAAAAGGGGAGGGGGAGAAAGTGAGGGAAATAGGAAGGAGTTAAGGGGAACAGAGGGGAACCCCACCACCTTGCTAGAGATAATAATAGTGTTAGTATGAAACAAGCAGGGGGGTCTATAGCATAGTACCCACCGTTGCTGTAATATAGGAGTTGAAATAAGCTTGATGGCCATCCACAACCAGAATCAATGATAGAGGAACAGCAGCCGCTTGAGCCAGGCACTTATGCCATTACAGGAAGCCTTGAGGGGTTGAATAAGTATCATAATGTTTATATCCACATTGCTGAAAAATTATTTTCAACAAAGAAGGATGCTTCCAAATAAGTAAAGACGGTAGGTTAAATAAACATAATAGAGGGGAGAGAAAACAACATAGTAGAATATCCCCCATATATGCTAGTTTACTTACAGGCTTCCAAAGAAGTTGCTGATCAACTGGATGTGTGCCTCTCATTGCAGACGAGCGGGTCTGCTGCCTTTATATGCCCCCTACCCGGAAACTCGGTGGCGCTCAAACAATCAGCCGCCGCGGTTTCCGGGTCCAGCTCCCCACTACTGCGCATGCGTGAGGAATAAACCAGCGCAAGCGCGTAGCTCCATAGCCCATGACGCTGGGAAACGAGTGCAAGTACATAAATGAAAAGTAATGATATTTGCAATCAACGAGTAGCTGACAGAGATGCACTCGGGAGCAATCTTACTCACCGATAGGACTGTGCAACCATTCTGCCAGACAGAAGAAAAAGCAGATACATTTAATCGACATGACAGTGGTTACAACGCATGTACATAACAGAATGCTTAGTGTGCCAAGTAATTATACAACAATTGTAAACATATTGTACAAAAGGTAAATTATGAAAAATTATGAAAATTTTTTAATAATTTACCTATTGTACAATATGGTTGCACAGTCCTATCGGTGAGTAAGATTGCTCCCGAGTGCATCTCTGTCAGCTACTCGTTGATTGCAAATATCATTACTTTTCATTTATGTACTTGCACTCGTTTCCCCTTGTCTTGAATGACGTGAGGAGTTTATTCTCCCCCATACGACGGGCTTGCGTCTCCCCGGCAGTGGGCGGGGCTTTTGGTAGCCCTGCCTTTGCTTCTCCTGATTGACGCTCTCCAGCGTTATGGGCTATGGAGCTACGCGCTTGCGCTGGTTTATTCCTCACACATGCGCAGGAGTGGGGAGCCGGACCCGGAAACCGCGGCGGCTGATTGTTTGAGCACCGCCGAGGTTCTGGGTAGGGGGCATATAAAGGCAGCAGACCCGCTCGTCTGCAATGAGAGGCACACATCCAGTTGATCAGCAACTTCTTTGGAAGCCTGTAAGTAAACTAGCATATATGGGGGATATTCTACTATGTTGTGTTCTCTCCCCTCTATTACCTTTATTTAACCTACCATCTTTACTTATTTGGAAGCATCCTTCTTTGTTGAAAAGAATTTTTCAGCAATGTGGATATAAACATTATGATACTTATTCACCCCTCAAGGCTTCCTGTAATGGCATAAGTGCCTGGCTCAAGCGGCTGCTGTTCCTCTATCATTGATTCTGGTTGTGGATGGCCATCAAGCTTATTACAACTCCTATATTACAGCAACGGTGGGTACTATGCTATCAACCCCCTGCTTGTTTCATACTAACACTATTATTATTATCTCTAGCAAGGTGGTGGGGTTCCCCTCTGTTCCCTTAACTCCTTCCTATTTCCCTCCCTTTCTTCCCCTTCCCCCCCCTTTTTCCCCCTTCCCTCCCCCATCCCCCCCCCCCCCCGTTTTTCCCTTTCCTCTTTCTCCTTCTCTCCTTCTTTTTCTTTTCTCCCTCCCCCCCCCCCCCCCATTTTTTCTTTACTCCCCTGCTTTTCCATCCCCCTTTTTTCCCCTCCTGGTTTCTTCCGAGTCCTTCCTCCCTCTACTCTCCTCTCTCCCTTCTTCTCCCCTTTTCTTTCTTTTTTTCCCCCTGCTCTTCCCTTCTCTCTCCCCCCCTTCCCCCTCTTTCCCCCCCCCTCCCCCTCCCTTCCCTCTGTTCTTTTTCCTTCCCTTTTCCCGTTTTCCTATTTCCCTTTCCTTTTCTCCCTCCCCACTCTTCCTTTCCTCTCTCCTCTTCTCCCTTTTCCCCCACATCTCTCTCTTTCTCCCTCCTCTTTGCTTTCCTGCTCTCTTTCTTTCTCCCCACTACTTCTATCTCTCATTTCATTCACTTAGGTGGTCCCTTCTCTTCAAAAAAACCCTTGTGCATAATTACTTATACATTTTATTCTATTTTCTTATAATAGTATTTCCTAAGTGCCCCCCTTGCTCGCCCCCGGGGGAACGCCCGTTGTGGGCGTCTCACAGTGTCGTTCTAGCCCTGTGTGGGCCAAGGGTGGTGAGTGCAATATCATCCATAAATTATCTTCTCCAATGTTAACAATGTATATAAATTATCTTCTCCAATGTAATTTTTCCACACAAACATGTAGTGATTACTTGTTGCATTGTTGTAATATTGATTGATTTTTTTGTTATTTTTGTAGAAAATGTACTAGACGCCTCCGGGAAGAAGCGGCTTGACCGTGAAACTGTAGAGGTTACGTCCACAAAGTACTAAATAACCTGCCTTCATCTACCTGTGTGGGCATTAATATAATTTCTGAGTCAACATTGCTGTAAACAATTTCTTCTTGTTATTATGTTTTTGTTTATTCACAATTGTGTCCTTGTATGGACTCTTTTAATGTCTTATCCTTTAATAAACTAAAAGATTTTATATATCATGGTCTATATCCCTTTGGTACCGCAATAGTCCTAATTTCCTTAGAAAAAGGTAGGACCGGATTAGAGAGGTCCTAATGGTTTCCCTCCCTTTTTCAACCAACATTGATTCACTAAACTAAGGCAAATTCCCTTTAAAAATTATATTTCCTTTGCAAAGTGAACAGTCTAATTGCTTTTTTAGTAAATCAAACCCTTAAAATGATCAGTATCCAGGTATAAAACCTGCTTCATGTATTCTTCATAATTAAGGGGTTCAAAACTAAGTACTGAGAAAAAAAAACTTACCAGGTAATAACAAATATAAGAGTAATAACAAATAATAAAAATAGCACAATAACAGAAAATAGGAAAACAAATAAATATGGAAAAAAAAATAACAAGTAATAACAAAACCTTACCAAGTAAGGACAAAAATGGTGGAGAAGAATGAGAGAAATAGGGATTGATTTGCTAAAGGCAAATAGGCTGTTCACTTTGCAGGGGAATTTTCATTTTGCATTGGAAATTTTCCCTTACCTTAGAAAAATGAAGTGAAGCTCTTCTGACTTCCATCATCCAATCACGTGCAAGCAGGGCCGTTTTTTCCATTGGGCACGCTGGGCAGTTGCCCGGGGGCCCCACTTGCCTGGGGGGCCCCACCTGCCCAGCAACCCCAGCCAAGCATGGTATGGTGTAACCCTATGTGTCACCCTCGCTCCGGCCGCCATGTCCAGTCTCAGGCCGGCCCCTGGCGCCCTGTGATTGGGCGAAAGGGGTCATGTGCGGCCGGTGGGGCTGGCCTGTCCTCAATCGCGGAAGAGCGGGGCTGGCCTTCACAGTGAGCTGTGGCCGCTATCTTCTCCTCTCTGGGCCACCGATCATGTCCGCGCCGGGGCAGGCAGTCTGGCAGTGTGACAGGTGGCGGCGCAGAGGCAGAGCAGATCATGAAAGAAAAAAAGGTAAGAGACTCAATCGTGAGTTTTGTTGTTGGCCCGGGGGGGAGTAGATATGGTCTGGGGAGAGGGAGCAGCCATAAAGTCAGTGTATAGTGTAATGTGCTGTGTATAGTGTATTGTGTGTGTAGTGTATAATGTATTGTGTGTAGTGTATTGTGTGTGTGTGTGTGTGTGTGTGTGTGTGTGTGTGTGTGTGTGTGTGTGTGTGTGTGTGTTTGGTGTATTGGTCTGTGGGTAGAGTATTGTGTAGCGGTCAGTATGTAGTGTATTGTGTAGTGGTCTGTGGGTAGTGTATAGTGTATTGTGTAGTGGTCTGTGGGTAGTGTAGTAGTGTAGTGGTCAGTGGATAGTGTAGTTTGTGTAGTAGTGGTCAGTATAGAAATCAGGTGGGGTGGTGTGATGTGTAGTGGTCAGTGTGTAGTGCAGTGATCAGTATAGGAACCAGGTAGGTTTTGTGTGGTGTGTAGTGTAGTGGTCAGTGTGGTGTGGTGTGTAATGTAGTGGTCAGTGGATATAGTGTAGTGTAGACAGGGCCCCAGTGCACTGTATTGCCCGGGGGCTTATAATGCTCTTAAGATGGCCCCAGTGCAGGCAAAAACACTGTCTTTTTATTTTCCTTGTAACTGATTGTGTATTTTTGCAAAGTAAATTTTTACTACATTCGCTAAGCTAAGGGAAATTCCCATTCAAAATGAAAATTCCTTTGCAAAGTGAACAGCCTATTTGCCTTTTAGTAAATTAACCCCTTAAAATGACCTTTACTTTTATTGCATCAAGGTATAAAACCTACTTCATGTATTTTTAATTAATTACCAAAAGAAGGCACTGAGAAAAAAAATTGTCCTAAGTAAAAACAAAAATAAAAGTACAGTGGAACCTTGGATTACGAGCATAATCCGTTCCAGGAGAATGCTTGTAATCCAAAGCACTCGCATATCAAAGGGAGTTTCCCCATAGAAGACAATGGAAACAAAGATAATTAGTACCGCATTGACTTCTATTGGATGCAATACCACATGTGGCCAGAGGTGGGGGGCGCCGGAGAGTCTCGGAAATACTCGGGGACAGCTCGGGTGAACTCGGAAAGCCTCGGAAAGGCTCGGTAACACTCGGGAACGGAGCATTTCTGAGTGTTTCCGAGTGCTTCCGAGTATTTCCGAACGGCTCCTAACTGTTTCGAATGTCACCGGCGCCCCCACACCTCTGGCCAAATGCGGTACTGCACACCCCATTAGCTTGAATTCTGCTCGTTTTGCGAGACAACACTCGCAAACCGAGTCAGAATTTAAAAAAAAAGTTGCTCGTCTTTCAAGGTTCCACTGTAATAACAAAATAATACACTGTGGTAAGGAAGGTCTAGGAGCGCCGCTCCAAGCTGGGGCCTTCAGGATCTCCCCGCCGGTACTCAGAACACAGGAGCAGGCGTCCCACCCAAGTGCACTAATTCAGAAGTTTAAGTATACCGAAGATGAGACCTCACTCAAACCGACCCGATGTAGTCACAGTGTATGGCCTCAGCTAGCGCTGCTCTGACCACGCCCCCTGACACATTTTTCCCCACCCAATGAAGGCTTGGTCACCTGACCAAGCATTTTTTCCAGCTGCACCAGTTACCAGTTCCATAAATAGGACATCAGGAGCAACAAGAGACCACTGAGTTTTCAAAGGTTTACTTTCAGAACTTCAAGAAAGACAATTTCAGGGTAGACAATTTCCGAGCATACAATTTCTCACCAATTATGGCAGTGGTCGTCAGCACTCACCCGCGTCAGGCACACTCCCTGTCCAGTTCCCGATTCTAGTCCTAACTAGGGTATCAGGACCTGTCCAAGTATTCCCCAGCCAGGGTACACCACTCACTGGAAGCTCTACATCAGACCAAAAAGGGCCCCACCAAGTCCTATGGTGCCAGCTACAGAGCCTGGCTCCTTTCCTCTTAGATTCTCCTCCCGAACTCCCGTCTCTGCGACCCAACCCAATATATATATATATATCTTAGGGGAAAGCACCAGGCAAGGAATTACCCCAGATAGCAAGGATAACTTGCCACAAATTTGTGGCGGTGTTGAATTGTAAGTCTTGTTAACTTGCTGCACATTTTCACTGGCAAGTTGTACACTTGCAGAGCACCTGAAGACCAAGTTCTAGTTGACACTTTGTAGCAAAGTTCCGTGGCAAGCCTCTAGCAAGAGCAAAGTTGCAGTGGTGAGTCTACAGCAAGAGCTCTGCGAATCTACAGCATGAAAATTCAGCCACAGTGACCCCTGTGGTGGGAGGACTATTGCACAACATAACTGAACCAGAACTTGCAGCAGACTTGTAGAATGTTTGATCCGGAGTCATGCGCTGCGGACAAATTTGTGAAGCCTGGCAAGCCTAGCAATAGCTTAGCAAATAATTTTTTAAACTTGCAACTCCATCGCTTGCTATCTGGGGTACTAACACCCCCTTACAAGCAGACAAACCGATAGGCAGCTGAAACAAAGTCCCAAACTGTCAGACATTGGATAGGCCAGGAAATGTTTCAGGCAGCATTCTTACATAAATAAAAGTAAGCAAAAGTATAAAATTGTGGCAGACAGACTGAGTTTCATTACAGGCAAACAGAAAAAGCAGAGACTAATCCTGTGACTACTTATGAAGAATATGATAAAGGCACCAATATTGCAATTGAATGAATAGATGACCAGCATTTTCTTTGACACACATACTGGCTTGATAAAGGAGTGCAGATCCTCCGAAACGTAGCTAATTATATCCTTCTGCTGTGATGTCACCTCTACTAGCGTGTACAGAGGGACGGAGACATCATGCACAGAACAGTGGTCTTTATAATTGATGAGCCTGTTGACTTTTAAAAATGTGACAGTAATGGGCTATTAGCAGCTCCCTTCTCCGTGCTCAGGCTGCTCAGCTGCCGGATAATTGTCAGCTATCATTGATCCTCACCTAGTTATCATTACCTGCTCGTCAGTCCCGCTTACAGCCAGCCCCTTCTGGCCATTTAAACTGTCTTGTTCATTCCTTTTCTGCCTTCGCCTTTGTCAAACATATCTGGAGATTCTCTGCTGTGTTCCTGTTGAAGACTTTGCCCGGCTGAGATCCCTTCTGGTTCCTTATCCTGTTCTGCTGCCTCCGACTATGCTGATCTCTGGTTTCCTGATTCACTGGCTTGTCTGACTACCCACTCTGGCTTCCGATCCCTGACTATGTTTTGACTACGTTTACTTTTCTGCACCATTTTTACCATTATATTAAAAGTTGTGATTGTTACTGTATTTTCTGTCTCAGTCTGATTCGCGGTTCCTGACACAATGTGAGTTGCCAATTTTGTGTTTTTACCCACTTCCCGACTGCCCCATAGCAGATTTACTGCTACAGGGCAGCTGCTCCAGGTTTTGGGCACGAGTGCACGCCAACGGCAGCGTGCTTCCACTGTGATTTTACATAGTGGGAGCTGACCAGCGGGTCCCACAGACCTGATCTCTGCGGGCACCCTCTGATCGTTTGTTATAATAACAGAATGCCAGTCTGCCTATGTAAACAAGGCAGACTATCATTCTGTCAGTACAGAAGACATGGCTCCTTTGTTTCTGTAAAGCAGAAACACTGATCCATGCCTTTCCCCTAGTAAGTGCATGTCCCTCACTACACTGAAACATTAGCTAGGGACACACTTAACACTTTGATCGCCCCAGATGTTAACCCCTTCCCAGCCAGTGTCATTAGTACAGTGACAGTGCATATTTTTAGCACTGTCACTTTATTAGTATCCCTGCTCCCCAAAAAAATGTCAAAAGTGTAATTTAGTGTCTGATTTATCCGCCGCAATATCGCAGTCCCACTATAAGTCACTGATCACTGCCATTACTAGTAAAAAAGAAAAGAAAAGCACACAGGCTACAACAATACAATAAGCCAATGATTGAGTCCATTACAGTGCTAAAATCCTTACATTGGTGATGTACATGGACACTTATATTCCCCCGGTCTGGTACGGGAGCTTTACTAATAAAAGATGGATGCCAATAAATGGATATAGCGTTGAGGAGACTGCACCCTCGCCTAGCCACAGCAAGCTCCCAGGGGGGTGGCGGGTGGGGGAATGCAGCGCCATCTGCACAAGATATGAATTCCAGGTACCAGGCCGGGAGGAGGTAACTTTAAGTTAAAAACTAACCTGAAAGAGGTTACTCTCCCCTATAATTTTGTTCCCCCCCCTCCCCCCCTCCGTTTTCTTCCCCCCCCCTCTCTTTTTTTTTCTTTTTTAATTTATTTTACGTTCCTTACCTCTCACCACAGTAAATGACATCTGTAACAATATGTTAAATAATGTCCTTGGTTGTTTACTTTATTTTCTGTAAACTTGAAAAACTGAATAAACATTATTGTTTAAAAAAAAAGAAAAAAAAAAGAAAAGAAAATGTCCCAAAGTTTGTAGACGCTATAACTTGTGCGCAAACCAATCAATATAAGCTAATTGGGATTTTTTTTCACTAAAAACATGTAGCAGAATACATATTGGTCTAAATTGATGAAGAAATTTTCTTTTTTTTACATTTTTTAATCGGATATGTTTTATAGCAGAAAGTAAAAAATGTAGTTTTTTAATTTTGAAAATTTGGCAGCCGATTTTTGTTTATAGCGCAAAAAAATAAAAACCGCAGAAGTGATCAAAGACCACAAAAAGAAAGCTCTATTTGTGGGAAAATAAGGACATCCATTTTATTTGGGTACAGCTTTGCATGACCGCACAATTGTCAGTTAAAGTAGCGCAGTGCCGTAACGCAAAAAAAAGGCCTGGTCATGAAGTGCGTAAACCTTCCGGAGGTGAAGTGGTTAATAAACATTCCTTATGCTACACTTAGTAGGCACTTCCCTTTATCCCTTGTAAGCTTGTTATAGCATCTATGGTTGATAACTGGTAGCCTGGTCCCTTCAACAAAATTTACAGCATCTCTCAGAATACAGTTCCTTAACCACTTCAGCTCCGGAAGGATTTACCCACTTCCTGATCAGAGCACTTTTTGCGATACGGCACTGCGTCGCTTTAACTGACAATTGCGCGGTTGTGCGACGTTGCACCCAAACAAAATTGACGTCCTTTTTTTCACACAAATAGAGCTTTCTTTTGCTGGTATTTGATCACCTCTGCAGTTTTTTTTTTTTGCGCTATAAACAAAAAAAGAGCGACAATTTTGAAAAAAAAAGCAATATTTTTTACTTTTTGCTATAATATCCCCCCAAAAAATATATATATATAAAAAAAAAAAAAATTCTCAGTTTAGGCCGATATGTATTCTTCTACATATTTTTGGTTAAAAAAAAAAATCGCAATAAGCGTACATTGATTGGTTTGCGCAAAAGTTATAGCGTCTACAAAATAGGGGATAGTTTTATGGCATTTTTATTATTATTTTTTTTTTATTAGTAATGGCGGCGATCTGCCATTTTTATCATGACTGCGACATTATGGTAGACAGATCGGACACTTTTGACACTATTTTGGAAACATTGTAATTTATACAGCGATCAGTGCTATAAAAACGCACTGATTACTGTATAAATGACACTGGCAGTGAAGGGGTTAAACACTAGGGGCGATCAAGGGGTTAAATGTGTCCTAGGTGGTGATTCTAACTGTGGGGGGGATGGGCTTCCACTGCCAATCACTGCTCCCAATGACAGAGAGCAGTGATCTCTGTCATGTCACTAGGCAGAACGGGGAAATGCCTTGTTTACATAGGCATCTCCCCGTTGCACCTCTCCACACCGCAATCGCGGGCCACCGGCGAACATCGATCTTCCAGGACCCGCGGGCAGGAGGGTGCGCGCCTGATAGGTGGCAAATGTAATGCCCATTTGCCTGCCTGTGCCAGTCTGCCTGTGCCATTCTGCCAACGTACATCTGTATGCGGTAGTCGTCAAGCGTTTAAAGACCCGCGGCAGGGTGGCTCTGTTGCGGGAAACAACGTACCTGTGTGTTGTTTCATGCAATAGATACTGTGGGTGCGCACGCTGCATGGAGGGGGATCCAATGCGCGGGTCCAACAGACCTGATGTCCGCCAGCCACCCACGATCGCTTCACAGAGAGGCAGAGCGGGGATCTGCCTATGTAAACAAGGCAGATCCCCGTTCTGACAGTGTGATCGTCTGTTTCTAGTAATCAGGAACAGAGTGATCTCTGTGTTCTTCCTGCCAGTACTTCCCCCACACAGTAAGAAAGCACAAACAGGGAACACATTTAACCCTTTGATCACCCCTGATGTTAACCCCGTCCCTGCCAGTGTCATTTATACAGTGGCAGGGCTTTTTTTTTTAGCACTGATCACTGTATTGGTGTCCCTGGTCCCCAAAAAGTGTCATTAAGGGTCAGATTTGTCCGCCGCAATGTCGCAATCCCGTTAAAAACCACTGATTGCCGCCATTACCAGTAAAAACAATAAAAAAAGTCCATAAATATATCCTTGTGTTTGTAGACACTATAACGAATGAACGAATGAATGAATGAATGAATGAATGACACTATAACATTTGTAGACACTATAACGTTTGAGCAAACCAATCAATATGCGCTCATTGGGAATTTTTTTTACCAAAAATATGTAGAAGAATACATATTGGCCTAAATTGATGAAAAAATATTTTTTTTTTACTTTTTTTTTTTTTTGGATATGTTTTATAGCAGAAAGTAAAAAATATTGTTTTTTTTTTTCAAGATTATCGGTCTTTTTTTGTTTATAGCACAAAAAATAAAAACCGCAGAGGTGATCAAATACCGCCAAAGGAAAGTTCTATTTGTGGGAAAAAAAGGACATCAATTTTATTTGGGTACAGCGTCACACGACCGCACAATTGTCAGTTAAAGCAACGCAGTGCCGTATCGCAAAAAATGGCCTGGTCATTACAGAATACAGAATACTTTATTAATCCCAAAGGGAGATTGGGAAATTGTTACTACACAGACCAGTGGCGGCTGGTGGGTTCTCTTTTTGAGGGGGGAGGCAAACAAACAACACCCCCCTCCCCCGGCACAGCATCCCTCTCTCCCACGCGGGCGGTCCGGCCCGGCACTTACCCGCTCGTGTTGTGGGGCTGTGGTGTGCCCTTCTGGAGTGCGGGCAGCGGCCGCCGCGGCTCCGGTGACCGCCCCATCAGCTTCCTTCGCCGTGTGTCTTCCACCAAAGCGCTAGGCATCCAATAGGATCTCACAGACCTGCCTCCTGATTGGCGGGGAGGAACTTTAGTGTGATAATAGCAAAAATGAATTTGCTATGGTCACCCAACTGGGTGAGCTTGGAGCGCAATGCTCTGCGCTCACCCTTTTTTGAAGCCTATTAAAGCACTTGGCTCTAATCAGGTGCTTAAAAAAAAAAAAACACCCCGCCGCATTGGAATCCATGGTCCGGCGCCACTGAGATGTAGATCAGGGGGCCGCCAGACACATGAACAGGGGGAGGCGGCGCCTGTGCGCCCTCAGACCCATGGACAGGGGGAGGCGGCGCCCGTGCGCCCTCAGACGCATGGACAGGGGGAGGCGGCACCCGTGCGCCCTCAGACGCATGGACAGGGGGAGGCGGCGCCCGTGCGCCCTCAGACGCATGGACAGGGGGAGGCGGCGCCCGTGCGCCCTCTATGGACGTGCCACCACTGACACGGACAACGCAAGATCACAACAATAGACTGAACAAGATGCAAAAACACAACAAAATTACCAATAACAGTCATTAACACCAAATAACAAAATTAAAACTACACTACAAATAAAACATCCATACAATTAAAATACAACATAGAATAAATAACACAGATTAAAAATAAGGGGCAAACTTCCAAAAAGGGGGTAAATCCTTCCGGGGCTAAAGAGGTCGAATGATGACATAATAGAAGGACAAGGTTGAGGTCTACTACAGTTTGGAAAGGCAATGGGTTCAGGTCCATGTCACAGCTACATTTCTTTTACAAGGAAAAGAGGTCAAAGTGTTAATTGGTGGTTAATAATCTCAACAGATCTCCATTTATAAACAATGTCTGGCTTTTATTCAGATGGCAGTTCATTAATTGATGTGTAGTGTTAATACGAGATATATCTGCAATAACAGGCTCCACTATCTGGCTACAAAATCAAATCACGACGCGGCGTCTAGTCGTAATGATGATGAACGCAGGAAATGACAAATTCTTATTTCTCTTCTAAGAGCTGACATGCGGGAAAAACTGCTTTATCATCCGACAGACAACATTCCCGGAGATCAATATTGCTCCACTTGACATGAAGCAATAAACGAGTTTGCATTCTAGGAACGACTCGTGGGAACGAAAACACCACAGATAGAGAAGCAGCCGGGCGTTTAAATGGAACCTGCTATGACTTGGGTGGCATTGATGACCTCCTTCTCAGCAATTCGCTTGGCTGTCATGCTGGTCCTACGTCTTCAGACCAGAAGAAACTGCAGTCAGATCAGTCAGAATTCCCAATTGCCATGCTTGTTCCAAGTCAGTGCCTCAAAAAACACTGAAGTCCCAGGATCAGCATCACACATAGGCAACTAAAGCAATTTTCAAAGTAATACTTTTTTGTTTTTTCAGGACACACAAGGCTTGTGTGGTGCAAAAATTATTTTTTTAATTGCAATTAATAGACAAAAATATGTAAAAAAAAAAAAAAGCTTTAGAAACAATCAAATAAGTAATTAACCGATTGCCGACCAGCCGCCGCAGTTGCACTGTGGCAACGCGAATCGCCGTCATGTTACATCACTTCTTTTAGTGGCCACTAGGGGCACACGCCCGCTGTTCGCCCCTGGAGCTTATGCAAGCGCCTGGGGGTCGCGATGACCACCGGGATCCCGCGATCGCTCGTGACACGGCGAGAACCGGGATCTCTGAGGAGAGAAGAGACAGATCGTGTGTTCATACAAAGTATGAACAGCGATCTATCTCTTACCCTAGCAAGTCCCATCCCCCCTTCAGTTAGAACACACACTAGGGAACACATTTAACCCCTTGATCGCCCCCTAGTGTTAAACCCTTCACTGCCAGTGACATTTTTACAGTAATCAATGCATTTTTATAGCATCGGTCGCTGTATAAATGCGAATGGTCCCAAAAATCTGTCAAAATTGTCCGATGTGTCCGCCATAATGTCGCAGTCCCGATAAAAATCGCAGATCGCCGCCATTACTAGTAAAAAATATAATAATAATAAAAATGCTCTAAATCTATCCCCTATTTTGTAGACGCTATTAAACCAATCAATATACGCTTATTGCAATTTTTATTACCAAAAATATGTAGAAGAATACATATCGGCCTAAACTGAGAAAAAAATTGCTTTTTTTTTTTTTTTTTTTTAAAAGGGGATATTTATTATAGCAAAAAGTCCAAAATATTGTGTTTTTTTTTTTCAAAATTGTCGCTCTTCTTTTTTAGGGATGCACCGATACCATTTTATTTTACAATGAGTACGAGTACCGATACTTTTTTTTTAGTACTCGCCGATACCAATTACTGATACCTACCGCAACTGTTTTGTTTTTATTTCAGCTGTCAGCAATAGTACAAAGCATTGAAAATTATTTACAAATGAAATAAATTGTTTTTTTTTTTAATTTGGCGCTTTTTGAATGTGAAATGTGTAAATATATGTTAATATATATGTGTAAAAATATTCACTAACAAAGCAAAAAAAAAAAAAAAGTTTTAATTGTTTATCGTTTATAAAATAGACATGAACAAAAGAAAAAAAGCAGGAAAATAATAATTAAATGGAGGAGAATAGGGAGTTAATAAGGCTGATTAGAGTAAATTAAGGTTTTATAAGGGGTTAAGCAGAGGAACATTTGTTCTTCCCTTTGATCTGCAGATGAAGAAACAGAAATATACAAAAAGAAACAATGTTTCTTTTTATTTTAGTGTTTCAGGGCTGAGCAATGTTGTTAATAAACATTGCCTGCTGCTTTTTTTTTTTTTTTTTTGACAGCTCCAATTACGGGACTTCTTTAACACTGGGGAGACCCACTGACAGCTCAAAGAACTGAGCCTGAAAGTACCGGCTTCAGGTATCGGTGCATTTGCACGAGTACCGATACTTGTGCAAATACTCGGTATCGGCACTAATACCGATACTAGTATCAGTGCAACCCTACTTTTTTTGTTTATAGCGCAAAAAATAAAAACCACAGAGATGATCAAATACCACCAAAAGAAAGCTCTATTTGTGGGGAAAAAAAAGGACGTCAACTTTGTTTGGGTACAACGTCGCACGACCGCGCAATGCCGAATCGCAAAAAAATAGCCTGGTCATTCAGCCGCTGTCAGGAAAAGTTCCATCCGCTGGTAATATCTGTCATTTGGCGTGCAGTACTGAGGTCCACCAGCAGGTGTCTCCTGGCAGATCGGAACTGTCAGAAGAGCTTTTCCCTGCTGATGTTATGTCATCTTTGGGCCGCAGTACTGGCGTCCACCAGATGGATCCTGGCAGTGTGGAGCAGACAGCACCTCCTACAATCAGGTGTCACTTGAGGCCAATTACAGGCCTATAAATACCCGGCAAGCACTCACATGTTTGCTTTGGTTTCGTCCTTGCGCCCTGACCAACACAAAGTGGCACATAATTGTAAAGTGGAAGAAAAATGCTAAATAGTTTTCAATTTTATTTTTACTTTTTGGGGATGTCTCTACCAGCTTTGCACATCTAGAGAGGGACATTTTGCCCATTCTTCTTTGTAAAATATCTCAAGCTCAGTCAGATTGGATGGAGAGCGTCTGTGAACAGCAATTTTCAATTCTTGTCACAAATTCTCAATTGGATTTAGGTCTGGACTTTGACTGGGCCATTCTAACACATGAATATGCTTTGATCTAAACCATTCCATTGTAGCTCTGGCTGTATGTTTAAGGTCGTTGTCCTGCTGTAAGGTGAACCTCCGCCCCAGTCTCAAGTCTTTTTCAGACTCTAATGGCGCGTACATACTACCATTTTTTCCGTCGGAATAAACTCCGAAGGTTTCTCCAATGGAACTCCGACGGAATTCCGCTCTAGCGCTCTTGCCTACACACGATCAAACAACAGCAACCTCCGTGCCAATGGTGTCAATACTTATAAAAACATGAATGATTCGTAAAAAAGTCATATACAAAGTTACCACAAGTGAAAAAATATAAAATTAAAAATTCCCAAATACATGTAACAAGCTGCTCCCCAGATTTGAACAAAAGAGATCAAATGTGAATAATATTTAATATAGGGGGCGCTAGAAAACTGAAAAAAATTGTTTGAGTGAAAATAAAAAACAAAGAACAAAAATAAATTAGTGTGCTTAATTAAGAAAAATATATACCGTATATACTCGAGTATAAGTCGAATTTTTCAGCCCTTTTTTTTGGGCTGAAAGTGTCCCTTCGACTTATACTCGAGTCCCTGCCGTCTGTCTGCATGATCAGCGTGTCATGCAGGCAGACGGCGGCCGGCGTGTAATGATACTGTTCGCCGGCTATTGCAGCTTTCAAAAGCCGCGCCTCCTGCCCATCTGTGATAGGCTGAACAGCTGTCAGTGTACAGCCTATCACGGACATTCTCTCATCCTCGTCCGTGGTATGAGAATGAGAGAATGTCCGTGATAGGCAGTCAGCGGTCAGCCTATCACAGACGAGGAGGAGGCGCGGCTTTTGAACTGTGGAATGGCCGCCGAACACTATCATCACACGCCGACCGCCGATTTGAGGATGGAGATCGCCACAGGGAGGATGGAGATCGCCACAGGGAGGCTGCACAGGACACAGGTAGGCTGCACATGCACACAGGACACATGCACACAGGGACACAGGACACAGGTAGGCTGCACATGCACACAGGACACATGCACACAGGACATGTACAGGACACAGGACATGTACAGGACACAGGACATGTACAGGACACACATGTACAGGACACACACACATGTACAGGACACATGTACAGGGTACAGGTAGGCTGCACAGGACACAGGGAGGCATGCAGCTGCAGATGGGCATTGTTGACCCTCTGCCATTTCTCACCCTCGACTTATACTCGGGTCAATAAATTTTTCCCAGTTTTTTGTGGTAAATTAGGGGTCTCGACTTATACTCGGGACGACTTATACTCGAGTATATACGGTATGTAAAGGAGTGACAATCACAATAAGTAAGTGAAAAAACTTATATATACAATATTGCTACACACGATCACACCAAAGTCCGACCGTCCAGAACGTGGTGACGTACAACACTAACGACGGGACTAGAAAAAGGAAGTTCAATAGCCAGTAGCCAATAGCTTCCGTCTCGTACTTGCTTCAGAGTATGCGTCGTTTTTGGTGCGTCGGAACAGCATACAGACGAGCGGTTTTTACAATAGGAATTGGTTCTGTCGGAAATATTTAGAACATGTTCTATTTCTAGGTCCATCAGAATTTTTGAAAAAAAAAAGTCTGATGAGGGACACACACGATCGGAATATACGATGAAAAGCTTACGTCTGACTTTTTCTGTCGTACATTCCGCTCGTGTGTACGCGGCTTAACAGGTTTTCTTCTAAGATTGCCCTGTATTTGGCTCCATCCATCTTCCTATCAACTCTGACCAGCTTCCCTGTCCCTGCTGAAGAAAAGCATCCCCACCACATGATGCTGCCACCACCATGTTTCACGGTGGGGATGGTGTGTTCAGGGTGATGTGCAGTGTTAGTTTTCCGCCACACATAGCGTTTTGCTTTTAGGGCAAAAAGTAAAATTTTGGTCTCATCTGACCAGAGCACCTTCTTCCACATGTTTGCTGTGTCCTCCACATGGCTTCTCACAAACTGCAAATGGGACTTTTTATGGATTTCTTTCACCAATGACTTTCTTCTTGCCACTCTTCCATAAAGGTCAGATTTGTGGAGCGCAGGACTAATAGTTGTCCTGTGGACAGATTCTCCCCCCTGAGCTGTGGATCTCTGCAGCTCCTCCAGAGTTACCATGGACCTCTTGGCTGCTTCTCTGATGAATGCTCTCCTTGCCCGGCCTCTCAGTTTAAGTGGACGGCCATGTCTTGGTACAGTAGGTTTGACGCCCTCCCGGCAATTAAGGTCTGCGATGTAGCCGTCTTTCGGCTATAGCACAGGCGGCAAGTAGTTAATATTATGCCTTTTAAAATACGTTTGGCATAACAACATCAGTATCACCAGCAAAGCAGCTTCATTATTATCCCATTAAAGAAGATGAGAATTGCATGCTGCATTTTGACATTTCATCAATTGCCGCGTCACAAATGTTATTTCTAGATTAAAAATGGTCGTTTACAAGACAGAAACTCTTCGACTTTTGTGTGACGATTTCTGTACTGACCATCCGAAAATCAGACATTAAGCTGTTGTTCGTCAAAAATGTACTAGTCTGCTCATCCAGCTTTTGTCTTACGAAAAATGAAAATCGGATGTCGAAAGGAACATACTAACAGTAAGGATTTCGGACAACAGGCCGTTGAACGACAACTCCCTTCCGAAATTCGCATCGTGTGTACGGGCCTTTAAGCTGGCCATACACTATACAATGTTATTATTCAATTTCCTATAGATCTACCTTTAACCATGTAATGCAAGAGCCTGCCTGATTGCAAACAAATTGAAAGTGTTTAGGTTTAACCTCATATTATATGGTTTTGGTAAATCTAAAAGAAAATTGTACAAGAAAATTGTGTAATGTATGGCCAGCCTAAAGCCTCGTACACACGGTACGATTGTTGGCCAACCGAGCGGAATAATGGACAGGGCAATTAAGCCAGAACAGAGGCAGGAAGAGGAGGATTTCCTTAGCTCTCAAGGCCCCCTTTATCCAGACAGTGTTCCTGCGTGCCCGCCGATCACACAGGAAGAGGACGAGGAGGAGGAGGAGGATTGTGTCAGTATGGAGGTGGAGCCTGGCACTCAGCATCAGCAGCAGTCTTTAAGGGATCATTTACAGTCCAAAGAAAGACTTGGACTTGTACGTGGCTGGGAGGAGGTGGCTGCGGACGTTGTCATCCTCAGTGACACAGAGGACTCCGGACTGAATGCCTCAGCAAACCTACGCTGCATGGCCTCCCTGATCCTGCAAAGCCTGTGGAAGGATCCTCGTATTCGTGGTATCAAGGAGAAGGACCAATACTGGCTGGCAACCCTCCTTGATCCACGTTACAAGGGTAAGGTTGCGGACCTTATCTTGTCATCGCAGAGGGAGCAGAGGATGAAACATCTTCGGGAGGCCTTGCAGAAAGGTCTGTGCAACGCGTTCCCAGAGACTGGGAGGTTACAAACTCCTGTTTCTGGACAACGTGTTGCTGAGGCTTCGGTCAGTCAAAGAAGGAGCGGTGGAGAAGGTGGCCGTCTGACCAATGCCTTCAAGGTATGATCGGTTCCAGCAACCATCGCCAGCGTCTGTTTTACATGGTGCAGGAATACCTAGGGGCAAAATCTGACCTGGACACCTTTCCCACCGAAAATCCTCTGGGTTACTGGGTCTTGAGGATGGATCACTGGCCAGAGCTTGCACAGTATGCAATTGAGCTACTGGCCTGTCCTGCATCCAGCGTTCTTTCGGAACGCACATTCAGTGCTGCTGGAGGCTTTGTAACCGATCACAGGGTGCGTCTGTCCACCGACTCGGTCGATCGACTGACCTTCATAAAAATGAATCAGTCTTGGATCACCACCAGCTAACAAGCACCTGATGCTGATGTAACCGAATACATTTTTTTTAAATGTCAGATGCCTTCAAAGACTGCCTATGCTGATGCTGAGTGACTATCCTGTTATACTGAGTAATTATCCTCTTCCTCCTCAATGATCATGATGATAGCTTGTAGGAACATTTTTGGTTCTGGGCGCCGCCAGTCCCGCCACCAGTGCCTAAAGCCCAATTTTTCAGCCCCTGTTTAACAAGGGCATGTAATTGCAAATTTTCATGCAATTCTTTGCAGCAGAGCTAGTTCCTGCGCTCTAACTAGAGTATCTGTGAGGGGTTGCAGTGTTGTGGCACCAGCACCAGTGCCTAAGGCCTAATTTTTTAGCCCCTGTTCAAGAGGGACATGTAAATAGAATTCTCGAGCTAATATTTCACAGCAGGGCCCGTTTCTGCGCCCACCAAGAGTATCTGTGAGGACTTACAGTGTTGTGGCACCAGCACCACCACCACCAAAGGCCCAATTTTTCTGCCCCTGTTCAACAGGGGCATGTAATTACAATTCTTGATCTAATATTTCACAGCAGGGCCCTGTGAGGGCTTACAGTGTTGTAAGCAACACCTAAGGCCCAAATTTCTGCTGAGTATATAGGGCAGGTCCCTACTTTCAAACATCTAACTTACAAACGACTCCTACTTGCAAACGGAAGGAGACAACAGGAAGTGAGATGAAATCTACCCCTAGGAAGGGAAATTCTCTCCTGTAAGAGTTAATAGGGGAAAAACGTTTCTCCTTTCCACTGATGCTTTCCAACCCTTGTTTCACAAAAAAACCCAAATTTTCAAAAAACATTTGTCATTGGGACAAAAAGTGAGGTTAAATCTTCTGAAGAGGAGCACAGACAGCAAAACAAATGTCACAGGGGTGATAACCCTTCCCTATGTTTTCCAAAAAGCTTAAAATAGATTTTTTGGCTGGAGCTAAACACGTTAAAAATGTACCCGTTCAAAATTACAAACATATTCTACTTAACAACAAACCTACAGTCCCTGTCTTGTTTGCACCGCCTGTATACTGCTGTTCAGAGTATGTAGGGCCTGGGGGCCCCACACCTTTCCTTATTTTAATTTGGGTGCGGGGTTCCCCTTAATATCCATACAAGACCCAAAGGGCCTGGTAATGGACTGGGGGGTACCCATGCCGTTTGTCTCACTGATTTTCATCCATATTGCCAGGACCCGACATTACATTAAACCCGCAAGCAGTTTTAAATAAGATTTTTTCCTTTAAAAATGACATTTTGTGCAGAAACTGTTCTAAACACGGGAAACATGTGCCACTTTACAGGCATACTATAGACACCCCCCAGGTATGATATTTAAAGGAATATTTCACTTTTTTTTTTTTTTACTTTAACCACTTCCCGCCCGCCCTATAGCGGATTGACGCCCAGGAAGTGGTTCTGCTATCCTGACATATGACGTCCAGCAGGATAACATGCCGCAGCGCGCCCCCGGGGGGGCGCATCGCAGCGATCGGTGGAGCGGTGTGTCAGCCTGACACACCGCTACACCGATCTTGGTAAAGAGCCTCCGACGTCCAATCATGGCTGATCACGCTGTCAATGGGAAGAGCCGTTGATCGGCAGACGCGAGTAGAGGAGAGCCGATCGGCGGCTCTCCTGGCAGGGGGGGTCTGCGCTGATTGTTTATCAGCGCAGCCCCCCCCTCAGATCACCACACTGGACCACCAGGGATGCCACTAGGACCACCAGGGAAGGGGCAACGTGGATGGCCAGGTATGTACCCCATGGCCATCCACATGTGCCCAATCTGTGCCAATCAGTGCCCACAAATGGGCACTGATTGGCACTATTATGTCAATGGTCTGCCCAGCAATGCCCAGATCTGCCCAGCAATGCTTTAGCAGTGCCACCTGTCATTGCCCATCTGTGCCACCTGTCATTGCCCATCGGTGTCACCTGTCAGTGCCCATCTGTGCCCATCAGTGCCCACCTATCAGTGCCCATCAGTGCCACACATCAGTGCCACACATAAGTACCCATCAGTGCCACCCATATATACCAATCAATGCCACCTACGAGTGCCCATCAGTGCCGCCTATGTGTGCCCATCGGTGCCACCTATGAGTGCCCATCAGTGCCGCATACCAGTGCCACCTATCAGTGCCCATCAGTGCCACCTATCAGTGCCCATCAGTGCCGCCTATCAGTGCCCATCATCAGTGCCCGTTAGTGCCACCTCATTGGTGCCACCTCATCGGTGCCCATCAGTGCCGCCGTATCAGTGCCCATCAGTGCAGCCATATCAGTGCCCATTATTGAAGGAGAAAGCGTACTTATTTACAAAAAAATTTAACAGAAACAAAGAAAAACTTGTTTTTTTTCGAAATTTTCGGTCTTTTTTTATTTGTTGCGCAAAAAATAAAAACCGCAGAGGTGATCAAATACCACCAAAAGAAAGCTCTATTTGTGGGAACAAAATGATAAAAAATTTGTTTGGGTACAGTGTAGCATCACCGCGCAATTGTCATTCAAATTGCAACAGCGCTGAAAGGTGAAAATTGGGCTGGGCGGGAAGGTGTCTAAGTGCCTGGTATTGAAGTGGTTAAGCATCATTAAAATCACTGCTCCCGAAAAAACGGCCATTTTAAAAGTTTTTTTTGCATTGATACATGTCCCCTGGGGTAGGACCCGGGTCCCCAAACCCTTTTTAGGACAATACCATGCAAATTAGCCTTTAAAATGAGCACTTTTGATTTCGAACGTTCGAGTCCCATAGACGTCAATGGGGTTCTAACGTAATTTTTGGTCCGTTCGCAGGTTCTGGTGCGAACCGAACCGGGAGGTGTTCGGCTCATCCCTAGTCTGACACACTGCTACACCGATCTCGGTAAAGAGCCTCTGACGGAGGCTCTTTACCATGTGATCAGCTGTGTCCAATCACGGCTGATCACGATGTAAACAGGAAGAGCCGTTGATCAGCTTTTCCTCACTCGCGTCAACAGACACGAGTAGAGGAGAGCCGATCGGCTGCTCTCCTGACAGGGGGGGGTCTGTGCTGATTGTTTATCACCACTTCCCCCCCCCAGATGCCCACCCAGGACCACCAGGATGCCGCCAGGGCCACCAGGGATGGCCACCTCACTGGTATGCCACCCTAAACCACCAGGTATGCCACCCTAAACCACCAGGGAAATGCCAATCAGTGCCCAGGCAGCTGCCAATCAGTGCCCATCCCTAATGCCTGCCAGTGCCAGTGCCATCAGTAATGCCTAACAATGCCATCTATCAGTGCCACATATCAGTGCCCATCGGTATCATGTATCAGTGCCCAGCAATGCCGCCTATCAGTGCCACACATAAGTACCCATCAGTGCAGCCTTTCAGTTCCCATCAGTGTCGCCTATCAGTGCCCATCAGTGCCACCCATGAGTGCCCATCAATGCCGCCTATCAATGCCCATCAGTGCTGCATATCAGTGCCACCCATCAGTGCCGCCTACCAGTGCCCATCAGTGCCGCCTTTGATCAGTGCCCATCGTCAGTACTACCTCATTGGTGCCACCTCATCGGTGCCCGTCAGTGCTGCCTTATCAGTGAAGAAGAAAACTTACTTACCGGTATTTAGAAAATTAAATAACAGAAACAAAAGAAAAACTTTTTTTTTCTAAATTTTTTTAAGCAAAAAATAAAAAACGCAGAGGTGATCAAATACCACTAAAAGAAAGCTCTATTTGTGGGAACAAAGTGATAAAAATTCTTTTTAGGTACAGTGTAGCATGACCGTGCAGTTGTCATTTAAACAGCGACAGCGCTGAAAGCTGAAAATTGGCTTGGGCAGGAATTGCAGTAAGTGCCCGGTATTGAGGTGGTTAATACAGTGGCTTGCGAAAGTATTCGGCCCCCTTGAACTTTTCAACCTTTTGCCACATTTCAGGCTTCAAACATAAAGATATAAAATTTTAATTTTTTGTGAAGAATCACCAAAAAGTGGGACACAATTGTGAAGTGGAACGAAATCTATTGGATATTTTAAACTTTTTTAGCAAATTAAAAAACTGAAAAGTGGTGCGTGCAAAGTTATTCGGCCCCTTTACTTTCAGTGCAGAAAACTCACTCCAGAAGTTCAGCGAGGATCTCTGAATGATCCAATGTTGTCCTAAATGACTGATGGTGATAAATAGAATCCACCTGTGTGTAATCAAGTCTCTGTATAAATGCACCTGCTCTGTTATAGTCTCAGGGTTCTGTTGAAAGCGCAGAGAGCATCATGAAGACCAAGGAACACACCAGGCAGGTCCGTAATACTGTTGTGGAGAAGTTTAAAGCCGGATTTGGATACAAAAAGATTTCCCAAGCTTTAAACATCCCAAGGAGCACTGTGCAAGCGATCATTTTGAAATGGAAGGAGTATCAGACCACTGCAAATCTACCAAGACCTGGCTGTCCCTCTAAACTTTCAGCTCAGACAAGGAGAAGACTGATCAGAGATGCAGCCAAGAGGCCCATGATCACTCTGGATGAACTGCAGAGAACTACAGCTGAGGTGGGAGAGTCTGTCCATAGGACAACAATCAGTCGTACACGGCACAAATCTGGCCTTTATGGAAGAGTGGCAAGAAGAAAGACATTTCTCAAAGATATCCATAAAAAGTCTTGTCTAAAGTTTGCCACAAGCCACCTGGGAGACACACCAAACATGTGGAAGAAGGTGCTCTGGTCCGATGAAACCAAAATCAAACTTTTTGGCCACAATGCAAAACGATATGTTTGGCGTAAAAGCAACACAGCTCATCACACTCAACACACCATCCCCACTGTGAAACATGGTGGTGGCAGCATCATGGTTTGGGCCTGCTTTTCTTCAGCAGGGACAGGGAAGATGGTTAAAATTGAGGGGAAGATGGATGCAGCCAAATACAGGACCATTCTGGATGAAAACCTGTTGGAGTCTGCAAAAGACCTGAAACTGGGACGGAGATTTATCTTCCAACAAGACAATGATCCCAAACATACAGCAAAATCTACAAAGGAATGGTTCACAAATAAACGTATCCAGGTGTTAGAATGGCCAAGTCAAAGTCCAGACCTGAATCCAATCAAGAATCTGTGGAAAGAGCTGAAAACTGCTGTTCACAAACGCTCTCCATCCAACCTCACTGAGCTCGAGCTGTTTTGCAAGGAAGAATGGGCAAGAATTTCAGTCACTCGATGTGCAAAACTGATAGAGACATACCCCAAGCGACTTGCAGCTGTAATCGCAGCAAAAGGTGGCTCTACAAAGTATTAACGCAAGGGGGCCGAATAATTTTGCACGCCCCACTTTTCATTTTTTTATTAGTTAAAAAAGTTTCAAAAATCCAAAAGATTTCGTTCCACTTCACAATTGTGTCCCACTTGTTGGTGATTCTTCACAAAAAATAAAAATTTTATATCTTTATGTTTGAAGCCTGAAATGTGGCAAAAGGTTGAAAAGTTCAAGGGGGCCGAATACTTTCGCAAGCCACTGTAATAATTAGGAATGAACCAATACCTGTTTTTTAGGACTGGCTATGTACACCCATACTTTTGCTCAAGTACTCACTGATAACGATTACCAATACCGTATTTTGAGCCTATACCAAATGAATGGGCTCAAAACACACTGCAAAAAAATCGCATTGAACAGGATTGCGGTGCGGAAACACATGCGGTTTCCTGCACCACTCTTGTGTGAACCCAGGTTATACAGCGCTGATGTGGCAGTGGAGATCTTTTCCTTTTCCCTTTGGTTGCTTCTTTAATTTCATGTCCCCTGTTTTTTTTTCCAGAGAAGCGGCTCAGGAGTGTTGCGAAAAAGAAGAAAGAATATGTCAAGTGTCTTGAAAATCGAGCGACCGTGCTTGAGAACCAAAACAAGACTCTGACTGAGGAGCAGAAGGCGCTGGGTTCACACAGGAGCGGTGCGGGGAAACCGCATGTGATTCAGACAGGAATCGCACCGCAGTCACATGCGATTCTTTGCGGTGCAATTGGAGCCCATTCATTTTGTATGGGCTAAGAGCGCACCATGCTGCAGGCAGTCATGCAAATGCTCAGTATCGGCACTGGTATCTGTATCAGTGCAACTCTAATGATAATATAACAGAAATAATGACTACACGAGCCAACGCTCTTTGAGGAACTATGCAGAATGTCAGCATTACACAAATTGTACATAAAAAATTTAATCTGGATTAAAAAAATAATAATTTAAGGGTCTGTTGATTCTCTTTACACATATTTTACATTTGTTCGGGATTTAAAAGCCTGGAACAAAACAAAGTCTCTCCTGGTCTGGAACGACAATCATTTATACTAACAGGGTAACTTGCATTTCGAACATTAAATGAATGAAGATTCTTCCCTGGATTACGTAGACACCCACCGAGCAAACAGATTGTCTGCAATCCTCAATAACAATGATGCAATTCACACACATTTTGCAATTAAAGCAGACCTGAAGTTCCATAACAGCAAGCAGGCAGGCTTTTGTTGCAGAAGAGACATGTAATGTTTTGTCTTTAATGTAATGCCCCTACCTGCTCAGCTTATAACTCTGGGGGCGGGTCTCTATGTGGAACGACAGCCTCTTGTGCATGCGCAGGAGTGACATCATCCTGCGCCAGCCAATGAAGATGGTCAAAGACCATCTTCAGACACTGTCGGCATCTTCCAAACCTGCAGACCACTGCTGAAGTTCATAAGTGGCTGCCTACCCGTCAGGTCTAGTTGAGTTGTGTTGGACCTTTCTACAATATACCGCTATTGGTTAACTTGGACAGTGTTTACAAGGATCCTACACTCAGATCTGTGTTCAAAATGCCCCTGGATGTTTAAATGTCTCCTTCCAATAAGAGCCAGACATTTTCCTAGTAAACTCTCCAGACGGGATTCTCAGTGAAATCCCTCACTTATCTTCAGAGAATCTTAGTAGAACAGCCCCCCCCCCCCCCCCGCCGGCTCTTGATGAACACAGGTAGCATAGCTCCCAACTGTCCCTGATTTGGAGGAACTGTCCCTGATTTGGAGCAATGTCCCTCTGTCCCTCATTCCTCCTCATTTGTCCCTCATTTTGGTCTGATCTATATAGATGTATATAAAATGCACTTTTTATCTATCAAAAAGTGTTTTCCAGCGCTAAACCTTTCATCTGATTCCTAAATTGCTGCATTTGTGAATTCCAAAAGCCAATATAAAGGAATATAAGTTGTAAAAAAGCACTTGGGGGGTTTAACCAATCTTGTTTTTTTGTACAGGGGGGTGCAGGGGGTGTCCTCTGCCTGCATACTTTTGCTGATAGGTGTCCCTCATTCCCATCTCAAAAATTTGGGAGATATGAGGTAGAATTTCAGCTGGGCTGCCTAGAAGGGCAGCAGCCCTTTAGACTGGGAACTTATCCTCCTGGAAAAGAACAGGGCAGCTCTAAACCCGACTATTTATGCACCTACCCAGCCACCTACTGGGCACTCTCCCCCAGCCATTGGCTGAGACAACATAAAAAAAAAGAATATATAGAAGACAGGGGAAAACATTCAACACCTGCAGTTCCCAGAACAGCCCAAAGCAATCACAATCTGTTCCACTGATTACAGGGGAGCCAAAAATAACTCAATTTACCCAGCTTTCTAGCAACCTATCTAAGAGGGTGCTACACATACTTTAAAGAGACCCCAGAGAGATTGGACAAGCTACATACAGTATATCACAAAAGTGAGTACACCCCTCACATTTTTGTAAATATTTTATTCTATCTTTTCATGTGACAACACTGAAGAAATTACACTTTGCTACAATGTAAAGTAGTGAGTGTACAGCTTGTATAATTTGCTGTCCCCTCAAAATACCTCAACACACAGCCATTAATGTCTAAACCACTGGCAACAAAAGTGAGTACACCCCTAAGTGAAAATGTCCAAATTGGGCCCAAAAGTGTCAATATTTTGTGTGGCCGCCATTATTTTCCAGCACTGCCTTAACCCTCTTGGGCATGGAGTTCCCCAGAGCTTCACAGGTTGCCACTGGAGTCCTCTTCCACTCCTCCATGGCGACATCACGGAGCTGGTGGATGTTAGAGACCTTGCGCTCCTCTACCTTCAATTTGAGGATGCCCCACAGATGCTCAATAGGGTTTAGGTCTGGAGACATGCTTGGCCAGTCCATCACCTTTACCCTCAGCTTCTTTATCAAGGCAGTGATGGTCTTGGAGGTGTGTTTGGGGTCGTTATCATGTTGGAATACTGCCCTGCGGCCCAGTCTCCGAAGGGAGGGGATCATGCTCTGCTTCAGTATGTCACAGTACATGTTGGCATTCATGGTTCCCTCAATGAACTGTAACTCCCCAGTGCCGGCAGCCCCAGACCATGACACTCCCACCACCATGCTTGACTGTAGGCAAGACACACTTGTCTTTGTACTCCTCACCTGGTTGCCCCCACACACGCTTGACACCATCTGAACCGAATAAGTTTATCTTGGTCTCATCAGACCACAGGACATGGTTCCAGTAATGCATGTCCTTAGTCTGCTTGTCTTCAGAAAACTGTTTGCAGGCTTTCTTGTGCATCATCTTTAGAAAAGGCTTCCTTCTGGGATGACAGCCATACAGACCAATTTGATGGGATGAGCACTGACAGGCTTAAGCAGTTCCTGGAGGAAATGGGGTGGTGTGACCTCTGGAGAATCCGCAACCCAAACGCTAGGCAATACTCTTGTTATTCAGGGACACACTACACATTATCCCGAATAGATCTAGCCATAGGCAATAAGGAAGCGCACCCCCTAGTGCACAAAGTAGATTACGGCCCAAGAGGACTATCAGACCACTCGCCTTTAAAACTGGTGGTGCGCACCGGTGATAGACAAATACATAGGCCTTGGACAGTAAACCCAGTATGGTTGGAGGTAATAGGGAGTGTGGAAGAAATCTCTACTAGTTTAAAGGAGTTTATGTTATGTAACTCGGGCACAGCGGCAGGGGGAGTGGTCTGGGATGCTCTAAAGGCCTTTCTTAGAGGGCTCCTAATTCAGCAAATAGCAAGGGTAAAGCGGAAAACAAGAGTGCAGGGAGATCGCATTAGAAATGAGGTCATGGAGCTGGAAAGGCAGTATGTCCTGGGCCCCACTCTAGAGTTAGGGGAGCTATGGACTAGGAAACAACAGGAATATAAAGCGGTAACAATTAGAACAGCCGAGAATAGAAGGCTCTTTCAGAGGCAGAGGTTTTTTGAGGAGGGGGAAAGAGTGGGTCGAATGTTGGCCTTAGTGGCAAGCACTAATTCTCCGTCCCCAACAACGACAGATCCTGTGAAAGTCAAAGAGATATTCTTTGATTTCTACAGTTCTCTGTACAAGTCGAAGCAACCCACAGTAAGGGGAGAGATGGATAAATTCTTGGAGGGACTCGTATTACCAACCCTATCTATAGCAGATAAAGTTAACCTAGAATCCCCTATAACTTTAGAATTAAGGAGCGCTGTGGCAGGTATGCCCAATCATAAGACCCCAGGCCCAGATGGACTCCCCCTAGAAATATATAAATACTATGGGGAGACTTTGCTCCCCACTCTCTTGAGGACATTAGAGGAGGCGTCCACAGATGGTGGTCTCCCTGTCTCAGTGACAGAATCTAATATCATCCTTATTCAAAAAGAAGGGAAGGACCAACTGGATGTATCGTCATATAGACCAATTTCCCTGCTTTGCTCGGACATTAAAATCCTAGCAAAGGTACTAGCAACTAGGCTAAGTAAATGTATTACTAATTCGGTACATCCAGATCAAGCAGGATTTATATTCCCATAGGTCTACCAGTGTCAATATTAGGAGGGCATATCTGAACTCGCAGACCCCAGTAGAAGGCAGGGATTCTAGAGCCATTATATCCCTGGATATAGCTAAAGCATTTGATAGCTTGGAATGAGGCTATCTCTGGGGAATAATGGAAAAATTCGGGTTTGGCCCAATTTTTATCAACTGGGTAAAAATCTTGTACAGCCGTCCATCAGCTAAGTTAAAGGTCAACAACGGGTACACAGATAGTTTGACGCTAGAAAGGGGCACAAGACAGGGGTGCCCATTATCGCCCCTCCTGTTTGCTCTGGCAATGGAGCCGCTGGCGGAGGCTATAAGAAGGTCACCGGGACTGCGGGGCTTTAGGAGGAAGTGTAGCGAAGAAAGAGTTGCACTTTACGCAGACGATGTTTTGGTGTTCCTGGGGGACACGGGTCCATCTCTGGTAAAAACGATGCAACTGGTAGAAGGATTTGGGAAGATATCGGGCCTAGTAATTAATTGGGATAAATCCTCGCTGCTACAGATTGATTCAACCACTAACACCCTCCCTTTTGGCCTCCCTGGGTTAAACGTAACTGATAAGATAAGGTACCTGGGAATAGTAATGACTAGCGATCACAATAATTACATCCGAGATAACTTGGCTCCCTTACTTGAAAAGTTTAAAAGAAAATGCAACATTTGGTGTCGGCTTCCCTTGTTGCTAGCAGGTCGTTCAAATTTGATTAGAATGATCTGGTTGCCACAACTGCTTTACATTCTCCATAACTCCCCGGTATGGATCAGGAGAAAATGGTTCATGAAAATAAATTCCTTATTTAGGGAACTTATTTGGAAGAAGGGTAGGATTAAATTGCAGACATTGCAGCGACCTACCTGTGAAGGAGGATTGGCAATCCCTCACCCGTATGGCTATTATTTAGCTGCTCAAATGCAGCACATAGGGGGTTGCGAATCCCTGGGCGAAGCAAGTGCCAGCAATAAAATAATGCTAGAAGGCAACTCGCATAGGCGTTTGGTGGATGCACTAGAGGCGGGTTCACTCCAGAGAAAGTTGACAACACATAAATTAGTAAATAAGATCTGGCAGACAGTTAAGAAGATCATGGGGTAAAGAGGCATTACCGAGCTCTCACCTATATGGTTTAATGAATCTCTGGGGGAATTAATGTCTATAGAAAAGAATCCCGTTTGGGAAAGTCACGGAATACATAGATTGGCTCAGTTGTATACTAACCTAAAATCCTTTATGGAATTGAGAACGGAATTTGGAGTTCCATATAATATATTCTATAATTACTTACAGATCAGGCATGCACTGAATACCCAATTTAAATCTTCCCCCATAGTTAAAGCAACAAATACATTGGCTTGCGAAAGTATTCGGCCCCTTGAACTTTTCAACCTTTTGCCACATTTCAGGCTTCAAACATAAAGATATAAAATTTTTATTTTTTGTGAAGAATCACCAACAAGTAGGACACAATTGTGAAGTGGAACGAAATCTTTTGGATTTTTGAAACTTTTTTAACTAATAAAAAAATGAAAAGTGGGGCGTGCAAAATTATTCGGCCCCCTTGCGTTAATACTTTGTAGAGCCACCTTTTGCTGCGATTACAGCTGCAAGTCGCTTGGGGTATGTCTCTATCAGTTTTGCACATCGAGAGACTGAAATTCTTGCCCATTCTTCCTTGCAAAAGAGCTCGAGCTCAGTGAGGTTGGATGGAGAGCGTTTGTGAACAGCAGTTTTCAGCTCTTTCCACAGATTCTCGATTGGATTCAGGTCTGGACTTTGACTTGGCCATTCTAACACCTGGATACGTTTATTTGTGAACCATTCCTTTGTAGATTTTGCTGTATGTTTAGGATCATTGTCTTGTTGGAAGATAAATCTCCGTCCCAGTTTCAGGTCTTTTGCAGACTCCAACAGGTTTTCATCCAGAATGGTCCTGTATTTGGCTGCATCCATCTTCCCCTCAATTTTAACCATCTTCCCTGTCCCTGCTGAAGAAAAGCAGGCCCAAACCATGATGCTGCCACCACCATGTTTCACGGTGGGGATGGTGTGATGAGTGTGATGAGCTGTGTTGCTTTTACACCAAACATATCGTTTTGCATTGTGGCCAAAAAGTTCGATTTTGGTTTCATCGGACCAGAGCACCTTCTTCCACATGTTTGGTGTGTCTCCCAGGTGGCTTGTGGCAAACTTTAGACAAGACTTTTTATGGATATCTTTGAGAAATGGCTTTCTTCTTGCCACTCTTCCATAAAGGCCAGATTTGTGCAGTGTACGACTGATTGTTGTCCTATGGACAGACTCTCCCACCTCAGCTGTAGTTCTCTGCAGTTCATCCAGAGTGATCATGGGCCTCTTGGCTGCATCTCTGATCAGTCTTCTCCTTGTCTGAGATGAAAGTTTACAGGGACAGCCAGGTCTTGGTAGATTTGCAGTGGTCTGATACTCCTTCCATTTCAAAATGATCGCTTGCACAGTGCTCCTTGGGATGTTTAAAGCTTGGGAAATCTTTTTGTATCCAAATCCGGCTTTAAACTTCTCCACAACAGTATTACGGACCTGCCTGGTGTGTTCCTTGGTCTTCATGATGCTCTCTGCGCTTTCAACAGAACCCTGAGACTATCACAGAGCAGGTGCATTTATACAGAGACTTGATTACACACAGGTGGATTCTATTTATCACCATCAGTCATTTAGGACAACATTGGATCATTCAGAGATCCTCGCTGAACTTCTGGAGTGAGTTTGCTGCACTGAAAGTAAAGGGGCCGAATAATTTTGCACGCACCACTTTTCAGTTTTTTAATTGCTAAAAAAGTTTAAAATATCCAATAGATTTTGTTCCACTTCACAATTGTGTCCCACTTGTTGGTGATTCTTCACAAAAAATAAAAATTTTATATCTTTATGTTTGAAGCCTGAAATGTGGCAAAAGTTTGAAAAGTTCAAGGGGGCCGAATACTTTCGCAAGCCACTGTACTAAGGGACTGATTGGAGATGTGTATACACAGCTATTGGATAAGATTTTGGTTCAAGGCGTGCCCCTTGGCTCTAGAGAGGGATGGGAGGCGGATGTGGGGGAATTGATGGACGCTCAGTGGAAAAAAATATTGGAACTTGGGCAGGCGGTGTCCGTCTCTCTGTCACAGAAGGCCTCACACCTCTTCCTTTTATTATACTCCTAGAAGACTGTATAGGTTTGGGTGTAGACCAGACGATAGATGCCCTAGGTGTTATAGATCAGGTGACCTCATACACATGGTTTGGAGAAAAATTGGTAAGATATTGGTCGGAAGTGGTCGGGACAATAAACCGTAGATTTAAGGTAAACTTGGAATTAGATGCTAAGGTGTGTGTGCTGGGGTTGGTGAGAGCTAACATGGGCAACCCCAGCACAACCACTGCCATAGTAAGGTGCCTATATCAAGCGAGAAAGTTGTTAGCACAATCCTGGCTCTCAGCAAACCCTCCAACTATAGGGGAATGGCTTAAAACAATGGACTCCCTGGTCTGGACAGAAAGGACGGTATACACTAAAATAGGGAATTATAATAAACTTCTAAGTATATGGAAGCCCTGGCTCCAGGCGCTAAATATACGGCATCTTTTCTGAACCAATTACCTTCTGACCTCTTAGACAGATGTAGAATGCCGTGAGTCTCAGTGCTAAAAAATCTAACTGTTGCGCTGTTTATTAGGGAGGGGAGGGGGGTGGTAAGATGGGTAGTAGATTAAGGGTGGGTGGGAAGGGCAGGGAAGCAAAAAAGGGGGAAAAACAACATATTGCAAACCTCTGCAGAAATGCTGGCAGCACTCGTATGTCTATTTCCCAAAGACAACCTCTGGATATGGCGCTGAGCACGTGACCTCAACTTCTTTGGTCGATCATGGCGAGGCCTGTTCTGAGAGGAACCTGTCCTGTTAAACTGCTGTATGGTCTTGGCCAACTTGCTGCAGCTCAGTTTCAGGGTCTTGGCAATCTTCTTATAGCCTAGGCCATCTTTATGTAGAGCAACAATTCTTTTTTTCAGATCCTCAGAGAATTCTTTGCCATGAGGTGCCGTGTTGAATTTCCAGTGACCAGTATGAGAGAGTGAGAGTGATAACACCAAATTTAACACACCTGCTCCCCATTCACACCTGAGACCTTGTAACACTAATGAGTCACATGACACCGGGGAGGGAAAATGGCTAATTGGGCCCAATTTTGACATTTTTACTTGGGGGTGTACTCACTTTTGTTGCCAGCGGTTTAGACATTAATGGCTGTGTCAGTGGCGGAACAATCAGGGTCGCACCAGTCGCACTTGCGACTGGGCCCTGCCGTTCCGCCATAGTGGGGGGGCCCCAGGACCCAGCATCTCCCCCCGCACGTCCAGTTGTCACTTCCATACGCAGTGCAAGCCGCGGGATCTCCCTCTGGCGTTCAGTTGAATCAGTTCACTTTGCTCTCTGAGTGCAGAGGGGAGGGGCACAAACTCCTCTTCAGCAGCAGATCAGGTGGCTCTCGGGTGCGCTCTCTGCTACTCCTGCAGAACATGCTGGAGGCGGAGCCTGCCGAGGCTTGCATTTTGATTGGGCTGGACTCGAGGAGGGGGTGTGGCCAGCCTCAAATGTGATGGCGCCCGGTCCACCTTCTGGTGCAGGTGTAAGGCTCAAGCTGCATGGACAGACCCTGTGAGAGACTGGAGCAGACGGTGGAGATACTCTGATAGAGGTAAATCAGATTGCTACACCAGATTAAACTTTGCTAGGTTTCATTTGCATAAACTGATCTCCTTGCTATACAGGTCTATTTCAGCACAACTCCTCTTGCTTTTATCTCACCAGCATCACCTTTTAAAAACACATTACAAATGTACACCTCCACCCTTGACTAAAATAGATGGAACCTCAGCATCTCCCCTGCCAGCCATTGTACCACTTTGCTGTCATTGAACAAGATTACAGATTTATTTGATTATTATTGTTACTGGGACATTAGGCTTCCAATGGAGATGTTCCTAATATGTATGAAAATGTAAAAAATTGCTAAAGTCACCATATATACTGTGACAGTGTGACTGATTTTTTTTTTATTTATTGTTAATGTGAACATGGATTTTTATTTGGGTTTACTATTATAGTTTATAATAAGCTACAATAGGAAATCCAAATAAATATCTGCATTTTTGCATTACCATGAAAGTAATATAAAAGTACAGTCACAGTATATATGGTCACTTTAGCAAGTTTTCACATCTTCATGCATTTTACGATAATATCTCTTATAGAATCTTAATGTCCTAGTGACAATAATAATAGATACATGCACTGGGCACTCAGAGAATGTACTCTTAATCTCTCATGGGGTGTCCTGGGTCCCTACAGCAGCATCTTTCCCCACTATTCACCACATGTCACAAAAGTTAAACAGTAAACTTTAGGGCTCTTTCACGCAGGGTAGATCTGCCCAGCGAACTCCACTTTGCTCAGCAGGGGATTGATCCACTGATCCCCACTGAGCAGGCGGATAACAGGCCCGTCTCCACTCACTGTGCGAGGACAGACCTATCAGAGATCGGATGGAAATGGGCCGCTTGTCTGTTTTCATCCAATCCCATCCGATCCTCCAGACAGATATAAAATAGGGTCACCATCCGTCTGGATTTCATGGACAGGATTCGATCGGATAGCAGTGGGTGTCAGTGGACATGTCACTGCTGACATCCGCCATTCCATAGAGGTGAATGGAGTGTACAATCAGGTCTGCCTGAAAAACTGACCGGTGGACCTGATCAAACAGCCTGGGTGAAAGTGGTCTTAGAGACGAGGAAAGCTTCACCAACACATAAATATGTTAATTTTACAGTTCTTGTAGAACTAGACCCATATTAATTGAATGCCCCGTCCCTAATTAAAGTAAATACCCTGCCTCCAATGGCTTTCTGGACATGCATTAAAGTGGTTGTAAAGCCTTTACAACCACTTTAAACTACAGGAAAGCCTATAATTAGGCTTGCCTGTAGCTGCACTGGATGTCTCCTAAACCTGCACGGTTTAGGAGATATCCCTGTATTTGCATGTGCCGACGTCATGCGGCACATGCGCACTTAAGCCAACTGAAGCAATGGCATACATGGGCGGGAGTGACGTCAGCGCCGGAGCCGTGATACCCAGAAGCAAGCCCCAGGCGAGATGTCGGCGGCCTGAGGGAGAGACGAGGACAGCTGCGGGGGCTTCGTTCTCGGGTAAGTAATTCATAATGAGCTAGTATGCTATGCATACTAGCTCATTATGCCTTTATCTTGCAGGGTGTTTTTATTTTTTTTTTTTGCAGGAGGGTTTACTTCCTCTTTAAAAAAAGGTGTCCCTAAAAACTTTTTTGAAATGGTGGCAACTATGGGGGCCCCTGACCTAGGCAGGTATCGGCTTCAGTAAACAAGTGATTCACACTGCTTGTACACTGAAGTCGATACCTGCTCGGGTCAGAAGCCCCTCCCCTCTCCACTGTATAGACTCGGGAAGTAAAATGCTAGCCGGAGGGAGATCCCGCAGCTCGCAATGGGAGTAAAATGCCCTGCATGAGTGACAGGGGCAGCTGGACAAGGTCAGGGGGGCCCTTCATGGTTTCTTGCACCGGGGCCCTGAAGGTTCTAGTTACGCCACTGGGCTGTGTGTTGAGTTATTTTGAGGGGACAGCAAATTTACACTGTTATACAAGCTGTACACTCACTACTTTACATTGTAGCAAAGTGTAATTTCTTCAGTGTTGTCACATGAAAAGATAGAATAAAATATTTGCAAAAATGTGAGGGGTGTACTCACTTTTGTGAGATACTGTATGTCCTATGTAAAATGATGACGTTTTTGGCGCATATGTAGCACGCACAAAGTCTGGAACTAGTTAACCAATAGGAAATCAAACAAACATTTTGAAAATGAAAATTGTCCATGAATTATTAGAAAATCAAACAAACGTTTCATAAATGAAAGTTTTTAAATAAAATTCTAACTATGTATGGCCAGCTCAAATGACTTGTCACAGGAACAGGTGTCCCCACTGCAGGCTTTCACCCTACCTCCTGCTCTGGTGTCATCTGTAAAATTTTGGATCTCCCTTCTCTTTCTGTCTCAATGAAAGGGTCACCAGCAGTGGAGGCTGGTAGTTTTTTTTTTGGGGGGGGGGGGGGCTGCAAACAACCACCCCTCCCCAGTCAGCCGGCAGCAAACCTCCCCCCCCCCATCCTGCTGTCGGTGTCGGTCGGGTCACCTGAATCCTCCACCCCCACCCCCGTGGGCGATCGGCCGGTCGGTCATCCAGCCCCACACTTACCCCCCACTCCTCCGCCTCTGCATCACACGGCTTCAACCTCGCGTCTCCTCCCTCCTCCTCCTAGGCGTCTAACAGGATCGCCTGTCCTTTCAGCCAATCAGGTGACAAGTCCCGCTTCATGATTGGCCGGGAGGAGGATCAGTGTGACAATAGTGAACATTCATTCGTTACTGTCACGCAACTGGGTGGGCTCAGGGCACAGCGCTCTGCGCCTCGAGCCCACCCTTTTTTGAAGCCTCTGGTCACCAGGATAAACAAAGGGGTGAATCTCTCCAGTATGGACAATGACAGAAATAAAAAAAAAATGACAGAAACTCTAATGCTTTCCCACTCTATCCAAAACAAACAAAAAAAGTTTTTCCTTTACATACATTTTAAAGAGGAGTTCCACCCAGGGGGTCCAGTAAAAAAAAAAAAAAATTAAAAGTCAGCAGCTACAAATACTGCAGCTGCTGACTTTTAATTGGACACTTACCTGTCCTTGGGTCCAACGATGCGGGGGACCTTCAGCGGCGCCGGCATTGCAACTGTGGGCGCCGGGCTGTGGCTTCACAGCCTGGCACCCACTGCGCATGCGCATGCGCCGTGATTGGCTGCTCAGTCACCTGGGACCTGTAATGGGTCCCAGATGATTGACAGGAGGGAGGGAGCAGAGCGGAGCCCTTCCTGTGCCGAGGGGGAAGTGATGTCACCAGCCCAGGCACTGGAAGGGGCAGACTACGAGGGACCCCCTAGCAACAGGCATTTAGAGGTAAGTTAAAAAAAAATATCCAAATGTTTTTTTGTTTTTTGTTTTTAGGATTTTTCATGTATGTTTGTTTTTTTGGGTGGAACCCCACTTTAAGTAAGCCCGATACTGACAGACCCCATATGTGCTCAGAAAAAAAAAAAAAAAATCTGATCTCACGGTCTCCCATGTAGTTTGTCAAAAGCAGCTTGCATACTAAATAATTAAATTTCCTTCTGTTTTACTGGCCTTCCACGTAGAAGTTACCTTTGGGGCGTCCAATTAAATGTAATAATAATATAATATTCACACTGTGTTAACAAACTTCACATGGCGTTAGGCTGCTAGCGAGCTTGTCCTACAGCCTCGGGGCCCACACGGGAGGATAATGATTCACTGCCCGACCTCCTGTCATGTGGTTTCATGTAACATATATGCTGCTAAGTGCTGGACCGGTGCTCTGATATTTCTGCATTAGGCATTGTGGGAATTCGCTGATATTCTGTATGTAACATCTATTCCATCCTCGGGGCAAATGTGCTCCGCCAGGGTACGGTGCATAAAACCGAATCTTATTTTTCTGTGTTGCATTCAGTTGGCTGCAAATTACAGATTATGGCATACAGCTGGTAGGTGAGTAAAGGCAGGGCCAGCTCTGGTAGGGAATCATTGACTGAAAGAATTTCTCTTTTAAAGGGTCAGACCACTTAAAAGAATGACATATTATATATTTTACGGGTTAAAGCATGGTTAGTTCCCTAAGTGAGGGACGTTAGCTCTGCCCTTTTTTAGCTATGGGCTTCTAGTGCTACATTACTCATAAAGTCATAGCAGGTGGATGGAGCTGACAAAGCTTTATGATGCTTGTGGAAGATTAAAGCCCGATCGAACCCCTTGTTTAAAACAGCTAAATATATTCCAGGTGCATTAAAACAAAAGCTTGTAGCCAGGTGCAGTCTGAATTTCCCACTGCAGGCGGTGCTCAACTGAAGGTGCAACGCAAAAGGGGAAGGAAGTTGTGGGGAACTTGGTTTCTCTATGACTTCCTGTGGTCACAAAGAGACAGCCGTCCGATTGGATGCTGGCACCCCACATGACTTCAGCGACCATCTTAGTTCAGGCAGAGTCTATTTAACCTCCCTGGTGGTATGATTATTTCAGATTTTTGCGTCTCAAAGCGGTACCATTATTTTGCATAGAAATTTGGCGTTTTATATTGTAGGCCTGTAATGTGCATTAAAAAAAGAAAACAAATAATAATTTGACATGCTATTTGCCAATAGAACCTAACCAAAAAGTGCATTCTATGCATCCAAAAATATAGAAAATATACCAAATCAAATCATTATCATTCAACCAAAAAATAAAATAAAAGCCTCATGCATGTGTCCTGCTTCTTAATATAGGGGGTCACCAATGCCAAGAGTTGGTGAAAGCAGGGGTCCGTCATCTGGAGATAATTCGGAAAATCATCCGGATTATTCTCCTGGAGCTCCCGCAGCAAAGGCATATGACATAATTGGTCACGATTAATAAAGCAACCAATTTTGGTCCAAGAACTCCTCCTGTTCCTGGACTGGACTTGGGTCAAAGCAATAACTTCAAGGCCAATAATAAATAACACGTTATCTCCTCATATTCCGCAACATGGCTGGTTGATGAACGGCTGTTCAGAAACGAACTGAAAAGAGCAAAATGAAAAGCGCGATATGAAAAGCGCAAAATGAAAAGTGCGAACTGAAAAGTGCAAAATGAAAAGCGTGAAATGAAAAGCGCGAATCAACACTCACCAAACTTCTACTAACACGATATTAGCAGAAGGAGCCCAAAGGGCTAAACAGCTGAAATAGCACGTAGTACGTCAGTAAGTTCGTGTTTGTTGGCCGACAATTCCTTGCCATTTGTATGCAAGACAAAATCCAGGCACACGCCTTCGGACAAAAGTCTGAGGTTTCGTCTGCGGAAAATCCGATCGTGTGTACGAGGCTAATGTGTAATTTTCAGAAGAATTACGTCAAGAAATGGTTTGTATGGTTAATATATAGGTTGCAAAAAATGTCTTCCTTCAACAGTACAGAAGTGGAAAAGACCTGGATGAATGTCTTCCATTAGGGTAGTACAATGTTCGCTGCTTACAGTAGCAGAACAAATAACCTACAGTACAAAAAACAACAGAATTCTTGGAATGTGCAATGTATATGGAGCTCTCCAGGGTGCTGAACTACAAATAACCATCACTAGGATTAATGACAAAGCATAGGGATACTTTCAGATCCCAACAAAAGAATTAAGGTCAAAACCAACTGATTGTCAGCTACTGTACTGATGCTGGAAGCCCTACACTTATTATCTTATTCAGTTTGTGTTCCTTGCACCATCTACAGTCTTCAAGACCAATTCTAGTACAAGTAAAATGCTGTATAACGTTCACCCTCCCCCAAATAAATACAGTCAACAGGGTATATTTAAAGTGTAAAATCAGACTCAATTCTGCATAGAAGCCAATCAGCTTCCAGGTTTTATTGCCGAAGCTTAATTGAACAAGCTGAGGTTAGAAGCTGATTGGTTTCTTTGCAGAAGTGAGCCTGATTTTGCACTCTTCAGCTTTAATAAATAAACCCCACTGTGTCCTTTATCTTTCTTTCTCTTTCTATGCTGTTAAAATATACTAGTCCAGCAGATCCAGCATTGTTCTCTTCCAGTGGCATTCCTCGCCATCCTCCGCCCCCCCGGTCGGTCACCAGCTTGCCCCATCTAGGTCGCGGGTAGCACTCTTCCGAGCGGGCGTAAGCTTCCCCTGCATCTCCTCCTCCTCAGCAATCATGGCGGCTTTCACCGTGCGTCTCTTTCCTCCTCCTCCTAGGCGGCCAATAGGATTGTCTCTCCTTTCAGCCAATCGGGTGATGGGTCTCAGGACCCGCTTCCTGATTGGCCGGGAGGAGAATCAGGAAGACAATAGTGAATATTGATTCACTGTTGTCACAGTGGGTGTGCTCGGGGCACAGTGCTCCGCGCCCCAAGCCCACCCTTTTTTGAAGCCTATTAGAGCCGCTGGCTCTAATCACGTGCTTCTAAAAAAAACAAAAAACATTGGAATCCACGTGGATTAGGGAGTCGGCGCCCCTACGCCCTGCATTATGGGCCGCCACTCTTCTCTTTCTATAGGTCCATGCTGTATACAGTATTTTTGTACAGCATCAAACATTTCCATGGTGCAGGTGGACAGGCCACCAGTCCAATGGAAATGCACAGTGCTGTGCTGTGGTGAAGATGGAAAAGTAGGACTCTCTTGTGAAAAGGGGGGCATCGGAGATTGGCTGAGGACACTGATGTGAAAGAGAGGGGAGACGACTGCAGACTTGGGTGTGAAAAGGGGAGCTGAGGACTCTAATGTGAAGGGGGGGGGGGCAACTGGGAACTATGATGTGAACTGAGGTAACTGAGGAATCTAATGTGAAAGAGAGGGGAGATGACTGAGGACTTGGATGTGAAAGAGGAGGAAGAACCGATGATGTGAAGGGAAAAAGGGGGGACTGAGGACTATGATGTGAATTAGGAGGGGGGGGGACTGAGGCCTTGGATGTAACCACTGAGGATGTGGATGTAAGAGGGGGGACTTGAGACTCAGATGTGAAAGAAGATGGAGAACTGAGGACTCTGTTGTGAAGGTGGGGGGGGGATTTAAGGACTCTGATGAGGATTCTCATGTAAAAGGGAGGAGGGTGGGTGTACTGAAGACTCTGGTGTGAAAGAGGAGGAGACAGCTGAGGACTTGAATGTGAAAAGGGGAGAGAGAACTGAGGACTCTGATGTGAAGGGGGGGATAGAGGACTCTGATATGAAAGGTGGGAAGGAGAACTGGGGAATCTCATGTGAAGGCAAAGAGTGTGGACTGAGGACTCTGATGTGGAGGGGTTTTTTTGGAACTCTGATGTGGAAGGGGAGGAGGGAATTAAGGACTCTAAAGTGAAAGGGAGGGGAGTGACTTGAAATTCTGATGTGAAAAGGGGGTTAGAGACAACTGAGGACTCAGATGTGAAAGGGAAGGGAGAACTGAGGACTCTCATGTGAAGGGGAATAGGGTGGAGTGAGGACTTTGGGTGAAAGGGGTGTACATACCTGAGGACATGGCTGTGAAAGGCTGGACTGGGAACTCTGATGTGAAAGGGGTGGAAGAGCTGAGGACTCTGATGTGAAAAAGAGGGGGCCTGAGAACTCTGATGTGAAGGGGGGGATTAAGGACTCTGATGTGAAAGGGAGGAAACTATGGTCTCTGATTTCAAAGGAGGGGACTGAGGACTCTGATGTGAAAAGGGAAAAGCAAGGACTTTGATGAAAAAAGATGGATAGATACTGGGGGAACCATTCACTGGTTTACGGTCAATGACCATGACAGCCTAGCTCACTAATGTTAAAAAAAATTATATTCAATTGAATACAAAGGAGGGGAATAGAATCAGGATTATAGCGGTGCCTTATATATAGAAATTTGGAGCGTTTTACTTAAAAAAATATACATTTTATTACAAAGATATACAAAAGATGACAAACATAGGGTGGATAAAATAAAGGCAGAGTAATATACAGACAATAATACTGGCCAAAATATCCATATGTTTGAAATGGTCACTGATGTATGTCAAGTCCCTACATGTTTTGCCAAACAATGGCTTCTTCAGGGATTTATATGATCATCAATGTTCAACATTGGCTAAAGGGGGCCCCCACAAAAGGGCATGCAACTGGGCAGCCCAGCAGACACAGCAAAGGGAGGTACCACTCGCGTGACCACAGGGGGCATACAGGAGCCAGGATATGCTCTGCTAAGAAAGAATGTGGGTACAGGGGCACCAACTAAAAGGACCAGATAGCACTGAAAAGTTATAATTTGACCATATGTGGCACACTGACATTGGTGTAACTGTCATAGTGGCTTCCCCTGTATTCAATTATTTTATTAAATCGAGAAGCACAAAAGCCATCACATGTAAAATAACAGCTATCATAAATAAAGAATGCTTCCACATAAGGAGGGGTACATTATCAAGTGCCATTAACATGTCCATCAAATGATGGCATTTATCAACTTAATGGCTAGAATAGAGGTAGGAAAAGCTAGAGAGCCGCTGATTGGATAGCCCAACCCAGCCATGGCCTGAGGGAAAACTAGGGCCAAGTAAAGTTGGCCAATAATCCAGCAATGCACTGATAAACAAGAGAAAAAGGTAGAGAAGTAGTGGGGGAAGAAGGGATGGTTTTGGAATTGAATCAACCGCCATCCCAAGAGCACAGTCTACCGACAAGGTTAACAGGACAGCTAAGGCTCCATAAAAAAGGCATCAAAATTAGGGGGAAAAAAAAAAGCTAATGAGGCGAGAGAGACCCGGGATAGCTGAGGATCTCATGCACATAGCGGAATCAAGAGGGGATCAGGTAAATATTGGGGGGGGGGGGGGCGGGCTGTGGGGGAGTTATATCGCTCTTGTAGGGTCGGAAATGTTTTAAAATCATTGGAAGTCACATGGCGGTGTAATCAAGTGAGCCGTAAGTGTGCCAAATGGTAAAATGATTTAGGGAAGTGGCTGCAGGATAGAAGGCCAGATTGTGGAAGAAAGATAGTAAGGGTCTGTGTGGGGCAATGAGTTGTGCCCTATATTTTACTTTGTCCCAAAAGTAAAATGTGTGAGTGGGTGAAATGCATGGCCTCGCTCTGGTAGGGTAAGCCACAATAAATTGTCTATAGTGTGAGGGTCAGAGTCCAGGGCTTCAAGTCCAACCAATAGGGGGACCTACTGATTACTAGTATAGGATTCAAATGTAAAGTTTTTGACAATCAAAAACCCATAATTTTTTATTGGGGGGAACATCCACTGGCTTATGGACAAGAGGATTCAACATTCTATTTTACCTTGGAGATAAGTCAAAGCCCTTGTATACATCATGGTCCTGGGATCCAAAGGGGCTCCACATTGACTGAAGTCTTAACACAAATACTTTGGGACATTACAATGCACAACACTGTTATTAGGCCACGTTAGGGTCTCCTAGGGTCAACGTTCATCACCAAAAGAACCAAGAGTCTTCCTCCCTCACAGCAAATGATGTATTACTACAGAGAACAGTAAAAGGGTGATTAATCCAAAATATCTCCGAGACTTTTATGTCTGAACATCCGTTGCTTTTGTAAGGCTGTCAATTGCCACTGGCTCCATTTCATTAAATATATGTTTAATATTCTGTCTTTTATTAAATTTGAGCTATGCATACTAAGTGCTGACATTTTTCAAAGTGGATTACTCTAAGGTTAGAGGGAATACCCTTTAAAAATAAGTCTTGTCATAAATCCCAGACACCAAGGGCAAGCAGAAATGAGAAAAACATTAGTCTGTACAAAGAGAAGGGTTATGTCTGCTCCCCCGATATTTTATGTTAAGCACCAGGAGACCAAACAAAAAGTCACTTTATAAAAGCACCACCAAACACTGAAAATATTTATGTAAAATTACACACAGTATCAGCTACAGTACATACCATATACAGCACTGTGTTCTGGCAGCAGTCGAGTTGGTCCCCTCAGCCATTCTTAAGCCTTGTAATTTCATCAATGAATACAAGGCTTCCTCTGGTTGGCTGAGGTAGAGACCACTGCTACAGGACCACTCATCCTCTGTTTCCTACCACTGATCATCGTGGGCTTTTTCGGAGAGAGGCCAAGGGAGGCCCCCCCCCCTCCTTCTACAGCAAGAAGTCCCTACAGCATCCCGGGGACTGGTGAAAGGGCTATTGGTCCATTGCTGATACTGCTAGCAGGGAGCGAGCAGGACACCAAGTGTACCCAATCCATATTGCACTCATACTGTACCCTATAGCACATTTATTCCAAACCAAGACTGCACCAATACCACCCTTATTCTGCATTATACAGAACCTTTACTGCACCTGAACTACAAAGTTACATAGTTACATGGTTAGTAAGGTTGAATAAAGACACCAGTCCATGCAGTTCATCCTGAGTGAGCGCCCACAATTATCCCCATCCCCACACATTGCGTCCCATCAAGATGCCCATCCACTATATTATTATTATTATTATTTTTATATATATATTTAACCACTTGCTTACTGGGCACTTAAACCCCCCCTCCTTCGCAGACCAATTTTCAGCTTTCAGCGCTGTCACACTTTGAATGACAATTACTCAGTCATGCAACACTGTACCCAAATTAATTTTTTGTCCTTTTTTTCATACAAATAGAGCTTTCTTTTGGTGGTATTTGATCACCTCTGGGTTTTTTATTTTTTGCGCTATAAATGAAAAAAGACCGAAAATTTTGAAAAAAAACGCATTTTTCTTAGTTTCTGTGATAAAATTTTGCAAATTAGTAATTTTTCTTCATAAATTTTGGCCACAATTTATACTGCTACATATCTTTAGTAAAAATAACCCAAATTAGTGAATATTATTTGGTCTTTGTGAAAGTTAGAGAGTTTACAAGTCATGGTGCAAATCATAAAAAATTGATCACACCTGATGTACTGACGGCCTATGTCATTTTTTTGAAAGTAGACATTCCAAGGTATTCAGTAAGATGCAGATGCATGGTGAGGTTTTTGATGTGGTCATTTTTTCCCACAATTCTTTGCAAAATGAAGATTTTTTTTTTCCCCCACAAAATTGTCATTGTGACATTTCTCTCACATGGCATGTGTATACCACAAATAACACCCCAAAATACATTCTGCTACTCCTCCTGAGTATTACAATACCACATGTGTGGGACTTTTTCACAGCCTGGCCACATAGAGAGGCCCAACATGCAGGGAGCACCATCAGGTGTTCTAGGAGCAGAAATTACACATCTAACTACCTATTACACTTTTGAAGGCCCTGGAGCACCAGGACAATGGCAGGTGACACTGACGTGGCACTGATGACAGATGGCACTGATACGTGGCACTGATGACAGATGGCACTGATACGTGGCACTGACACTGATGTGGCACTGATGACATATGGCACTAATACGTGGCACTGATGACAGATGGCACTAATACATGGCACTGATGACAGATGGCACTAATACGTGGCACTGATGACACGTGACACTGATGACAGATGGCACTAATATGTGGCACTGATGACAGGTGGCACTAATGACAGGTGGCACTGATGACAGGTGGCACTAATACGTGGCACTGATGACAGGTGGCACTGATGACACGTGGCACTGATGACAGATGGCACTAATACGTGGCACTGATGACAGATGGCACTAATACGTGGCACTGAAAGATGGCACTGATGACAGATGGCACTATGTGGCACTGATGACAGATGGCACTGATACGTGGCACTGATGACAGATGGCACGTGACACTGACAGGTGGCACTGATGACAGATGGCACTGATGACAGATGGCACTGATGACAGATGGCACTATGTGGCACTGATGACAGATGGCACTGATACGTGGCACTGATGACAGATGGCACGTGACACTGACAGGTGGCACTGATGACAGATGGCACTGATGACAGATGGCAGTATGTGGCACTGATGACAGATGGCACTGATGACAGATGGCACTATGTGGCACTGATGACAGATGGCACTGATGACAGATGGCACTATGTGGCACTGATGACAGATGGCACTATGTGGCACAGATGACAGATGGCACTATGTGGCCCTGATGACAGATGAAAGTGACAGGGACAGATGGCACTGGGGATAGATGGAATGGGCATGATAGTTGGGACAGATGGCAGGGACAGATGGCAGTTTAAAACTTTATTTTCATTTTTTTGTTTTTTTTTTTCACTTACCGCCGCAGCGGTTCGTTCTCCCTCCTCACACGCTGTCTGTGTGAGGAGGGAGAGCCGCAGAACACCGGCGATGAGAGATGATCTCATATGTAAACATATGAGATCGTCTCTCATTGGCACGGCCGATCGCGCTGAAAACGGCTGCTGTCATTGGCCGTTTTCAGCGATCTGTGACTGGCTGTGTCCGAGGGACACTGCCAGCACAGAACTTCCCCGATGCGCGCCCGGGGGAGCGCGCAACGCGGAAGTAAACACCAGGACGTCCAGGGACGGCCGCCCGGCAGATAGAGTCCGCGCTGCAGCCGTCTTTCGGCTATAGTGCGGGCGCGAAGTGGTTAAGGTACCCATGTAGCGCCATCAATCTATGCAGCGCTCCACACACACCCACACCCATCCCCACCCCCAAGGGGTCTGCAATCCAAGGTCCCCAACTCACACCCATACACCAGGGCCAATTTTTTTTTTCTTTGGACAGAAGCCAATAAACCTACATCTACCTTGCATCTGTGTTGAGACTATACCATAACTATACTGCACCTATACTACGTGCAGGTTAACTGGGATTGTTGTTAAGTGCACAGACACTCTTAAAGGGCACCAACGATAGTCGACAGAAAAAGATCTCAAAGGACTTCCCCCCTAATTATTGTGCAATTCTTCTTATGTTACCCTGCCCCCTCTGCTACCATCCTCCTTTTCTTTTGGACAGTACATACCATTGGTCTAGGACTAGCATTGACAGCATAAATATGCTCTGGCAGTATAGTTCTAGCATTCGGTAGACATTTACTACTGCTCACTGTTGCACTTGAGGTGGCCTTTCTACTATTTATGCTGATCTGGATCCCAAATATCATCTTATGCCCAGTCCTTACTGTTAATCAATTTGTATGCTTAAATGTGGTATTACCATTGTTAATCCATTTTATGCTTGCCTAGTTACCAACCGTATTGGGTGACAATTTATTAAGCTTGCCTTGATTTACTGGTTTGGTGCCTGTTTTCTTTTGATATAGCACTACTACTGGGTACTAAGTAATAACTTCAGTGATTTCCAGTGATGGAAGCTATGCACTAACTGTCCCTGATTCCAAGGGACTGTCCCTGATTTGGAACAATGTCCCTCTGTTACTCATTCCTCCTCATTTGTCCGTCATTTTGGTCTGATCTATATAGATGTATATAAAATGCACTTTTTATCTATCAAAAAGTGTTTTCCAGCACTAAACCTTTCATCCGATTTCTAAATTGCTGCATTTGTAAATTCCAAAAGCCAATATAAAGGAATACTAGTGGTAAAAAAAAATCACTTGTGGGTTTAACCAATCTTGTTTTTTTGTACAATTCTCCTTTAATGGGGCGTGGCAAGGGGTGTGTCCTATGCCTGCATACTTTTGCTGCTAGGTGCCCTTCATTCCCATCTCAAAAGATTGGGAGATATGATAATGTATGGTTGCACACTCACCCTGGTGTGTAGCGCTACATATAAAATACAAGGCTTTCTTGTGAATAGCTAAGCAGCACTTGGCCCGACATGATTTTGTTCTTGGAATGGGATGGGGAGTCCCTCTGCTGTTGCCAGAACACAGTTTATACAGCGTTGACAGTGGGTGCAGCAATTAGTAAAGGAATTAGTTCCTTTGGGCCAGCTTGGCCTGAACAAACTATTTAAAGTGATGGGAAAGCTGGAGTTTGGCTTTAAGAAATGTGGGGCAAGTTGTGATTTTGCCAGAACAGAGAAGACATCATTCTTACTAATAATACTTCATGAAGGAATTCCATTTTTGTTTGAAAGCTATAATGAAGCTCCCCTGTGGATGACAGTGCTATATCTGGTAAATATCCCCAGGATATGAATGTTCTAGATTATGGTGTCACTTTCAGCCGTGGAACTATATGGTAACAGATACATAGAAGAAGAAATGTCCTAGGTGGGGTGGCAGCTCCAAAAGGGCAGATTGTGCTATGCCCTACGGCAAGCAGTCTGCCAACTGCTGGTCCACCTTATCCTGGCTTGTTCAATATCCAAGAGCTGATGATAAGAAAAGAGAAGTCAGCTAATCAAATGTTAGTGTGCTGTAAACAGTTAAGGCTGAATTCCAGGTATGGCAACTTTTATATACACATTGGTCCAGCTTGGACCGATATAAATGGGGGGCCCGCTGTAAGCTCCCTAATCACTGTAGTAGGAACTGCTACTCCAGTGATATCCCCTAGTTTCCAAGTCTGGTGCCCCTCTGCATTGTCAACATTCACTCACATGGCATGGGTGTCATTCAAAGAACACTTTGCATTTTCTCAATGAATGCAAAGTGTTCTCTAATTGGATGAGGTGAAGATCCTGACGTCACCACCCCGTCTCACCGGACTGGATGACGAGGTCTATTGAATTTTAAAACACCATGTTCATCAGCAGTTGGTTCAAGTTGTTGTTGACCATTGTGCTTTAGAATCCAATTGGCCAAATTACCACATGTATTGCATTTGTCCTCCAGTCCAGTCATACATTAGGGATGAGCTTAGGACTGAACACTGGCATTTCAGACGTTTTTCCAAATGCCTAAAGTTTACGGCGTTTGGCGCACATGAATTGGTTGCTAAGGAAGCATTGGTTGCTTGTACCCGGTCACTACCAGGCACTGATGTCACCCGGCCCATTCACTTACATGGCCGGGAATCCTCAGACATGTAGGCAAATGGAAGGGTAATGGACCAGGTTACAGCATTACCTGAATATGGCTACATGGTATTTTTGGGAAATGATGGCACCACTACGCCTTCCCCTTCCTTTATATGGATGACGGCAGCTCAGAAGTAGCTACTGTCTAGATTCAGTTGTGTGCGCTGGGTTGTTGGGTTGGGACTATGGATTTACAAGGAGGGACTTTTTTGGGGGATTTGGACTTTTTCAATAAAGGACTCGTCAAACGTTTGGGTGACTTTAATTGACGGATTCAGCTCCCACTGACTTTATTGGGGTTCAAGTTTGGCTTCTGAACTTCTTTGAAGTTTGAGGAACCATGCTTGAACCGAGCTCAGGGCATCACTAATACTGAACTTCTAGTCCTGATGAAGGATGATCTCTGGTCCCTGAAATGCATTGGCTCTATATTCTAAAAATAAATTTGTAACAGGACTATTGTGGTGTGGCACTTCAATTTCAAATCCTAAAAGTCACATGACTGTCTCTTCTCCAATCACAGAGCTCTCTCTGCTGCATTATGCAGCAAGAACTTTGTGGGGCAATGCAAAGTAGACACTTCAACCTGTGTAGCCAGAGAGTAGATAGAAATATCCACATTTATTTATAAATAAAAAACAAAAGGTACATTCTGGGGATGCCATGCCATGTGATGTCTAAAAGTCCAGATACAGTCTCAGGGCTCCCCACCTCCCCAGAGGTCCCCCCATCCTTGAGCCCCCACCAGATGGAAGCTCTACTTATTTTCCTTACCTTTCTCTCACAGCTTCTGGCCAGTCATGTGACACACTGGCAGTGCCAGGACAAGTTCCTCTAGCACCCAAGGCGAGCATGCCAAAATCCACCCCTCCCTAAGCTCTCTAATTTGGTGCTCTCCCAGTGTAATCTGAAGGTCTAAGGCAGTGATGGTGAACCTTGGCACCCCAGATGTTTTGGAACTACATTTCCCATGATACTCAACTACACTACGCAGAGTGCATGAGCATCATGAAATGTAGTTACAAAACATCTGGGGTGCCAAGGTTCGCCATCACTGGTCTACGGTGTCAACTCGACCACTCGGATGGGCAACACAAAAGCAGGAGAGGCTACCGTCTTATCTGTGACCCGCAGAGCTCTGCGCCCAAGGTGGGTGCCTCTTCTGCCTCACCCTGGGTGACATCTTGTGGTGAAAAAGAGGAACTGCAAGGGACAGCCCTGAATTAAAGGTGAGTATTGAAGTCAGAGCTGCTTTTTATTAAAACCTTCAGAGATACATTAAAACAACAAATTTAGCCTGAATTTGGACTTTAAATTTGATCTCAAGCTTCTGTTGTGGAAGAAACAGTGAGCCAATTAAAAAAATGTGGGGGGGTGGGGTTCTAGTAGACAATTCTACAAACTGAAGATTGTTGCCATGGTTGCAAGAAGAAGAAATGTTATTTTATCGGGAGGTATGGATCATGGCTGGGGGCAGATTAAAGTGGAAAAGGAAATTTTAATAACATCTAATAACAAAATGCTCTGCATAGCAATTATATATATAAGTTTTTTAATGGAACTGGAGCTTTGTTTTAAGTGCTCTCCATCTACGCCCGAATCAATATTACAATCATATCACTGTCTACACAAGATTCAGAAGCAATTTAGTCCGCAGACACCTCATTGTATTTTCCCATCTCGCGCCCATCAGTGTTTATAGACCGTGCACAGCTTTGTTTTAGATCTTCATTACCTGTAATTACATTTAACTCCATACAGCGAAAGCTGCTTTATCTGCTCAGCATTCTGTAATCTCCGTGTCGTCTTTCCACTTTTTATCCCACTTATTTCCAGCAGGGATATGGCAAAAGTATCACGGAAGAAAGCCAAGCACCTTCCAGCGTTTTTAAAGAGACATTTTACTGTATGTTCAGCCAGGGCACATTTGAAGGTTTTATTGTTACATTCGCCTGAAAGTTTTTTGTTTTTTTTACAAGGCTGCCACATGTTTACTCCCTTGCTGTTCCATATTTTTATTATCATGATTCAGATACATACTGTATTTGTGTATGCTCCCTCTAGTGGCTATCTATATAACTGGCAGTATGACTAGCATCCCTGTTAAATGGCTGCTGATATAAGCTCAGTTAGCCTGCCATAGCTGACAGGTAGGCTTACACTGAAAAGGAGAAGTGGTACAGCATAGTCACAATGCAGCGCTAATAAGGACTCGGAGAAAGCAGAGGCTGCATATCGAATGACCTAATATATATATATATATATATATATATATATATATATATATACATATACACACACTATCTCACAAACATGAGTACACCCCTCACATTTTTGTACATATTTTATTCTATCTTTTCATGTGACAACACTGAAGAAATGACACTTTGCTACAATGTAAAGTAGTGAGTGTACAGCTTGTATAACAGTGTAAATTTGCTGTCCCCTCAAAATAACTCAACACACAGCCATTAATGACTAAACCACTGGCAACAAAAGTGAGTACACCCCTAAGTGAAAATGTCGAAATTGGGCACAATTAGCCATTTTCCCTCCCCGGTGTCATGTGACTCGTTAGTGTTACAAGGCCCCAGGTGTGACTGGGGAGCAGGTGTGTTAAATTTGGTCTTATCACTCTCACTCTCTCATACTGGTCACTGGAAGTTCAACATGGCACCTCATGGCAAAGAACTCTCTGAGGATCTGAAAAAAAGAATTGTTGCTCTACATAAAGATGGCCTAGGCTATAAGAAGATTGGCAAGACCCTGAAACTGAGCTGCAGCACGGTGGCCAAGTCCTTACAGTGGTTTAACAGGACAGGTTCCACTCAGAACAGGCCTCGCCATGTTCGACCAAAGAAGTTGAGTGCACGTGCTCAGCGTCATATCCAGAGGTTGTCTTTGGGAAACAGACGTATGAGTGCTGCCAGCATTGCTGCAGAGGTTGAAGGGGTGGGGGGTCAGCCTATCAGTGCTCAGACCATACGCCGCACACTGCATCAAATTGGTCTGCATGACTGTCGTCCCAGAAGGAAGCCTCTTTTAGAGATGATGCACAAGAAAGCCGCAAACAGTTTGCTGAAGACAAGCAGACTAAGGACATGGATTACTGGAACCATGTCCTGTGGTCTGATGAGACCAAGATAAACTTATTTGGTTCAGATGGTGTGAAGCGTGTGTGGCGGGAACCAGGTGAGGAGTACAAAGACAAGGGTGTCTTGTCTACAGTCAAGCATGGTGGTGGGAGTGTCATGGTCTGGGGCTGCATGAGTGCTGCCGGCACTGGGGAGCTACAGATCATTGAGGGAACCATGAATGCCAACATGTACTGTGACATACTGAAGCAGAGCATGATCCCCTCCCTTCAAAGACTGGGCCGCAGGGGAGTATTCCAACATAAGGACACCAAACACACCTCCAAGGCGACCATTACCTTGCTAAAGAAGCTGATGGTAAAGGTGATGGACTGGCCAAGCATGTCTCCAGATCTAAACCTTATTGAGCATCTGTGGGGCATCCTCAAAAGGAAGGTGGAGGAACGCAAGGTCTCTAACATCCACCAGCTCTGTGATGTCGTCATGGAGGAGTGGAAGAGGACTCCAGTGGTAACCTGTGAAGCTCTGGTGAACTCCATGCCCAAGAGGGTTAAGGCAGTGCTGGAAAATAATGGTTGCCACACAAAATATTGACACTTTGGGTCCAATTTGGACATTTTCACTTAGGGGTGTACTCACTTTTGTTGCCAGCGGTTTAGACATTAATGGCTGTGTGTTGAGTTATTTTGAGGGGACACCAAATTTACACTGTTATACAAGCTGTACACTCACTACTTTACATTGTAGCAAAGTGTCATCTCTTCAGTGTTGTCACATGAAAAGATATAATAAAATATTTACAAAAATGTGAGGGGTGTACTCACTTTTGTGAGATACTGTATATATACAATATATATATATATATATATATATATATATATATATATATATATATATATATATACACACACACACACAGTATATACTGTACAGTATACACTATATTACCAAAAGTATTGGGACACCTGTCTTTACAAGCACCTAAACTTTAATGACATCCCAGTCTTATTCCATAAGGTTCAATATTGAGTTGGCCCACTCTTTGCAGCTATAACAGCTTCAACTTTTCTGGGAAGGCTCTCCACAAGGTTTAGGAGTGTGTCTATGGGAATGTTTGACCATTCTTCCAGAAGCACATTTATGAGGTCAGGCACTGATGTTGGACGAGAAGGCCTGTCTCGCAGTGTCTGCTTTACAGTAATTCATCCCAAAGGTGTTCTATCAGGTTGGGGTCCTCTGTGCAGGCCAAACAAGTTCCTTCACCCTAAACTCGCTCATCCATGTCTTTATGGACCTTGCTTTGTGCACTGGTCCAAATCATTTGGTGGAGGGGGGATTATGGTGTGGGGGTTGTTTTTCAGGGGTTGGGCTTGGCCCCTTAGTTCCAGTGAAGGGAACTCTTAAGGCGTCAGCATACCAAGACATTTTGGACAATTTCATGCTCCCAACTTTGTGGGAACAGTTTGGGGATGGGCCCTTCCTATTCCAACATGACTGCACAATAGTGCACAAAGCAAGGTCCATAAAGACATAGATAAGCATGTTTGGGGTGAAGGAACTTGACTGGCCTGCACAGAGGCCTGACCTCAACCCGATAGAACACCTTTGGGATGAATTCGAGCGAAGACTGCGAGCCAGGCCTTCTCATCAAACATCAGTGCCTGACCTCACGAATGCTCTTCTGGAAGAATGGTCAAACATTCCCATAGACACACTCCTAAACCTTGTGGACGACCTTCCCAGAAGAGTTGAAGCTGTTATAGCTGCAAAGGGTGGGCCAACTCAATATTGAACCCTACGGACTAAGACTGGGGTGCAATTAAATTTCATGTGCAGGTAAAGGCAGGCGTCCCAATACTTTTGGTAATATAGTATAGATAGATAGATAGATAGATAGATAGATAGATAGATAGATAGATAGATAGATAGATAGATAGATAGATAGATAGATAGATAGATAGATAGATAAATAGATAGATAGATAGATAGATAGATATCCTGAGGAATTATCTTATAACTGCTGATGCTCCGAGGATTTAGAAATGCTGTGGATCAGGAAGGTGTTAAATCTCTCAGAACACAAGATCTAGCGGAAGAAAAGCTGCCATGGATAATAAGGGCCTGTATTCTATTACAGCATGTTCCCGCTGCCTGCCAGCACACATCCGTACTGCAGGACACAGATTTTTTTTCTCCTGTGAAGATGACACATGGATCGAGAATGAGAAAGACGCAGATGAAGCTGCTCCGGTATCTACAATGCAGACACTAGAGGTCACACTGAGGGGGTCTTCTCATTGTCTTAGGATGGTCATACACAGAACGATTTTGTATACAATCACCCCACTGCAAGGAAGAACGTTTCCTTTATCCCGAGTTCAGCTTTAACCACTTGCCTACCGGGCACTTTCACCCCCTTCCTGCACAGGCCAATTTTCAGCTTTCAGCGCTGTCACAATTTGAATGACAATTGCGCTGTCACTGTAACCAGATGACATTTTTAGCTTTTTTTTTTTAGACAAATAGAAATTTCTTTTGGTGGTATTTAATCCCCACTGGGCTTTTTCTTTTTTGCTAAAATTTTGAAATTTTGAAAAAAAAAGAAGTTTTTCTTAGTTTCGGTTATAAAATTTTGTAAATAAGTAAATTTTCTCCTTCACTGATGTGCGCTGATGAGGCTGCACTGATGGGCATTGATGAGTTGGCACTAATATGCAGCACTGATGGGCACTGATAGGCGGCACTGATATGCTATACTCAGTGCTGGGACAAGGCCATTTGGTGCCCAGGGCGAAGATGGCAAACTGCGCCCCCCCCCCCCCCTGGTTTTAATAAAGAATCAATGTCGTTTCAAAACAAGAATATACTTAAAACAATACAAGTTCAATTATGTTTAATGCGATAGAAACAGAGTTCACTCACACATTTTAATATGTATTTTTATTTTTATACCAAATATTGGGGTATTGCAGAGTATTGGGGGCTATTGCAGATTATTGCAAAGTATTGTGGGGTATTGCAGGGTATTGCGGGGTATTGCAGGGTATTGCGGGGTATTGCAGGCTATTGCACAGTATTGTGGGGTATTGCAGAGTATTGCACAGTATTGTGGGGTATTGCAGAGTATTGTGGGGTATTGCAGAGTATTGCACAGTATTGTGGGGTATTGCAGAGTATTGTACAGTGTTGCGGGATATTGCAGAGTATTGAACAGTATTGTGGGGTATTGCAGAGTATTGCACAGTATTGTGGGGTATTGCAGAGTATTGGGGGCTATTGCAGAGTATTGCACAGTATTGCGGGGTATTGCAGAGTATTGTGGGGTATTGCAGAGCATTGCACAGTATTGTGGGGTATTGCAGAGTATTGCGGGGTATTGCAGAGTATTGCACAGTGTTGCGGGGTATTGCAGAGTATTTCGGGGTATTGCAGAGTATTGCACAGTGTTGCGGGGTATTGCAGAGTATTTCGGGGTATTGCAGAGCATTGCACAGTGTTGTGGGGTATTGCAGAGTATTGCACAGTATTGTGGGGTATTGCAGAGTATTGTGGGGTATTGCAGAGCATTGCACAGTATTGTGGGGTATTGCAGAGTATTGGGGGCTATTGCAGAGTATTGCACAGTATTGCGGGGTATTGCAGAGTATTGTGGGGTATTGCAGAGCATTGCACAGTATTGTGGGGTATTGCAGAGTATTGCACAGTATTGCGGGGTATTGCAGAGTATTGCGGGGTATTGCAGAGTATTGCACAGTGTTGCGGGGTATTGCAGAGTATTTCGGGGTATTGCAGAGCATTGCACAGTATTGTGGGGTATTGCAGAGTATTTCGGGGTATTGCAGAGCATTGCACAGTATTGTGGGGTATTGCAGAGTATTGTGGGGTATTCAGCAGTGGTGGTCACTGGTCATTAACCTCGCCTCAGCCTCCTCCCCTCCCCCAATCAAGCCATTTATTAATCTGTTTTTTAGTGTTTACTTACACAAGTTCAGACTCAGAAGTTATGAGTCTGAACTTGTGTAAGTAAACACTAAAAAAACAGATTAATAAATGTCTGGATTGGGGGGAGGGGAGGAGGCTGAGGCGAGGTTAATGACCAGTGACCACCACTGCTGAATATCTGAGTCAGAACACTGGCACTGCGCTCTTCTACCTTCCAGATCGAATCCAGCCTGAGCCAGCCAGCCAGCAGCTCCTCAGCTCGGCTCCGCTTGAGATAACAGACAGCGCGCCGACATGACACAGCTCAGCTCAGGTCAGCTCTCAGCTCTCAGCTCACAGCTCCCGCGCTCCTCTCTGCGTCCTCCCACCTCGCCTCCGGCCGTGAGTGACGTCACGGCGCTGGCAGAGACTACGGGACTCCTCCGTAGGGGAGTAAACAGTGTAGTTGTGTGCTGAGGGAAGGGAAGGGAGGATCATGCAGGAGCGCACAGCTGCGCCCCCCCCCCTATACCAAATGGTACCGCCCAGGGCACGTGCCCTCTCCGCCCCTGCCTTGTACCGGCCCTGGCTATACTGATGGGCACTGATAGGTGACACTTATGTCACCTATCACACCTATGCAGCACGGATAGACAGCAATGATAAGCACTGATAGGTGGCACTGATGGGCACTGATGAGGCTGCACTAATGGGCGCTGATAGGCGGCACTGATGGGCACTGATGAGGCTGCACTAATGGGCACTGATAGGTGGCACTGATGAGGCTGCACTAATGGGCACTGATAGGCGGCACTGATGGGGCTGCACTAATGGGCACTGATAGGTGGCACTGATGGGCACTGATGAGGCTGCACTAATGGGCACTGATGAGGCTGCACTAATGGGCACTGATAGGTGGCACTGATGGGCACTGATGAGGCTGCACAGATGGGCACTGATGATAAGGCACTAATATACAGCACTGACGGGCACTGATATGCTGTACTGATGGGCACTGATGGGCACTGATAGGCGGCACTGATATGCTGTACTGATGGGCACTGATAGGTGGCACTGATGGGCACTGACAGGCAGGACTTATGGACACTGATAGGCTGCATTGATAGACGGCAATAATAAGCACTGATAGGTGGCACTGATGAACAGCACTGATGGGCACTTATAGATGGCACTGATAGTTGGCACTGCTTGCACTAACAGGCATCACTGATGGGTACTGAAAGGCAGCACTGATAGTCACTGACAGGCAGTACTTGTGGGCACTGATTAGCAGCACTGGTTGGTACTGGTGGGCACTAATTGGCAACATGCTGATAACTGGCATTTCCTGTTTACACTGTGATCATCTGTGATTGGACACAGCTGATCACATGGTAAAGAGCCTACATCATAGGCTCTTTACCGTGATTGGTGATGTCCTATGTCCCAGGGACACAGCACGCCACCAATCGCTGCGATGCGTGCCGAGAATGGGGGGACATCATATGACGTCCTCCCAGAACGAGAGTGCTCCCGCCCATCCATCATTTTACTATAATAACTGTAATCACATTTAAAGATTGTTCGATGTGACTTATACGTAACAATCACATCGATCAATCCACTTTCCTGCGATCAGATTTTTCATCCAGGCTGATCAGAATAATTACAGCGAATTTGATCGTTTTTGATCAAAACCAATTGATGACATAGTCAGTGGAATTCATAAAGAGTGACTGTGATTCCATTGTGCCTCCGCACAACAAATTTCAAAGCGGGGGAACAAATTCACGTAGCGGCTGGAATCAGGTACACGAAATGAGTGGGATGTGTGGAGGTGCACTGAGGACGGGGTGTCCATACATCCTCCCTACCACTGCAGCTGTCATATAGAGTCATAGACAATACAGCGGCTGAGGATTTATTACGCTGGGTGGGTGGAGCCAGATGGGGGTTCACAGATTATAGCTCCCTAACAGGTCCGCTGCCCCTGGGATTGCAGGCAGTGGGCGGATCCAAAACCAATAGAAAGCCTGCTATGGGCTGTGGAATCCTTTCACTGCCTGCTGTCAATCACAAGGAAAGGGTGGACCTGATGGGGAAAAAGTCCTTCAGTTTCCCCATCAATCTCTGTCCATTGTCAGCCTCACTGATTGCTACAAGGCCATCGCCAATTTACGCACCTACTCTCAAGAATTAAAGTATAATAAGTTTATAGAATTAAACAGTAAAAATGTATTTTAAACAATAAGAAAACATGCCATAAATCAAGGACTAATCAACACAAAGGGCACAGTACAGGGGGAGTCAGGAGGGCAGAATACTGAGATCAGGAGGGCACAGTACAGTTTATGGGACGCTGGCCGGGACATGACCATCCCGGGACAGCTTAGTAGAAAGCATGACTGTCCCGGCAAATCCGAGACAGTTTGCAAGTATGATTGTAATGCAAGATCATGGGGCCCCCATGCACCTGGGGCCCCTGGGCAGTGCCCAGATGTGCCCATGCATTAAGACAGCCCTGGAAGGGGGTAATGGCGGCAGACATGGCACTCAGCTAAACTGTAAACAGAGACAGGCCAGAGAAGTCTCATTATCTATAAATGTAAACACTTGCCGAGTGCAATACGTATATATATATATATATATATATATATACGTTGTGGTTTGCAAGTTGATTAGCGGGATTATGGCTGAAGATATCAACCATACATTAATAAACCCAGCATCGTGCTTTTCAGCCGGCAGCCGGCTTTTTCATTAAAGTGATCCGAGCAGTTCATGAGCTGCTGGAACGCTTTCTGAAGCAAAATGTTTCCCCATTTCCCGCCGCTCGCCGGTGTTTCTCAGGCTTACAGTTTCCGCTGGTTCGCCAGAGAAACGATCCGATGGTGCAGCCTGCTGCTCCCATAGGCAACCAAAGAGTAGATACTCTTTGATCAACCCTATGGCCTTGGAGGACCAGAGTGACGTCATGACGTCACTTCTGGTCCAGGCTGGAAGTACTTTTTTTTTTAAAGCAAAAGATCAAAAAAAAATATTTTTTTTTAATCTTTTGCTTTTAAAGGTAAAGAAGACATTTGGATTCTTTTTGACCCCAGATCTCTCCATAAAGAGGACCTGTCATTCTGATTTCTATTACAAAGAATGTTTACAGCCAGGCATGCGTACGCGCCCCCCCTACCCGGAACTGCAGAATCACATATTTACACGTGATTCTGTACAGAACAGCCGCCCTGTAGCATAAATGCTACATGGGCCAGTCGGTAAATAGTTAAAAATAAAATAAAAATGAAAGCGGAGTTCCTACCACATATAGGACTTTTTTTTTTAAATCATTATCTTTCTATCTTATAATGTTAAATTAACACTCGTTATTCTCGTAAATAACGCCGCTTTCATTACTATTTTAGAATAAAAGTTACCTTATATCATTTGTGCTTGGGCATTCCCATCTTAGGTGTGGGCAGGTGAAGCCAGCAAGCATACACTTCCTTGGTTACGGTGCTGCTGGTATCTCGCGCATGCGCCGTATGCACGGCGCTGTACGTTCGGCGCAGCGCCATACACTTCTGACGTTGCCATCACAACGGGTGTCGTTGTCGGAAATGCCCGCCCCCGTTGTGATGGCAACGAAGCCCTCGGCTCTAGCCAAGTGACTCCTGGGAAAGGAAGAGGCAGATTACGAGGGACCCCCTAGCAACAGACCTGAAAAGGTGATTAAAAAAAAAAAATTCCAAAGGTTGTTCTTTTTATTGAATGCAGCTGAATAATGTTACATTTTTTTTTTCTGACTGGAACTCCGCTTTAAGAAAGTATTAACAAAATTATAAATAAAATGAAGTAGACATAAAATGCTGATAGTCTATGTAGGAGGTATTTAGTAGACATGTGCACTGCCAAAAAATGCGTTCGTTTTCATTTTCGTTTCATGCGTTTTTGGGTTTTTTTTTAGTTTTTAGGGTAATTCGTTATGATTGCAATTAGTAAATTCGTACATTCGTAATTCGTAAATTTGTGAATTTGGAAATTCGGACATTCGTAAATTAGAAAATTTGTATATTAGTACATTCATAATGTCGAAAATTCGTAAATTTGGAAATTCGAAATTCGAAAATCTGAAAACCCGAAAATTAGAAAATCTGAAATAGTAACTAACTATTAAATTATAGGTATTGTAATTTCCTTTCAAATTTGGCTGTTAGTGAACGGAACGAATACAAATTTATCTGAAGTTACGAATTATCCGAAATAACGAATGCCACATCTAAACAAATGGAATGGAATAAATTAATAATAAATAATAATAATAATAAAAAGTTATTATTATTGTTATTTATTATTATTAATTCATTACGGCATTCGTTATTTCGGATAATTTGTAACTTCGGATAAATTTGTATTTGTTATGTTCACTAACAGCCAAATTTGAAAGGAAATTACAATATCTATAATTTAATAGTTAGTAATAGTTAAGTTATTATTAGTTCATTATTATTTCAGATTTCCGAATTTAGAATTTGAAGAATTTACTAATTTACGAATGTGCAAATGTACGAATTTACGAATGTACAAATTTACAAATTTTCGAATATTCGAATTTACGAATATTCAGAAAAATTTGTTAAACAGGTTTTCGTTAATTCGGATATTACCGAATTAACGAATTTGTCGAAATTCATTAAAAAACTAATTTGGAAGGAAACTAATTGCACATGTCTAGTATTTAGCAATTTACAAAACATCCACTAGACATTAATCACTTTTGTCATTTGCACATACTTTTGGACTTCGGGAATGTCTGTTTGGTGTTCCTTTTGCTTTGAATACACATAGAGAGCTAATTATAAAACATTTGCATAGCCATTCATGCAGCAAATGTGCATGTAGATTTAATCTGTGCGAATTGGGCATAAAAAAACTTGTCCTTTAGGCTATAGTAAAATACCACAATCTGGCCACTAGATGGAGATGAGGAACATAGGAAATTCATATATCTTTGTAGAAAGAGATACAGTAACAATTCTATAGAACGCTAGAGGGAATTTGCAAATACTTAAAAACAATGGCTACATTTATTTGCTAATTCCCTCTAATATTCCCTAGAACTGTACACTGTATCTCTTGTTGCAAAGATGTATAAATTTCCTATGCTCTCTAGCGCCCTCTAGTGGCCATAATGCAGTATTTTACTACTGCCCATAATAAAAGAACATTCATTCAAAAGAGAAATTCACAGAAAGAACCTCCTTTTTGCCCAATTTGCACAAAACATATTTATTTGCAAATTGGCTGGGTGGCAGGTTATACATTTTTTTTTTTTAACAAACAGACCCCATAGACCAGTGATGGCCAACCTTGGCACCCCAGATGTTTTGGAACTACATTTCCCATGATGCTCAACCACACTGCAGAGTGAATGAGCATCATGGGAAATGTAGTTCCAAAACATCTGGGGTGCCAAGGTTGGCCATCACTGCCATAGACTTTTAAATTTGGGTGACCCCTGCTTTGTGGAGAGCTGCTGAACGCAAGGCTTTAGTAAGGACTTCTCATGCTATTCGTCAGGGCTACATATCCAGGACCTCACTTCTATAAGATTGCTGATGTGTCACGGGCCTTAGGTTGAGACCCCACGGGCTGCTAAAGGAACCCTTGGAAATGATTTATGAACCCTTTGGACCTTGCTCTGTGCACTGGTCCAAACTATTTGGTGGAGGGGGGATTATGGTGTGGGGATGTTTTTCAGGGGTTGGTCTTGGCCCCTTAGTTCCAGTGAAGGGAACTCTTCAGGCGTCAGCAATCAGCATACCAAGACATTTTGGACAATTTCATGCTCCCAACTTTGTGGGAACAGTTTGGGGATGGCCCCTTCCTGTTCCAACATGACTGCGCACCAGTGCACAAAGCAAGGTCCATAAAGACATGGATGAGCGCGTTTGGGGTGGAGGAACTTGACTGGCCTGCACAGAGTCCTGACCTCATCCCGATAGGACACCTTTGGGATGAATTAGAGCGGAGACTGCGAGCCAGGCCTTCTCGTCCAACATCAGTGCCAGACCTCACAAATGCGCTTCTGGAAGAATGGTCAGACATTCCCATAGACACACTCCTAAACCTTGTGGACAGCCTTCCCAGAAGAGTTGAAGCTGCAAAGGGTGGGCCAACTCAATATTGAACCCTACGGACTAAGACTGGGATGACATTAAAGTTCATGTGTGTGTAAAGGCAGGTGTCCCAATACTTTTGACAACATAGTGTATATTAATTGCTTAAGGAGCATTTTTTGATTTGCATGTTTTTTGTTTTGCTGTGAAATTTGCCGCATTTGACACATGTTTTGTGTGTTTTTCTTCCAGAATGTGGGATGCTATTAACATTTAATGGCCCTGCAAGCATGACGCACGTTTTTTTGTTTGTGTGTGCTCTGGGAACACGCGATGAAATATGCGTTTCTGCATATGTTCCCGAAATGCGCTGATGTGAATGGAGGCCTAAAACAAAGCATCCTTTTGATTTACATAAATTCCCCCGACATTGCGAGAAGTGCGATGGGGGGGGGGGGCAGGGCGCGGCCTCAGCACTAAAACCCCAAATGCCGCACCTCTCCATCCTATGGGAACTTAGCCTAAGTCGCCCCCCTCCCCGTTTCCTTTTACTGAACTGCGTCCCTTTCCCTCGCCTGCTGCAATTTACATCTGCTCGTTTTCCTCTCGCAGAAACGGCTGCGCGGGGACCTGGGAACGCGCGGCGCTGACACTGATGGGAAAGCCGACTGTCTTTTATAAATGACTTAAAGCGAAGGAAAATAGCAGGAGCAGAGGAGCCGTCGCGTTTCCAGGGGGCTCGGGGTATCCATGGCAACGGCACAAGCCGATCGGGGACTGTCAGTGGGGTCGCAATGGCACGGACGCGGGGCGTGCAAACGCTGGCTGTGCGCGAAGGGGTTAATTGCGTCAGCTTGTAAAAAGCAGCAGCAAAGCGCAGAGAGAGGAGCCGCCGCAGACATCCAGCACAGATGGGGGAGAGGCGGAAGACTACCCGATTCAGATTCCACCCACACCACAGCCTATTACAGCCAGGAGAGAGCCGAGACCACCGGAGAGTGTTAAAGGGGAAGCCATGACTACTGATATCCACGTCTCCCTGCGCCAGAGGACGCCGCCGCCTAAAACCCGCCGCTCTGAAAGGGTTCATCACGCCAGCAATAAATGTTTAAATGCATATTGAAATGTTACATTTAAAATCTAATTCCAGCTCCATTTTTTTTGTTTCAGTTTTGGATAAAGACTTTGAGCGGTTTTAAACCCAAAAGCTAACAAATGCCAAATCGTAGATCTGATGGCTGCATTAGCTTTCTTTTTTTTAGGCTTTCCTTCCTTTATTTTCAACTGGTGATCTGGACAGTAAGTCTGTTTTGTTTTTTTTAACAGAACAAGCTCTCCTGCTGGTGAAGCAGTTAGAGGGTTGAGACAAACCATTTACCACTGACAGGGGTGCTTACAACGATCAGCTTCTATTTATTGATGCAAAACCTTTATCCTAAAAGGAAAAAGAAAAAAAGGTTTGCTGTAACTGATTATGAAGCGTGAGCGTGGCTTCAATTTGTTAGCAGTCCTGGACTGGCCATAGGGCCCACCAGAGGGCCGGGCCGCCGGGCAGCGGCTCCCCATGTGCCTGGATAGGAGGAGCGGCGGGGCAGCTGCATATAGAAGGAGCAATCTCTCTATTTTCCGCCTGCAGCCTCTTAAAGCCAGCCTCTCCTCCTCTCCCTCCCGCAGGAGGAAAATGGAGAGATTGATTCTTCTATATGCAGCCGCTCCTCCTATCCAGCTTCTTTCTGCTGCTCCTCCCCTGTGTTCTCTAGCCCCCCAATGCTCTCCAGCTCCCCCCCAGTGCTCTCCACCCACCCCTGTGCTCTCGCCCCCGTGCTCTCTAGCCTCCCCCCGTGCTCTCAGACTCCCCCCAGTGCTCTCTGCCCCGTGTGCTCTCCAGCTCCCCCCAGTGCTCTCCACCCACCCCTGTGCTCTTGCCCCCCTGCTCTCCAGCCTCCCCCCGTGCTCTCAGACTCCCCCCAGTGCTCTCTGCCCCATGTGCTCTCCAGCTCCCCCCAGTGCTCTCCACCCACCCCTGTGCTCTCGCTCCAGTGCTCTCCAGCCTCCCCCTGTGCTCTCAGGCTTCCCCCAATGCTGTCCACCCACCCCTGTGCTCTCGCCTCCATGCTCTCCAGCCTCCCCCCGTGCTCTCAGGCTTCCCCCACTGCTCTCAAGCCCCGCCCTGTGCTCTCAGGCTCCCCCATGTGCTCTCCAGCCACCCAATGATCTTCAGCCTCCCTGTGCTCTCAAGCTCCCCCCAGTGCTCTCAGACCCCCCCCCCATACTCTCAGTCTCCCCCTCGTGCTTTCCAGCCCCCCAGTGCTCTCTGCCCCCCCCCCCATGCTCTCCAGCCTCCACCCATGCTCTCAGGCTTCCCCCACTGCTCTCCAGCCCCTCCCTGTGGTCTCAGGCTCCCCCATGTGCTCTCCAGCCACCCAATGATCTTCAGCCTCCCTGTGCTCTCAAGCTCCCCCCCAGTGCTCTCAGACCCCCCCATACTCTCAGTCTCCCAGTCATCTCCCCCCAGTGCTCGCCGACTCCCCCCCCGTGCTCTCTGGCCCCCTCCTTGTGTTCTCTGCCCCCCCCCCCCCCCATGCTCTAAAGTGCCCGGGCCTATTTTTTGTCTAAATTTGCTAATACATTTAACACACCCCTCCCCCCCCCCCCCAGACTGACAATGTTGATGTCTGCTATGTCTCCCCTGCTTCTACAAGTGTTGTGTTACTGGCCAGATCACCAGGTGAAAACAGAAGGAAAAAAATCTTAAAAAAGAAAACTAATGCAGCCACCACATCTAATGATTGGTAAGCTGCAATATATTACATTTTTGGTTTTGGGTTAAATACCTCTGTAAAGCCGAATTCTGAGCAAATATAAAAACACAATTATTACAGCTCTGTAATCATTATTACACCATTAAATGTATTATTTAAAGCGGAGCTCCACCCCAAATGGAGTATTTGTAGCTGCTGACTTTTACTTTTTTGGGGGGGAGCCTGGAGCAGCTCTTTAAATGCAAGAAGTATAAGTTCCTAAATGTGAACTGGTTATCAGCCTTTTGCAGTCCTGTTAGTCCCGGGACAATTTTGTACAGCGCCCGGAGCGAGATTGCGGAACCGTACCCCCCTCTCTTGCTGCTATCGAGTGCCGTAGAATGGGTGTACAGCCCTGCGCTCGTTCTCTGCCCCCTGCATGCACATGCACAACCAATTGCTTGCTTTATGGTTGGCTGACACTGGAGCAAGCCTGTGGTGAGGCGGGGGCCACCCATCGCTGCACCTGGGGCGGCTGCCCCTCCTGCCCACCCCTTGACCCGGCCCTAAGTCCTGGTACAGCAGGGTAGAGGCTGACCTGTGTCACACATTCGTGAACACAGGATTTGCATGACTGTGCCATTTGTGAGCCATCTCACTCACTGGATGATGCCTGAACAAAGATGGAGTAAAGCCAGCCATACATGGATTGAAAATTTGGCCGGTTCAGCAGGGATCTGAACATTTCAATACATCCATATTCAGGCTGGTTGTACACAAGTCGATCTCTCAAAGACATTTTTTGGTAACATTTGATGGAAGGGACTGCATCGAGTAAATAGACACCAAACGTGTCAAGCCTAAAAACTGCTTGCACCAGTGAAATCATGAAACACTGAATTGTCAATAGATTACACTTTTAAAGCTTTTACGGGTCGTCAGTTTATTAACCATAAGCTATGGCTCCAAAATGATGTGTGTATGCATTTGGGTGTGTACGGGGGTGACAGGGGGTGCTTTAACTTTTTTTATTTATTTATATTTATTTTATTACCATTTTTTTACAGTTTGTTTATTTTTTGGAGAACCAGCCCCCTATGTGATAGCATTGGCAGGTGACAGGTTCTCTTTATGAAGACATCAGGGGGTCTGTTGAACCCCCAAATTATTCCTTGCCCTCAACTGCAGCTAATCAAGCACAGACCATGCTTGATTAGCTGCTTCCCCAGCTACATTAGGCTGGGAATGGCAGCTCTGAACCCAGAAGGGACGTAATACACATCGCTTTCATGTTTAAAAACGTACATTGGTAGACAAGGGGCAGTGGCAGAACTAGCAGGGTCACAAAGGTCGCACCCATCATAGGGGGGCCCCCATAATGGCAGGAAGGGGGCCCACTGCAGAACATGCGAAAGGGTCTTGCTATGAGAACATAAGACTCGGTTCACACTGCTGCAACCCCAAAGTCGCATGATTTGCTTGAGACATTTGCGATTTAACATTGCAGTCTACGGCACGCAAATCACACCAAAGTCACAGAAAAGTAGTGGAGGGACCATTTTTTTTCGTCCCTGCGCCTTGAGTCGCAATTGAGTTGCGATGATTGAGTTGCAAGGACAGGAGGACAATTACAGAACAATACACTGTGTCTTTGTCTCTCCCTCCAGCAGCTGAAAGCTGCCTTCTCCCCCCTCTGCCCTCGCTGGTTTGCAGTTGCTGGAGGGAGAGACACAGACACAGTGCATTTTTCTGCAATTGTCCCCCCACAGCAATCCCCCTCCCTGTGCTGCCCACCAGTAAATATGTCATTTAATGGCCCCTTCTTTTTCTGAATTGGATACAGTGAGTGATTGGTACGGATTGCTCCTGTGTCCATTCATAAATGAGCACAGTTACAATGCTTCATTTATGAATGAGCAGGAGCCTCTGTTTCCTGTTTATTCATCTTCAGCGCAGCTGAGGCTACAGAGAATGAGACTGAAGAATCTGAAACTGTGTCCTCAATTCCTTTCTCCGCCTCACAGGCAGTGGCCGCTGTTTTTTTTTTTTTTTGGGGGGGGGGGGGGGGGGGGCACACAACCACAAAAAAAACCCTACTCCCCCCCTCTCTGTCTGGCACTTACCCCATCTAGGTGGCAGGTAGCGGGTATGGACATCGGACAGCGGGCATTGGGCAGCGGCTCGTGTGTCCTTTCCTCCAACATGGCAGCCGGGCGTCTCCTCCCCTCCTCCTAGGCATCCAATAGAATTGCCTATCCTTTCAGCCAATCAGGTGACAGGTCTCAAGACCCGCTTCTTAATTTGTTGGGAGGAGGATCAGTGTTACAATAGCGAATGTTCATTCGCAATCGTAACACACTGAGGTTGGCTACATTCGCATTCTCTGCGCTCCAAGCCCAACCTATTTTGAAGCCTATCAGGTGCTTCAAACCCCCCCCCCCCCCCATTGGAATCCATGCATCTGGTGTCCTGAAAGGGGTCGGATTCATGGATGGGGGGGGGGGGGGGGTGGCGTCCGTGCGCCCCTTAATGGATGGGCCGCCCCTGCTCAAAGGTGAGATGTTAGGGGTCTGTTTATACACCTGATATTTCATCTAACCGCCCCTCCTCCCTCAACAGCATTGTAAATTTTTATTTTTTTTTAAATAAAAAAAATAAAATAAAAATAATTCTGAAAATTGTAAAAAAACAAAACAAAAAAAAAAACATTTTTAAAAATTGGAAAAAATGATTTTAAAGTGTTTAAATTTTTGTCAGAGGTAAGCCTGTAAAGTAGGCTGTACGGGGCCCTATGATTCCTAACGGCAGCCCTGGGTGTTCATCGAGTCATCGAGTATCGAGTCATTTACCATCTGATTGAAGGTCAAAGAGTGAAGGTGCAAGACCCACAGTCCTGGATATAGGAACCTGTGCTCCCCCGTGAGCCGTTTTCTTGGACTGATCTATGGCTTAATATGGCCAGCAAATCAGGAAAAAATCTGTGAACATCTCATTTTCTTCATCTCGGTTTTTATTTAAAAATAAAATTTGTATTTTATATAAAAACTGTTCAATAATACTTTTTTTTTTTTTTTTTCTGTTGCATTTGCTATTTAAACACCCACGGTCTTATCGCCCACTACACACCCCATCTACAAAGTTCACTATAAACACTCCGGAATTCTTTTTAAGTATCTTTGCGAAGCTCCCTCGGAATGGCTCCGCAACCTTTTACATCTGAAGCCTCCAAAGAAGCCCTCAGGATATCAGCGAAATGCCATCGCCGTGTCACCGGTGAGCAAGGGAGATGAAAGCGCGATGCAGATGTGCGTGAAATGACATCTGCGCCATAGAGCGCGTCATTTATCTCTAACAACACCATCAGGCCTTTTAGATGAGGATACAGAGGCGGTGCGGAGGTACAGATACCGGCACGAGAAAAAGTGATATAAAATAAAAATAACGGGCAAGAAGAGCCTCGGCATGATGGAAGCACGAGGGTTTGGTTCAGGTAGACCCAGATCTGTAACTAGTCTTCAGCCAACGGCACCTTATTTTATTATAGGTGATCTTCTGCCCTTATTTTATTATAGGTGATCTTCTGCCTTATTTTATTATAGGTGATCTTCTGCCCTTATTTTATTATAGGTGATCTTCTGCCCTTATTTTATTATAGGTGATCTTCTGCCCTTATTTTTTGCCCATATGGCCAATCATTGAGTCTGATTTACTTAGACCCCTTTCACACTGGGGCGGTTTGCAGGCGTTATTGCGCTAAAAATAGCGCCTGCAAACCGCCCCTAAACAGCCTCCGCTGTTTGTTCAGTGTGAAAGCCCGAGGGCTTTCACACTGAAGCGGTGCGCTGGCAGGACGGTAAAAAAAAGTCCTGCGAGCCGCATCTTTGGAGCGGTGAAGGAGCGGTGTATTCACCACTCCTAAACCGCTTCTGCCCATTGAAATCAATGGGACAGCGCGGCTATACCGCAGTAATACCGCGGCTATAGCCGCGCTGTACGAGGGGTTTTAACCCTTTTTCGGCCGCCAGCGGGGGGGTTAAAACCGCAAAAAATAGCGCTGTTTTACCGCCGACGCCCCCTACCGCCCCAGTGTGAAAGGGGCCTAAAACTAGAGAGTGCAGAATCTGATGATTTCTCTGCAAAGCAACCAATCAGCTTCCAGGTTTTATTGTCAGAGCTTAACCACTTCATCCCCGGAAGGATCTGCCCCCCTTCCTGACCGGGCCATTTTTTTTTTTGCGATACGGCACTGCGTCGCTTTAACTGACAATTGCACGGTCGTGAGACGCTGTACCCCAAACAAAATTGACGTCCTTTTTTTCCCCCACAAATAGAGCTTTCTTTTGGTGGTATTTGATCACCTCTGCGTTTTTTATTTTTTTGAACAAAAAAAGAGCGACAGTTTTGAAAAAAAAAAAAACACATTTTGTACTTTTTGCGATAATAAATATCTAAAAAAAAAAAAAAAAATGTATTCATCAGTTTAGGCCGATATATATTCTTCTACATATTTTTGGTAAAAAAAAAAAAAAATCAGAATAAGACCCCTTTCACACTGCCGGCGTTTTTTTCAGGCGCTACAGTGCTAAAAGTAGCGCCTGCATAAAAGCGGCTCCATATTTCTATCACAAGGGATGTTTACATTCTTTGTAATAGGAATAAAAGTGATAAAAACCAAAATTGTGATCCTGTGATATATGCTTACATTTCCACAGTTGTTAATCATCTGTCTTCTGAAGATGACCCTCCAGGGTCGAAACGCGTCAGAACATCAATAGTAAAATTTGATCTTGTTGTTTGGATATATTGTACTATATATTGTTGCTGGCTTTTTAAGAATTTTTTGTACTATAGTTTATGTCTTGACTTTCAATGTCAGAAGTCATCGATCCTATTTAATAATTTTTGTACCAATAAATTAATTTGACTATCTCATTATTCTTTTTCATCACTGGCTGCATTAAAGCCCCACTTAGGGGGTTTTTTCGGGTTTTTTCTAAAAACCAAAATTGTAAGGGATAGTGTAAAGATAAAAAATAAAAAGGAAAATAAATTAAAAAAAAACCTTTTATTAAAACTTTATGCGCGCAGAAGCGAAGGCATCCATAAGTCGCGCCCACATATGTAAACGTTATTCGCGTCACACATGTGAGGTATCCCCGCGAACGTTAGAGCGAGAGCAATAATTCTAGCGGTAGACCTCCTCTGTAACTGTAAACCGGTAACCTGTAAAGACATTTAAAGGGTCACCTATGGAGATTTTTAAGTACCGTAGTTTGTTGCCATTCCACGAGCGGGCGCAGTTTTAAAGTGTGACATGTTGGGTATCTATTTACTCGGTGTAACATCATCTTTCACATTATACAAAAAATTGGGGTAAATATTGTGTTTGTTTTTTTAAATTCATTAAACTGTATTTTTTTTTTTTTAAATTGCGTTTGCAAAACCGCTGCGCAAATACCGCGAGACATAAAAAATTTCAACGATCGCCATTTTATTCCCTAGGGTCTCTGCTAAAAAAAAAAATGTATAATGTTTTGGGGGTTATAAGCAATTTTCCAGCAAAAAATACGGATTTAAATGTTAAAGCCCGGTCGGCAAGTCAACATCTATTGGGGTTGATTTACTAAAGGCAAATAGACTGTGCACATCGCTCCAGAGCTTAGTAAATGAGGTAAAGCTTCACTTTGCAAAGAATACCCAATCACATGCAAGGAAAATTAAAAAAAAAAAAAACAGCATTTTTGCTTGCACCTGATTGGATGATGGCAGTCAGCAGAGCTTCTCCTCATTTACTAAGCTCTGGAGCAACTGCAAAGTACACAATCTATTTGCCTTTATTAAATCACCCCCTATAGTGTTTTATGCACTTCTTCTTACCAATAAATAAGGTAATGCACGCGGCTTTTGCGCCCTCTCTTTTCTTATTTTGATGGCCACAACCTACTTTCTCTGAGCCCAGGTCATCCTGGACCCCACCCGGCCCGTGACTGGACAGTGAAAGGAGAAGCAGTTCAGCGATGAGAGCATCTTTCTGTCACTCTGCTCTCTCCTCTGATCAGCATGCTTGTTGTCAGCACATGAACTGACTGGCTGCCTGTGCTGCTTCTTCCTCTCACACTCCAGCCCTGCTGTACAGGGATTGCAAGAGGAAGAAAACAAGCACATTTCCAAGATAAAAATAAATAGCCCACTAAAAGATAAAATAACAGAAAACTGTTTTTGCTGCAACATTCATCTACAATCCAGAGATTCCCCCTGCAGTATTTTTTTCTGCCACTAGATGTCCTCATTCTGATGGCCTGCCTCATTCAACCCACTTCTCCTGAGCCCAGGTCATCCTGAACCAGTCTGTGACTGGACAGTGAAAGGAGAAGCAGTATAGTGATGGGCTCATCAATCATTCTTCTCTTTTCTCCTATCAGCATTCTTGTTGCTAGCACATGAACTGATTGGCTGCTTGTGCTGCTTCTTCCTCTCACATTCCAGCCCTGCTGTACAGGGTTTGATGCCAGGTCAAATGTGGGTATATACACTGCTTGCCTTTAAAACAACATTGAATAGTGTATTAATGATTACAGGGTTTCAATAATGTCCTTTATATCTTTATATCTGAATAGAGTTTGACAGTTCCAGGTAGTTGTTGCCTCTCACAGAGATCACAGTACTCTCCCTGGCGTCATTTGCTTTCCTCTCCAGAATGACAATGCCATGTTTGTCCAGGCATCTTCCAGAATTCAGAATTTACTTACCTGACTGAGATGGCTCGGGGATGATAAATCCTGGTGAATGCGTAGTGTTCACAAATGTCTGACACAGGCCAGCCTCTGCTGCAGACTTTCACCTTATGACTTGCTACAAAGTTATTGTTGCAGGATAATCACTGGTGGGGGGGGGGGGGGGGGGGAATGAATTTCTGCTATAAAACACATCCAATAAAAAAAAAAAAATGTAAAAAAATTTAATTTCTTCATGAATTTAGGCCAATATATATTCTACTACATATTTTTGGTAAAAAAAAATCCCAATAAGTGTAAATTGATTGGTTTGCGCAAAAGTTATAGCGTCTACAAACCATGGGATAGATTTATGGACTTTTGATTTTTTTTTTATTGTTTTTACTAGTAATGGCCGCGATCAGCAATTTTTAGCGGGACTGCGACATTGCGGCAGACAAATCTGACACTAAGTGACACTTTTTGGGGATCAGTGACACCAATACAGTGATCAGTGCTAAAAAAAATGCACTGTCACTGTATAAATGACACTGGCTGGGAAGGGGTTAACATCAGGGGCAATCAAAAGGTTAATTATGTCCCTAGGGAGTGCTTAATAACTGTGGGGGGGGGGGGGGGTGCTGTCACTGGGGGAAGACAGAGATCTGTGTTTCCGCTTAGCATAAACACAAGATCTCCATTTTCCTCCCTCACAGAATGATGGTCTGCCTTGTTTACGTTCTGCCTCTCCTGTGAACAATGGCGGGTGGCCGGCGGCCATCGCGGCTGCCGGACCCGCTGATTGGCTCCCGCTGTGTCCAATCACAGTGGGAGTGGGGCTCCGGCGGCGCATGCGTGCTCCAGGGCCAAGGAGAGAAATCATGTACAGGTAGGTGATTTTGCGTTCCTCTATTATCTGTATGAGTCACTTCTGACAAGTTTTCCTGACACCAAGAGAAAAAAGGTGACTGAGGAAGGACCTCCAGCACACAGCCTGTGATTGACAGTCTCAATTCTGTTGCTGTGTGCTGTATGAAGGGGGGGGAGGGGTGTCCCTTCCCTCCAGATCTAACAAGTTTTCCTGACACCAAGAGAAAAAGGGTGACAGAGGAAGGACCTCTAGCACACAGCCTGTGATTGACAGTCTCAGGTCTGTTCCTGTGTGCTGTGTGAAGGGGGAAGGGGTGTCCCTTCTCCCTCCAATTTGGACAAGTTTTCCGGACACCAAGAGAACAAAGGTGACAGAGGAGGGACCCCCAGCACACAGCCTGATATTGACAGTCTAAGGTCTGTTCCTGTGTGCTGTGTGAAGGGGAGGAGGGGTGTCCCTTCCCTCCAGATCTGACAAGTTTTCCGGACACCAAGAGAACAAAGGTGACAGAGGAGGGACCCCCAGCACACAGCCTGATATTGATAGTCTAAGGTCGGTTCCTGTGTGCTGTGTGAAGGGGAGGAGGGGTGTCCATTCCCTCCAGATCTTACAAGTTTTCCTGACACCAAAAGAAAAAAGGTGACAGAGGAAGGACCTCCAGCACACAGCCTGTGATTGACAGCCTCGGGCCTGTTCCTGTGTACTGTGTGAAGGGGGTGTGTCCCTTCCCTCCAATCAGGGCTCGGAGCTCCCCTCACTAAGGTCAGCAGAGTGTAACTTCAGCTCCCCGCCCCCTACTTTTCAGAGCTTATAGATCCTATGTAAATTCTGCACTTTGAATGGATGTAGAAAAGAGAGTGTTGCAGATAAACAGGTACAACTTATGTAGGAGGATTTGTTTTATCTCTGTGTATCACCTGAGGCCAGTCACTTCACTGGGTACATAGAAGGGTTTACAACCACTTTATATAAATAGTGGGGTATCATTTAATACGGTTCTAGTATCCAGCCCTCTGTAGTTGTGTGCGCCAAACTGAAAAATTAATTGAAAATCAGATTATTTTAGCTGGTAATGGAGTGAATACAAATGGCCCATTTAACATAGGACAGCCTAATTGGATTTTGTGTCACTCATTGTATCGGCGGCGATGGCGAGTCCTGTGAATTTTCACAAGCCGAACATGGAAGTGTTCCGCAATTAATACTTATTCTTCCCTTCGGGTTCTAATTAATTAAATAAAATATGCTCTTCAGATATCAGCCGGACTTTCATACAAATGTATTATGATATGGAATGTGTTTAATGCCGGTCTTGTTCTGAGAAGTAGATCTATGGCAATCACTCGAATATATTAAAATGCTCCTCACTACCAATTCACGGTACGGCGGGAATACGATATTACTGGGGGAAGTTATTGCTTAAAGGATTTTAGAGCCAGTCAACCACTTGATTACTGGGTACTTTTACCCCCTTCCTGCCCAGGCCACTTTTCAGCTTTCAGCGCTCTCACACTTTGAATGACAACTGCGCAGTCATGCAACACTCTATCCAAACTACATTTTTATAATTTTTTTCACACAGATAGAGCTTTCTTTTGGTGGTATTTAATCACCACTGGATTTCTATTTTTTGTTAAAGAAACAAAAAAAAGACCGAAAATTTTGAAAAAAAAAAATTCATAGTTTGTGATAACATTTTGGAAACAGGCATTTTTTTTCCTTCACTGGTGAGCACTGATGAGGTGGCTCTGGTGGGCACAGATGAGACGGCACAGATGGGCATTGATGAGGCTGCACTGATGGGCACTGATGAGGCGGCACTGATGAGCACTGATGAGGCTGCACTGATGGGCACTGATGAGGCTGCACTGGTGAGTACTGATGAGGTGGCTCTGGTGGGCGCAAATGAGACGGCACAGATGGGCATTGATGAGGCTGCACTGATGAGCATTGATGAGGCTGCACTGGTGGGCACTGATGAGGCTGCACTGGTGAGCACTGATGAGGCGGCTCTGGTGGGCGCAGATGAGACGTCACAGATGGGCATTGATGAGGCTGCACTGATGGGCACTGATGAGGCGGCACTGATGGGCACTGATGAGGCTGCACTGGTGGGCACTGATGAGGCTGCACTGGTGAGCACCGATGAGGCTGCACTGGTGAGCACTGATGAGGTGGCTCTGGTGGGCGCAGATGAGACTGCACAGATGGGCATTGATGAGGCTGCACTGATGGGCACTGATGAGGCGGCACTGATGAGCACTGATGAGGCTGCACTGGTGGGCACTGATGAGGCTGCACTGGTGAGCACTGATGAGGTGGCTCTGGTGGGTGCAGATGAGACGTCACAGATGGGCATTGATGAGGCTGCACTGATGGGCACTGATGAGGCGGCACTGATGGGCACTGATGAGGCTGCACTGGTGGGCACTGATGAGGCTGCACTGGTGAGCACTGATGAGGTGGCTCTGGTGGGCGCAGATGAGACGGCACAGATGGGCATTGATGAGGCTGCACTGATGGGCACTGATGAGGCGGCACTGATGAGCACTGATGAGGCTGCACTGGTGGGCACTGTTGAGGCTGCACTGGTGAGCACTGATGAGGTGGCTCTGGTGGGCGCAGATGAGACGTCACAGATGGGCATTGATGAGGCTGCACTGATGGGCACTGATGAGGCGGTACTGATGGGCACTGATGAGGCTGCACTGGTGGGCACTGATGAGGCTGCACTGGTGAGCACCGATGAGGCTGCACTGGTGGGCACTGATGAGGCTGCACTGGTGAGCACCGATGAGGCTGCACTGGTGGGCACTGATGAGGCTGCACTGGTGAGCACCGATGAGGTGGCACTGGTGAGCACCGATGAGGTGGCACTGGTGGGCGCAGATGAGGTGGCACAGATGGACACTGATGAGGCTGCACTGGTGGGCACTGATGAGGCTGCACTGATAGGTGGTACTCATGGGCACTAGATAGATGGCACTAATGGGCTCTGATAGGCGGCACTGAAAGGCAGCACTGATAGGTGACACGGTTGACGGGCACTGATTGGTAGCACTGCTGAGCCTATCATCTACTAGGACCCCCAGGTCCTTTTCCATCCTAGATCCCCCCAGAGGTTCTCCCCCCAGTGTAAAGATTGCATTCGAATTTTTGCCACCCAAATGCATTCTTTTACATTTTTCTACATTTAGGCTGGGTTCACACTGCTGCAGTGCGAATTTAGCGCGATTTTGATCCGATTGCGTTGCGAATTTGCATTGCGAATTCTTTGTGTGTTCTTGCAATTCTACTGCAAATTTTGCAGTCTATAGAGCTGAATTCGCATCGCACACGTATCAAACTCGCACAGGACCTTTTTTTCACGCAGGTTATATTCGCAACGCGTCGATGTGAACGGCACTAATGTTAATCTATGTAATTTAAATGACTTGCAAATTTGAGCGATCGCAACGGCTCAAATTCGCAATAGAATTCGCAGCAGTGTGAACCCAGCCTTAAGGATGATTTCCATGTTCAGACTGTTTGTAAGGCGAGATAATGAAGACATTAGTTTTGTAAAGCGTATTTATGAAAGTTCTGTGCCTTGTATAGATACCTTATAGCAGTGTTTCTCAACCTTTTTTTCAGTCAAGGCACCCATTAAAATTAGGGATAATCACAAGGTACCCCCCAAAACTTTGGAAAGTCTCGAGGCGCCCCATTCTAAAATGTAACAACGATTTTAATAATTTAACATAATGCAGCACCATCCACACGTGGGACATCCAACATTGGAGGCGATTTTATTCTTCCAAAGCAAATACACTTTTGCAAACTGGTACTGACTAGTATTCCAGTGTTTCTCTTCTCCCTCAGTTTTTCTCCATCACTTACCTAACGAGACCGCAAAGCTGATGGAGAGGGGGCAGGGGAGGGTCAAACAAGGATGCTATGAAGTAGGGCTGCACAATTCTGGACAAACTTAGAATCACAATTTTTTTGCTTAGAATAAAGATCACGATTCTGAACTTTTCTTATTGTAAAGATTTACAACCCCTGAACATTAGGTTATCAAACAAGATGGCAATAAAATAAGACATAATTATCTTTGATTCAATCAATTTTAAAGAAATGTATTGAAAAATAATGTAATGTGTAAAGAAATAAAAAAAAAAAAAAAAAAAAAATCACCATTAAGTTATATTAAAGTGGATGTAAACTAGAAATTTTTATATATATATATATATATATATATATATATATATATATATATATATATATATATCATACTGTAGAGTATAAGATTTCCTATCATTTGAGCCCAGTCTTGCCACACAGAGTTAATCCATCTCTGAGCAATCCTCTTTTATTGTTCAGTGAGATAAAACTTGACAAACTGAGAAAAACTTTGTCAGCTCCTCCCCCTTGCTGTGAGTGACAGGTGATTTACATATCTCGTGCACTAGCCTAAGACATGCATTATTTTTTAATTCCCTCCCCCACTCCTTTCTTCAGCAGCTCTGCAAGGATTGGCTGTTCCACACCTCAGCATGATTTGGCATGTTGAAGTCATGTGGTGACTTTCCTGTCTTTTCATTGGATGTTAGAGATCATAGCAGAAGTTCAGTGTAAGAAATACACAGGAGAAAATGCATATTGACAAGGGGGAGTGTAGAGGTGGGCGGGGAGTCTACTGACATCACGACTCCACCCACCGAGCTCCAGACAACAGACCCGCCCACAGAATCTGCCATTTTTCGGATCTCATAACAGACAGAGGGGAGACATTTGACAGGTAAAGATACATGCAGGAGGCATGTATATCCTTATAGATAACCCCTATGGCAGGAGTTTAGAAAGGATGACATTGGGTTTACATCCACTTTAAGGTCTTTTTTTTAGTACTCGTCAATACCAATTACCGATACCTACCGCAACTTTTTTGCTTACCCTTCAGCTGTCAGCAATGGTAAAGCATTGAAAAGTAATTCATTTTGCCCTTTTTTCAATGTGAAATGTGTAAATATATGTTAAAGGGGTAAAAATCTTAATGAACAAAGCAAACAAAAAAAGAGTTTTAATTATCAATAGTTTATAAAATAGAAGTAAATAAAATTAAAAAAATCATCAGGAAAATAATAAAATAAATGGTGAAGGAGAATAAGGAGTTAATAAGGTTGATTGGAGTAAATTCGGGGTTAATAAGGGGTTAAACAGAGGAACAATTTGACAAAATCCCCAAAAAATATATATTTTTTTACTTGACAAGGTTGCTTTAATCATTTTAGCCCCAGAAGGTTTTACCCCCCTTCCTGACCAGGTCATTTTTTTGCGACACGGCACTGCATTATTTTAACTGACAATTGTGTGGTCATGCGACGCTGTACCCAAATAAAAATGATGTCCTTTTTTTCTCACAAATAGAGCTTTCTTTTGGTGGAATTTGATTATCACCTTTTTTGCGCTATAAACAAAAAAAAAAGACTGCCAATTTTGAAAAAAAAAAAAAAAACAATATTTTTTTACATTCTGCTATAATACATATTCCAAACAAATATATAACAAAAATCTAATTTATTCATCAGTTTAGGCCAATATGTATTCTACTACATATTTTTGCTAAAAAAAAATCCCAATAAGCGTATATTGATTGGTTTGTGCAAGTTATAGCGTCTACAAACTATGGAATAGATTTATGGACTTTTATTGTTTTTACTGGTAATAGGGGCGATCTGCAATTTTTATCTGGACTGAGACATTGGGGCGGACAAATCTGACCTCAAGTGACGCTTTTTGGGGACCAGTGACATTATTACATTGATCGGTGCTAAACAAAATGCACTGATCAATGTATAAATGACACTGGCAGGGAAGAGGTTAACACTAGGGGGAGATCAAGAGGTTATCTGTGTTCCCTGGGTGTGTTCTAACTGTGTGGGGGAGGGGCTCACTGGGACAACACAGAGATTGCTGCTCCCGATCACTAGGAACAGCAGATCTCAATGTTGTCCCCTGTCAGAACGGAGATCCGCCTTGTTTACATGGCAGATCCCCGTTCTGCCTCTCTTTACTGCCAACGCAGGTGGTTGGCAGACATCGAGTCCGCCAAACCCGCGGGCAAGGTCCCGTTGTATGTGTGCCCACAGTACAACATTTGAAGACCGATGTATAGGTACAAATCGGTTTCGGTTTGCGCAGCCGAGCCGCCTTGCCGCAGTATATATGCGGAAGGCGGTCTGCAAGTGGTTGAACTGACTTCATCCACAGACCAAAGTTCATCTCTTTGATCTGTAAATGATTAAACAGAAAGATACAATGTTTCTTTTCTTTCTTGCTCTGCAGCTGAGCAATGTTGTTGATAAACATTGCCGGCTACCTTTTTTTTTCACAGCTGTGAGCAGTTGAACGGCTCTGCACTTTCCACATGAATTGTGGAGATGCTGGATTAAGATCATGGGGGGGTAGGGGGTATTGAATCGAGATCACAATCTTTTAACGATTAATCATGCAGCTCTAATATGCAGGCAACTGACATCCTGCTTATCAAATGATGATGTCATTGGCCGTTAAGGATGCCGGTAGCTAGAAGGCTGTAATAGTGCACAATGAAAACCTGTGGCTTTGTGTAACTAAAAGGCAGATTTCATCCACCCACCGGCTTGTATACAGTTTTGGGGCAGTTTTTGGGCATTTTGCCAAGGCACTCCTGAAGAAACCTCAAGGCACCCCAGGGTGCCTGGTGACCCTGGTTGAAAAAGACTGCCTTATATTGGTCATTATAGATAACCTTATATAAGCCATTCTCAGCCAGGGTTCTGCAGAACCCTAGGGTTCCTCCAGAGGTCATTAGGGGTTCCTTGAGCTGTGGTTGATTGATGGTGCCTGCATTGTTAAGAGTCAGAGTTAACACCACTAGGTAGGACCCAAAGCTGTCTGTAAGGGTGGCATTCTGACCACCACTGTAAAGGGGACATTCTTCCCGGCATTTTTTCCCACTGACCCGCAATTAACCACTTGCTGACCGCGCTATAGCAATATGACGACTACAGTGCCGTCAGCCAATTCTGGGAGGGCACGCTCACTTTTTGAGGCTTTAATGTAAAGAGATGGGATAAATGTGTCTGCATGCAGTGTCTTTGTGGGGTGTACACAGGGTGGGCTTCTGCCCGCTCACCGAGCTTGTAGTCTGCAGCAATCTGGCTCCAATGCAAATCCTGGCTCTTCGGACCACATATCCCATGATCCTTTGCTCTCAGCTGTGGTCTGTGCTTGCTCTGCAATCAGGAGATGATGACACAGTGTCCAGGCTGAGCACTAGAGGGAAACAAACTCACTGCAGCTGGTGTTACAGGATGTCCCACGATGACATAGACAAAGTTAGCCAGCACCTGGCTACACAGGAAAAGGGTTTACCACTCATACAGAGTTTTCTATAATCTTGCAGTAGAGAAAAAGTAGAAAAAGTGCCAGATATACAGGACCTGATGTTATACATGCTAACCAGGGACTAAACATTTGCTCTAAAGTATCTCAAAACGAGGGCCACGTTATATCGTTCATAAATATTTATGGGAGGAACAAAAAATCAGTTTTATAAATGAATTAATAATATTTAAATGAATGAATATGTTTTGCTTGGAACTTTTTTGCAATCAGCATATGATTAAGAACAAAAAGGAAAGAACTTCAGAAAAACAAAGCAAAGAGATTTCTAATAACTTGAGCCCATCAAAGTCTTCCTTTGCATCAGAGTCCCCATCTGAATACCCTCTTAAATCAGAGTCCTCATCAGTCTCCCCCCTTACCTCAGGGTCCCCATCACAGACCCCTTACATCATGGTCTCCATCACAGACCCTTTACATCATGGTCCCCATCAGAGACTCCTTACATCATGGTCCCCATCTGAGAATCCTTACATCAGGGTCCCCATCACAGATCCCTTATGTCATGGTCCCCATCTGAGAATCCTTACATCATGGTCCCCATCAGAGACCCCTTACATCATGGTCCCCATCACAGACCCCTTACATCATGGTCTCCATCTGAGAATCCTTACATCATGGTCCCCATCACAGGCCCCTTACATCATGGTCCCCATCTGAGAATCCTTACATCATGGTCCCCACCACAGATCCCTTACATCATGGTCCCCATCTGAGAATCCTTACATCATGGTCCCCACCACAGATCCCTTACATCATGGTCCCCATCTGAGAATCCTTACATCATGGTCCCCATCACAGATCCCTTACATCATGTTCCCTATCAGAGACTCCTTACATCATGGTCTCCATTACAGATCCCTTACATCATGGTCTCCATCTGAGAATCCTTACATCATGGTCCCCATCAGAGACCCCTTACATCAGGTTCCCTATCAGAGACCCCTTACATCATGGTCCCCATCAGAGACCCCTTACATCATGGTCCCCTTTAGAGACCCCTTACATCAGGTTCCCCATCAGAGACCCCTTACCTCATGGTCCCCATCAGAGACCCCTTACATCAGGTTCCCCATCAGAGACCCCTTACATCAGGTTCCCCATCAGAGACCCCTTACATCATGGTCCCCATCTGAGACTCCTTACATCATGGTCCCCATCTGAGAATCCTTACATCATGGTCCCCATCAGAGACTCCTTACATCATGGTCCCCATCAGAGACCCCTTACATCATGGTCCCTATCAGAGACCCCTTACACCAGGGTCCCCATCAGTGTTCCCAGCAGAAATTGCACCCTCTTGTGAATCCTGGAACAAACAGGTGATTGGCTGTTAGGATGCCAGTGGACACCGCAGTCAAGAGAGCTAAGCTTGAAACCAAGGGGGTTGTGGATGCTGGAAAACAGTGATCTTAGTCTGACCAGAAGACCTGAGTGAGACCTGTGTTAGAGGCCACTGACCTCAGCTGCAGGCCAAATATTATTTTTCAGTGGGCCAGGTCTGGCCTGTGGGCTGAATTTGGAGACCCCCTGCTCTAGTAAGAAAAAGAAAGTATAGTCTTTTGAATGATTTTCTGTAACAAGACTTGTACATTAAATATGCAGACTCGGCTTCCAGCAGTTCTAGACAGTGACCATACTTTACTTCTCACAATGTAGATCTATGAGTGGGCTAACTTATTTAAATCAATGTACTTATAAATATGCATCCAATAGCTCATCTGAGCACCGTTTACAGAGGCACCACCATGCCATTCAGAGCAAAGCATTTTTGTAAAAAGCACCAAAACCTCTGATGCCTATCCTTCCGGCATTTTTGTGCCACTACTGCATGTCTGCCCATGACATGCCCAGATATGGGGGAGCATGTGACCTCCTCCAGTGTCACAGTGCTCAGGTCTAGCAGCCAATCCCTATACCCAGGCACTGTCACTTGACTAGAGAAGTGACCTCATTGCTCCCCTTAGAACAGGGGTGTAGCTGCAGCGGTCGCATGGGTCACAATTGCGACCTGGTCCCATTCTGCAGGGGGCCAATGTGGCCCCCCTGTACATAACACCGGTGCCAGCAAAGGCAGCTGTATGGGTAGCAGTACCAGTGTTCGGGTGGCTAGAAGATTGGGATGGGTAGCAGCGCTCCCTGCTCTTCTGCATTGGGTCCAGCAATACAAGTGCGGGGTCACTGGAGATGGGGGTGGGTACAGCAGTACCAGCACGGGGGCTCTGGAGGCCAGTGGGATACAGCAGTATCAGCAGGTTGGCTGGAGGCTACAGCAGTATCAGCACGGGGTGGGTGGAGGACGAGGGGTCTAGCAGTACTGGTGTGGGGTGGGTGGAGGAGAGAGGGGGTCTATCAGTACCAGTGAGTGCAAGGTGGCTGGAAGACAGTGGATGGTGGTTGGGCAGCAGTACCAGCACTGGGTGGCTGAAGGATGGGGGAACGGCAATATGCATTATTGCCAGTGTAAGCAAAAATCCTTGCATTGGCACTGCCAGTATGCCTGGATAGGAGGAGTGGCGGGGGCAGCTGTATATACAGCAATCAATCTCTTCATTTTCCTCCTGCCTGCCTTTCCATGCCTGCAGGAGGCTGATTCAGCAGCTGCAGAAGGAAAATGGAAACCTCAATTCCTCTATATGTAGCCGCCCCCGCCGCTCCTCCTATCCAGCTTTCTTCCATACTACTTGCCTGGCTGTCTGTGGCTTCAGCACTTTTTGAGCCTCATTAACTTAGAACAAGCATGAAGCCATGGGGAAATAAAAAAATTAGATGTCTAGATTTCCATACTTGTATGGATTAGGGATGTGCTAGGGTGTGCCTGAACCTGCCTGAGCCAACCCACCAGGAAGCTATCAAAGTGGACAGCCAATCATAAGAGTTGCCACCTCATCCCTTTAAACCCGAACACCTTTGAATTAGACAGGTTCTGAGGCTAAATAAATGCAGAGAAGGCACAAGGTGAGTTTAATTACCACCTTAATCAGCCACAGAACCTGTGTAATTAATATGTGTTCGGGTTTAAAGGGATGAGGTGGCAACCATACCAATCATGGACGATGGAGGCATTCCAGGTGGGATAACTCAGACGGGTTCAGACTTGTGTCCAAAAACACTCATCCCTGTTCTGGATTAGTGGCTCAGAAAGTATTGAAGCCTTTGGATCACCATGACAGACAGGCAGCTTGTGTTTTCCAAAGAAGAGGTGAGCAACGGAAGGCTTTGTATATTCTCGGTGCAAGTTTCCTTTAAGACAAAAGCACAGGTGTTCTTCAAAGTCCCGAACTTCAAAGAAAAATAAGTGCCTCAACAATACATGCATATGGAGGAGCTCATCCAAGATGTTTATTTTTTTGTCAGAAATCAATTCCAGACCTGCGTATGAAAGGAAAGGTCATGTAAGAAAGGCAGGGAAATTTAAATGTAAAATCTCTGTTAATGAAGTCCAAAGGAAAGTGCAGACGGTGTATCGGGAAGCGGGAAATGTTAATAAGGAGTGTATGGAGCTTAAAGACATTTTTTAATTAGGAGAGTTTAATAGGGCCATCTGGGTCCATCCAGGGTCAACCTCCAACTGACACTCTAATTATGTAATAAAATCACTTGAAAAGTTTAGAATTTACAAAATTACGCAGCCAAAAATAAACCAGATTTACAAGAACGGCCCCAGCGAGGGTTCGGTGATTTGCAAATGTTATTACAGTATATATAAAGTCGAATCCTTGGTGCAAGAAAGTAAAACAATAAGGGCTCTTTCAGATTTGTGGTGCTCTCTGAAGAGTGATTTGCATATTTGACAGGAGGTGAGGAGATGTTATAAAGCCTCACTGCCTGATCTAACCCTATAATGCACGGGCCTGTTAAACTAAATGGCCAGTACCGGCTATCAACCTCTGCACCCCAAGTTAAAAATGCAGTGGCCACAAAGCAAAGCATTGCAGCCACAGCATCTGTACAGCCCCGTCTAGCTGTATTGGGACCAGTTTGGGTGGGCGGCCGGGGAGCAATAGAAACGTGGCTTAATTGCTCATTTTTACCCAGGCTTCATCGGCTTACATTGTAACAGAGTCACATAGAGTATCATAAGGGCAGCCAAGAACAGATAGTACAAACCCCTGGAGACTATGCTGCCTTATGCCCTGGAGTGGCTCTGCTAGGTCCAAGTCTGCCTGCAGCACTTAATTGTTTAGAAAGATGAAGAATTGCTTAAAATTATACTTAATTCTCGTTTTGTTTTTTCTTAAAAATAACAAACATGTTATACTTACCTGCTCTGTGCAGTGGTTTCGCACAGAGCAGCCCTGATCCTCCACTTCTAGGGTCCCTCTTCGGTGCTTCTGGCCCCTACCTCCTGACGAGTGCCCCCACAAGCCAAGCCGCAGCTCTGTCACTAGGCCCCGCCCTCCCTCTCTTTTCATTGGCTCAATGGCTTTGATTGACAGCAGCGGCAGCCAATGGCGCCGCACTGTTGTCTCAGCCATTGAGGAGGGGAGTCCAATAGAATGCATTAAGATAAAAAAAAACTTTTGCCTTTACAATCACTTTAACGCTATGCAAATACTATGAAACAAGTGGAAAACTCTCCAAAAACAAGAAAAAAAATTGTTATTTCTGCCGGCGTGGTTGGGGCCATTTTGGTGGTGCACTAACAGTGATGCTGAGTGATTTCCAGATACTACCAGATCAGGAAGGTGAGGATTTGAGGAAGGGCTCTGGCAGGAATAACATGAATGAGGCTTAACAGCAATGAAAAGGATGTGCAACAAGTGCAGAGGGGGGTTAGGTGGATCTGAGCTACTAGAGTAATCCAGAACAGGTGATGTGGCACTGCTCAGTAGTTTGCAGCATAAGTATGGCAATGTCTGAGGAGCCTGATGGAAAACTGTGTAACTGAAGTCTCGCTGGCTTTTGTGTTGCAGAGTGTTTGGTGGGTTGGTGACCCTCTCGCCAATCATGCGCTTCAGCAGTGGGTTCCGATGGCAGAGGGGCCCCTCATGGACCGATGGCTTGAGCTGCGCTAAATCCGCTCTGTATCGCTGCAGCTTCAGAAGACGATTGGGGAACCTACTCAGTCTGGCTGTGGATGCAGATGATGACCAGCTGGCCAGCTCTGTGAGGTTGTGGAGGTAGGGGAGTAGGCCATTCTGGCGGATGAGTGTCCATCTCTATTTACCCAACTCTGCTCTGTTGCACAGTTATTGATTGGTTTCCAACACAACTGTGCAAAGAACTGCTGAACTCCATCATACCAAAATGGTGGACACGGTACAGATCACATTTGCCATTGTTGCCTTTCACTGCAGAACAGTGAGAGATGTATATATGAACAGCTTTCCTGGCTCAGCTAAGCAAAGAATTCACTGATAACTCAAGTGCCTTAAGGAAGGAGAGAGAGCGGAGAAGTGTTTGCCGTGTGCAAGCTGGATGGAGTCAGCTTCATTCTTAGTGGTAAATGTTACCCTGGAAACAGTTCACTATATCATTTAATCTCACTAGTGGGGATAAGCCAAATTTAGGGCCAATTCACTCTTAAAGTGGTTCTAAAGCCTCAAGTTTTTTTACCTTAATGCAATCTATGCATTAAGGTAAAAAGCCTTCTCTGCTGCAGGAACCCCCAGCGCACCTCCCCCCTTTTTCTTATGTAGTAAGGTCTCTGGCCTCCTTCAGTCTGATGAGAACCTCCAGGGCCAGAGATAGGTGACATCCTTCTGTATGTGGTGGGTTGTGAGGCATAGTGGGTGCAAGATGGATAAAGTTATTGGGTGCTAGACACTTCTTGAATGCAAAAGAGATGTTTATTTCACTTACAAACTTTTAGGGGGAAAAGATGGTTAGGGCCAGGACACCCTTGAGTAGATGCAAGTTCAATTAGCAGACTCCGAGTCTTCAATAGGAGGACAGCCGTGCAGGGAAAGGCATCCAGCAAGAAGCCATATCTGCACGTGAAGGAATGCTATCTCCTATGGCAACAGTCTTTTACAGTTCCTACCTCAAAGTGTAATGCCCCGTACACACGGTCGGACTTTGTTCGGACATTCCGACATCAAAATCCTAGGATTTTTTCTGACAGATGTTGGCTCAAATTCGTCTTGCATGCACACGGTCACACAAAGTTGTCGGAAAATCGGATCGTTCTGAACGCGGTGACGTAAAACACGTACGTCGGGACTATAAACGGGGCAGTGGCCAATAGCTTTCATCTCTTTATTTATTCTGAGCATGCGTGGCACTTTGTGCGTCGGATTTGTGTACAAACGATCGGAAATTCCGACAACGGATTTTGTTGTCGGAAAATTTTATATCCTGCTCTCAAACTTTGTGTGTCGGAAAATCCGATGGAAAATGTGTGATGGAGCCTACACACGGTCGGAATTTCCGACAACAAGGTCCTATCACACATTTTCCGTCGGAAAATCCGACCGTGTGTACGGGGCATAACAGTTCTTTCACCTTCACTACAACTTCTCCTTGTAGTTCTTCAGCCCACTGAGCTCCCGATCTCTCACCAGATCCTCTGATTCACTGCCACTGAATCCCTTGAGCTCCTCCAATCTTTATGGTGGTATCTCCCTAGCTTGGCAATCCCGATACTCCTCAACCTTCACCCCACTGGCCTGCTCGGTCCCTGACTTGACACACAAGGCTGCTCTGCAAGCGTCACCTCCGCTGGCTGGGTCCCTGACTTGATCACCGTCTGAAGTTCCCCGATTCTCTACCGTGCCTGTTCGGTGAGAATGTGACTTCGGTACTTGCTTCATTTGCTCACTGTGGTCCCTGGTAATAAGGCGGATGGTCCCTTTGTGGCGACAGTTTCCCCTCTAATTCCGACCACGACAGGTTCTCCGGCCGGCAGAACCATCACTTCTGGTTGGACTGCAGGCCACAGTCCCAACCCTGCGCTGCTCTCTTGCTGCTGGATAGGCCCTCAGACAGCTTAGCAGCCAGTTGCCCCCAGGATAGGTCCAATCTCTGGCCTAGCAGCCCGGGGCAACATGATACACGTCCACCCAGACAGCTGTCCGGGTGGCACAGAACACAGATCACCTGATCTCCCCCGAATATATAGGCTCTCCCAGCAGGCCAAGGAATTCAAGAAAACCCCTGCCCATTGGCTGAGATACCCCATATACCCATAACCTGACCTTGCATTGCCCTTCTCGTATCTAGTACCACCAAGTACCCGACCACCTAGTGGTAGAAGAGAAAGTGCAACCAGGTCAAACTTAGGGAGGAACCAATGGATCTCTAACAATCGACCAGGTGGACTACTCCTGGCAAGTAAATTTGTGAAGAGCATCCCTGCCTAAACTCCAGGGTGCTACACTTACTTGAGCATGATCCAATCCAGTAATGTGAACGAGAGCAGTGACTCTCGTCGCTGTCTCCCTCTTCATTGGTCAGATTAATAGAAGCAGCTCCTGCTTCTGTCAGTCAGCTCCAGTGACGAGGGAGCAGGGGGCGAAGCCAAGTCCCTCTGTCTGTATCAATGGATGCAGCAGCAGGGCTCGGGAGCGAGCACTGGCCTGATAGGAGGAGCCAGGAGCACCTGCAGGCATAGACCTGAGAAGAGGAGGTTCGGGGCTGCTCTGAGCAATTCCATTGCACAGAGCAGGTACAGTGAGGGAAAAAACTATTTGATCCCCTGCCGATTTTGTACGTTTGCCCCACTGACAAAGAAATGATCGGTCTATAATTTTAATGGTAGGTTTATTTTAACAGTGAGAGACAGAATAACAACAAAAATTTCCAGAAAAATGCATTTCAAAAAAGTTATAAATTGATTTGCATTTTAATGAGTGAAATAAGTATTTGACCCCTTCGCAAATCAGGACTTAGTACTTGGTGACAAAACCCTTGTTGTCAATCACAGAGGTCAGACGTTTCTTGTATTTAGCCACCAGGTTTTTACACATCTCAGGAGGGATTTTGTCCTACTCCTCTTTGCAGATCCTCTCTAAGTCTTTAAGATTTCGAGGCTGACGTTTGGTAATTCGATACTTCAGCTCCCTCCACATATTTTCTATGGGATTAATGTCTGGAGACTGGCTAGGCCACTCCAGGACCTTAATTTGATTCTTCTTGAGCCACTTCTTTGTTGCCTTGGCTGTGTGTTTTGGGTCACTGTCATGCTGGAATACCCATCCACGACACATTTTCAATGCCCTGGGTGAGGGAAGGAGGTTCCCATCCAAGGTTTGACCATACATGGCCCCGTCCATCGTCCCTTTAATCCCATGAAGTTGTTATGTCCCCTTAGCAGAAAAACACCCCCAAAGCATAATCTTCCCACCTCCACATTTGATGGTGGGGATGGTGTTCTTGGGGTCATAGGCAGAATTCCTCCTCCTCCAAACACGGCGAGTTGAGTTGATGTCAAAGAGCTTGATTTTGGTCTCATCTGACCAAAAATCTTTCACCCAGTTCTCTGAATCATTCAGATGTTCATTAGCAAACTTCAGACGGGCCTATACATGTGCTTTCTTGAGCAGGGGGAACTTGCGGGTGCTGCAGGATTTCAATCCTTCACGGCGTAGTTACCAATTATTTTCTTGGTGACTATGGTCCCAGCTGCATTGAGATCATTGACAAGATTCTCCCGTGTAGTTCTGAGCTGATCTCTCACCGTTCTCATGATCATTGAAACTTCAGAAGATGAGATATTGCATGGAGCCCCATTTGTGAATAATCGCCCCAACTGTTGGAACCCTCTCACCAAGCAGATCCTAATACCAGTCAATATTGGCACATATGGCTTCTGCTAGAAAGCTGAACATAAAGGGGAACTTCATCTTTCAGCAAGACAACCACCCAAAGCATACATCCAAATCAACAAAGGAATGGCTTCACCAGAAGAAGATTAAAGTTTTGGAATACCCAGCCAGAGCCCAGACCTAAATCCCAAAATCTGTGGGGTGATCTGAAGAGGGCTGTGCACAGGACATGCCCTCGCAATCTGACAGATTTGGAGTGTTTTTGCAAAGAAGAGCGGGCAAATATTGCCAAGTCAAGATGAGCCATGCTGATAGACTCATACCCAAAAAGACTGAGTGCTGTAATAAAATCAGAAGATATTAGTTTAAGGGTGTGCACACTTATGCAACCATATTATTTTAGTTTTTTTATTTTTACTTCCCTCCACCTAAAAGATTTCAGTTTGTTGTTCAACTGAGTTGTACAGTTTAAAGGTCACATTAAAAGGTGGAAAAAGTTTTGAAATGATTTATCTTTGTCTCATTTTTTTTACATCACAAAAACCTGACATTCTAACAGGGGTATGTAGACTTTTTATGTGCGTATATGAAAGAACATACCCATGGCATCCCTTTAGATGTGCATGCTTAAGCAACTGGCTAGCAAATTGCTTAGCTAAAGTCAGCAGTACCCAGTGGCCAACATGAGAAGCATGCATGTCTAATGGGATGCTGGGGATGTGTTTTTGTCATATAACACTTTTAAAAGAAGCTTCAAGGCAAGGTGTTGTGACGTTTACAGTAGCCTGACGGCTTCTCCCACCACACTCACAGCAAAGGCCAGCAGACAGATCCAGTGATGACATCATTGGGTTTCGATAGAGGTACAGTATCTCACAAAAGTGAGTACACCCCTCACATTTTTGTAAATTATTTTTTCTATCTTTTCATGTGACAACACTGAAGAAATGACACTTTGCTACAATGTAAAGTAGTGAGTGTACAGCTTGTATAACAGTGTAAATTTGCTGTCCCCTCAAAATAACTCAACACACAGCCATTAATGTCTAAACCACTGGCAACAAAAGTGAGTACACCCCTAAGTGAAAATGTCCAAATGGGGCACAAAGTGTCAATATTTTGTGTGGCCACCATTATTTTCCAGAACTGCCTTAAGCCTCTTGGGCATGGAGTTCAGCAGAGCTTCACAGGTTGCCACTGGAGTCCTCTTCTAATCCTCCATGACGACATCACAGAGCTGGTGGATGTTAGAGACCTTGTGCTCCTCCACCTTCCATTTGAGGATGCCCCACAGATGCTCAATAGGGTTTAGGTCTGGAGACATGTTTGGCCAGTCCATCACCTTTACCCTCAGCTTCTTTAGCAAGGCAGTGGTCGTCTTGGAGGTGTGTTTGGGGTCGTTATCATGTTGGAATACTGCCCTGCGGCCCAGTCTCCGAAGGGAGGGGTTCATGCTCTGCTTCAGTATGTCACGGTACTTGTTGGCCTTCGTGATTCCCTCAATGAACTGTAGCTCCCCAGTGCTGGCAGCACTCATACAGCCCCAGACCATGACACTCCCACCACTATGCTTGACTGTAGACAAGACACCCATGTCTTTGTACTCCTCCCCTGGTTGCCGCCACACAAGCTTTACACCATCTGAACCAAATAAGTTTATCTTGGTCTCATCAGACCACAGGACATGGTTCCAGTAATCCATGTTCTTAGTCTGCTTGTCTTCAGCAAACTGTTTACGGTCTTTCTTGTGCATCACCTTTAGAAGAGGCTTCCTTCTGGGATGACAGCCATGCAGACCAATTTGATGCAGTGTGCGGCGTATGGTCTGAGCACTGACAGGCTGACCCCCCACCCCTTCAACCTCTGCAGCAATGTTGGCAGCACTCATATGTCTATTTCCCAAAGACAACCTCTGGATATGGCGCTGAGCACGTGTACTCAACTTCTTTGGTCGACCATGTCGAAGCCTGTTCTGAGTGGAACCTGTCCTGTTAAACTGCTGTATGGTCTTGGCCACCGTGCTGCAGCTCAGTTTCAGGGTCTTGGCAATCTTCTTATAGCCTAGGCCATCTTTATGTAGAGCAACAATTCTTTTTTTCAGATCCTCAGAGAGTTCTTTGCCATGAAGTGCCATGTTGAACTTCCAGTGACCAGTATGAGAGAGTGAGAGCGATAACACCAAATTTAACCCACCTGCTCCCCATTCACACCTGAGACCTTTTAACACTAACGAGTCACATGACACCGGGGGAGGGAAAATGGCTAATTGGGCCCAATTTGGACATTTTCACTTAGGGGTGTACTCACTTTTGTTGCCAGCGGTTTAGACATTAATGGCTGTGTGTTGAGTTATTTTGAGGGGACAGTAAATGTACACTGTTATACAAGCTGTACACTCACTACTTTACATTGTAGCAAAGTGTCATTTCTTCAGTGTTGTCACATGAAAAGATAGAAGAAAATATTTACAAAAATGTGAGGGGTGTACTCACTTTTGTGAGATACTGTATATCTTGAAAAACAAATGATTTGTTTGAAAAAATGTAGTTGTGTGTTAATCAGGGAAGGGGGGCGGAGAGGAGAACAAAGGAAGGTATAATATACATACATTACACTTGAACTAGATAGGCTTGTGTCTTTTTTCAACCCGACTAACTATGCAAATTAAAATGTGTAGACAGTAATCCTTTTAACAGCATTTTTTGCAGACCGAAGGAGAAAATGTTGTAGAAGGACTTCAGAAAAACAATTATACAGGTGGGAAAGGCATTCTTATTACCGTATGTGCCATGTATTCCAGAAATCCTGCTCAGCGGTGGCGGTAAGCTTCCAGCATAATTCAGCCATGTCAAATGGGTGGTCATACATCTAATTTTGCATCGCCAGAACTAATTGAATTCCTTTCAATAAAAATTCAGGACGTAAGTGCTCAGAGACGTCAATTTTCCCTGGAAGAATTGATTAGCGGAATCCCCACTGATCGCCGGCCTCTAACGCTATTAGTAAACAAGGCTGCTATGAAATTGTTCACAAAGAAACTTAAAATGGCATTTACCTTTAGGAATCGACTGCCGCTGGAAACCTTCATCGATTCTAGGAGTGTAACAATCCGTTCCGGCTCTGAACCGCGCATATTTCGGCGTGGAGGGATTCAGCTGACGAACACATCAAACCTGTTATAACGAGCTTGCTTTAAACTGTTTAATTGGATCTATTTCTATCCAACTCACACAACACTAATAGGTTTTCTCAGCCAACTTCCTGCATATGGAGGAGGAACTCACCTGGAGTATGTTTGCACTTTACTGCAACACACATTAATTGCATTGTTGCAATGTGACCTTATTTATTCTCCAATGCAATTCGCTGATGGATGTGTGTTATGAGCAATGCGTGCGATACCAAAAAATGGCACATGCACTTCCGACGTAAGGTGCATTGCAGTGCCAATCAGAAGGAAGGTTGCAGCATTGCACCAATGCAACTAATGTGCATTGCCTAGAAAAAAGGATGACCTCCACCATGTCAGATATGGAGTGTGGTGGTCCCATCCCTAGTGCAATAGGACAAAAAGAAGTACCCCCTGTATGGGACTTTAAAAGACCACCACCTCCAAGGTAAAAAAAATATCTTTTTTTAAAAATAATTTTAAACAATGGTCTTGGATAAAAAGACGTATAACGTCTACACACTACATAAATGTATCGAACAAAAACCGAACACTAGTACAATGGATAAAATATAAAATGACATATGTACTCTCCGAAGGGTGATGTACCCTAAAACACGACGCGTTTCCAGTGTTTTGACACCTTCATCAGGGATGAGAGTTGAATATATTTGCATATGTTTTAAGTCAATAGTTCCATGTCCAAAGAGCGAAAGAGGCAACTGATCCAAGGAAGTATCGGATGGACGCCAGACCGGAATGGTAGAAGGCTTGAGATACAATGCGTTTCCAAAAGTTGTGTAGCAGAAAATGTGCTTGGCAGCAAAGAGGCTCCACCAAAAGACTGTAAGACCCCTTTCACACTGGGGCGTTTTTCAGGCGTTTTTCAGGCGCTTTAGCGTTAAAAAAAGCAACTGTAAAGCGCCTGAAAGAAGCCTCATCTGCAATCCCAATGTGAGAGCCCGAGCCCTTTCACACTGCCAGAGCCTGAAAAATGCTGGTAAAGCGCCGCTTATGACCCCTTTCACACTGGGGCGTTTTTCAGGCGCTGGCAGTGTGAAAGGGCCCGGTGACAAAAACACAAAAGCGCTGCAAAGAAGCTGCTTGCAGGACTTTTTTTGACGCCCTGCCAGCGCAGCGCCCCAGTGTGAAAGCACTCGGGCTTTCACATTGAGATTGCAGATGAGGCTTCTTTCAGGCGCTTTACAGGCGCTTTTTTTAACGCTAAAGTGCCTGAAAAACGCCCCAATGTGAAAGGAGTCTAAATGCTTATGAGGGGTACTTGGGACAGAGTATCGCTAGAGCTTTAAATGTCGGCTACATAGCGGGCGGATAATATCCAGAGGTCCCTGGGTCAATGTATCCTGTGAATATAGGGATCCTGTGTACAACATACCTCCTCCGTGTAAGTGGCTGCCACTTACCTACAGCCTACAGATGAAGGTGTCAAAACACTGGAAACGCGTCGGGTTTTAGGGTACATCACCCTTCGGAGAGTACATATGTCTTTTTATATTTTATCCATTGTACTAGTGTTTGTTTGTTTTTGTTCGATACATTTATGTAGTGTGTAGACGTTATACGTCTTTTTATCCAAGACCATTGTTTAAAATTATTTTCAAATAAAGATACTTTTTTTTACCTTAGAGGTGGTGGTCTTTTAAAGTCGCATACAGGGGGTACTTCTTTTTGCTTCATATCTTCTGGTCCTGTCGGAAACTAGAGGATTTCTGGTCTAAAGTGCGAGGTATGATAGGACAATTAACCGATTATGATTTGGGATCTGATCCAACTAGATATCTTCATCCTTTAGATCTTTCATAACGTAAATACAGAAACTCATTGATCGCTCATCTTCTGAACGCAGCTAAGGCCTGTATTCCAGCTCTATGGAAGCAGGAATCACCTCGCTCGATCTCGCTGTGGCTATAAATAAAATTAATGGATATGGATGGCAATAAAAAATGGATACAATAATCTCTTCTTGTCAGTACTAGGGAATAGGGATGAGCTTCGAGTTCGAGTCGAACTCATGTTCGACTCGAACATCGGCTGTTCGCCAGTTTGCCGAACAGCAAACAATTTGGGGTGTTTGCGGCAAATTCGAAAGCCGCGGAACACCCTTTAAAGTCTATGGGAGAAATCAAAAGTGCTAATTTTAAAGGATTATATGCATGGTATTGTCATAAAAAGTGTTTGGAGACCCGTGTCCTGCCCCAGGGGACATGTATCAATGCAAAAAGAATCTTTAAAAACGGCCGTTTTTTTCGGGATTAAAATCACTGCTCCCGAAAAAACTGCCATTTTTAAAAATTATTTTTGCATTGACACATGTCCCCTGGGGCAGGACCCGGGTCTCCAAACACTTTTTATGACAATAACTTGCATATAAGCCTTTAAAGGGAGCACTTTTGATTATTCATGTTCGTGTCCCATAGACTTTAACGGTGTTCGCGCGTTCGAACTAATTTTTTGCCTGTTCGCAAATTCTGCTGTGAACCGAACCGGGGGGTGTTCGGCCCATCCCTACTAGGGAACATGGCTGTGCACTAGTGGAGGGGGAACTGGCGGGATAATTTAAAGGGAGGGATCTTTTTTTTTTTTGTCTTGTTTGTTTTTATTATATTTGTGTATAGGATGGACGTGAAGGTAAAACGTATATAATTGTTGTAATATATAAAATATAAGAAATGTGGGGACGGAAAGTATTCAGACCCCCTTAAATTTTTCACTCTTTGTTATATTGCAGCCATTTGCTAAAATCATTTAAGTTCATTTTTTTCCTCATTAATGTACACACAGCACCCCATATTGACAGAAAAACACAGAATTGTTGACATTTTTGCAGATTTATTAAAAAAGAAAAACTGAAATATCACATGGTCCTAAGTATTCAGACCCTTTGCTCAGTATTTAGTAGAAGCACCCTTTTGATCTAATACAGCCATGAGTCTTTTTGGGAAAGATGCAACAAGTTTTTCACACCTGGATTTGGGGATCCTCTGCCATTCCTCCTTGCAGATCCTCTCCAGTTCTGTCAGGTTGGATGGTAAACGTTGGTGGACAGCCATTTTTAGGTCTCTCCAGAGATGCTCAATTGGGTTTAAGTCAGGGCTCTGGCTGGGCCATTCAAGAACAGTCACGGAGTTGTTGTGAAGCCAGTCCTTCGTTATTTTAGCTATGTGCTTAGGGTCTTTGTCTTGTTGGAAGGCAAACCTTCGGCCCAGTCTGAGGTCCTGAGCACTCTGGAGAAGGTTTTCATCCAGGATATTCCTGCACTTGGCCACATTCATCTTTCCCTCGATTGCAACCAGTCGTCCTGTCCCTGCAGTTGAAAAACACCCCCACAGCATGATGCTGCCACCACCATGCTTCACTGTTGGGACTGTATTGGACAGGTGATGAGCAGTACCTGGTTTTCTCCACACATACCGCTTAGAATTAAGGCCAAAAAGTTCTATCTTGGTCTCATCAGACCAATCTTATTTCTCACCATCTTGGAATCCTTCAGGTGTTTTTTTAGCAAACTCCATGCGGGCTTACATGTGTCTTGCACTGAGGAGAGGCTTCCGTCGGGCTTCTATGCCATAAAGCCCTGACTGGTGGAGGGCTGCAGTGATCGTTGACTTTCTACAACTTTCTCCCATCTCCTGACTGCATCTCTGGAGCTCAGCCACAGTGATCTTTGGGTTCTTCTTTACCTCTCTCACCAAGGCTCTTCTCCCCCGATAGCTCAGTTTGGCTGGATGGCCAGCTCTAGGAAGGGTTCTGGTCGTCCCCAACGTCTTTCATTTAGGGATTATGGAGGCCACTGTGCTCATAGGAACCTTAAGTTCAGCAGAGTTTTTTTGTAACCTTGGCCAGATCTGTGCCTTGCCACAATTCTGTCTCTGAGCTCTTCAGGCAGTTCCTTTGACCCCATGATTCTCATTTGCTCTGACATGCATTGTGAGCTGTAAGGTCTTATATAGACAGGTGTGTGGCTTTCCTAATCAAGTCCAATCAGTATAATCAAACACAGCTGGACTAAAATGAAGGTGTAGAACCATCTCAAGGATGATCAGAAGAAATGGACAGCACCTGAGTTAAATATATGAGTGTCACAGCAAAGGGTCTGAATACTTAGGACCATGTGATATTTCAGTTTTTCTTTTTTAATAAATCTGCAAAAATGGCAACAAATTTTCTGTTTTTTCTGTCAATATGGGGTGCTGTGTGTACATTAATGAGGAAAAAATTAACTTAAATGATTTTAGCAAATGGCTGCAAAAGAGTGAAAAATTTAAGGGGGTCTAAATACTTTCCGTCCCCACTGTATATCCGCCGAAAATAGAATTGATCTATGTTAAAGATATACTTTGAGATACGCATGCAATTGAATTGTGTTTGTCTATATGTAAAAAATAGTTGAAAAATAAAATATAGAATTAAAAAAAAAAACCTGTAAAAAATAAACAAAGAGTCCTCAAGTGTACAAAAAAGTGCTTTTGATGATCAAAGAAGAAGATAAACACACACAAAACCAGAAGGGCAAACTTCAGAAAGAAAAAAAGACACCCCAGAAGTCCAGTGGAAATGAAAGTGAGGTTGGCTGTTTACTGGAAATATTTGGCTTTTAAATGAATGAAAAGTCAGTAGTGCTTTAGGGGAGGAACCCCAAACAGATCCTCAATGGACGATGGAACAGCATTCAAACTCACGGCTCCACTCCAACTTCACTCCCGATCCATGGGGACATACAATACTAACATTCCCATAGACACACTCCTAAACCTTGTGGACGGCCTTCCCAGAAGAGTTGAAGCTGTTATAGCTGCAAAGGGTGGGCCAACTCAATATTGAACCCTATGGACTAAAGCCTCGTACACATGATCGGATTTTCCGACGGGAAATGTGTGATGACAGGCTGTTGGCAGAAAATCCGACCATTTGTACGCTCCATCGGACAATTGTTGTCGGTTTTCCCGCGGATTTTCCGAGCGTGTGTACACAAGTCTGTCGGACAAAAGTCCAAAGTACAAGCACGCATGCTCAGCAATAGGGATGAGCTTCAAGTTTGAGTCAAACTAATGTTTGACTCGAACATCGGCTGTTCGCAAGTTCGCCGAACAGCGAACAATTTGGGGTGTTCGCGGCAAATTCGAATGCCGCGGAACACGCTTTAAAAGTCTATGGGAGAAATCAAATGTGCTCATTTTAAAGGCTTATATGCAAGTTATTGTCATAAAAAATGTTTGGGGACCTGGGTCCTGCCCCAGGGGACATGGATCAATGCAAAAAAGTTTTAAAAACGGCCGTTTTTTCGGGAGCGGTGATTTTAATAATGCTCAAAGTGAAACAATAAAAGTGTAATATCCCTTTAAATTTCGTAGCTGGGGGTGTCTATAGTATGCCTGTAAAGGGGCGCATGTTTCCCGTGTTTAGAACAGTCTGACAGCAAAATGACATTTCAAAGGAAAAAAAGTCATTTAAAACCACTCGCGGTTATTGCATTGGCGGTCCGAGAATACACATTGAAGTTCTTTGATAAAAACGGCATGGGAACCCCGAACCAAAATAAAAAAAAAAATGACGTGGGGGGTCCCGCTAAATTCCATACCAGGCCCTTCAGGTCTGTTATGGATATTAAGGGGAACCCCGGCCAAAATTTAAAAAAAAATGACGTGGGGGTTTCCCCTAAATTCTATACCAGACCCTTCAGGTTTGGTATGGATATTAAGAGGAACCCCGCGCCAAAATAAAAAAAACGGCGTGGGGTCCCCCCAAAAATCCATACCAGACCCTTATCCGAGCATGCAACCTGGCAGGCCGCAGGAAAGGAGGGGGGGACGAGAGAGAGCCCCCCCTCCTGAACCGTACCAGGCCACATTCCCTCAACATTGGGAGGGTGCTTTGGGGTAGCCCTCCAAAACACCTTGTCCCCATGTTGATGAGGACAAGGGCCTCATCCCCACAACCCTGGCCGGTGGTTGTGGGGGTCTGCGGGCGGGGGGCTTATCGGAATCTGGAAGCCCCCTTTAACAAGGGGACCCCCAGATCCCGGCCCTCCCCCCTGTGTGAAATGGTAAGGGGGTACAAAAGTATGCCTACCATTTCACTAACAAAATGTTGTTAAATGTTAAAAATGAGAAGAGACAGTTTTTGACAATTCCTTTATTTAAATGTTTCTTCTTTCTTCTTATTTCTATCTTCCTTCATCTTCTTCTTCTTCTGGTTCTTCTGGTTCTTCCTCCGGTGTTCTCATCCAGCATCTCCTCCGCGGCATCGGCGTCTTCTTCCCTTCTTCTCCTCGGGCCGCTCCGCATCCATGGCATGGAGGGAGGCTCCCGCTCTTCTCTTCATCTTCTTCTCTTCTTCATCTTCTTCTCTTCTTCATCTTCTTCTCTTCTTCAACTTCTTCTCTTCTTCATCTTCTTCTCCGGGCCGCTCCGCATCCATGCTGGCATGGAGGGAGGCTCCCGCTGTGTGATGCGTCTCCTCTTCTGACGGTTCTAAAATAACGGGGGGGGCCACCCGGTGACCCCGCCCCCCTCTGACGCACGGGACATGATGGGACTTCCCTGTGGCATTCCCCGTGACATCACAGGGAAGTCCCGTCAAATCACCGTGCGTCAGAGGGGTGCGGGGTCACCGAGTGGCCCGTTATGTAAGAACCATCAGAAGAGGAGACGCGTCACGCAGCGGGAGCCTCCCTCCATGCCAGCATGGATGCGGAGCGGAGCGGCCCGGAGAAGAAGATGAAGAAGAGAAGAAGATGAAGAAGAGAAGAAGATGAAGAGAAGAGCGGGAGCCTCCCTCCATGCCATGGATGCGGAGCGGCCCAAGGAGAAGAAGGGAAGAAGACGCCGATGCTGCGGAGGAGATGCTGGACGAGAACACCGGAGGAAGAACCAGAAGAACCAGAAGAAGAAGATGAAGGAAGATAGAAGAAAGAAGAAAGAAAAAGCATTTAAATAAAGGAATTGTCAAAAACTGTCTCTTGTAATTTTTAACATTTTTGACAGTTTTTTAGTGAAATGGTAGGGGTACTTTTGTACCCCCTTACCATTTCACACAGGGGGGGTGGGATGTGGGGGTCCCCTTGTTAAAGGGGGCTTCCAGATTCCGATAAGCACCCCGCCCGCAGACCCCCACAACCACCGGCCAGGGTTGTGGGGATGAGGCCCTTGTCCTCATCAACATGGGGACAAGGTGTTTTGGGGGGCTACCCCAAAGCACCCTCCCAATGTTGAGGGCATGTGGCCTGGTACGGCCGCTCTATCGTCCCCCCTCTTTTCCTGCGGCCTGCCAGGTTGTGTGCTCGGATAAGGGTCTGGTATGGATTTTTGGGGGGACCCCACGCTGTTTTTTAAATAATTTTAAATAATAATAATAAGACCTGAAGGGTTTGGTATGGAATTTAGGGGGACCCCCACGTCATTTTATTTTTAAATTTTGGCCGGGGTTCCCCTTAATATCCATACCAGACCTGAAGGGCCTGGTATGGAATTTAGGGGGACCCCCCACGTCATTTTTTTTTTAAATTTTGGTTCGGGGTTCCCCTGTGGGGAATTCCAATGCCGTTTTTATCAATGAACTTCTATGTGTATTGCCGGACCGGCAATGCAATAGCCGCGAATAGTTTTAAATGACTTTTTTTCCTTTGAGATGTCATTTTGCTGTCAGACTGTTCTAAACACGGGAAACATGCACCCCTTTACAGGCATACTATAGACATCCCCCAGGTACAAAATTTAAAGGGATATTACACTTTTATTGTTTCACTTTAAGCATTATTAAAATCACTGCTCCTGAAAAAACGGCCGTTTTTAAAACTTTTTTTTGCATTGATCCATGTCCCCTGGGGCAGGACCCAGGTCCCCAAACACTTTTTATGACAATAACTTGCATATAAGCCTTTAAAATTAGCACTTTTGATTATTCATGTTCGTGTCCCATAGACTTTAACTGTGTTCGCGTGTTCGAACAAACTTTTTTCCTGTTCGCATGTTCTGGTGCGAACCGAACAGGGGGTGTTCGGCTCATCCCTACTCAGAAGCAAGGATGGGCCAGAAGCGGTCGGTCTTGTAAACTAGCGTTTGTAATGGAGAATTAACATTTGTGACGCAGCATATTATGAAATTTCGAAATGCAACGCACAATTCTCTTCTTCTTTAATGGGATAATAATGAAGCTGCTCTGCTGGTGACACTGATGAGTTAATGCAAACGAATTTTCAAAGGCTTTTTTTTCTAGTGATATCAAGAATAATATTATTATGTTTTGTTTTTTTTCTATTTTGGCAAGTTACCACAACACCATTATCCCGTAGTTTTTAAGATCAAAGATACAACTATGTTGCTGTCTCTTGTCAATTTTACATTGTATTTTTTTTAAATGTAACTGCCTACTCCCAAACTGTCATTTGAAGTAAAACACATAGCCAAGTATTATTCCCAACAATTTTTTTATTGTGCATTAAAAAAATAAAACAAATAAAATTACACATGCTATCTGCCAATAGAACTTAACCAAAAAGTGCATTCTATGCATCCAAAAATATAGAAAATATACCAAATCAAATCATTATTATTCAACCAAGAAATAAAATAAAAGCCTCATGCATGTGTCCTGCTTCTTAATATAGGGGGTCAACAATGCCAAGAGTTGGTGAAAGCAGGGGTCCGTCATCCGGAGATAATTCCGAAAATTATCCGGACTATTCTCCTGGAGCTCCCGCAGCAAAGGCATATGACACAATTGGTCACGATAAATAAAGCATCCAATTTTTGGTCCAAGAAATCCTCCTCCTCCTGTTCCTGGACTGGACTTGGGTCAAAGCAATAACTCCAAGGCCAATAATAAATAATAAACACGTTATCTACTCCGATTCCGCAACATGTCTGGTTGACAAACGGCCGCTCAGAAACGAACTGAAAGGCTCAAAATGAAAAGTGTGAAATGAAAAGCGCGAAATGATAAGTGCGAAATGAAAAGCCTGAATCAACTCTCACCAAACTTCTACTAACACGAAATTAGCAGAAGGAGCCCAAAGGGTGGCGCTAAAGAGCGGAAAAACAACGTAGTACGTCACTACGTTCGTATTTGTTGGCCAACAATTCCTTGCCGTTTGTATGCAAAACAAGTTTGGGCCAACTCCCTTCGCACAAAAGTCCATGGTTTTGTTGGCCAACAATCTGATCGTGTGTACGAGACTTTAGACTGGGATGCCATTAAAGTTCATGTGCGGGTAAAGGCAGACGTCCCAATACTTTTGGTAATATAGTGTATATGTATATGAAACGTCACATTATTACTCAGAGGAGGCAGCAGACAGTGGATCAAATCAGGTCTCAGCCTTTAGAACATGTCCTCTTCCATCTTGAATTCTCTTGCAGCAAATCCCACTCGGCTGTGATCTGCACTATCGGACCCGATCCAGCACTGAGGCAATTTTCCTGCTATGTGCCAAACTTGGGAACCATTTCATTCATCACCTCTTACAGATTATCTACTACAGAGCGAGATGAGTAAGTGACAATAGAATCCCAGGTAGCAGAGTTCCTTCCACCAAACAGCAATTACTCTCTGCTATGAGAGGTGTCACTGTATTTATGTGAACATTCTCACCTGTCAAACCCATAATGAATGAGTAGTTTTATGAGGACCTTCTTAGTGCCGGTCAAAAGAAATAAAGAACTAAAACTCTGGGAGGTGTTATATTTTTATAACTCAAACTCTGGATGTCATTGTGATGTATTTCCTACCTGCATTAGAAGATATTCATGCTGCAAAGGCACTCTGACAAAGTAACGGTCTGTTTGTTGGTCGTAAAGTATTAGGCAATCGGTTTGAAGAATGGCTTTGGCATAAAGGGAACCTGCCTCCGAAATATGGGAGCTACCACGGCGTCTCTTTTTAACCACTTCAGCTCCGGGGGTTTAGCCCCCCCCCCCATGACCAGGCCATGGCGCTGCGTTATTTTAACTGACAATTGCGCGGTTGTGCAACGCTGTAGACAAATAAAACTGATGTCCTTTTCCCGCCCACAAATAGAGCATTCATTTGGTGGTATTTGATCACCTCTGTGGTTTTGATTTTTTGCGCTATAAACAAAAAAAAATAATACAAAAAAAATAAACAATAATTTTTACTTTATGTTATAAAACACATCCAATAAAAAAAAATGTAAAAAATTGAATTTATTCATCAGTTTAGGCCAATACAGTCAGGTCCATAAATATTGGGACATAGACACAATTCTAATCTTTTTGGCTCTATACACCACCACAATGGATTTGAAATGAAACGAACAAGATGTGCTTTAACTGCAGACTTTCAGCTTTAATTTGAGGGTATTTACATCCAAATCAGGTGAACGGTGTAAGGATTACAACAGTTTGTATTTGTGCCTCCCACTTTTTAAGGGACCAAAAGTAATGGGACAATTGGCTGCTCAGCTGTTCCATGGCCAGGTGTGTGTTATTCCCTCATTGTCCCATTTACAAGGAGCAGATAAAAAGGTCTAGAGTTCATTTCAAGTGTGCTATTTGCATTTGGAATCTGTTGCTGTCAACTCTCAATATGAGATCCAAAGAGCTGTCACTATCAGTGAAGCAAGCCATCATTAGGCTGAAAAAGCAAAACAAACCCATCAGAGAGATAGCAAAAACATTAGGTGTGGCCAAATCAACTGTTTGTAACATCCCTAAAAAGAAAGAACGCACCAGGAACTGCTCATGATCCAAAGCATACCACCTCATCAGTGAAGCATGGTGGTGGTAGTGTCATGGCGTGGGCATGTATGGCTGCCAATGGAACTGGCTCTCTTGTATTTATTGATGATGTGACTGCTGACAGAAGCAGCAGGATGAATTCAGAAGTGTTTCGGGCAATATTATCTGCTCATATTCAGCAAAATGCTTCAGAACTCCTTGGACGGCGCTTTACAGTGCAGATGGACAATGACCCGAAGCATACTGCGAAAGCAACCAAAGAGTTTTTTAAGGGGAAGAAGTGGAATGTTATGCAATGGCCAAGTCAATCACCTGACCTGAATCCGATTGAGCATGCATTTCACTTGCTGAAGACAAAACTAAAGGGAAAATGCTCCAAGAACAAGCAGGAACTGAAGACAGTTGCAGTAGAGGCCTGGCAGAGCATCACCAGGGATGAAACCCAGCGTCTGGTAATGTCTATGTGTTCCAGACTTCAGGCTGTAATTGACTGCAAAGGATTTGCAACCAAGTATTAAAAAGTGAAAGTTTGATGGATGATTGTTAATCTGTCCTATTACTTTTGGTCCCTTAAAAAGTGGGAGGCTCATATACAAACTGTTGTAATTCCTACACCGTTCACCTGATTTGGATGTAAATACCCTCAAATTAAAGCTGAAAGTCTGCAGTTAAAGCACAGCTTATTAGTTTCATTTCAAATCCATTGTGGTGGTGTATAGAGCCAAAAAAGTTTAGAATTGCGTTGATGTCCCAATATTTATGGACCTGACTGTAAATCAACATTAACGGTTAACTCCACTTTCGTGGGGAAAAATGAGCAAATAAAGAAAAAATAATATAGCGTATACAATTGCGACACAAGTCACATTGTAATTAAATGTTATTAAAAATTACCTTTCCTTTTCAATCTACAGCCTGTGTAATTTTCTGAAAATGCAATATGGCAACCCAGAGACATCATTTCCTGCTTGTGTGATTGGCCCACTGATTTTCCCAGAAGTCTGCACTAAGATACAAGTCAGATTTTTGGCATCCCCTGCAAGAAAAATGTCATTTTTGGTGAGATACTCCCAATAGGAAATTACGTCTAAAGGAATGTTGGCCCAGCAGCTTTCCTCATTAGTGCCCTGCAGGTACACAGCGGATTGATAATTATGAAACCACTCCCATTAGACTCACATTCCCAAATGGGCACAGAGAAACACACAGGGATTTCTTCCGAATAACAAAAGGTAGGAATTTTCAACAAAGTCTGTTAAAATCCTTGTAATGTACATAGATCACCCAGAGGAGAATGTTTTTTTTTTTTCAACAAAAGTGAAGTTACTCTTTAACTATTCTAAATCCCTCCGGTCTGCATACCTGAGCTAAGGGTAGATGAATGCAGGAAGTAAATGCTATGTAGCGCTACCATTGCAGGGGCCGCTGGTACAAGATGGTTCTTTCCTAATGATACAGAGGCTTCCCACCTCCTCAAGCAGCAGTCCATGTACTCCAGCTCCAATAGCTCAATCTAGGGGATGTCTTTTAGAAATGTATTCATTGCGGAACCTTAAACAGGAGAGGGGCTAGGGCATGGGATACTCAAAAATGTTTGCAGTACACTCTTTTCTAGGCTGCTACTCCAGAATTCTGTTGAGGACAGGGCAATAGGCAATACCCTATAAGAGCTGTCTCAGTCCACAGCTACCTCTGGCACTTACATCCCAAAAGCATGCACACTCACCAGAGATCACAATGCAAGGCCAGTACTCACAAGTCCCCAGGACAGCTGCACACCTTCCAGCTTCCTCTGGACAGTGAAGGAGACAATCCTTCTCCAGAGCGGATCCTTATGGTAAAGTCCTACAGCCAGCATCTCGGAAAGATCACTTCATGTCCATAGCTATGCCATAGCTGAGACCTCAGAGAACAGCTACACAGTCCACAGGTTGTCTCAGGGGGCAGCAACCCCATAGGCTCTGGAAACCTCCTTGCTGAGGAAAGGACAATCTCTCTAGGGATCCAGACCATTTATCTCTTCCCAAGCCACCTTCTGGATGCTCCTCTCCAGGGGCTGGCCAGGTCCTAATAAATATTCAGGTTGGTCATTTCAATCTCCCTCCCTATGATCTGGAAGATTCTTCCAGGGGTAGGGGGAAGCAATCCATTTCCCAACCTGTGAAACCCTGAACAGACCACAGCAGTCACTGGTCCCTTGACTACAGAAGGAGCCAAAAGCTAAATTTGCCTAGCATTCTACGCTAAGAGGGTCCTACAGCTACATAAATCATCTGCCCTTTCTCAAGATGGCCGTGGCTAGAAATGCTAAAGGGGTGTTTTTCAAAGAGATTTCTCAGCAAAATAAGGCATGGAGACACGGATGGGGAGATTGCTTTGAATTTTAACCCCTTGGCGCAGACTTGACACAAATATGAGGCCCCACTTGAATGGGATGTTTTCCATGGGGCCGCATATATGCGTATCTCCCTTTGTGCTGTGAACGTGCCACAGAGTGCGCTTCCAGGACAGAGACCAGGGTCTCACTGAGAGCCTCGGGACCCGTTCCAACAATCGGGACCTAGAAAGTCCAATTCTGGGTCACCTGATCGCTGTGATAGCCTCTGATTGGCTATCACAGTAATCAGTCACCGTGAAGCCCGCCCTGTGTTTTCCCTCTCTATGAATGGAGGGGATAGATACAGAGCATATTTCTCTGTCCTTGCAGAGAGAGAAAAAAAGTGTGTGTAAAAAATAAATGAATAAATAAAAAAATGTAAAATACCTAGATCAAGGTTTGATCTAGGTAGGTGCCAGGGTTAGTGTTTGGGTCAAGGTCAGGGTCAAAGGTAAAGATTAAAAGTCAGGGTCAGTATTTTTTGGGGCAGGATTTTTTTTTAAATAAGTATCATTGTCATTTGGCGTCAGTGTTATGCCCCGCACACACGATCGGATTTTTCGACAACAAATGTTGGATGTGAGGTTGTTGGCAGAAAGTCCGACCGTGTGTATGCTCCATTGGACAATTGTTGTCGGACTTTCTGCCAACAAATGTTGGCTAGCAGGTTCTTACATTTTCCGCCAACAAATTTTTGTTGTCGGACTTTCCGATCGCGTGTACACAAGTCCGTCAGACAAAAGTCCACGCATGCTCAGAAGCAGAAGCGGTCGGTCTTGTAAACTAGCGTTCATAATGGAGAATCAACATTCATGACACGGCAAATTATGAAAACTCCAAATGCACAGTTCTCTTCTTCTTTAATGGGATAATAATGAAACTGCTTTGCTGGTGATACTGATGGAGTTATTGCAAACAAATTTTCAAAGGCTTTTTTTTTTCAAGTGATATCAAGAATAATAATAATAATAGCACTAAATAAAAAACACAAAAAGAAAAGCGCGAATCAACACTCACCAAACTTCTACTAACACAAAATTAGCAGAAGGAGCCCAAAGGATGGCGCTAAAGAGCTAAAAAACCACGTAGTACGTCTAGTACGTCACTATGTTCGTAATTGTTGGCCAACATTTGTGTGACCGTGTGTATGCAAGACAAGTTGGAGCCAACAACCTTCGAACAAAATTCCACGGTTTTATTGTCAGAAAGAAAGTCTGATCGTGTGTACGGGGGATTAGTGTGTTTTTTAGGTAGTATAGCAAAAAGCAAAATGCACACTATTGTTTCTGAGCTGTACTACTAGAGTTGCCACCTCATCCCTTTAAACCCGAACACATATGAATTACACAGGTTCTGAGGCTAATTAAATGCAGATAAGGCACCAAGTGAGTTTAATTACCACATTAATCAGCCACAGAACCTGTGTAATTAATATGTGTTCGGGTTTAAAGGGATGAGGTGGCAGCCCTATGTACACGGGTACAAACAACAACTAACATACACATATGTTATCATTGCGATCATCAGGAGCAGGAGAATCAACATTAGGTTGTTCTTTGGTGGTAGGTTATGGTAGTAGCAAGAAATATACACGCAGCCTGGCAGGCCTCCTGAACCATACCAGGCTACATGCCCTCAACATGGGGGGGTGGGTGCTTTGAAGCAGGGGAGGCTCTGCCCCAACCCCCACCCCAAAGCACCTTGTCCCCATGTTGATGAGAACAAAGGCCTCTTCCCGACAACCCTGGGCTGTGGTTGGGGGGGTATCGAATCTGGAAGCCCCCTTTAACAAGGAGGCCCCCAGATCCCACCCCCCTCCTGTGAATGAGTATGGGGTACATTGTACACCATACTCATACAATGTACCCCATACTCAAAGTGTCAAAAAGAAAGAAAGACAGTAGATGGGTTTTGACAATTCTTTTATAAAAAAATTAAGAAAAAAAAAACAATGTCTGCGCCCGCAACAAAGGCCTACTGCAGGCTCCGCCATTTGACAGTTCTTATATAGGTAAGTTATATAGGTAAGTCACAGCGAGGTCACCTGGTGGCACCACCCCCTTGTGCCGTCAACCAACCTAGCATGCACCAGTCAGTGACGTCACAAGGGGGCGAGGCCACCAGGTGATGTCCCCAGGTGCCCCTGCCCCTTACCTATTTAAGAACTGTCAAACGGCGTAGGAGGCATTGATCAGCCGTCCTCACTGGTGGAGTTTTTTTTGGGTGTGGCGGGTGTCGTGAGACGGGGGACATTGTTTTATTTTAATAAAGGTATTGTCAAAAACCAAAGACCTGTGTACTGTTTTTATTTATTTTTGACACTTTTTTTGGTGAATGAGTAGGGGTACAATGTACCTCATTCATTCGTGGGGGCTGGGATTTGGACCCCCCCTTGTGAAAGGGGTCTTCCAGATTCCCATGAGCCCCCTGCCCGCAGACCTCCACCCCTGCCACAAAGCACCCCCCCATGTTGGGGACATGTGGCCAGGTATGGTTCGGGGAGCTCGTTCCCACCCTTTCCTGGGCTGCCAGGCTGCGTGCTCGGATAAGGGTCTCGTATGGATTTTGGGGGGGGCCCCACGCTGTTTGTTTTTTAATTTTGGCATGGGGTTCCCCTTAAAATGCATGCCAGACTCAAAGCACAATTTTTTCCTTATTTGTTTTAAATGGACAGCAATTGCAACCGCGAATCAGTTTAAATGTGATTTGACTCCGCTTTTTTTTTTTGCTGCAGCGTGTTCTAGTCATGTTACAGATGCACCACTTTGCAAGCAGACTAAGGGGACCCCATCAGGCATTTTACTTAAAGGAATTTTTAATTTGTATTCTTTTTATTGTTTCACTTGTGGGGTTCCCACGCCGTTTTTTATTTTGGCGTGGGGTTTCCCTTAAAATCCCACACTTTTTTCTTTAAATTTTTAACGGATTTCAACTAAATTCATTACAATTCATTACTATTTCATTTGGCGATTCGGATACATCCCCATGGTTTTGAAATGGGATGTCCAATAAGCTCATATAGGTGTGATGCTCAGTATGATGCTATAGGTGTGATTGCCGAGTGGGCAATTCCATATAGTTTCCTGCACAGAGCCCTGACTGACTACGACCCAACTGAACACCTTTGGGATAACTGAAATGCTTATTGTAAGTCAAGTCTTCTCATCCAACATCAGTACTTGATCTCAAAATACATTTTTTGGCTGAATAGGTTGAATGGAGGTTATAAAAAATGCAAAGGTTAAATGGAATGTCCAATAAGCCTAAATTGATGTGAGGATCAGGTGTCTGGTGGGGCAACTCCATATTATTGCCTATTGTTTTGGAATAGGGTGTCCAACAAGTTCATACAGGTGTAATGGTCAGATATCTGGATGGGCAACTCCAAAATAATGCCCATGATTTTGAAATGGGATGTCCAACAAGCTCATTTAGGTGTAATGATCAGGTATCCAAATGTTGGCCATGGTTTTGGAATGCGATGGCCAATAAGTTCATATAGGTGTAATGGCCAGGTGTCCAGGTGGCCAACTCCATATTAATGCCCATGGTTTTGAATTGGGATGTCCAACATGCTCATTTAGGTGTAATGGTCAGGTGTCCAGGTGGGCAACTCCATATTAATGCCCATAGTTTTGGAATGAGATGTCCAACAAGCTAATTTAGGTGATGGTCAGGTGTCCACAAACCTTTTGCCATATAGTGTGTGTAGGTTTTCACTGCTGAATTCCTTGTTGCCTGCTTGCTCTGTAAACCCAAAATATTCAATGCTTTCTGAGACCTTGATACAGACAAGTATGCTCATCAAGATTTAACACTTGCCTCTTTTCACTTGCTGCATGGTGCCTCCAGTCAGTGTCTCAACGTATGGAGACCAGTGATAGCCAGGAAAATAGCATTTTCGGTATGATGTTGGCAATGACATGGTCTGAATTTCTCTCAGTATAGGTTTCCTTTAAGAACTCTTTTCCTTTTTTTTTTTATTCTTGTAGTTACCAGACAGCCATTGTCCTGAGGATCTAAAGCTGAATTTATATGAATACTGGTTAAAACGAGCACAATGCGTCCGCCACTGTGCGCTGATAGCAGGTGCAGAATAATGGAAATGTATTCTATTAGCAGAAGTTATAATCAGAGCTATCAAGCCCCAAGCTTTAGAATCTCATACCAAGTGAATTCCAACGTCATTCCCTTTCATAAGTAAGGCGGGGGTACGCCGAACTGCCGCAGAATTCTCAGAAGACTAAGTCTACGGAGAATACTCTTGGTGTAATTTACTATCGAATGCAAATGACTAAACCCTATACTCTTCATGCCACTCAATGCAGCTCACTAACCGAGATTACAGGTTCTTCTCCATCGCCTCCTTTTCAGCCGCCGCTAAAGATGACTTATACGCCCTGGTAGACTGAAGCTGTATGAACGTGTTAAATATATTGCCAACTAAAATATACGTTAATCACTTCTATTAAAACCGCCACAGATTCGAGAGACAGAAAAAAAGCCAGAGACCTAATTGTCCCACTACACAAAGCTTTGGCACGGCCTGGAAGATGTAGTTCATTTTTCGATACCGGTTCTGCCCCTTTTGCCTTCAGAACTGCCTTAATTCTTCATGGCATAAATTCAACAAGGTGTTGGAAACATTCCTCAGAGATTTTGGTCTATATTGACATAATAGCATCACGCAGCTGTTGCAGATTTGTCGGCTGCACATCCATGATGCAAATCTCCCCTTCCACCACATCCCAAAGGAGCTCTATTGGATGAGATGTGGTGACTGTGAGATGATTGGAGCTTTGTGACATGGTGCATTATCCTGCTGGAAGGAGCCATCAAGTAGTCATAAAGGGATGGACATGGTCAGCAACAATACTCAGGTAGGCGTTGGCATTTGAACAATGCTCAATTGGTACTAAGGGGCCCAAAATGTGCCAATAAAATATCCCCCACACCATTACACCACCACCAGCCTGAGCCGGTGATACAAGGCAGGATGGATCCATACTTTCATGTTGTTTACACCAAATTCTGACCCGACCATCTGAATGTCGCAGCGGAAATTGAGACTCATCAGACCAGACAACATTTTTCCAATCTTCTGTTGTCCAATTTTGGTGAGCCTGTGCAAATTGTAGCCTCAGTTTCCTGTTCTTAGCTGACAGGAGTGGCACCCGGTGTGGTCTTCTGCTGCTGTAGCCCATCTGCTTCAAGGTTCGATGTGTTGTGCATTCGGAGATGGCATTATGCATACTTTGGGTGTAACGAGCGGTTATTTGAGTTACTGTTGCCTTTCTATCATCTCGTACCAGTCTGCCCATTCTCCTCTGACCTCTGATATCAACAAGGCATTTTCCTCCACACAACTGCCACTCACTGGATATTTTCTCTTTTTCAGACCATTCTCTGTAAACCCGAGAGATGGTTGTGTGTGGAAATCCCAGTAGATCAGCAGTTTTTGAAATTCTCAGACCAGCCCGTCTGGCACCAGCAACCATGCCACGTTCAAAGTCACCTAAATCCCCTTTCTTCCCCATTCTGATGCTCGGTTTAAACTTCAGCAAGTCATCTTCACTCTGTCTAGATGCCTAAATGCATTGAGTTGCTGGCATGTGATTGGCTGATTTGTTGTCACCAAGCAATTGAATAGGTGTACCTAATAAAGTGGCCGGTGAGTGTATATTGTAAGATTGTTCTTTACGTGGGAAATATTAATAGAGAAACATCAGCAGGGGTGCACTATACCCACGCATCAAACCCACTATGGCCTAAAACTTCACTTTTATTCATGACTGTCTAAAAATCCATAATGTAGAAAAATTAAAGGAAGTCATAAAAATACCAGGTGTATAACCTTATATGGCAACGCAGAATTAATGCAAAAAAACAAAATGATGGAACAGATGTACAACTGCCTTCATTATAGGTAGATAGCAACCTGACAGCTAGTATGTCTTTAGCTGCAGTTGGTCAATCTTTCTGCCTGAGTGGAGATGTGTACAGTATAGGTATCAGAAAGAATGAATCAGACTGAGACAGAAATACAGTTAAATCACACTTGTTTAATAATAATAAAAAACGGTAAACGTAGTCAAAACATAGCCAGAGTTCAGGAACCGGAACGGATAGTCAGACAAGCCAAAACGCCAGGGAGCCGGAGATGAGCGTAGTAGAACAGCAAGCAGGATCTGGAGCCAGAAAGAATGTCAGCCAAGCAAGTGTTTAACAGGAACACAGGAGAGAGTCTCTAGAGATGTGACCAAGGCGAAGGCAGAGATCATCTGGAATGGACGGCCTAAGTAGGCAGGACTCACGAGCAGGATATCATCAACAAGTGAGTCACTGTGGAGAGAAAGGAGCTGGCAATTAGCCAACATCTGAGCGGCCAGCTTTGAGAAGGAAGGGCTGAGCCCAGCCCTGACAATAGGATAGGGTCAGTATCCTGGCCGCATACCACAACCCAAAGACATGGATTGATACTAAAGGTTACTGTGGTTACTAAGAGGTTAAGCTGCCCATCAAAATCAAATATTCCACAGTACCCTTCCAGCCTGGGAAAAGAATGCATTCCTATTAATCCACTACCTTCATCAGTCTACATAAATCCCCCTTTTCCTCCTACAACTAAATCCACATTACCCCAATAAATCTAAGAGCCCATAATGAAAAAGAAAGAAAGAATAAAAAAATCACAAAAATCCCTTACCCCAACATGTTTCGCCTAAAAGAAAGGCTTCATCAGGGGTGTACAGTGCATAAAGTGTATTTAAAGAAAGCACACGGCAAATGGCAATACAGATCTATTTATAATATGCGGTAAGGGCGTGGATACGTTATCTCCCATCTGCGCGTGAGGTCATGCCATTTTGTATCATGACATAAATATACGTTGTGCGCCATGACGTCACGTGAGTCATGACATAAATAATCGTCCAAGCATCAGAATGACTCTAAACAGTATTGTAATGCATAATCTACAATTTAATACAATCCCCGTGAAGATTTGACCTCTCAAGTGGCCAGAAAGTTTATTATATCCTTCTACCTCCTTATAATAGGGACAATATCTATTTCAAAAGTCAATTGTGCATCTGTTTCATCATTTTGTATTTTTGCACTTATTCCACATTGCCCTAAAACGTTATACACTTGCCATTTTTTTTACTTCCTTTCGTTTTTTACCATATAGACTTTTAGGCAGTAATGAATAAAAGTGAACTTTTAGGTTATATTGGGTTTGGTACATGGGTATAGCGAACCTCTGCTCTAGCGAAACAAAAATCATATAAATACCGTATTTATCAGCGTATAACACGCGCCGGCGTATAACACGCACCCCAAGTTTAGGAGGGAATTTTAAGGAAAAAAACTTTTAGGAGGGAAGTTTAAGGAAAAAAAACTTATATTTAAATGCCCATCAATGCAGCGTTATTGTGTCCATCTGCAGCCTTGTCAGTGCAGCCTTGCCCCAGTGCAGCCTTGTCAGTGCAGCTTTGCCCCAGTGCAGAATTGTCAGTGCAGCTTTGCCCCAGTGCAGCCTTGTCAGTGCAGCTTTGCCCCAGTGCAGCCTTGTCAGTGCAGCTTTGCCCCAGTGCAGCCTTGTCAGTGCAGCTTTGCCCCAGTGCAGCCTTGTCAGTGCAGCTTTGCCCCAGTGCAGAATTGTCAGTGCAGCTTTGCCCCAGTGCAGCCTTGTCCCCAGTGGTCAGTGCAGCCTTGTCCCCAGTGGTCAGTGCAGCCTTGTCCCCAGTGGTCAGTGCAGCCTTGTCCCTAGTGCCGCCGACATACACAAGTTTAGTGTGTATTTTTAAATATGGCGCCGCAGAGTTCGGAGGGACTCGGCGGCGCTCGTTCAGCTGAACGAGCGCCGCCGAGAACACAGTGACTGGGCGGAGCTGAGATACACATAGCTGAGGGTTCTCGGCTCTTCTCGGCGCCGTTCACAGTCACGCCCAGTCCCTATGATGGACATAACAGAGGTCCAATGGCGGGACCTGGCGGGACTGTGAACGGCGCCGAGAAGAGCCGAGAACCCTCGGCTATGTGTATCTCGGCTCCGCCAAGTCACTGTGTTCTCGGCGGCGCTCGTTCAGCTGAACGAGCGCTGCCGAGTCCCTCCGAACTCCGCGGCGCCATATTTAAAAATACACGCTATGTGAATGTCGGCGGTGATCGCGGCGATCGCTCCGATAGATCACAAAATAGCGGGGATCGGCGTATAACACGCACCCACGATTTTCCCCTGATTTTAAGGGGAAAAAAGTGTGTGTTATACGCCGATAAATACGGTATATTCCTCAATAGCCACAGAGGATATAAATCCACTTTGTGTGCAGCGAACGCCTTTGCAAACCCGGATATTACCATATAAAAGTAGCAGTGACATCATCACTGTGCTGTGAGCAGAGCTGTGGGAGGGACCCAGCAGGTTCCACCCACCACAGACTGTGTGCAGAAAACTACAGGAGGGGGCGGAGACAAGGCCAGTCACCCTGCACAAGGAGAGAGAGCAGAGCTGTGGGAGGGACCCAACAGACTCCACCCACTACAGCCTGCCTGCAGAAAAGTACAGGAGGGGGGCGGAGAGAAGACCAGTCACCCTACACAAGGAGAGAGAGCAGCAGTGAGCGGTCTTTATTACAGGAAGCTCCTGCACAGAGGGAAAGTCTCACACTGGATTACTGCACAGATCTGGAAGAAATACACAAAGCACATCAAGATTTAAGAAGATTACACCTGACGAATATATGCTTATATTAAGCTTTAGGAAAATTCAGAGAAAAGTTGTTCACATTTTTAGCCACCGCAAAGGGCACAGTTGAGGGGTTAACCACTTGCAGACCGCCCACCATAGATATACACCATAGATATACAGCAGCAGGGCGCGTCTGTGTGTCTGGGCGCGTCTGTGCCGCCCCGGCTGTGTCCGATTTGTCCGCCGCAACTATAATTTCTTTTGGTGGCATTTAATCACTCCTGGGTTTTTTATCTTTTCCAAAAAAAAAAACTGAAAATGTTGAAAAAAAAAAGTTTTTCTTAGAATTTTGTAAATAAGTAATTTTTCTCCTTAACTGATGGGCACTGATAAGGCGGCACTGATGGGCACTGATAGGCTGCACTTATGGGCACTGATGAGGTGGCACTTATGGGGCACTGATTAGGTGGCACTGATGAGGAGGCACGAATATGCCGCACTTATGGGCACTGTTATGTGGCACTGATGAGCACTTATAGGCGGCACTGGTGGGCGCTGATGGGTGGCATTGATGGGCACAGATAGGCGGCACGGATAGGCAGCTCTGATGGGCATTGATGGGCATTGATAGTCAGCACTGACTGGCAACACTAATGGGTACTGATTGCTGGCACTTATGTGCACTGTTTGCTGGCACTTGTGGGCACTCACTGCTGGCCCCGGTGGGCGCACACTGCTGGCACTGGTGGGCACTCACTTCCGGCACTGTGGGCGCTTTATTGTAATCAGGGCACTGATTATCAGTGCCCTGATTACATGCCTAGATGACCTCTGTGAGGAAATGCGCTGATCGTCTCTCCTCTTCTCACACTCTGTCAGTGTGTGGCGTGGAGCGCCGATTACCGGCATCTCCGTGTTTACATGTGGCATTGATGGGGACTGATTGGCAGCACTGGCTGGCACTGATTGACAGTACTGGTGGGCACTGATTGGCAGCACTGGTGGGCACTGTTGAGGCTGCACTGATGATCAGTGCCCTGATTATGAGTGTTGATGTCCCCTGTGTGGATTTGACAGTTATCAGCTCTCCTTTCCTCACACGCTGTTAGCGCGAGGAGAGGATTGCCCATAACCGGCAAATCCTGTTTACACTGTGATCAGTTGTGATTGGACACAGCCGATCACATGGTAAAGAGTCACCGTGATTGGCTCTTTAGACCAATTTGTGATCAGTTGCACCGCAGGGGGCATGCAGGCAGCGCGTCCTCCCGGCAAAGTGCAACAGCGCTATAGCCATCATTCGGCTATAGGGCGGTCATGAAGAGGTTAAATACACTTCTTGAAAGAGCATCAGGTGATGCCTGATTACCATAAGCTTCTGGCTGCTGAGAGACACCCACTGGTGGACACCAGAACTGCAGCTTATAAGTCTAAGAGCCAAAGTACCACCACCAGGTGAACCCCTTCCTCACATTACTCTAAGATGTACCAAAGAAAAAACACAGATCAAACACTTGTTATTAGTGCCCGCCTCTGCCACCCATGTGAACTCAGCCTATGGTTTGATGGGCACGGCTATACAGGACCTGCTGCCACTGCATGCAGCAGCCTATTGAGATGCATTAGAAGAGCTAGAGAGTAGTTGTGCGCCAAGGGTTGCATAAAGCACCCGCTGGTACACTGATTTATGCTTCACATTCAGATATTGTGCATTCGGAGCATACATCCGTGAACTTACGGGTTGGTACGTTATGCAAACTCCAGTGCAAAACTACATACATCCACCTCTTCTAATGCATCTCAATGGGTGGCTGTGCGCAGTGGCAGGTCCTGGGAATGTCATTAGGCAGGTTCTGCACTTTGTACCAGCCCTGTACCGCTGTGTGCATGAGGTCTATAACTAGAGCGCACAGGTGAGTTGGACAATCTGGAACAGCTGATGGTGCGAAGTAAAGTAATGTTACTTTCAGCTCTATACAGAAGCGATTTTATCCTTTCCAGCAACAGCAATGTAAAGGGAGTGATAGGAGACATCAATGTATGCAGTTTCCATGGTAACGTTCAATGTGCATGATACATCTAGACTGAGCTCCGCTTGTTTAGTAAAATGTCATACGTTCTTTTCCTGCACTCATTCTGTCCGGTACGCGCTGACATAAACAAACAATTTTCGGTCAATATGGCTTCTGGGAAAGTCATTACTTCCGCCTTTTATCAGCAGGTATTGCAGTGATTTATCAAAGGACAAACAAGCATTTAGTCATTATGTCCATCCGCGTACATTGACATTATGTAAGAGGCTGCGAGTACAGCGGCCAACCGAACCATACAAGTCATAATCAGCTCAACAATTTATTCAAAGAAAAATGCCAACAAGTACATTCTGTATCTTGAATAACCACACAGTATAATCATAGCGCTACCTCCCACAGGAGCCAGTGAATAAGATGGGTCATCCGTTCTTTGCCTCGACCTTCCCAAGGGCCTCAGCCCTTCTGGCACACCAGGTTGAGTGTAAAAGCAAGTAAACACAGTGAAGCATGGCAAATAATTCCTATTACCTAATAATAGTGCTATATCAAAAGCAGGCACCAAACCAGTTAGAAAGGGTAATCTTAATGTATTATCGCTAGTGGCGTAGTGTTGGGGGTCAGCCGGTATGGTCGCCCCCATTTAGGGGGGCACAGACTGGGCCAGTGCCACCATAATGCATGTTCCAGAAGGTTCATTACTATCCATGGTTCAGATGGATTGGTAGTATCCACCTTATTTAAATTGCATTACAATCCAAGGTCCTGATAGTTCATTATTGTGCATTGACCTAAAGATTCATTGCTGTCCATGGGCATGATGGTACAGTATTGTCTATGGCCTTAAAGGTAAATTACTATTCATGGTCTTGAACAAAGGTCTCAAACTGGTGGCCCTCCAGCTGTTGCGAAACTACAAGTCCCATCATGCCTTTGCCTGAGGGAGTCATACTTGTAACTGTCAGCCTTGCAATGCCTCATGGGACTTGTAGCTTTGCAACAGCAGGAGAGCCGCTAGTTTGAGACCCCTGGTCTTGATTGTTCAGTACTGGCCATCTTCTTGAAGCTTTATTACTATCCATGGTCCTGATGGTTTGGTATTGTCCATGGTTCTGAAGGTTCATTACTATCCATGGTCCTGATGGTTTGGTATTGTCCATGGTTCTGAAGGTTCATTACTATCCATGGTCCTGATGATTTGTTATTGTCTGTGGTCCTGAAGGTTCATTACTGTCCATGATCCTGATAGTTTGGTATTGTACATGGTCCCGAGGGTTCTTGCTATCCATGGTCTTGAAGATTCATTACTATCCATGGTCCTGATGGATCAGTATTGTCCATGGACCTGAAGGTTCATTAATATCCATGGTCCTAATGATTTGGTTTTGCCCATGATCCAGAAGTTTCATTGCTATCCATGGTACTGATGGTTTAGTATTGTCCATGGTATTGAAGGTTCATTACTATTCATGGTCCTGATGGTTTGGTATTGTCCATGGTCCCGAAGGTTTCCATACCATTCACAGTCCTGAAGGTCAAGTACTGTCCATGGTCATGAGGCTTTTAAAGAAACACTCTACTGAGATAAAATATACTGTATATGTAGGCCACCATTAAATACTTTAAGACTACTTAAGACCGTAGACAGACAAAATGCCAACAAGTGGAGTATGGTGGACTGATTCAACTCCTATCTTTTTAGTGTCCTAACTACAGAGGAGTCTTCCTCTCATAGTTCCAAAGCTATTGCTCTATTCCACCAGGGAATTTTTCCTCTCATTTCCTGTTGTGTCTGCAAGACAGGTAGTGAAGGAAAACCTCCCCAATGGGGCACAGATGGCAATAAAAAGATGGCATGTTTTTTAACTCTTTCCTATCCAAAATGAAAAAAAAATTGACTTTTGAGTTGATAAAGTCATTGACACCTACAGTTCGCTTTTCACGCTGTTATATAGCAATTTACTGTGCTGGTTCGTTGTAAGAACTAAACCACATATAATGATAAGTGTGTGGAACCTGACATTTCCTCTAAATGAAAGACAATATTCTCTATACTATGAAGCATTTCTTGACATCACTGGGGACGGAGTGACCTGTGCGGGTACTTAGGGCAGGAGAAAATAGAGTTCTTTCATCCTGTAATTCCTCTTTCTCTGCCTTATCCTCAGTGGAAGTATTGTGACAACCAGGAGTATGTTACAGAAATAAAATACCAAACACAAAGAGTTTTCTGGAGCTCAGGAATATTAGTCCCATCAGGTCTGAGCGGGTATACTTATATCAGAATTACACTGATAAAGACTTCAATTCCTAAAGCAGACCTGCCATGAAAATGTCAAAAGAACAGGAATAGAGGGAAAATCTTCCAGTGGGGACTATTGCTCTGGTGACAACAGTGGATTTCCATTAATTGGATGAGATTTCATGCCTCAATGTACTGATTGGGCAGGAAGTAAAGGGAAATCTCCTCAAAGGGCCAGAAGTAGCCAAAAATCAATAGTGGTTTAAAAGTGAAGTTGCACCTGCTCTTATGTTGCCATCTCTGTTTGCTGCCCCCAGGGTCCCCACCCTCTTCCCCAGCTGGTTGTGGTATACGGATCAACTGTAAGTCAGTGTAAATACAGTCGCTGATGTTGTATGTCAGTAACAGTCCCTCTAACAAAGTGTGAAACTCTGTAATCATTCGCCCAACTGGTAAGCATAGTGCCCGTAGCTAGATATCAGCCATTCACCGTCCTCAGGCCTGCGGGGGCATTCTGGTTTAACCATAAGGCCGCATTAGACACTTTTTCAAAAAAATGAGTTTGGCCTCTGGCTGTGCCCAGTGGCAGTTGGTGCTTTAAATTTTTGGGGGGGCGCAAACAAACTGAAAAATTCTGAAAAAACCCCCATCAAACGCAGCCACTTTGCCCATCAATTGCAGCCACCGTGCCATCAAACGCAGCCACTGTGCCCATCAATTGCAGCCACTGTGCCATCAAATGCCGCCACTTTGCCCATCAATTGCAGCCACTGTGCCAAGAAATGCTGCCACTGTTCCATCAAATGCTGCTACTGTGCCCATCAATTGCAGCCAAATGCCGCCACTGTGCCCGTCAATTGCAGCCACTGTGCCCATCAATTGCAGCCACTGTGCCAACAAATACTGCCACTGTTCCATCAAATGCTGCCACTGCGCCCATCAATTGCAGCCAAATGCCGTCACTGTGCCCATCAATTGCAGCCATTGTGCTCATCAAATGCTGCCACTGTGCCCATCAAATGCTGCCACTGTGCCCATCAAATGCTGCCACTGTGCCAAAAAATGCAGCCACTGTGCCCATCAAATGCTGCCACTGTGCCATCAAATGCCGCCACTGTGACCCCCCCCCCGCCTGCTCGCCATCTGCCCGGCACTTATCCTGTCTCGATGGGGCAGCAGGTGACGGCAAGTGGTGTCCTCCATGCATTTCCTCCCATCTTCTCCTCCCCTCCTTTCCTCCTGATAGGCGTCCAATCACAGCGCCTGTCCTTTCAGCCAATCAGGTGACGGGTAACAGACCCGAGCACCTGATTGGCGGAGAGGCGGTTCAGTGTTAGGAAAGCGAATATTCATTTGCTGTTCTAACACACCTGGGTGAACTGCGAGCTCACTACTCCTACTGGCCCCAGTCTGGCCCCCCTAAAGTCTGAAGGACAGTAAACTGGCCTTTTGTTTAGATAGTTTGGAGACCCAAAGATTTGATGATGCTGAATGTCCTCTAGCCAGGAAGTAAGGTTGGCTCTGACTTGCTGCAACTTCTGATGCACACAGTGATAAGCTTACAGTGTGCAGTGAAATCAGAGTAAGCTACTGAGAGGAGCCTGTACAATTGCACAAGACTGAAAGTTTTTTTTGTTTTTTTGCTGCAAACCATGGAAGGGGTACCATGATGATAAGTGGATTTATCCTTTAAAAGGTTTGGGCTTTTTATGACTTACTTCTCTTTCTTCATCTCCACTCATTATAATTCATGTAGCTCGATACCCTAGAAATTACTTTTCTGTTTTTTTAAAGCATTATACAGGAGAAACATTTTAATTACATACTCAGGTGACTGGAAAAGTGAAGTCCGCCATTTGCATTGCTGGAGTGAGTTATTCGTACTGCAGTTGGCTATGAATGTACAATGGATTTGTTCTGTATCCAAAACATATTTTTACAGAGGGAAGACTGATAATAGAGTGTTACCTGGGATTGTCTTCTACAACGGGGGCACTGGGATATTTGGTGGCATGATGATTGTTGCATTTGCAAGTGGGAATGGTACAGCTAAAGGCACTATCAAGGGAGAAGCTCAAGGCAGTATCACCAAGTGGAGAGGAGAAGGACATCCAGGGGACCAGGACACATGCATATTGTATGTTGTACATCAGGGGTGCTTAATTTGTGATCCTCTGGAAACATGTGGCCCGCGGGACACTCTGTTGTGGCCTGCGACCCACCAAACCAGGGAAGCGCATGCCTGTGCTCTGGGATGGTGGGTCTGGCAAGCCAAGATCACAATCGATGGGTTACTGACCTGCCAACCTAGAGCATCAGAGTTCATGGAGCCGGCGTCGGCAGCGGAGGAAGCAGGCAGCCACAGAGGGAGCAGAAGCCGCAGAAGCCAATTATTCCTCTGTAGCGCCGACTCTTGTTCCAGGCAAAGTGATACCAAGTGCACATTGCCTGGAACCTTTCTTGCAACCTGGAGAGTAATGCCAGCAGAACCTTGAAGAGGAAAATGTCCATGTATAAACATCACATTGGGGTTAATTTACTAAAGGCAAATAGACTGTGCACTTGCACTCTGCGAGGGCAGTTGCTCCAGAGCCTAGTAAATGAGGTAAAGCTTCACTTTGCAAAGAGTACCCAATCACATGCAAGGAAGATAAAAAAACAGCATTTTTGTTTGCACATAATTGGATGATGGAAGTCAGCAGAGCTTCTGCTCATTTACCAAGCTCTGGAGCAACTGCTCTTGTAGAGTGCAACTGCACTTTGCAAAGTGCGCAGTCTACTCACCTTTAGTAAATCAACTCCATACTGCACTTTTGCAATGGTCATATTAGTACTTATTTAAAAGGTTTATTAGGCTACTTTCACACTGATGCGCTGCAGTTTACCTAGACTTCTATGGCTCTGCACAATACGACAATACTTGAAAAAAAAATTATCTACATCGTTGGGTTGCCAGAAAGAAGTCTTAACTGCACCAATGCCACAAAAAAGCCCGGTGAGGCATGTCAAGGTGTTGCCTGGCATATTGTAACTGGCCCTTTTTGTGGCATTGGGGCAGTAAAGGATTCTTTCTGGCAACTTGAACATGCAGATCATTTTTATTCAAGTATCGTTGTATTATGATCCTTAAAAACAACCACGCCATCCTTCAAGAGCAGCCTGTATTTCTAAACAAGGAAGACTCTCCGCTTTAGGTGAAATGTAAAAGCCTAATGAAACTGGTGGGTGCCCGCCCCGACTTGCCTCCGCAGACAATAAATAAGAAGAAATGGCTGCACACCACAGTAATAATCCTAGATCCTTTATTGGACATCCCAAGTAACACCACAGAAACAGAATGACGCATTTCACACAGTTCAAATGTGCTTAATCATTACGTAATGATAATGGTAATGATTAAGCACATTTGGACTGTGCGAAACGTGTCTACCAGGCATTCTGGTCCTGTGGTGTTACTTGGGATGTCCAATAAAGGATCTAGGATCATTACTGTGGTGTGTAGCCATTTCTTCTTATTTATAGCCTGTATGTCTCCTGAGGTTACCTGTGGGGTTTTCTTTGTTTCCCGAACAATTCTTCTGGCAGTTGTGGCTGCAATCTTTCTTGGTCTACCAGACCTTGGCTTGGTATGAAAAGACCTCTGAATGTTCCACTTCCTAATAAGTGATTGAACAGTACTGAGTCCCAAACTTAAGGCTTTGGACATCTTTTTATTTCCTTTTCCATATAAAAGTTCCATTACCTTGTTACGCAGGTCTTTTGACAGTTCATTTCTGCTCCCTATGGTTCAGTATCTAGCCTATTCAGTGCATTCACGTGAGAGCTAACAAACTCAATGTCTTTTTATACACTAGTACACTAATTGTAATTTATAAAGCCACAGATGTGTGAAATTAACCTTTTAATAAATGGCTTCATATGATCACTATCGTGCAAACTTTTGAGCATTTTCTTTGTAGGATAGTATTCATTCCAAATTTGAATTTAAGGAACATTTGTGTACCCAGTGGAGACATAGACAGCAATAAAAAAAAATCAGCAGAAGTGCTCACTCTTCCTCTACTTCTGCTGAAATCTCTTTTACTGAAATCAAAAATCTGGGCTGAAGTTGATCTTTAATCTGGGCTGAAGTTGATCTTTAATTCTGTATCATCGGTGCACATGGTGCACCGATGATACAGAATTCTCAGAGCATCGTGGGTAACCTAAAGAGAGGGGACAGCAGGAGCTGCTTTCAAGCTCATTGTGCTTGGTGTAAACCTCTCACAGGGCCTACAGAGGGATATAGAGAAGGGGGCGTCACTGCTCCAACCTACTTCTGTGTGTAAGTTTCAACTTGAGCTATTGAGCCCTGTAAACAACCAACTTATTTCAGCACAAAAGATGGCTGTACAAACGAAAACTGTACTAAATATTTAGAAAAAATATTCCATAGTTACCTGATTAAAATTGAATTCTAGACAAACGGAAACATACACCATTGAAATCAAGTAAAATATATAGGTATTGATAATTGCTGCATATAAATAAATATGCAAATAAATTATCAAAATCTTCTAAGCAGGGTCCACACATGTGCAGAACACTCTCTATGAAATCTTATTATAGTTTGTATTCCGTGCCCCAGCTGGTTATGAACTATCCAAAGGATTTAATCAAGTGTGTATGACACAAGTGTGGGCCCTGCTCAGAAGATTTCAGCAAGTAGCTTTGTGAACGATATCTCAGGCACAGGTGAGTATAGACTTGCATGGGGTCTGGGGGCAAGCCAAGGCACTCCACTGTTTTAATAGACATGTGCGGTTTGTTTCGTTCCGAAATAAAATTCGGACTAATTTTTTTTTTCAGAAATTCAGATGTATCCAAATATCCGAATTACAAGAGTACTGAATTTAAAAAAATCCGAAATAAAGGAAAAAAAATTTGGGCAAAATTTGAATTCGAATCGTTTTCAAATCATTTTCAAATACTTTTCGAATTTGAATAGTTTTCAAATTCAGATAGTTTTCCAATTTCCAAAGAGAATAAAATAGAATATAAAATAAAGGAATAGAATAAAAAAAAAATAGACTAGAAAAGAATATAACAGAAAATGAAAGAATAGAAGATAATAGAGTAAAACAGAACAAAATAGAATAGAAAATAAAAGAGCAGAATAGACTAGAATTTAATAGAAACCAATAGAATAGAATAGAATGAAATAAAATAACATTGAAAGAATTTAACCATCTTCTGAAATTCGAATTTCAAATAGAACAAATTTGAATTTGAATATATAAGAAATTAATAGAATAGAATAGAAAAAAAAGAATAGAATAGAATAGACTATAATAGAATAGCAAATAATATAATTAAAAAACAATAGAATAGAATAGAAAGAATATAACCATTTCCCAAAATTCAAATAGAACCAATTTGAATTTGACTAGAATAGAAAATAATAGATTAGAATAGAATAGAAAATAACAGAATAGTATAGAAAAAATAACAGAATCTAATAGAGTAGAAAGAATATAACCATCTTTCGAATTTCGAATAGAATAAATTTGAATTTGAATAGAAAAGAATAGAAAATAAAATAATGGAATAGGAAAGAATAGAATAGAATAGAATAGAATAGAATAAACAAATAAAAAAAGAATATCATTAAAAAAACAATAGAATAGATTAGAACCAAAAGAATATAACCATTTCCCAAAATTAAAATAGAATCAATTTGAATTTGAATAGAATAGAAAATAATAGATTAGAATAGGAAGATATCCTATTTTCTACCCTATTATGTTCTGTTTTACTCTATTATATTATATTATATTCTTTTATTTTCTGTTTTATTCCTTTCTCCTCTATTTTATTTTTTTTTCAATTCTATTCCTTTATTTTCTATTATATTTTATTCTATTTGTACATTTGAAAACTATTTGAATTAGAAAACTTTTCTAATTCGAAAACTATTAGAATTCGAAAACTATTCTAAATGGATTAGAAAACATTTCGAATCGATCCGAATTCGAATTCGAAAAATTTGAATCGATTTGAAAATGAATGAATGAAACGAAATCCAAAAATGAATTAAACGAATGAAACTAATTTAAGTATATATGAAGCCGCTGCGCTTAGGACCGAGTGTAAGGTATGCAGCCCCCCTAAAGAAGCTTCCCTAAGGAGACTCTGCAAAATGTTTAACTTATATACTGGGGTATGGCGCTCCCTTTAGGATAATGGGGTAATGTGGTAGGGGGGGTTTTGTATAATTCCTTGTACCTAAAACCAGTTTTGACTTCAATAATACCCCTATTGGTGGTACAGAATACCATCAACCCTATAAAGTGCAGAAACTTAATGTGCAATAGTGCAATCTTCAGTGAACCAATTCATAACTCATACATGTGATCACATTTAAAAAAATATATAACCAAACTAATATTTGGGGGTTATGTGCTGAACCCCTGATTAAATATTAGATTTTCACCAACAAGCCAGCATAAATACTGACTTATCCGCAAAAACCATACATACACCTTAAACCAAGTTAAATTAATTAATAGTGTACCAATAATCATAGTCCTAGATGTGCTAAAACAATGATTTTCTGCAAACCCCTATATCACATGAACTCAGTGCAGGTGTGAGCAAAACAATTAGTAATACATAGTAAGTGATAATAAAAATTATAGTCCATATAATAATCATTCAAAATGTTCAAAACCGATGTTCAAAATTATCTCCAAAGCTGTGACTGGGGTGCTCTCAGATGATATTAGTGACTTGTTGTGCTCCCCCTCACGGGTCCCCACTCACCGACTCCCGCAACCCCAAAAGGGGCAAACAGCGTAGGGTATCACGGCCACAGACTCCTCTCCACCGCGATCATCTGGGGTATCCGGATTGGTCTCCGCTCACCGTGTTCTATTTAGGGTATGTTCTCAATGGCTCCCGACTCCCGCAACCCCGCATACCGGGAGCGCTATGAGCCATTGAGAACATACCCTAAATAGAACACGGTGAGCGAAGACCAATCCGGATACCCCATATGATCGCGGTGGAGAGGAGTCTGTGGCCGTGATACCCTACGCTGTTTGCCCCTTTTGGGGTTGCGGGAGTCGGTGAGTGGGGACCCGTGAGGGGGAGCACAACAAGTCACTAATATCATCTGAGAGCACCCCAGTCACAGCTTTGGAGATAATTTTGAACATCGGTTTTGAACATTTTGAATGATTATTATATGGACTATAATTTTTATTATCACTTACTACGTATTACTAATTGTTTTGCTCACACCTGCACTGAGTTCATGTGATATAGGGGTTTGCAGGAAATCATTGTTTTAGCACATCTAGGACTATGATTATTGGTACACTATTAATTAATTTAACTTGGTTTAAGGTGTATGTATGGTTTTTGCGGATAAGTCAGTATTTATGCTGGCTTGTTGATGAAAATCTAATATTTAATTAGGAGTTCAGCACATAACCCCCAAATATTAGTTTGGTTATATATATTTTAAATGTGATCACATGTACGAGTTATGAATTGGTTCACTGAAGATTGCACTATTGCACATTAAGTTTCTGCACTTTATAGGGTTGATGGTATTCTGTACCACCAATAGGGGTATTATTGAAGTCAAAACTGGTTTTAGGTACAAGGAATTATACAAAAAAACCCCCTACCACATTACCCCATTATCCTAAAGGGAGCGCCATACCCCAGTATATAAGTTAAACAGAATGAAACTAATTTACCTAAACGAATTTATGTACATAACTAATCGAAAGGAAACAAAACTGAACTAATTTTTTCATTCTGCACATGTCTGCTTTCTGAGTATGTTCCAAGTCATCTTATTTAGAGTGTAATATGGAACATGGGTCAGCGTGCAAAGCCCCGACCCTCAAACCAACGAGGCAAGGGACAATCCGCACCTTGTAGCAGGCAAGTCACACAGCAAGTGACAATCTGCAACTTGTAGCAGGTAACGTGGCAAATGACAAACCGCAACATGTGGCAGGTGACATGGCAAGTGACAATCAGCATCTGGTGGCAGGCAACGTGGCAAGTGACACACTCGGACTCCCACTGATTCTGCATTATGGTGAGTTGAACTATTTTATTTTATATTCCAATGTACTAATAGAAATAATGCGCTTCAATCATCCTGACACCATAACAACCATGGTGCCGTAATGATTGAAACGCTAACACCAGCAATTTTCCCCGATAAATAGCCTGCAACAAATACGTATTTTCTGGCAGTGCCCCTCCCGAGACTAGGCTCTGGATCCGCACCTGCCTTCAAGGTGTTAATAATCTAAGGGGTTTCATTTTTGTGACATCTTTTGACGTCCTTCACAACAGGCCGCCCGTGCGCGCCCCCGGCTCGGACACGCCACATTTCCGACATCTATGATGTAGGCTCTTTACCATGTGATCAGCTGTGTCCAATCACAGCTAATCTCAGTGTATATAGGAAGTACCGGTTATCGCCATTCCTCTATTCGTGCTGACATTCACGTGCCCATCAGTGATGCCAATCAGTGCCCATCAGTGCTGCCTTTCAGTGCCCATCTGTGAAGCCTGCCAGTGCCTTCTTATCAGTGCCGTCTATCAGTGCCCATCAGTGCCACCCATCAGTGCCTCTTGTCAGTGCCCATCAGTGCTGCCTATCATTGCCCATCAGTGCTGCATATCAGTGCTGCCTATCAGTGCTGCCTATTAGTGCCACCTCATCAGTACAGCCTATCAGTGCTCGTCAGTGCAGCCTCATCAGTGCACATCAGTGAAGGAGAAAAATTGCTTTTTTTCATAATTATGTTACAGAAACTAAGAAAAAAAAAATTTTTGTCCAAATTTTTGGCCTTTTTTATTTTGTTTAGCAACAAACAAAAAACTCAGTGGCGATTAAATACCACCAAAAGAAAGCTCAATCTGTTTCAAAAAAATTATAAAGATTTCGTTTGGGAACAGTTTTGCGTGACCGCGCAATTGTCAATCAAAATGCGACAGCACTAAAAGCTGAAAATTGGCCTGGGCAGGAAGGGGGTGAAATTGCCCGGTATTGCAGTGGTTATAATATATAATAATTATTAATTATATTAATTACTATGGGTTCATTTATTTATTTGTTCATTTATTCCTTTTGGCAAAACGTAGACTTTATATAAATTCATAACTGCATTTACTGGTGAATTTTAAAAAGTCTGCCTGGAGTTCAACTTTAAAAATGTCCTTAGTTGTGGGAATAATACATGAAGAAAATGTATACAAAACCCATCTATGTTTCCTTACAGCACTGTCTTTTTTGTAAATACGAGCCGGTGGACTTTATTTGGTTCAAGTCAGTCCTGCACAGACCCATCCTTCTGGTTTCCGCCTTCGGCTACAAAGGCTCCCCTCAATCTCAACTTTTTTGATAAGTCAAGAACCTTCCCCAATCTCACACCGTTTTTCATAATACAATACTCTCTTGCAAATAATTTGCTGGAAGTCCTTTGGGGATGGAGAAAAGAGCTTCAATACAGAATGCAAATGCTTCTATCTCTCTTTCTTTTTTTTTGCCCACAATAAGGTTCCATGGAGAGGAGTCTACTTCAAACTGCCTTCAAAAACGCTTTAAAAAAAAAGGCGATGCCGGTATTTATGAACAGGGTAGAAAAGATGAGAACATGTGATCGCATTGCTTTTGGAGTCAGTTTTCATCAACGGAGTCTTTTCTCTTTTTTTTTTTTGCCTTTAAGTGAAGAATAGAACGGTGTTTCCTGCAGGTTCAAAAGAAGTTCTTTGGAGTTGCAGAAACATAGAAAAAGTATTTTAAAAAAAGAATGCAGCTGAGCATACAAAAGGAGAAAACACAGGCATGGCGGGACGTGTGTAGAACAATTCCAGGAAAAAAATATACAGACACTCATTATTTCCCTTAGGATGTGATTGTTCAATTAAAGCCGAACGCCTTACTTTTTCCCACACTTGTAGAAAGTCCTGTCCTGTGTTAAAACTGATTACTGTCTAATCCTGGCATCCCCACGATATATCCATTTGAAGATGCAGCAGCTATCATGAGCCCACTTCAATCATCAATCAATCCCCCTTCTCCTGATCCATATTGTCTTTGCCAGTGGCTGAACTACCAGGGTCGCAAAGGTCACAATTGCGACCGGACCATGGAGTTCCGCCGCCGTGGTCCTAAGAGCCCAGACTATGGGACGCTCAGATGGGAGAGGAGAGAGACAGGTGAATCTGCTCCTCCTCTTTCCGCCCCTCTCCCCTTGTATGTGGCCACCTACACTCCAATCCCCAGCAGTGTTGTGTCTCAGAAAAGGGGATGTGTTAACGGGTAGGTTGAAGCCCAGCAGCCGGATGAACTCACCATCCATCCACTGTGATTCAAGTCTCCCCCCACTCTCCCTGCTCTCTCCTCCTATGAGTGAGTACACTAGTGTAAGGGGGGTGCAATGTAAGGGGGGCCCCCCACCCATCGTTCGGTCAATCATCCATCAGCCCTGCACTTACCTCATCCAGGCCGTGGGCAGCTTCGACAGGTTCCCCCTGCGTCTGCTCCTCTCTTCCTCCCCCCTGCTCCCGGCCAATATGGTCGCTTCCCCCTTGGCCAATCAGGTCTTAAGACCCGCTTCCTGTTTGGCCAGGAGGATAATCAGGAGAATCAGGAAGACAATAGCGAACATTAACCACTTACGGACCGCCCGCTATTTTTATACGTCGGTACTTATATGTCGGTACTTGCTAGCTGCCATAACCCCGGTATCCTCTTCTTCATCGGGCGGTCCGCTTTTAGATAAAGGTGGTCTCTGTGGCGGATCCGCCGCAAGATCACTTTTATCTCGCCGCTGTGCGCTGCTTACTGGAGCCATCGGTAGCGGGGGAGGCGATCGGGTCTTCTTCTGTGTGTGTTTTTTTTAATGACATTTAATTTTTATTTTGTTTTATTGCGTTATAAAGTAAAAGATAAGGATAAGAGACTTTAAATGAACGTATGACCTGGTAAAGTCAATTGTTCCATCCCTTGGGACTTTAAGTGAAATTGTGACCTGGTAAGGTCACACATTTCCATCCCTGTCATAAGTCAAAGAGGGGAAAAGAGCAAAAGGGGTGGGACTTTATATGAAGCTCGTGTTTGCAAAAAGATAAATTGGTGTACATATTTGGAAATATTTATTGATTACAACCAGTTATAGCAAATATACAATACATAACAATGGTAAAATGGTAGTACAGTACATAAAACATTATAAGATCAGTACCAAATAGTATAGCAAGCAATAATCATCCAGAGTTCACCAAGAAAAATTGAGATAAAAACGGTATTGCATAATGATACTTGCAAGGCCTATGACCTCATTTATCCTAGAAAGGGGTATTAAGAGTAAACTTGATGTTCAGGTAATAATTGAAAACGAAACGTATGGCACCTCTACGCATTTCGTGGCTAGAGGGCCACTCGTCAGGAGCGAGCACAAGATGTATCTATGGGTAAAAAGATTGGCTTAAATGATAAAGTATAGGTGAACATGTAAATAGGTGGAGTTAAGACCCCCAGACCACAAATCTGTTGACTCACTGTGGTTCGTGTGGTGGCGGTGTGGTACCGGGTATTGCAGCTGTCCAAAGAAATGCTCCCAACCGGGAGCCGCGGCGGACATCTCACCCGAAGCGCCCCAACAGGCATCAGCCAGGGCAGGCAGAGGAACACAAGGCGACCTAGCTGTGAGTTGAAAAGTAAGTGAACCAAATTAATGATGCAGAGGAGGGGAGAGTGTTGGGAGGCGAGTGAGAAAGGACCATGCTGAGGAATGGAGTGATGAGGAGGCTAACAGCCAAGGGCTGAGGTGTGAAGTGAAGGTTGAGATGAATGAATACAAGTGACCACCAGTGAGAGCAGGGGGGGGGTGAGAGTGGAGACCAAGGAAAGATTGTGGAAGTGGCTAGTTACCTGTAGTGAAAGGACTGGTGGCAAAGACAGAAAAAGAAATCCAAGACTGGCATGCTGACCAGTGTGTTGGGAGCCTTGAGTGCCAAAGCTCACCTGGGAGACGCCTATATAGGTGCGGTGGCAAAGAGGCCACCAACATCACACCAGCGCAGCAGAGAGAAGGGGGGAGGGGAGGGGGTGGAAACAGGAGGGGGTGGAAACAGGCAGAGACCGCTCGACCCACCACCACCGGATGTCCCCTGATCTGCTCGCGAGCGTGGCTACCACACACGTGGGCACAGAGGCGCCCGCAGGGTGCCGAACGTCCAGTATGGGATGCATGACGTTGACGCACAGTGGCGGCACCCCCCCCCAGGCATCAGAGAGGCCGGGGGTGGGAGAAGGCCCGCCAGGCATGTCACAGCTCCTGGAAGAGGAGAGCAATCCGGACAGCGAATAGCCCAGCAAGTTCACAAGGCCTCCAAGGATGAACCTGGGAATAGTCAAAATAAATAAATAAAACCATGGATAAATTGATTATCGAGATGACTATAATTGAGAGTTAAGAAAATATAATAAATGGACCAAGGGAAATTATCATAGGATCAGAAATTGCAAGGGGGAAAACATTTTTTTGCATATATTAGAGCAAATCACGTGCTTCCATCCCTAAATCTGGTATTGAAGTAAAAGATAAGGATTAGGGACTTTAAATGAACGTATGACCTGGTAAGGTCAATTGTTCCAGCCCTTGGGACTTTAAGTGAAATTGTGACCTGGTAAGGTAATACATTTCCATCCCTGTCATAAGTCAAATAGGGGAAGAGAGCAAAAGGGTGGGACTTTATATGAAGCTCGTCTTTACAAAAAGATAAATTGGTGTACATATTTGGAAATATTTATTGATTGCCATGGGATACAACTAGTTATAGCAAATATACAATACATTACAATGGTAAAATGGTAGTACAGTACATAAAACATTATAAGAGCTGTACCAAATAGTATAGAAAGCAAAAATCATCCTAAGTTCACCAAGAAAAATTGAGATAAAAACGGTATTGCATAATCATACTTGCAAGGCCTATGACCTCGTTGATCCTAGAAAGGGGTATTAAAAGTAAACTTGATGTTCGGGTAATAATTGAAAATGAAGCGTCTGGCAGCTCTACACGTTTTGTGGCTAGAGGGCCACTCATCAGGAGCGAGCATAAGATGTATCTATGGGTAAAAAGATTGGCTTAAATGATAAAGTATAGGTGAACATGTAAATAGGTGGGGTTAAGACCTCCAGACCACAAATCTGTTGACTGCACTATGGTTCGTGTGGTGGCGGTGTGGTACCGGGTATCGCAGCCATCCGAAGAAATCCTCCCAACCGGGAGCCGCGGCGGACATCTCACCCGAAACTCCCCAACAGGCATCAGCCAGGGTAGGCAGAGGAACACAAGGCGACCTAGATGCGAGTTGAAAAGTAAGTGAACCAAATTAAAGATGCACAGGAGGGGAGAGTGTGGGGAGGTGAGTGAGAAACGACCATGCTGATGAATGGAGTGATGAGGAGGCTAACAGCCAAGGGCTGAGGTGTGAAGTGAAGTGAAGGTTGAGATGAATGAATACAAGTGACTAGCCATTTCCACAATCTTTCCTTGGTCTCCACTCTCACCCCCCCCCCCCCTGCTCTCACTGGTGGTCACTTGTATTCATTCATCTCAACCTTCACTTCACACCTCAGCCCTTGGCTGTTGTGAAATTTTAGTTGGTCTACCTGACCGTGGTTTGGTTTCAACAGAACCCCTCATTTTCCACTTCTTGTTTAGAGTTTGAACACTGCTGATTGGCATTCTCAATTCCTTGGATATCTTTGTATATCTCTTTCCTGTTTTATACAGTTCAACTTTTCCCGCAGATCATTTGACAATTCTTTTGCTTTCCCCATGACTCAGAATCCAGAAAAGTCAGTACAGCACTGGATGAAAGATGCAAGGGTCTGTCAGGAGTCCAGAAACTCATTGACCTTTTATAAACACACGCTAATTACAAGCAAACAGATCACAGGTGAGGATGGTTACCTTTAATAGCCATGCAAACCCCTTTGTGTCAACTTGCATGAATGTCATCAGGCCAAAATCACCAGGGTATGTAAACTTTTAATCATTGTAATTTGGGTAGTTTCTGTTGTGATTATGATTTAAAAAGAGTAAACACAGTTGATTGATAATAAATGGCTCCAACCAAACACTAACCATGAGTGAAAGAAATGTTTTTGTGTTATTATTCATGTTCTCTGAAAAATGTCCAAGAAATCATAAATTATAAATTCTGCCAGGGTATGTAAACTTATGAGCACAACTGTATATATATATATATATATATATATATATATATATATATATATATATATATATATATATATATATATACACATACATACATACACATATATATATATATATATATATATATATATATATATATATATATATAGTCAGGTCCATAAATATTGGGACATCGACACAATTCTAATCTTTTTGGCTCTATACACCACCACAATGGATTTGAAATGAAACAAACAAGATGTGCTTTAACTGCAGACTTTCAGCTTTAATTTGAGGGTATTTACATCCAAATCAGGTGAACGGTGTAGGAATTACAACAGTTTGTATATGTGCCTCACACTTTTTAAGGGACCAAAAGGGATAGATTAACAATCATCCATCAAACTTTCACTTTTTAATACCTGGTTGCAAATCCTTTGCAGTCAATTACAGCCTGAAGTCTGGAACGCATAGACATCACCAGACGCTGGGTTTCATCCCTGGTGATGCTCTGCCAGGCCTCTACTGCAACTGTCTTCAATTCCTGCTTGTTTTTGGGGCATTTTCCCTTCAGATTTGTCTTCAGCAAGTGAAATGCATGCTCAATCGGATTCAGGTCAGGTGATTGACTTGGCCATTGCATAACATTCCACTTCTTTCCCTTAAAAAACTCTTTGGTTGCTTTCACAGTATGCTTCGGGTCATTGTCCATCTGCACTGTGAAGCGCCGTCCAATGAGTTCTGAAGCATTTTGCTGAATATGAGCAGATAACATTGCCCAAAACACTTCAGAATTCATCCTGCTGCTTTTGTCAGCAGTCACATCATCAATAAATACAAGAGAACCAGTTCCATTGGCAGCCATACATGCCCACGCCATGCCACTACCACCACCATGCTTCACTGATGAGGTGGTATTCTTTGGATCATGAGCAGTTCCTTTCCTTCTCCATACTCTTCTCTTCCCATCACTCTGGTACATGTTGCTCTTGGTCTCATCTGTCCATAGGATGTTGTTCCAGAACTGTGAAGGCTTTTTTAGATGTTGTTTGGCAAACTCTAATCTGGCCTTCCTGTTTTTGAGGCTCACCAATGGTTTACATCTTGTGGTGAACCCTCTGTATTCACTCTGGTGAAGTCTTCTCTTGATTGTTGACTTTGACACACATACACCTACCTCCTGGAGAGTGTTCTTGATCTGGCCAACTGTTATGAAGGGTGTTTTCTTCACCAGGGAAAGAATTCTTCGGTCATCCACCACAGTTATTTTCCGTGGTCTTCCGGGTCTTTTGGTGTTGCTGAGCTCACCGGTGTGTTCTTTCTTTTTAAGGATGTTCCAAACAGTTGATTTGGCCACACCTAATGTTTTTGCTATCTCTCTGATGGGTTTGTTTTGTTTTTTCAGCCTAATGATGGCTTGCTTCACAGATAGTGACAGCTCTTTGAAACTCATATTGAGAGTTGACCGCAACAGATTCCAAATGCAAATAGCACACTTGAAATGAACTCTGGACCTTTTATCTGCTCCTTGTTAATGGGATAATGAGGGAATAACACACACACCTGGCCATGGAACAGCTGAGCAGCCAATTACTTTTGGTTCCTTAAAAAGTGGGAGGCACATATACAAACTGTTGTAATTCCTACACCGTTCACCTGATTTGGAAGTAAATACCCTCAAATTAAAGCTGAAAGTCTGCAGTTAAAGCACATCTTGTTTGTTTCATTTCAAATCCACTGTGGTGGTGTAAAGAGCCAAAAAGATTAGAATTGTGTCGATGTCCCAATATTTATGGACCTGACTGTATATATATATATATATATATATATATATATAAATATATATATATATATAAATATATATATATAGATAGATAGATAGATAGATAGATAGATAGATAGATAGATAGATAGATAGATAGATAGATAGATAGATAGATAGATAGATATCTATATAGAAACATAGAAACAAGGTTTTGAGGTCATATCACTTTTATCATTTTTATTTCAAGCGTGAAAAAACCTGTAATCTGTCAAATAAAGAAAGAAGGCGTTACAGTTATAGCTTCTATTATACACACCCCCATATTTTTAATGACCGACTTGTTTAGAAACAGACAGCAATAAAAACCTGACAGGTGTTCCAATTCTTCTATGCACTATTCAACGCTAAAAACGTTTGTCGTCAGTTATAGTTTAAATAAAATCAGCATTGTACATGGATATTAACCCTGTCGGTGATGTCATCATAAACTTGTTTAAATACCCAACAAGGGATCTAACCCCCTCACCACTGTATCCAAATCTAAAAAAAATGTTTTTTGGCTTTAGATACATTTTAAGCAATATATTTTGCACTGACTGAACATATTACAGAAAGGGTTGAAGAAAACCTATACAATCTCTTTAGGTTGACCACTTTAAGGCCAGTTCACACCATAGAAATGCAGTCCAGATGCATTTCTGTATGTGTGCTTTTGATGCATTTTTGATGTGTTTCTGGTGCGTTTTTGATGCTTTTCAATGCATTTTCCCCTCTTTTTGTTCACCTTTTAGGGCCAGTTCACACCACATGCAGTTCGGTGTGTTTTTTTTCCTGCATCAAAAATGCATGGATAGTAGGTTATATGGTTTCCAATGGCATAGTGCACACCAGTGTGGTCAGTTCCAGTGCGTTCCAGTTCCAGAAAGAAAAAGTAGAACGTGCTGCATTTTTCCTGCACTGGACTGTAATGGAATGCAGTAAAACGCATCAGAAATGCAGCGGAACACACCTAAATGCACCAAAAACGCACTGGAACACATATGTCCATAGTAAATGTGAAGGAAAAAAGAGGGGAAAGAACTCACTGGAATGCACCGAAGACGCATCAAAAACGCGTGTGCAGAAAAGCATCTGGAACGCATCTGGACTGCATTTCTATGGTGTGAACTGGCCCTGAAATGGGAACATGAACGTTACGATGCATTTTTAGTGCATTTAGGTGCATTCCAGTGTGTTTGTGATGCGTTTTACCGTACAGTCCAGGGCCAGTTCACACCATAGAAGCGCATTTCAGATACATTTCAGCTGCATCTCTGAATGCATGTTTTTGCTGCATTTGTGGTGCATTTTTGATGCATTTGTGGTGCATTTTTGATGCAGTACAGTGCATTTCCCCCCTCTTTTTTCTTAACCTTAAATAAGGACATGTTCCAGTACATGTTTGGTGCATTTAGGTGCATTCTGGTGCATTTTCGATGTGTTTTACTGCGTTCCAGTACAGTCCAGTGCAGGAAAAATGCAGCATGTTCTACTTTTTTTCTGGAACTGGAAAGCCCTGAAACTGACTGCACTGGTATGAACTATTCCATTGGAAATCATATAACCTACTTTCCATGCATTTTTTATGTAGAAAAAAAAACACCTGGGCTGCATGTGGTGTGAACTGGCCCTAATTCTGTAGATCTAGAAGATAAAAAAATAAAAATAAAATAGACGGTGTCTTCCCTTTAAAAAAACGCACTGGACTGCATGTGGTGTGAACTGGCCCTCAGTGCAGAGAAAATGCAGCGTGTTCTACTTTTTTTAAGGAACTGGAACTGACCACACTGGTGTGAACTATGCCATTGGAAATCATATAACCTACTTTCCATGCATTTTTTATGTAGAAAAAAAAACACCTGGGCTGCATGTGGTGTGAACTGGCCCTAATTCTGTAGATCTAGAAGATAAAAAAATAAAAATAAAATAGACGGTGTCTTCCCTTTAAAAAAACGCACTGGACTGCATGTGGTGTGAACTGGCCCTCAGTGCAGAGAAAATGCAGCGTGTTCTACTTTTTTTAAGGAACTGGAACTGACCACACTGGTGTGAACTATGCCATTGGAAACCATATAACCTACTATCCATGCATTTCTGATGTAGAAAAAAATACACTGGACTGAATGTGGTGTGAACCGGCCCTAAATCTCTAGATCTAGAAGATGAAAAATAAATAAAATAGACGGTGTCTTCCCTTTAATGTGAAATCTCAGCAATATACAATGAGAGCTCACCAAGCTGTAAATCATCAATCAATTTTTAATATGCGAGTTATAAAACATTCATTTTAATTTGTTTAAATTAAGGTTGTAGAAAAGTCATGATTTCTTTATAAAGGCAATCACAGAAAGTTTGTTGTAGCTGAGCTGGATTTAATTAAAGGAGGATTCCTATAATGAGCATGTAATGTGTTTGGAAACATTGCCTCTTGTTTACAGTGTCTGCAATAAATATACTTTCTTTTGTATTGCTTTTTTGATGGCTGAGAGGTGCTTGGGAAATAAGAAGGTGTATTGTCAGAGCTGGAGAAACAGAACAGGTGGCCAATGGTCTCTATGGACAGACAGGCTACGACGTAGATTGACCTTTTGGCTGTCAGGGCCAGTGATGGGGTTATGGTAGCTGTGTAACAAAGGGTTGGCTGCCAGGGCCAGCGATAGGGGTTATGGTGGCTGTGTAACAAAGGGTAAAGGGTTGGCTGCAATGGCCAGTGATGGAGGTTATGTTGGCTGTGTGTGTAACAAAGGGTTGGCTGCCAGGGCCAGTGATGGAGTTTATGGTGGCTGTGTAACAAAGGGTAAAGGTTTGGCTGCCAGGGTCAGCAAGGGGGGTTATGGTGGATGTAGAACAAAGGGTAAAGGGTTGGCTGCATTAGCCAGTGATGAAGGTTATGTTGGCTGTGAAACAAAGGATAAACGGTTAGCTGCCAGGGCCAGTGATGGAGGTTAGGTTGTATGTGTAACAAAGGTTAAAGGGTTGGCAGCCAATTCCAGTGGTTGGGTTTTGTTGGCTGTGTAACAAAGAGTAAAGGGTTGGCTGCAATGGCCAGTGATGGAGGTTATGTTGGCTGTGTATGTAACAAAGGGTTGGCTGCCAGGGCCAGTGATGGAGTTTATGGTGGCTGTATAACAAAGGGTAAAGGTTTGGCTGTCAGGGTCAGCGAGGGGGGTTATGGTGGCTGAGGAACAAAGGGTAAAGGTTTGGCTGCCAGGGCCAGCGATGGGGGTTGTAATGGCTGTGTAACAAAGGGTAAAGGGTTGACTGCAATGGCCAGTGATGAAGGTTATGTTGGCTGTGTAACAAAGTATAAACGGTTAGCTGCCAGGGCCAGTGATGGGGGTTATGTTGGCTGTGTAACAAAGGATAACTGGTTAGCTGCCAGGGCCAGTGATGGAGGTTATGTTATCTGTGTAACAAAGGTTAAAGGGTTGGCAGCCAATTCCAGTGATGGGGGTTATGTTGGCTGTGTAAGAAAGTTTAAATGATTGGCTGCCAAAGCCAGTGATGGGGGTTATGATGGCCATGTAACAAAGAGTAGGCTGCCAGGACCAGTGATGGAGGTTATGGTGGCTGTGTAACAAAGGTTAAAGTGTTGGCTGTCAAGGTCAGCAATGAGGGTTATTGGGGCTGTGTAACAAAGGGTTGGCTGCCAAGGCCAGCGATGGGGCTTATGGTGGCTGTGTAACAAAGGGTAAAGGGTTGGGTGCAATGGCCAGTGATGGGGGTTATGTTGACTGTGTAACAAAGGGTTGGCTGCCAGGGCCAGTGATGGAGTTTATGGTGGCTGTGTAACAAAGAGTAAAGATATGGCTGCCAGGGTCAGCAAGGGGGGTTATGTTGGTTGTGTAAGAAAGGTTAAATGATTGGCTGCCAAGGCCAGTGATGGGGGTTATGATGGCTGTGTAACAAAGGGTAAAGTTTGGCTGTCAAGGTCAACAATGAGGGTTATTGGGACTGTGTAAGAAATGTTAAAGGGTTGGCTGACAAGGCCAGTGAAGGGGTTTATTGTGGCTGTGTAACAAAGGGTAAAGGGCTGGCTGCCAGGACCAGTAATAGAGGTTATGGTGGCTATGTATGTAAAATGTTACCAGCAGTGGCGGAACTACCGCCATAGTGACACACGCGGGCGCTATGGGGCCCGCAGCCGAGTGGGGCCCGGTGAGGACAGGCGACTCCGCAGGTGAGAACGGGTGGCTTTGCGGGCCCGTGGGTGAGAGCGGGCGGCTTGGCGGGCCCGCGGGTGAGAGCGGGCGGCTCCACGGGTCCACGGTGAGAGCATGGGCGGCTCCGAGGGCTGTCAGGCGGTGAGACGGCTGGGCGGCTCGTGTGTGAGCGGGCTGGCCAATCAGGGAGCTGGCAGGCGGGGGTGCATAGAGATGACATCATCTCTCACCGCCCGGCCCCCTCCGTGCATCCCTGCAGTGCAGTTCCCCCTCACTGTGCGGGCAGCCTCGGGAAGCAGAGAGATGACATTATCTCTCTGCTGCCTGACTGATAATCTGCTGCCTGACGCTGGGACACAGCAGGAAAGTGACACAGCAAGTGAGAATCTGTAATGTGTGACAGGTGAAGTGGCAAGTGACAATCTGGGACGTGGCAAGTGACAATCCGTAATGTGTGGCAAGTGACAATCCGGGATGTGGCAAGTGACAATCCGTAATGTGTGGCAGGTGACGTGGCAAGTGACAATCTGGGGTGTGGAAAGTGACAATCCGTAATGTGTGGCAGGTGACGTGGCAAGTGACAATCCGTAATATGTGGCAAGTGACAATCTGGGACGTGGCAAGTGACAATCCGTAATGTGTGGCAGGTGACGTGGCAAGTGACAATCCGTAATGTGTGGCAGGTGAAGTGGCAAGTGACAATCCATAATGTGTGGCAGGTGACGTGGCAAGTGACAATGCGGGACGTGGCAAGTGGGCAATCGGCAACATGTGGCAGGTGATATTCTGCAACGTGTGACAAGTGACGATCTGCATCTTGTGGCAGGCGACGTGGCAAGTGGACAATCCGCAACGTGTGGTGGGTGATGTGGCAAGTGACATTTCGTGACAAGTTGCATCTGGTGGCAGGCGACGTTGGCAAGTGACACGCTCAGGGCTCCCACTGATTCTGCATTATGGTGAGTTGAACTATTTCATTTTATATAACAGAACAGAAATTGGTTAGAAGGCATGGAGGTCAGCAATGTGTGTCCTTCAGGGGCTGCATACTGAATACTTTGTTGTTTAAAATTCATATAAGCTGTTGCCTGGGTACTGTGCATAGGTGCGGCAATCTGTTGTTCAATGGCATTAGTTCATTTTTTGTGTGGGGGGCGGTTTGCGGGGGGGGCACATACAACATTTTGCCCTGTGATTTCTAGTTACGCCCCTGGTTACCAGTATAGAACATGAAACAAACACCCGTCCTATCTGGACGTTAACAGCACAGTGATGTCAGCACGTCGCTCCTTCCGACGCGTTTTGTCACAAGTTTGACGTCATCCTGGGGCACGTGTCGGCCGGCTTATGTTCTATACTGGTAAAATTTTACCCACATGTAAGTAATACTGTTCTTTTACAATAAATATCATTTGGTTTTACCTATGGCGATTCTCTCCTCCCTTTCCTTTGAGCTGGTTTGATCATCATTTCTGAGTGAGAATTTGAATTGCTGTTGTCTCTGACACTCTAGAAGATGATCAGTTGGATAGTGGTGTATGGAGGCTGTCTGTGGTTCGATCTGCCATTCTTTGTGGTTCTTGGAGAAAAAGGCCCTGGCTGGGTGATAGCCACAGGTTTTAAAGCTTGTGCAGCTGGTAAGCGTGCACTCTTCGTGGTGGTGGATTCACTATTGTCAGTCATCTTTTCCTCCAAGAACCACAAGGTTCTTGGAGGAAAAGGCCCTGGCTGGGTGTTAGCCACAAGTTTTAAAGCTTGTGCAGCTGGTAAATGTGCACTCTTCATGGTGGTGGATTCACTATTGACAGCCATTACTGAATACAGTCACAGGAAGAAGTACAGCACTGTGTGTTTTGGTTTATTCACCTTCGTTCTACCTTGGAAGATTTCTTAGCTTCGGGGATTCACCCACATTTTGTCACATGGATCAAACATGGGACTTGTTGATAGTCACTTCATAAGTGATATTTTTTATTGTGTTATATGTTAGTTATTTAGAGCGCAGCTCCTATTATTTACTTAAAAATTTAGTTGCCGATGTCAGCGATGGGGGTTATGGTGGCAGTGTAAAAAATGGTAAAGGGTGAAGTTCTACCCCCCCCCTTTAGGGCCATAGACATGTTGTTGGAGCTCCAGACTCAAAGATATGTGGAATTAAGTTAGATCTAAGAGGCTGCTCTCTATAACAGTGTATAGTGGTATAGTTCTATATATAGTGTCCCTAGGGTTCCTTGCAGTAGTCCAAACAGAATACAAAGGACGAGAGCTCCCCAAGTTTGCAGTAAGTCAAGTAAAAATATTTTCAGCAACAGATATTTTTCTGTACTTGCAGTGTTTTTAAAGAGATAAAACATCCTAATGTGCATGTATGCAATTTTATTGTATTGCAGAGGCACCCCCAGAGCTGTGACGGGGGAGGGGCAGCCCCCCTGGGTGTAGCACTCACATGTGGGGGGGGGCGGGCACCCCACAGCAAGCCTAACATTTCTAGTAATAATCTTAAATTTGAATGAATAATAATAAAATAAACGTTCACAGTAATAGTTATGGTGTCCCTCAACATTAGTAGTCAGCGGAGGAGTGCCCTCTTGGATTGGTCATCATTGTAGTTAGGAGATCAATCCACCATGCTCACTGCTCAAGGAACCCTTAGCAACTTCAAGAAGAATCCTGGAGTTCCAGGAAACCCTAGCTGAGAAAGGCTGGATATATGTTTTATTTTGGCCAGACATACATTTATAATCATATCAGTAAGTAAGCTCATCCTTTTGTTGTGTTCCTACATCCTTTCATGAGATGGTCTTGTGAAAATGCAACAGAAGTCAGATAAACACCCAAAAATAATGTGTAATTTTATTGAAGACACATCACTAGCCAGTGTACAGTTGGACATTTGAAAATATCCTTTAGTAAACCAGGATTCCGGAGTTTAAACTACACATACTTTCCGCAAACTCCCATTAGGAAAATGACCAGATAGAACTTCTTTAATGTTCTCAATAAAACTCTAATAGTGGCAATAAACACTTCCATAAATGATCTATTTCTTTTCCGAACGATCTTCCTGATAGAAATAATTGATCGACAGTCAACAACATTGATCGGATGAAAGAAATCGAAGCGCACCATTACCAGACTTTATATTTTAGCTTCAGCCACTCTGACTAAAAATACTTTTTCCTAGCATACAGCAGACGGTCACAGGCAATCATATTTCCGAAATAATAACTAATATTGTACAGAAGTAATTTGCCTAAAACAATTAACTTCTGTGTTAGAGTGTGCGCCAGCCGCAGTCCTCGCCAAGACACAATTTGCAGGTTCCATAGCAAGAGGGGGATTCATGTCTCCACATGTCACTAAACTGACTGCCATTATATTCCAAGTAAAAATTACAAAAAGACGAACTACGGGTTTATCCAAAATGGAGGGTTTTTTTTTAAATTCAAAGTAGATGTGAGCGTTGAGGCTGAGTTTATGTGTGTGGCAGACTTTGCAAGGTGGTGGTGGTAAAGAGGTCATGGTCGGTCAGAGGCTCTATTCACATGTAACTGCTCAAATGGGCGGTTACATGTGAACAGCATGAAAGCAGGTGCTTCCAAAAAGGTTCTAAGGGGTTAAGAGTTTTCTTTTGCTGTGTTTCTGCCCCCAGATAAACCAGGTTAACTATGCTGCAAATTGTTACAATGTTGAAAGGTTGCACTGTGTCCTCAGGTTGACCTGTTGAGCTGGTGGTGTCTGAGAAGGCAGGGTTAACGCTGCTGGCCAAGTTTTCCTGCTTTTTTTCAGAAGGTTAATGCCCCCCTACAGGTCATATCACATAAATAGGTGCTTATTGGTGCCCTGGGAGGGAGTTCCAGATCAACTGTCAAGATATAGCAGTTATGCTGTCGGTTTGCCCCCTTGGTGGGAACCCGGTCAGGGGTCCCAAGGGGTCTGGATCCACATGGACTTATGCTGGACTCTGGTGGATTAACTATTGCCCTTGTGGATATACTGATCCACATCTGGTGAACCAGCAACAGGTTTGGCTTGCATCCGAGGGTACTTAGGGAACTCAGTGAAGTGATTGCCAGACCGTTGTTCCTAATTTTTAAAAATAGTCTACTGACTGGAATAGTACCAGCTGATTGGAGAAAAGCCAATGTAGCACCTATATTTAAAAAGGGCCCAAAATACATCCCTGGGAATTACAGACCAGTTAGCCTAACATCAATAGTATGTAAACTCTTGGAGGGGATGATAAGGGACTATATACAGGATTTTAGTAATACGAACGGTATCATTAGCAGTAATCAGCATGGATTCATGAAGAATCGTTCTTGCCAAACCAATCTATTAACCTTCTATGAGGAGGTGAGTTGCCATCTAGATAAAGGAAGGCCCGTAGACGTGGTGTATCTGGATTTTGCAAAAGCATTTGACACAGTTCCCCATAAACGTTTACTGTACAAAATAAGGTCCATTGGCATTGACCATAGGGTGAGTACATGGATTGAAAACTGGCTACAAGGGCGAGTTCAGAGGGTGGTGATAAATGGGGAGTACTCGGAATGGTCAGGGGTGGGTAGTGGGGTTCCCCAGGGTTCTGTGCTGGGACCAATCCTATTTAATTTGTTCATAAATGATCTGTAGGATGGGATAAACAGTTCAATCTCTGTATTTGCAGACGATACTAAGCTAAGCAGGGCAATAACTTCTCCGCAGGATGTGGAAACCTTGCAAAAAGATCTGAACAAATTAATGGGGTGGGCGACTACATGGCAAATGAGGTTCAATGTAGAAAAATGTAAAATAATGCATTTGGGTGGCAAAAATTTAAATGCAATCTATACACTGGGGGGAGAACCTCTGGGGGAATCTAGGATGGAAAAGGACCTGGGGGTCCTAGTAGATGATAGGCTCAGCAATGGCAGGCAATGCCAAGCTGCTGCTACAAAGCAAACAGAATATTGGCATGCATTAAAAGGGGGATCAACTGCAGAGATAAAACGATAATTCTCCCGCTCTACAAGACTCTGGTCCGGCCGCACCTAGAGTATGCGGTCCAGTTCTGGGCACCAGTCCTCAGGAAGGATGTACTGGAAATGGAGCGAGTACAAAGAAGGGCAACAAAGCTAATAAAGGGTCTGGAGGATCTTAGTTATGAGGAAAGGTTGCGAGCACTGAACTTATTCTCTCTGGAGAAGAGAGGCTTGAGAGGGGATATGATTTCAATTTACAAATACCGGACTGGTGACTAGGGATGAGCCGAACACCCCCCGGTTCGGTTCGCACCAGAACCTGCGAACGGACCGAAAGTTCGGACGGACGTTAGAACCCCTTTGACGTCTATGGGACTCGAACGTTCGAAATCAAAAGTGCTAATTTTAAAGGCTAATTTGCATGGTATTGTCCTAAAAAGGATTTGGGGACCCGGGTCCTACCCCAGGGGACATGTATCAATGCAAAAAAAACTTTTAAAAACGGCCATTTTTTCAGGAGCAGTGATTTTAATGATGCTTAACCACTTCAATACCAGGCACTTAGACACCTTCCCGCCCAGCCCAATTTTCACCTTTCAGCGCTGTTGCAATTTGAATGACAATTGCGCGGTCATGCTACACTGTACCCAAACAATTTTTTTATCATTTTGTTCCCACAAATAGAGCTTTCTTTTGGTGGTATTTGATCACCTCTGCGGTTTTTATTTTTTGCGCAACAAATAAAAAAAGACCGAAAATTTCGAAAAAAAACAAGTTTTTCTTTGTTTCTGTTAAATTTTTTTGTAAATAAGTACGCTTTCTCCTTCAATAATGGGCACTGATATAGCTGCACTGATGGGCACTGATACGGCAGCACTGATGGGCACCAATGAGGTGGCACCAATGAGGTGGCACTGATGAGGTGGCACTAACGGGCACTGATGATGGGCACTGATAGGCGGCACTGATGGGCACTGATAGGTGGCACTGATGGGCACTGATAGGTGGCACTGGTATGCGGCACTGATGGGCACTCATAGGTGGCACCGATGGGCACACATAGGCGGCACTGATGGGCACTCGTAGGTGGCATTGATTGGCATATTTGGGTGGCACTGATGGGTACTTATGTGTGGCACTGATGTGTGGCACTGATGGGCACTGATAGGTGGGCACTGATGGGCACAGATGGGCACTGACAGGTGGCACCGATGGGCAATGACAGGTGGCACAGATGGGCAATGACAGGTGGCACTGATATAGCATTGCTGGGCAGATCTGGGCATTGCTGGGCAGATCTTTGGCATAATAGTGCCAATCAGTGCCCATTTGTGGGCACTGATTGGCACAGATTGGGCACATGTGGATGGCCATGGGGTACATACCTGGCCATCCACGTTGCCCCTTCCCTGGTGGTCCTAGTGGCGATCCCTGGTGGCCCAGTGTGGTGATCTGCGGGGGGGCTGCGCTGATAAACAATCAGCGCAGACCCCCCCTGCCAGGAGAGCCGCCGATCGGCTCTCCTCTACTTGCGTCTGTCAGACGCGAGTGAGGAAGAGCCGATCAACAGCTCTTCCTATTGACAGCGTGATCAGCCGTGATTGGACACGGCTGATCACGTGGTAAAGAGCCTCCGCCGGAGGCTTTTTACCAAGATCAGTGTAGCGGTGTGTCAGACTGACACACCGCTCCACCGATCGCCGCGATGCGCGCCCCCGGGGGCGCGCTGCGGCATGTTATCCTGAAGGACGTCATATGACGCCCAGTCAGGATAACACAACCACTTCCCGGACGTCAATCCGCTATAGGGCGGGCGGGAAGTGGTTAACCACTTGAGCCCCGGACCATTATGCTGCCTAAGGACCAGAGGTCTTTTTCCAATTTGGCACTGCGTCGCTTTAACTGCTAATTGCGCGGTCATGCAATGCTGTACCCAAACGAAATTTGCGTCCTTTTCTTCCCACAAATAGAGCTTTCTTTTGATGGTATTTGATCACCTCTGCGGTTTTTATTTTTTGCGCTATAAATGGAAAAAGACCGAAAATTTTGAAAAAAAATGATATTTTCTACTTTTTGTTATAAAAAAAATCCAATAAACTCAATTTTAGTCATACATTTAGGCCAAAATGTATTCGGCCACATGTTTTTGGTAAAAAAAATGTCAATAAGCGTATATTTATTGGTTTGCGCAAAAGTTATAGCGTCTACAAACTAGGGTACATTTTCTGTAATTTACACAGCTTTTAGTTTATGACTGCCTATGTCAATTCTTGAGGTGCTAAAATGGCAGGGCAGTACAAAACCCCCCCAAATGACCCCATTTTGGAAAGTAGACACCCCAAGGAAATTGCTGAGAGGCATGTTGAACCCATTGAATATTTATTTTTTTTGTCCCAAGTGATTGAATAATGACAAAAAAAAAAAAATATTTACAAAAAGTTGTCACTAAATGATATATTGCTCACACAGGCCATGGGCCTATGTGAAATTGCACCCCAAAATACATTCTGCTGCTTCTCCTGAATATGGGGATACCACATGTGTGGGACTTTTTGGGAGCCTAGCCGCGTATGGGGCCCCGAAATCCAATCACCGCCTTCAGGATTTCTAAGGGCGTAAATTTATGATTTCACTCTTTACTGCCTATCACAGTTTCGGAGGCCATGGAATGCCCAGGTGGCACAAAACCTCCCCAAATGACCCCATTTTGGAAAGTAGACACCCCAAGCTATTTCCAGAGAGGCATATTGAGTCCATGGAATATTTTATATTTTGACACAAGTTGCGGGAAAGTGACACATTTTTTTTTTTTTTTTTGCACAAAGTTGTCACTAAATGATATATTGCTCACACAGGCCATGGGCATATGTGGAATTGCACCCCAAAATACATTTAGCTACTTCTCCTGAGTACGGGGATACCACATGTGTGGGACTTTTTGGGAGCCTAGCCGTGTACGGGACCCCGAAAACCAATCACCGCCTTCAGGATTTCTAAGGGTGAAAATTTTTGATTTCACTCTTCACTGCCTATCACAGTTTCGGAGGCCATGGAATGCCCAGGTGGCACAAAACCCCCCCCCCCAAATGACCCCATTTTGGAAAATAGACACCCCAAGCTATTTGCTGAGAGGCATGGTGAGTATTTTGCAGCTCTCATTTGTTTTTGAAAATATAGAAAGACAAGAAAAAACTTTTTTTTTTTTCTTTTTTCAATTTTCAAAACTTTGTGACAAAAAGTGAGGTCTGCAAAATACTCACTATACCTCTCATCAAATAGCTTGGGGTGTCTACTTTCCAAAATGGGGTCATTTGGGGGGGGTTTGTGCCACCTGGGCATTCCATGGTCTCCGAAACTGTGATAAGCAGTCAAGAGAGAAATCAAAAATTCACGCCCTTAGAAAGCCTGAAGGCGGTGCTTGGTTTTCGGGGTTCCGTACGCGGCTAGGCTCCCAAAAAGTCTCACACATGTGGTATCCCCGTACTCAGGAGAAGCAGCAGAATGTATTTTGGGGTGTAATTTCACATATTCCCATGGCATGTTTGAGCAATATATCATTTAGTGACAATTTTGTGCAAAAAAAAATTGTCTCTTTCCCGCAACTTGTGTCGCAATATAAAATATTCCATGGACTCGACATGCCTCTCAGCAAATAGCTTGGGGTGTCTACTTTCCAAAATGGGGTCATTTGGGGGGGTTTTGAACTGTCCTGGCATTTTATGCACAACATTTAGAAGCTTATGTCACACATCACCCACTCTTCTAACCACTTGAAGACAAAGCCCTTTCTGACACTTATTGTTTACATGAAAAAGTTTTTTTTTTTTGCAAGAAAATTACTTTGAACCCTCAAACATTATATATTTTTTTAAAGCAAATGCCCTACAGATTAAAATGGTGGGTGTTTCATTTTTTTTTTTCACACAGTATTTGCGCAGCGATTTTTCAAACGCATTTTTTGGGGAAAAAACACACTTTTTTAAATTTTAATGCACTAAAACACACTATATTGCCCAAATGTTTGATGAAATAAAAAAGATGATCTTAGGCCGAGTACATGGATACCAAACATGACATGCTTTACAATTGCGCACAAACGTGCAGTGGCAACAAAATAAATACATTTTTAAAAGCCTTTAAAAGCCTTTACAGGTTACCACTTTAGATTTACAGAGGAGGTCTACTGCAAAAATTACTGCCCTCGATCTAACCTTCGCGGTGATACCTCACATGCATGGTGCAATTGCTGTTTACGTTTGACGACAGACCGCCGCTTGCGTTCGCCTTAGTGCGAGAGCAGGGGGCGACAGGGGTGCTTTTTTTTTTTTTTTTTTTTCTTTATTATTTTTTTGCTTTTTTATCTTATTTTTAAACTGTTCCTTTCATTTTTATTTTTTTTTAATCATTTTTATTGTTATCTCGGGGAATGTAAATATCCCCTATGATAGCAATAGGTAGTGACAGGTACTCTTTTTTGAAAAAATTGGGGTCTATTAGACCCTAGATCTCTCCTCTGCCCTCAAAGCATCTGACCACACCAAGATCGGTGTGATAAAATGCTTCCCCAATTTCCCAATGGCGCTATTTACATCCAGCGAAATCTAAGTCATAAAATGCTTGTAGCTTCCGGTTTCTTAGGCCATAGAGATGTTTGGAGCCACTCTGGTCTCTGATCAGCTCTATGGTCAGCTGGCTGAATCACCGGCTGCATTTTCAGGTTCCCTGTTGAGACAGGAGAGCCAGAGAAAAACACGGAAGACGGTGGGGGGGGGGCATTCCCTCCCACGGCTTGTAAAAGCAGTCTAGAGGCTAATTAGCCACTAGGATTGCTTTTACATGAAAGCCGACCGCTGGCTGAAAAGAATGATACCAAGATGATACCTAAACCTGCAGGCATCATTCTGGTATAACCACTCAAAGTTGTGAATGGCGTACCTGAAGACAAAAAAATGGTTAACAATAAAGCACAGTAAACGGTAAAGTATAAAAAATTGCATACCTGAAAAGCAAACATGATAAAACATAATAACAATAAAACATTGCAGAATAGAATACAGTAAAAAAGAGCAGAACAATAGAGAGAATAGAGAGAGAGAGAACAATAAAACGACAACTATTTTTTTTTATTTTATATATATATTTTTTTTTTTTTTTTACACTTTTTTTGTAACGAACTTTTATAACTGTAACCGGTTCCAGGTTCAGGTCTCTCAAAATGCGATGGCATCTTGGGAGACCCTGTGAAAGTGTGCCTAGTCTGTGCAATGCTGTACCCTACGCTAATACTCAACTAGTGCATAGTAGCGTTCAAAACATTCACCAATGCAAAGACCAGGATTGTCAGGACAGGAGGGACAATAATAGCGGGTGTCACGCCTATATCCGCGCTAGCTGCAGACACAATATCTTTTTTGGGGGCGTTCGCTGGGTAGGGGTACTCGGGAGGACATAAAGAAAATGCCTCTCATGCAGCCGACTGCATTTGGTTGGGGATGTGAATGGGGGAAGTACGGGCGCTGCAGAAGCGGCGGGTTCCCAATTAGGATTGGCGAATGCAGTAGGAAGGGCACTATGGGCACGACGGGCCTGTGTTTGTCTTTTTGGTGGCAGCGGGACACTACTTGTGCTTGCCACCTCACCAGCTTGAACTGCACTTATGGGACTCGCCACGTCACCAAGTGTTACTGCAGTGCTGGTTTGACTACGACCGGGGTGTACTAGGCCGCTGGCGCTTGCCAGTTCACCAAAACGCTACCAAAAAATCTGTTGGCGATCGCAGGGATCAGGCCTGACTCTGCGAACGCTGCAGTTATGCGTTTTAGTCTTTTGTAAGTGACAGTGATCGATCGATACTGCACTTGGGTGGGCTGGGCTGGGCCGGGCGGAGGGGCAAAACGCAGGTGCTAGCAGGTATCTGGGCTGATCCCGCTAACACTGCGTTTGTGAGAACCCTAAACTGCTGGGGATGCTAGTATAGATCTGATCGGATCAGATATTGATCCGTTCAGATACTATACCACTAAGGGTGGTGTACAGTGCGTGCGTGGGTGTTAGCGGTACTGGCGCTAACCTGACGCTGCCTGGGGCTGGTGCTTGCCAGTTCACCAAAATACTACCAAAAAAACTGTTAGCGATCGCAGGGATCAGGCCTGACTCTGCGAACGCTGCAGTTATGCGTTTAGTGTTTTGTAAGTGACAGTGATCGATCGATACTGCACTTGGGTGGGCTGGGCCGGGCCGGGCGGAGGGGCAAAACGCAGGTGCTAGCAGGTATCTGGGCTGATCCCGCTAACACTGCGTTTTTGGGAACCCTAAACTGCTGGGGACGCTAGTATAGATCTGATCGGATCAGATATTGATGCGTTCCGATACTATACCACTAAGGGAGGTGTATGCTGCGTGCGTGGGTGTTAGCGGTGCTGGTGCTAATCTGACGCTGCCTGGGGCGACGCATATCACCGCCGGGCGATCAGGGGGCTAAACCTTTATTCGGTAATAAACGGCGGGTGCCCTGACACTATAAAAAATAAACAAACTAACCAGCGTCAACCGTAACGGTTACACGGTGATCAGTGGTGAAAGGGTTAACTAGGGGGCAATCAAGGGGTTAAAACATTTATTCGGTAGTATATGGGGGTCCCTGACGCTATAAAACGCTGACGGCGAACCTAAATATTTATGTCCCTAACTAGCGTCACCAGCGACACTAATACAGCGATCAGAAAAATGATCGCTTAGTGACACTGGTGACAGGGGGTGATCAAGGGGTTAAAACTTTATTAGGGGGGGTTAGGGGGGTACCCTAGACCTAAAGGGGGGTAACAGTAACTGTCCCAACACTGTAACTGTCACAAACTGACACTATGCAGTAATCAGAAAAAAAAAAAAAAAACTGCTGGTGTCAGTTTGTGACAGGGGGGGGGGGGTGATTGGGGGGGGATCGGGGGGCGATCGGGGTGTTTTGTGTGCCTGGCATGTTCTACTGTGTGTGTGTGTGTTGGTGCACTCACATACCTGTCTTCTCTCCTCGGGCCGGAACGGAAATTACCGAGCCGAGGAGAGATGACATCATTTCCTTTGCTGCTGTTTAGCATACAGCAGCAAAGGAATGATTCGATTGGCCGGCGGCGATCGCGAGGGGGGGGCCACGAACGGATGGTCTCCCCCTCACCACCGATCGCCGCTGGACAAAAGACGACTGCCTCGGGCACCGGGGGGGGGGTCCGATCGGACCCCCCACCCGCGGAAGGCAAATCACGTACCATGTACGTGATTTTGCCTGTCCGTGCCACTTTGCCGACGTACATCGGCGTGAGGCGGTCGTCAAGTGGTTAAAGTAAAAAAAAAAAAAGTGAAATATTCCTTTAAATATCGTACCTGGGGGGTGTCTATAGTATGCCTGTAAAGTGACGTGTGTTTCCCGTGTTTAGAACAGTCCCTGCACCAAATGTCATTTTCAAAGGAAAAAATCTCATTTAACCACTTCCCGCCCGGCCTATAGCGGATTGACGGCCGGGCAGTGGTTCAGTTATCCTGACTGGGCGTCATATGACGTCCTTCAGGATAACATGCCGCCGCGCGCCCGCAGGGGCGCGCATCGCGGCGATCGGTGGATCGGTGTGTCAGTCTGACACACCGCTACACCGATCTTGGTAAAGAGCCTCCGGCGGAGGCTCTTTACCACGTGATCAGCCGTGTCCAATCACGGCTGATCACGCTGTCAATAGGAACAGCCGTTGATCGGCTCTTCCTCACTCGCGTCTGACAGACGCAAGTAGAGGAGAGCCGATCGGCGGCTCTCCTGGCAGGGGGGGTCTGCGCTGATTGTTTATCAGCGCAGCCCCCCCGCAGATCACCACACTGGACCACCAGGGATCGCCACTAGGACCACCAGGGAAGGGAAACATGTGGATGGCCAGGTATGTACCCCATGGCCATCCACATGTGCCCAGTCAGTGCCAAATCTGTGCCAATCAGTGCCCATCAAATGGGCACTGATTGGCACAATTATGTTGCAGTGATGCCCAGCAATGCCACACTTAGGGGCATCACTGCCATCAATTAGTATCATCAGTGCCACCCATCAGTGTCCATCGGTGCCACCTGTCAGTGCCCATCTGTGCCCATCTGTGCCCACCTATCAGTGCCCATCCGTGCTTATCTGTGCCAACTATCAGTGCCACCCATAACTACCCATCAACGCCACCTACGAGTGCCCATCAATGCCACCTACAAGTGCCCATCAGTGCTGCCTATCAGTGCCCATCGTGCCACCTATCAGTGCCCATCAGTGCCACCTACCAGTGCCACCTATCAGTGCCCATTAGTGCCACCTATCAGTGCGCATCAGTGCCGCCTATCAGTGCCCATCATCAGTGCCCGTCAGTGCCACCTCATCAGTGCCACTTCATTGGTGCCACCTCATCGGTGCCCATCAGTGCTGCCGTATCAGTGCCCGTCAGTGCAGCCATATCAGTGCCCGTCATTGAAGAAGAAAACGTACTCCTTTACAAAAAATTTTAACAGAAACAAAGAAAAACGTGTTTTTTTTCAAAATTTTCGGTCTTTTTTTATTTGTTGCGCAAAAAATAAAAACCCCAGAGGTGATCAAATACCACCAAAAGAAAGCTCTATTTGTGGGAACAAAATGATAAAAAAATTGTTTGGGTATAGTGTAGCATGACCGCGCAATTGTCATTCAAATTGTGACAGCGCTGAAAGCTGAAAATTGGGCTGGGCGGGAAGGTGTCTAAGTGCCTGGTATTGAAGTGGTTAAAACTGCTTGCAGGTTTAATGTAATGTCGGGTCATGGCAATATGGGTGAAAATCAGTGAGACAAACGGCATGGGTACCCCCCAGTCCATTACCAGGCCCTTTGGGTCTTGTATGGATATTAAGGGGAACCCCGCACCCAAATTAAAATAAGGAAAGGTGTGGGGCCACCAGGCCCTATATACTCTGAACAGCAGTATACAGGCGGTGCAAACAAGACAGGGACTGTAGGTTTGTTGTTAAGTAGAATCTCTTTGTAATTTTGAACAGGTACATTTTTAACGTGTTTAGCTCCAGCCAAAAAATCTTTTTTAAGCTTTTTGGAAAACATAGGGAAGGGTTATCACCCCTGTGACATTTGTTTTGCTGTCTTTCCTCCTCTTCAGAAGATTTCACCTCACTTTTTGTCCCAATGAAAAATGTTTTTTGAAAATTTGGATTTTTTTGTGGAACAAGGATTGGAAAGCATCAGTGGAAAGGAGAAATTTTTTTCCCATATTAACTCTTACAGGAGAGAATTTCCCTTCCTAGGGCTAGATTTCATCTCACTTCCTGTTGTCTCCTTCCGTTTGCAAGTAGGAGTCGTTTGTATGTTAGATGTTTGAAAGTAGGGTCCTGCCCTATATACTCAGCAGAAATTTGGGCCTTAGGTGTTGCTGTGGCCACAACACTGTAAGCCCTCACAGGGCCCTGCTGTGAAATATTAGATCAAGAATTGTAATTACATGCCCCTGTTGAACAGGAGCTGAAAAAATAGGCCTTAGGCACTGGTGCTGGTGCCACAACACTGCAACCCCTCACAGACACTCTAGTTGGAACGCAGGAACAAACCCTGCTGCAAAGTATTGCATCAAAAATTGTAATTACACGCCCCTGTTAAACAAGGGCTGAAAAATTGGGCCTTAGGCACTGGTGCCACAACACTGCAACCCCTCACACACACTCTAGTTGGAACGCAGGAACGAGCCCTGCTGCAAAGTATTGCACCAAAAATTGTAATTACACGCCCCTGTTAGACAGGGGCAGAAAAATTGGGCCTTAAGCACTGGTGCTGGTGCCACAACACTGCAACCCCTCACAGACACTCTAGTTGGAACACAGGAACGAGCCCTGCTGCAAAGTATTGCATCAAAAATTGTAATTACACGCCCCTGTTAGACAGGGGCAGAAAAATTGGGCCTTAGGCACTGGTGCTGGTGCCACAACACTGCAACCCCTCACAGACACTCTAGTTGGAACGCAGGAACGAGCCCTGCTGCAAAGTATTGCATCAAAAATTGTAATTACACGCCCTTGTTAGACAGGGGCAGAAAAATTGGGCCTTAGGCACTGGTGCTGGTGCCACAACACTGCAACCCCTCACAGACACTCTAGTTGGAATGCAGGAACGAGCCCTGCTGCAAAGTATTACATCAAAAATTGTAATTACACGCCCCTGTTAAACAGGGGCTGAAAAATTGTGCCTTAGGCACTGGTGGTGGCGCCCAGAACCAAAAATGTTCTTACAAGCTATCAGCGTGATGATTGAGGAGGAAGAGGATAATTACTCAGGGATAGTCACTCAGCATCAGCATAGGCAGTCTTTGAAGGGATCTGAGATTTCAAAAAAAAATTATTCGGTTACATCGGCATCAGGTGCTTGGTAGCTGGTGGTGATCCAAGACTGATTCATTTTTATGAAGGTCAGTCGATCGACCGAGTCGGTGGACAGACGCACCCTGTGATTGGTTACCACGCCTCCAGCAGCACTGAATGTGCGTTCCGAAAGAACGCTGGATGCAGGACAGGCCAGTAGCTCAATTGCATACTGTGAAAGCTCTGGCCAGTGATCCATCCTCAAGACCCAGTAACCCAGAGGATTTTCGGTGGGAAAGGTGTCCAAGTCTGATCTTGCCCCTAGGTATTCCTGCACCATGTAAAACAGACGCTGGCGATGGTTACTGGAACCGATCATACCTTGGGGCTGCGGACCAAAAAATTGTCTGAACGCATCGGTCAGACGGCCACCTTCTCCACCGCTCCTTCTTTGACTGACCGAAGCCTCAGCAACACGTTGTCCAGAAACAGGAGTTTGTAACCTCCCAGTCTCTGGGAACGCGTTGCACAGACCTTTCTGCAAGGCCTCCCGAAGATGTTTCATCCTCTGCTCCCTCTGCGATGGCAAGATAAGGTCCGCAACCTTACCCTTGTAACGTGGATCAAGGAGGGTTGCCAGCCAGTATTGGTCCTTCTCCTTGATACCACGAATACAAGGATCCTTACGCAGGCTTTGCAGGATCAGGGAGGCCATGCAGCGTAGGTTTGCTGAGGCATTCGGTCCGGAGTCCTCTGGGTCACTAAGGACGACAACGTCCGCAGCCACCTCCTCCCAGCCACGTACAAGTCCATGTGTTTCTTGGGACTGATCCCTTAAAGACTGCTGCTGATGCTGAGTGCCAGGCTCCACCTCCATACTGACACAATCTTCCTCCTCCTCCTCCTCCTCCTCGTCCTCTTCCTGTGTGATCGGCGGGCACGCAGGAACACTGTCTGGATAAAGGGGGCCTTGAGAGCTAAGGAAGTCCTCCTCTTCCTGCCTCTGTTCTGCCTCAAGTTTCCTGTCCATTATTCCACGCAGCGTGTGCTCCAACAGGTGGACAAGGGGGACAGTGTCACTGATGCATGCACTGTCACTGCTCACCATCCTCGTGGCCTCCTCGAATGGTGACAGGACAGTGCATGCATCCCTGATCATGGCCCACTGGCGTGGGGAAAAAAACCAAGCTCCCCTGACCCTGTCCTGGTGCCATAGTCGCACAGGTACTCATTGATGGCCCTCTGCTGCATGTGCAGCCGCTGCAGCATGGCCAACGTTGAGTTCCACCTGGTGGGCATGTGACAGATTAGGCGGTTCTTGGGCAGGTTAAACTCCTTTTGGAGGTCCGTCAGCCAAGCACTGGCATTATATGACTGGCGGAAATGCACACAGACTTTCCTGGCCTGCCTCAGGACATCCTGTAAGCCCGGGTACCTACCCAAGAACTGCTGCACCACCAAGTTAAGGACGTGAGCCAAACAGGGCACATGGGTCATTTGTCCCTGTCGGAGGGCAGAGAGGAGGTTGGTGCCATTGTCGCAAACCACCATTCCTGCCTTAAGTTGGCGTGGCGTCAACCACCTCTGAACCTGCCCCTGCAGAGCTGACAGAACCTCTGCCCCAGTGTGGCTCCTGTCCCCCAAGCACACCAGCTCAAGCACCGCATGGCATCTTTTGGCCTGCGTACTTGCGTAGCCCCTTGAACGACTACGGAGCACCGCTGGTTCCGAGGAAGAGGCCATGGAGGAAGAAGAAGAGGAGGGGGTGGAGGAGAGAGGTGTGTCACAATCATTAGCATTTTGGAGGCGTGGTGGCGGAACAACCTCCAACACTACTGCACCTTGTCCTGCATCCTTCCCAGCTGCCAGCAGAGTCACCCAATGCGCCGTGAAACTTAGGTAACGTCCCTGTCCATGCCTGCTGGACCATGAGTCAGCGGTAATATGCACCTTACCGCTGACCGCCCTGTCCAGCGAGGCATGGACATTGCCTTCCACATGCCGGTAGAGAGCCGGAATCGCCTTCCGTGAGAAAAAATGGCGTTTGGGTACCTGCCACTGAGGAACCGCACATTCCACAAACTCACGGAAGGGGGCAGAGTCTACCAACTGAAAAGGCAGCAGTTGAAGTGCTAGCAATTTTGCCAAGCTAGCATTCAACCGCTGGGCATGTGGATGGCTGGGAGCAAACTTTTTTCGGCGGTGCAGCAGCTGGGGCAGGGAAATTTGCCTGGTACAATCTGACGTCGGTGTACCAAAAGCAGATTGCCCACAAGTACTTGGCTGTGACACACCTAATTCTACACCTTCATTACTCTCAGTGCAGGTCTCAGAGAGGACTGGAGGTCTAGTGGGGTTGGAAATCTCAGCTGATGAGGAGCAAGGAGAGGTCCTCTTTGTTCTTTGGTGTGGGTCTTTTAGATACGCTTGCCAACGAACTGCATGGCAGGTCAACATATGTCTGGTCAAGCATGTGGTACCCAAGCGGGAGATGTTTTGGCCACGTGAGATACGCTTGAGACATATGTTGCAAATAGCAGCGGTGCGATCTGATGCACTCATCTCAAAAAAGGCCCACACCAAAGAACTTTTTGAATAACGCGCAGAGACTGCAGCGCCCTGCACATGTGGAGCTTTGGGGTGTGATGCAGTCAATGTGCTGCCCTTAGGCTGGCCCCTGGAGGGCATCCTGCCTCGTTGGTGATGTGCCGCCTCCTCCTCCTCCTCCTCTCTCCTATCAGGCACCCACGTTGAGTCAGTGACCTCATCATCCCCTCCCTCCTCATCACTGGAGCAAACCTGGCAGTATGCTGCAGCAGGGGGAGCATGACTGCCAGATTGCTGTCCTTCTTGGGCACCCCCTCTGTCCGTGCTCATGTTACTGCCTTCATCGAGCTCAGTATCATCATCAGAGCCTTCCAAACGCTGGGCATCCTCCTGGAGCATGTACCCAACACTGTGGTCAAACAGTTCGAGGGACTCCTCAGGAGGACATGGTGGAGCTAGGGAAGGAGTCACTGATGACATTGAGCCGAGGGAAGAGGCCGCTGCTTTGCCAGACAAAGCACCCTGGGCATGGGTGAGAGAGGATGAGGAGGATGAGGACGGCTTGGTCATCCACTCGACCAAGTTTTCCGCATGTTGCGGCTCAACACGGCCAGCTGCCGAAAAAAAGGCCAAGCGTGTCCCATGGCCACGTGCTGATGAGGATGCACCGTCTCCACGACCAGCACTAGACACAGAGCCTGCCTGCCCTCTCTTATTGGCTTGTGACTGTCTGCCTCTCCTTCTTGGCCTTCCAGACATACTAATGGCCTGTAGCTGCACTAAGCTGGGATATATATATATATATATATATATATATATATGTACTGATACTGCAGCTAGCAAAATCAACTGCCTGCCTGTAGTATGAGAACACCACCAACCTTCTACAGGTAGCTTTAGCTGAACACTGTGAGGTGGACGCACCCCACTAACTTGTAGGTTTAGCTGAACACTGTGAGCAGGACGCACTGCACTAACTGTAAATAGTCTAGCTGCCTGACCGTGGTACTAATAGGATCAAAAGAACACCAGTAATTTTCTTCAGGTAGCTTTATATACTGTAACAAGACAAGCCTGCCTGTCAGTAGGAAGATAACAGGAACGGATCTAGCTGAACACTGTGAGCAGGACGCACTGCACTAAATGTAAATAGTCTAGCTGCCTGACCGTGGTACTAATAGGATCAAAAGAACACCAGTAATTTTCTTCAGGTAGTTTTATATACTGTAACAAGACAAGCCTGCCTGTCAGTAGGAAGATAACAGGAACGGATCTAGCTGAACACTGTGAGCAGGACGCACTGTACTAAATGTAAATAGTCTAGCTGCCTGACCGTGGTACTAATAGGATCAAAAGAACACCAGTAATTTTCTTCAGGTAGCTTTATATACTGTAACAAGACAAGCCTGCTTGTCAGTAGGAAGATAACAGGAACGGATCTAGCTGAACACTGTGAGCAGGACGCACTGCACTAAATGTAAATAGTCTAGCTGCCTGACCGTGGTACTAATAGGATCAAAAGAACACCAGTAATTTTCTTTAGGTAGCTGTAAATACTGTAACAAGACAAGCCTGCCTGTCAGTAGGAAGATAACAGGAACGGATCTAGCTGAACACTGTGAGCAGGACGCACTGTTCTAAATGTAAATAGTCTAGCTGCCTGACCGTGGTACTAATAGGATCAAAAGAACACCAGTAATTTTCTTTAGGTAGCTGTAAATACTGTAACAAGACAAGCCTGCCTGTCAGTAGGAAGATAACAGGAACGGATCTAGCTGAACACTGTGAGCAGGACGCACTGCACTAAATGTAAATAGTCTAGAAGATAACAGGAACGGATCTAGCTAAACTGAATACAGTGTATATATATATATATGCAACACCTGGGATGCATATATATACACAATACACTTTAAGTGCAGCTAACTGACTGACTGTCCTGCCTAATCTAGCTAACTCAAATGAAATGACACTGTCTCTCTCTCTCACACCGGAACACACTGCACAGGGCCGCCGTGTAGGCGGCCTTATATAGTGTGGGGCGTGTAATAAATCCCCTGAGCCATAATTGGCCAAAGCCTCCTTGGCTTTGGCCAATTACGGCTCTCTGTTCAGGCGGCGCTGTGATTGGCCAAGCATGCGGGTCATAGTGCATGCTTGGCCAATCATCAGCAAGCAATGCACTGCGATGCCGCAGTGAATTATGGGCCGTGACGCGCCACACGAATTTGGCGCGAACGGCCCATATCGTTCGCAATTCGGCGAACGACCAAACAGCCGATGTTCGAGTCGAACATGGGTTCGACTCGAACACGAAGCTCATCCCTACTGGTGACCCCACAATAGGGATAAAACTTTTTGCAGAAGAGAGTTTAACAAGACTCGTGGCCACTCATTAAAATTAGAAGAAAAGAGGTTTAACCTTAAACTACGTAGAGGGTTCTTTACTGTAAGAGCGGCAAGGATGTGGAATTCCCTTCCACAGGCGGTGGTCTCAGCGGGGAGCATTGATAGCTTCAAGAAACTATTAGATAAGCACATGAATGACCACAACATACAGGGATATACAATGCAATACTGACACATAATCACACACATAGGTTGGACTTGATGGACTTGTGTCTTTTTTCAACCTCACCTACTATGTAACTATGTCATGGGCAGCCAAGGTTCATTGATGCACATGGGGAGCGTGTAGTCTGATCCAGAAGAAGAGCTACTGTAGCTCATAATGCTGTAAAAGTTAATGCTGGTTCCGATAGAAAGATGTCGGAACACACAGTGAATCACAGTTTGTTGCGTATGGGGCTATGTAGCCACAGACCAGTCAGGGGCCCATGTTGACTCTTGTTCACAGCCACAAGTGTCTACAATGAGCACATGAGCATGAGAACTGGACCATTAAACAATGGAACAAGGTTGCCTGGTCTGATTAATTCAAGAATGGTTTAAGGAACACAACAATTTGTTTGAGGTGTTGACCTGGCCTCCTAAAATCTTCAGGTCTCATTCCAATTGAGCATCTGTGTGATGTGTTGAAAAGACAAGTCAGATCCATGAAGGACCCACCTCGCAACTTACAGGATTTAAAGGATCTGCTACCGATGGCTTAGTGCCAGATACCACAGCATACCTTCAGAGGTCTAGTGGAGTCCATGCCTTGAAGGGTTATGGTGAGTGGTTATAATGTTATGGCTGATCCGTATCATTCTATTGGTGACTCCCATTTCTTGGTGCAGTACTTAGAAGAGAGAAGGAATTATAATTTCCCTCAAGTTCTTACATACTTCAATGCACCAAATTTCTAGATCTACCACTGAATTGAATGAATAGATAATGACTGTGATTACAGACATTCTTGCTATATGCATGCATGAACTGTTACTACAAGGCAGTTATGGATTGCCTACAATTACGGCTTTCCAAGGCAACACACTCACTAAAAAGCATATTTTCTGCAATTGCAGAACAATTGTGAAAGAACTCTCTACTATACATGTATACATCCATCTCTATATACAGCATGTTCAAGGGGTCATGATGGTTTCCCAGATTCATTATATTGATTGCTTTGCATGTTACAGTACACATGGTGACACTGTTATGGTGCCCACAGGCAGGTGATGCAGGTTCATGCAAAGTTGTGGGGTCTAAGGCACAGTTGGTCCTCACTAGAGCACCCCGGAAGGGATGGTGACCCAGAGACCCTTGTGGTTTTCTTTGCTGCAAACTGGCACCAGGTTGTGTCTCTCAGGATTGCCTACAAGGGGAGGCTGGAACAGGAAGGCTACAATGCAGAGACTGTTCACAAAGCATCAGGGCAGGACAGCAGTCAGATTCGAAGAGAGGTCTAGGCAGGCAGCAAGTAAGGGAGTAGTCAGATCCAGGCAGGGGTCTTGCAGGCGGCAAGCAAAAGATTAGTCAGGTCAGCAACAAGCAGGCAACTGGCACGCAAGTATTATTCAAAGACTGGTGGTGCTGGCCAGCATTGTTTCGGGATTTCTGGAAGCCCTGGTGATAATTGAGGTCCCAGGAATCCTGGGAATCTTGGAAGACTTGGCAACATCCTGTGAGTACTGGAGTTCCTAGGAATCCTGGAAGACCCAGTAGGTACCCTGTGGCTTCTGTAGGTTCTAGGAATTCTGGTAATCCTGAAAAACCTGACAGGAGACCTGTGAGTACTGGAGGTCCCAGGAATCCTGAAGATGCTGGAAGACCTGGCAGGGTTCTTCTGAGTACTGGAGGTCCCAGTAGTTCTGGAAGACCCAGAGTTTCTTTGAGTACTGGAGGTTCCAGAAACCCCGGAAATCGTGGAAGACACACCAGAGATCTTGAATACTGGAGGTCCTAGGAATCCTGGAGGTTCTGGAAAACCCAGCAAGGATCCTTTGAAAACTGGAGGTCCCAGGAATTCTGAAAATCATGGAAGACTTTTTTGAGCTTAAGGCATTTTTCAGGCGTTTTGCTTCAGGTTTTAAAACACTCAGATGTGAACAGGTGCCATTGAAATTATTGGGATTTTGCTTGTTGGGTGTATTTCAGGCGGTTTTTCGGGCGTTTTTGTGAGCGTATTATGAGCTGAAAATGCTCAGGTGTGAATACAGCCTCAAGCTCAAAAAAGAACATGAGCTTCTTTGGGGCAATTTACAGGCGTTTTTCTGCTTTTTATATTGGTGACCTGTACAAAAATGTGGTAAAAATTGTGGCCAAAATCATGGTAAAAACGCGGTAAACACACGCGACTTTGAATCGCTCATGTATGAATGCAGTCTCAAGTAAAAAAATGCAAAATTGATTTAAAAAAAGAGACTTTTTTGCAAATAACTTTGCATGCTTTGTATCAGAAACATCATTTTTCTTTCCGAAAAAAAAAAAAATGTTATGTATTTTTACGAAAAGTTGAAATATAGAATAGATTAGAATTCAGCTGTTTTATCTCTGAATTTAGTGATTATTTTGACATCCATGTAATCTGCAGTTAAGGATTTTTCATCTTATGTTCAGGCTAAATTGCTCAGGTTGTGACAATTTTATTTAAATCCTTCAGAATAAATATGTATATGTAAAAATCTAACAAGAGATGAAAATGTACATTTTTCCCATGATAAAGAATAGGCTATAAAAATAAAATTGTGTTTATCTTGAATTCATAGCACTTGAGATATGCAAATAGATTTTTGGCTAAGTTGATTTTCCGGAGAAATTACGGATTTCGCTGTCAGAAAAATCCAGCAGAAGCGGAAGCTCCCAATTTGCTAACGAAGCTCCATGGATAAACTTGTTTGCAAAAAAATCAATTGTTTTTTCTTTATTTAGAGTGAGTGTGTTGTTGTGTTTTAGGGGGAGTGTACTTAGGGTTATTTAGTATATTTTATTAAGTGCAGGTTCACACCAGATTTGTGCAGGAACTCGCTCCTGTGCGATTCAGTACGCTGCGATTTTCAGCCCATTCAAGCGAATGGGCTGAAATCTCACTGGAGCACACCAAATGTAGTGCATGTATTAGTTTTAAAAACACCCTGCAACCAGATCACATAATACTGTGGTACCATGTGATCCGTGGCTGGAATACGCACTGCATTTGTGATCTGCATTTGGGGTGTGATTAGGAATCAAATTAGGAATTGACACCCGCAGCAGATCACACAAGCAGTGCGTTTGGAACATGGTGCGGGAAACAGGCATGGAAAGCAGGTTTCCCGTGCCGAAGTTGGGTATGAACGGGTCTTTAACCACTTCCATACAGGGCATTTTCACCCCCTTCCTGCCCAAGCCAATTTTCAGCTTTCAGCACTGTCGCACTTTGAATAACAATTGCGCGGTCATACAACACTGTACACATATGAAATTTTTATATTTTTTTCCCCACTAATAGAGCTTTCTTTTGGTGGTGTTTGATCACCTCTGCGGTTTTTATTTCTTGCGCTATAAACAAAACAAGAGTGAAACAAAACAAAAGTATGAAAAAAACACAATATTTTTTACTTTTTGCTATAATAAATATCCAATTTTTTTTTTTTTTTTTAACAAATTTTTTCCTCAGTTTAGGCCGATACGTATTCTTCTACATATTTTTGGTAAAAAATATTGCAATAAGTGTATATTTATTGGTTTGCGCAAAAGTTATAGCGTCTCCAAAATAGGGGGATAGATTTATAGCATTTTTATTATAATTTTTTGTTTACTAGTAATGGCGGTGATCTGCGATTTTTATCGTGACTGCGATATTGCGGCGGACATATCGGACACTTTTGACACATTTTTGGGACCATACACATTTATACAGCGATCCGTGCTATAAAAATGCATTGATTACTGTATAAATGTGACTGGCAATGAAGGGGTTAACCAGGAGGGGGCTCTGTAGGGTTAATCATGTTGCTAGGGAATGATTCTAACTGTGGGGGGAGGGGACTCACAAGGGGAGGAGACCGATCGGCGTTCCTCTATACAAGGAACACACCATCGGTCTCCTCCCATCTGACAGGACGTGGATCTGTGTGTTTACACACACAGATCCACGGTCCTGCTCGGTTACCGGGCAATCAGGGGTGCCCGGCGGACATCGCGGCCGCCGGGCACGCGCACTGGGACCCGAGTGACGCGGCGCGCGCGCGTGCCCCTTTGGCGACCTGGAAGCGCCGCCGTCATATGACAGTGAGCGGGATAACAGCTGCACCGTCCCGCCGTCATATGACGGTGGACGGGCAGCAAGTGGTTCTTTCTTTTTGTGTTTTTATTTTTATTTTTTTTTTGTGTATGTATTTCATCATTATTTCTGTATCGGCACCCTACTTGTTTTTTTTTTTATTTCATTTTTTCAACTGTCTGTTTCTTTCTTCAGCAAAATAAAAACATGATCAGGCTAATGAGGGGCACAAGAACAGGTTCAGGACTATTGAAAGGAGCTTCCGTAACCCTTATGCCGCGTACACACGAGCAGACTTTTCGACGGACTATCCGACGGACTTTTGACGGACTTCCAACGGACTTTCCCAATGAACGGACTTGCCTACACACAATCACACCAAAGCCTGACGGATTCGTACGTGATGACGTGCGACGGAACTAAAATAAGGAAGTTCATATCCAGTAGCCAATAGCTGCCCTAGCGTCGGTTTTTGTCCGTCAGACTAGCATACAGACGAGCGGACTTTTCGATAGGAACTGGGTCCAGCGGAGTTCCGACGTAAAGATTTGAAACATGTTCCAAATCTAAAGTCCGTCAGATTTTCAACCGAAAAAGTCAGCTGCAGGTCCGATGAAGCCCACACACGGTCGAATTGTCCTCCGTACTCAGTCCGTCGGACCAGTCTGGTCGAAAAGTCCGCTCGTGTGTACGCGGCATTAGGAGTTATTTAATGGCCCATTACACTCATAAAAACCATTAGAACTACCTAAAAGCATACCAAAATCACAATAAGCGTATATTGATTGATTTGCGCAAAAGTTATAAATTCTACAAAATAGGGGATAGATTTATAGCATTTTTATCATTATTATTTTTTTTTCTAGTAATGGCGGTGATCTGTGATTTTTATTGGGACTGCGACATTATGGCGGACATATCGGACACTTTTGACACATTTTTGGGACCATTGGCATTTATACAGCGATCAGTGCTATAAAAATGCACTGATTACTGTAAAAATGTCACTGGCAGGGAAGGGGTTAACACTAGGGGGCGATCAAGGGGTTAACTGTGTTCCCTAGTGTGTGTTGTAACTGTAGGGGAGGGGACTGACCTAGAGGAAATAACAGATCATTGTTTCTAGCTAGTAGGAACTCCAGATCTGTCACTCCTCACAGAACAGAACAGGGATTCGTGTGTTTACACACACACACTTCCCTGTTCTGCCTCTCGTGCCCGCGATCGCTCATGGCCGGCTGTCATCGCAACCGTCGGCCTTGAGCATCGGCACCCCCGCAGTGTATAATTCTCCTTTAAAGGAGCGTGGCGGGGTGGGTCCTATGCTACATACTTTTGCTAATAAGTGTCCCTCGTTTTCATCTTAAAAAGTTGGGAGGTGTTTAAAAGTATAACTAAAGGCAAAACTTTTTTTAGTTCTGGATGGAATGGCGATGGATTAGAACACCAGTCAGTTTTTATTGCTGTCTGTGCCCCCCATTAAGGACATTCACCTTCTCTATTTGTCTTGTTTACCATTATCATTTAACGTGAAAGTAAAAGAAAACTCGAAATTTTGGGTTGTCCCCGGAAAAGTAATAGAGGGGAAATCTTCCCATAGGGACACTAGTTCTGGTGACCTGGGGGTGCCCAAGGAATTCCCTTAGTTTGCAGGGATTTCCTCTCACTTCCTGTATGGCTATGGGACAGGAAGTGATGGGAAATCTCCACAATGGGACACAGATGGTGTAAAAAATCTGACAGGAGTTATAACCTCCCCTTACTTTATCCAAAATGGAAAAAAAAGTTTTGCTTACAGTTCTACTTTAACCACTTAAGGACCGAGCCTCTTTTTGAGATTTGGTGTTTACAAGTTAAAAAGGGTTTTTTTTGCTAGAAAATTACTTAGAACCTGCAAACATTATACATTTTTTTTCTAACACCCTAGAGAATAAAATGGTGGTCGTTTTAATACTTTCTGCCACACTGTATTTGCGCAGCGGTCTTACAATCGCTTTTTTTGGAAAAAATACTTTTTTGAATTGAAAAATAAGACAACAGTAAAGTTAGCCCAATTTTTTTTTTATATTGTGAAAGATAATGTTCCGCTGAGTAAATTGATACCCAACATGTCACGCTTCAAAATTGCGCCCGCTCGTGGAACGGCGACAAACTTTTACCCTTAAAAATCTCCATAGGCGACGTTTAAAAAATTCTACAAGTTGAATGTTTTGAGCTACAGAGGAGTTCTAGGGTTAGAATTATTGCTCTCGCTCTACCGATTGCGGAGATACCTCACATGTGTGGTTTGAGTATAGTTTGATTATAGTGTAGAGTGTTAGTGTAGTGTTAGTATATTGTGAGCATAGTGTGTCAGTATAGTGTGAGTATAGTGTAGTGTCAGTGTAGTGTGTTAGTGTAGTGCAATGTTTAACACAGCATTACATAACATTTAGTGCTGTATACAGTGCTGCTGTATACCCCCTTTTTTTTTTTTATTGGTTGCTGCGTGTTCTTTTTTGTTGTTGTTTTTTGTTTGTTTTTTGTCTTTTTTTGACCCCTGGCTGCCCCCTTAAATTTTCAGCCGCAGTTTTTGTTTTTTTTCTGACTGCAACGCTGGTGTTCCCCCTTTTTTAATTTATTTATTTTTTACATTTCTGCCAGCGTCACTCCTCAATTTATTTAAAGTGCACCAAACACCACTTTTCATTCAATAAAGTGCATCCACTCACACATTTCTAAGTTTCTGTTAAATTTGAGTAATAACCCCCCCCACCACCACCACCACCACCATCATGTCCAGGAGGCCAACAAGGAGAGGCAGACGTTCCCATGGCACTGTGAGGGGGTCAGCAGCGTCTGTGTCCACAGGCAAAGGTAGACATGGTCTGTCCTCAGGCAGGGCATATTTGTTTCTGTTTAGTGATGTTGCCCGTGCTATCCAGCCACAGCAAGCAGTGAAGGCGGTGGACTTGCTTACTAAACCATTCTCATCCTCCATCACCCAAGCAGAGACTACTGCACAGTCCACTGCAGCTGCCAAAGAGGCTTATTCTGCCTCCTTGTCCACAGCTACTCCTGCCATAGCCCCGGCATCAGGCACGGAGGGGTCAGCTGAATTATGTAAATGTAGCGTCAGCCACTTGCTTCTTAATGATGCACAGCCATTACTTGGTTCTGATGTTGGTTCTGAGTAGGGATGAGCCGAACACCCCCCCCGGTTCGGTTCGCACCAGAACATGCGAACAGACAAAAAAATGTGTGCGAACATTCGAACACCGTTAAAGTCTATGGGACACGAACGTGACAACTCAAAAGTGTTAATTTTAAAGGCTTATATGCAAGTTATTGCCATGAAAAGTGTTTGGGGACCCGGGTCCTGCCCCAGGGGACATGTATCAATGCAAAAAAAAGTTTTTAAACGGCCGCTTTTTCAGGAGCAGTGATTTTAATAATGCTTACGTGAAACAATAAAAATGAAATATTCCTTTAAAAATCATGACTGGGGGTCCCCTTAGTCTGCCTGTAAAGTGGCGCATCTGTCTCATGTGTTTTACTGTGCAAAAAAATGTCATTTAAATTGCTGTAATGTATTGCTGGATCCTGGCAATATAGATTAAAAATCTGGTCTGGTATGGATATTAAGGGGAACTCCACACCAAAAAAAAAAACAGTGTGGGGTCCCCCCCCCAAAATCCATACCAGGCCCTTATCAGAGCAAGCGGCCTGGCAATCCAGGAAAGGGGGGGGGACGAGTGAGTGCCCCCCCCTCCTGAACCATACCAGGCCGCTTGCCCTCAACATGGGGAAGGTGCTTTGTGGTCCCTCCCAAAGAACCTTGTCCCCATGTTGATGGGGACAAGGGCCTCGTCCCAACAATCCTGCCCATTGGATGTGGGGGTCTGCAAGCGGGGGGCTAATCGGAATCTGGAAGCCCCCTTTAACAAGGGTGCCCCCAGACCCCCCCCCCCTATGTGAATGGGTAGGGGTAAATTGTACCACTGCCCATTCACCAAAAAAGTGTCAAAAAGTAAAAACCACAATACACAGTTTTTGACAATTCCTTTATTAAAAAAAAAAAAGTGTCCTGCGATGTCCATCCATCTTCAATCACACCGCCCGACAGACCCGAACAATTGAAAAAAACACAAATACTCAACCGCCATGGGAGGCGTCCCACCAACTGCTGTCTTTTCGCTGTGAAAGCTGTTATATAGGCAAGGGCGGGGCCACCCACTGACGTAACTGGATGACCCCGCCCCCCTCTGCAAGCACATGACCATTTTTGTCAGATGTGAACTCAACATCTGATTTTCCTTTCATCAGTATGGTTTTCCTACGAAAAAAATCGTAAGAGCAAGACAATGCATGGTCAGAAACGAAAGAAGACATACAAAACTATTTAACACGTTATGTCACTTCTGACGTTGTATTCTGTGAAACAAAAATTCTCGTATTGTTAGTAACCTCTTCACTTTCGACATGAGACTAGCATGTTACAAAAATCGGACGCTCTGTCGTCTGAAAATCAAAGCGTGTGTGCGAGGCTTAAGGCTTGCTCACTGTGGTGCAAAAATGTGTTATTTCCATCCAAAGTCTGTCAAAGAGACACCAGAATTTATCCAAAAATCTCCTTCCAAGTACACTTAATTGAGGCCTTATCATACAGACTAGCTCCCCAAGCCGTTGTTTACAAAATAAAGAAAGCTTGCAGGGAAAATAAATTTACATGTCACTTTTTTCTTTATATATGTCAGTTTTGCTGCATCAGGTTCCATACATGATACAGATAGGCCACTTTACAGGCAGACTAAGGGGACCTCCCAGGCACTATATTTCAAGGAATTTTTCATTTTTATTGTTTCACTGTAAGCATCATTAAAATCACTGCTTTTTTAAAAACTATATATATATATATATTTTTTTTAATTGCATTGATACATGTCCCCCACAGCAGTACCCGGGCCCTCATACCCTTTTTTATAGCCAATGACTTGCATATAAGCCTTCAAAATGGGCACTTTTGAGTTTTAAAGTTCGGGACCCATAGACTTCGGGTCCAAACTTTTGTGATTTTCGCGAGTTTTGGCGCGAACCAAACCGGGGCTGTTCGGCCCAACTCTAGCAGCCACCACATCTAAAACTGGTAATTTGCAATATAATAACATTTTGTTGTCTGGTTTAGAAATGCTTTAATTTTAGCTCATTGACTCCAATGCATATTGCAAAAATTATGATATTTTGGTGAAATCTTCAAATTTTCACTGAAAATTTGAAGAATGCAAAAACCCCTAAAATGGAAATCCCACCATACCATCAACATAAAACGAATTCTGTGGAAAGCAAGGTGTATGAAACAAAAGGATGAGAGGTGCTTTTGTATTAAACACAGTAATATTTTCCTTTCCAAAGCTACAAAGTGCATTGTGCTGTTTAAACGTGGAGTCATCTATATTTTGCGGTGCTAGAAAAATTGTGATCGCGGGTCACCAGGAGAGGAAAATTGCTATGTTTTGTCTTCAGACAGGAAGGATTTAATATTTGGAGTGGTTTTCTACTGCAGATAAAGAAATGCGCAATAAAGTAAAAGGAGACATTTTTCTATTACAGGAAAATCTTTTCAACTGGGTAAACTGTAAGTGTCAGATGAAGTAAGGCTATATGGGACATAAACAAAGGGTCCTAATGGAAAAGAAGATGCATGAATGACACAACTTCACTACATCACCTCTCCCTCCACCACCGAGCCCTCTTAATTTTTTATTATTGATTTTGTTATGGATAAAATCCAGTCCAATCATTCATTTTCTGGTGGAAAACTGAATACCTTGGCATCAGGTAAAATCATTCACTGAACCACCATGTTATCAGGCATATCAGCTGCACTAAAACTTGAAAGTCATTCTGGTTTATCTCAGTGTAATGTCTACATGAATTCACCATCCATTTCATAGTGGCTCTAGATCAGAGGACAGCCACTTAAAGCTGTGCTGAGCAACCTCAGCATGCAGGCTGCTTACCTTCACTGTAACAGAATTGTATTATGATCATGTTGGAGGTATAATTGTCAAGTGTCATTGAATCCTATTATAATCATGTCCAGTGGTGGGTCATGTTGGGGGTGTAGTTTTCTATGTATCGAGTGTAATAGAGTTGTATTATGAACATGTCCAATGGTCGGTCATGTTGGAGATGTGGTGTTCTATGTATAGAGTGTAATAGAATTGTATTATGATCATGTCCAGTGCTCAAGGCGTGTGTATGCGCCATTTATCTTCCTAAAGGTAGGTGAAGATTCCCGATTTGCATACTATAGATGTGTTGAGCGATGCGATACCTAAATTCTTGCCTTGTTTTTCCTATGTAAAAGTACATTCACAAACCATTAAGTAGACTATGACTCGAGTCCGACAGTTGGCGAAATGGAGGGGTAGGAACTTGTCACCATTGGGGAGCGAAAAGGCTTTCTCTTTCCTAATTAAAGGGCAGTGAGAACAGTGACCGCATGGGAACGAGCCTTTGGCGGGACAATGCTTTTTTATTGTTTCTCCCCTGAATTCGCTAGTTACAAGTCTGTCTTTGATGGACAAAGCCCTTCTGAAGGTGATGGAAGGAGAATCCATGACAAAATTGTGAGTTTTAGGGTCATCAGTCAAGATTAGCCAATGCCGCTGAACTATCTTTCCGATTGACTTATGTTGCTTGGAGAAGCGCATAATCAAGCGGGTGGTATTAGTGTCAAAAGGCTGTTTAATTTTTGTTTTGAAGAGGAGATCACAGCGGGACCTGCTAACCACCTTATTAAAGGCCTTACGTAAATAGGACCGGCTGTATCCTCTCTCCAAAAGTCTCATCTGTAATTTACCGGCCTCTTCCCTGAAGAGGTCCTCATCCAAACAATTCCTTCGGAGACGCAAGTACTGGCCAAATGGTATGGAATTGTTTAGAAAGGTGGGATGGAAACTGTCGGCATGGAGCACCGTGTTTCCAGCTGTTTCCTTTCTAAAGAGAGTACTGCGTATTGGGCCCTTTGAAGTGGAAAAGATCCTAACATCAAGAAACGTGATTGTATTTGTATCAAAGGAAATAGTAAATTTGAGATTAAAGTTGTTCACATTAATGAGACGATAAAATTCCATGAGTGTGGCTTCCGTACCCTCCCAGACGATGAAGACGCCGTCGATGTACCGCAGCCACATTTTTATGTGGCTGGTGTACTCGACAAGGTCCTCATCGTCCAGGAGAGACCACTCCCACTCCCCCAGGTACAGATTGGCGTAGGGTGGGGCACAACATGTCCCCATCGCTACGCCCTGCACCTGGAGGTAGTGGGAGCCGTCAAACAGGAAAAAATTGTTGTTCAATATATACTCCAAGCCATTCAGAATGAAGTTATTCAATGACCCATCGTGATGAGAGCTAGAAGTCAAAATTCTGGAGATAACATCAAGGCCCTTCTCATTGGGGATTGAGCTGTACAAAGCTTCTATATCCAGAGCTACCAAAATTGATTAATTTGTTAAAGATATTTTGTCAATTTTTTGCAGAAAGTGGATTGTATCTTTTGTGAAAGAAGGCAAGGCAGTGACATAAGGTTGTAGCATTGCATCAACGAGTTTTTCAGAGATACTTCAGTTCCCAGAGAAGATAGGACGTCCTGCGGGATTGGCCGGATCTTTATGGATCTTTGGGAGACTATAGAAGGTAGCCACCCTAGGTTGTTTTGTTCTAGTGAACTCCAAGAGATCCTTCGAAATGATACCTGAATTAAAGACTTGATCAATAAGTGTGTAGAATTCGTTATTAGATTTATCAATGTATGTGGGGGAAATAATTCTATACCACACTGGCTTATTAAGAATTCAGAGGCACATATGTTTGTACTGAGAATTATTCATCACCACTACATTGCCCCCCTTGTCTGATGCTTTAATCACAATTGATTTGTTCCTACCTAGAGAGACTAGGGCTTTTTCTTCCTCAATAGTTAAATTAGTAGAATCATTACTATTTGGTGATAATTTGCAGATATCCCTAATAGTTTGTTTCAAAAAAATAGAGATGAGGGGAGGAAATTTAGTTGACAATTTTTTTAAAGGTCAACTGAAACTCTATCAATTTTCTTGAGGATTTGATCGAGAATCGATCAGATCCTCGGTGTTGTTTTCTTGAAACAAAAGAGTAAGATCACGAAGTGCCTTGAATTCTTTCATGCTGAATTCTGACCAATCTGTAATATCTGCATTGGGACCATCTCTAGCATATAGGCTTTTCAAGAGAAGCTTCCGTGCAAATAATTGTATGTCAATGATAGCTTTGAAAAGATCAAAATTGGCTTGTGGACAGAAGGTTAAAATGTGTGAGAGGAGACATATCTCCGTCTCAGTAAGGACATGAGAAGTGAAATTAATTACACTCGGGGATCGGGCTTGGTCCGAACCACAAACAGATCCAGTCCTTTTCCCATCTTGGGTGTCTGAGGGGAGGAACTCACTCCCTGTATTAAGTTTAAAGACTTAGTAAGTTTTGCTGGATCTGTGGCTGCAGATATGACGCTACCATGTGTGGATCCATTAGAATGCGAAAGGGTCCGGCTCAACCTCCTTGTCATTTAAAGTATTCATAGTGGTGGACAGAGCCTGATCCGTTGGTGCAATTGCATCAACACTGTCGGGCACCATGTCCACAGTTCTCTTTTTATGTTCCTGTTCAAGGGAGCCTCTATTTGTCCTACTTCTTTTTTTGTCGCCCTTGATTTTTTTTTGTGGGATACGAGATTCCCTTTGATCATCGGAGATGATCCTAGGTTGGGTTTGATCCACATTTTTAAAGTCTCTTGTTAGAATATTATTCCAAATTCATAATTATAGGTGTTATATTATATTCATGGCAAGCTTGCAAAACATATTTGGTTTTATGATTAATCATGATAAATAGAGTATGTGTGAATGACCTTGATCAATAGATTTGACATGATTCTTCTTCTACAGCTGAGCATTGCTGGATTTTTCTGGTGTAGCCAATTTGAGCATGACATATAAGGTATCTTGGTGTAGAATGACATGAGAAGACAAAAATAGACACGTGTCCATGTAGCTAAAGGAATATACATTGTGGATTATATCCTGTTAAGTTAAGTTAGTTTGAAGCTCCAATCATATTAATAAGTATTAGTATATAGTTACTTAATGTAAAGTTGATAATATGTGTTCATATTATATAGATGTTTGGTTATATGACATTACATGATCAGCATATTACTTCAAGTATGGAGTGTTACATGTGGGCTTGTCAATCGTATGCCATATATGACTATGAGTGCATACTGAAGCTAGCAGAAATGAATATGTGCCATACAAGGTTCGAAGTTGGTGTGAGGTTATGACGTTCACAAGTAACATATAAAGCCAATGCTTCCAAATGGAAGGTCACACAGACACACAGACAGACACACTCACAGACACACTCACACAGCCATTAGGATAGATGATACTGACATGTTCACAAGACATTTTGATAAGTTGGCACAGCTGAATGCTACCAGAAGACTAAGAACGTCATTTCCTGTTTCTTCTTAAACGACACACAAGACAGCATGGAGACAGGAGGGCAGCATCCATGAAAAACACATGCTTTCATAAGCTTATTACAGCTTTATAACTTTTTATTCTATTTCATATATTTTTACCTACATTGAACTGAACTATTATATTTTTACATTGTATTTATGATGCCAATTGTGTGACAATAAACTCACACTTTGTTTTAAGTCAGTTTCGCTATCAATGCTATTCATCCAGAAGCGCCTCTGAGATACAAGAATATTTAGATATTAATAATATTCTTCATTTTGGAGAGCCAGCAGCTGCCGTCATATCTCTATTTTTATGGAAATCTCGATCCTTGCTGAGGGGGGAGAGATTAGCGCAGTTTTGCGAATATTCAAGTCTCGAGAAAAAAGACGGTTCAGAACCTATCAACCAAGAGGCGTTTGTGTTGCATCAGATGTGGACAACAGTCCAGCAACAGACGGTTGAAGACGAGAAATTCTTCTAAATACGGTGAGTAAAAGTTATGGAATTTATTGATGAAATAGCGAGAGAAAGCAAACTAGAGTTTAAAGATGTGTCTTTATATCCAAATGACAGTCACTTGTGGAGATATATGTACAATGAATGCTTAAATGCCAATACACAGATTGATAAATCCAGGTTCACTGTACATAAATTACGTAAGAAAATAAATAATGTATTATGCTTAGTTAAAATATTTAACAAAATGATTATTAATGTTGATTTACCTGCTAAAAATGTGTGTACACTAAAGCAGACAGAAACTAACAATGTACAGAACACAGGAATACATGAAAATGTGTCCCAAGATTCTCTTAGTTGTCCAAACTGTGAGATTTTTTGTAATTACATAGAGAATCTTGAAAAGCAATTAGAATCTAAAAAAATGATTTTGCCAGAGTTACAAAATAACAGACAGATTGCTGTAATAACTGCAGATGACAAAAAGACTGAATCTAAATGTAAGCAACAATCCTCTTATATTCCGGAAAGTTCGGATATAGAGAATGTTGATGCTACTGATGAAAAAGAAATGAAACATAAAAACTTATTATGTAGAACTGCAAAACTAAAGTTGCAAATACATGACCAACTTATGAAAGTTTTAAAAGATTTTCCTATTTATGACACTGAGGCAACTGTATTTTCCAATTGGGATTTATTTGAAATGTTTGCGGATCGTTTTAATCTGTCAAATGATCAACGCAATTACATATTTCAGTTGTGGGTTCCTGTTAATTTCGCTAAACGAATTAACACACCTGTTATTGATGACGAAGGTCAGGAAAAACAAAATGACGCGACAGATAGACTGCGACAATTATTGCTATGTATGACCGGTGAGCAAATACCGACCATAGAAATGTTAGATCTTTTACAGACTACTGCAGAAGAAAATCCAATTGACTTTAAAATTAAATTTTGCAAGGTTTATGAAATGATATTTGGAGTAGATGATGACAATGACCCAGGTTTAAAAACAGCTTTCATAAAAAAATGTAAATACCTTGACCCAACTTCAGTAGCCATAGCGCAGGAACGTCAAAATTTAAATGATGTAGTAAGCTTCATTGATAAAATTAGGAGACAATTGAATCAAAGCAATCTCACACATGAGATAGCTATAATTCAATGTGACAAAAATAGTCAGGCTGCAGACATGTCAGAAACGACAGGTCTTAGTAGGAATGACAAGGACAGGTGCAGACAAGTGAGGCAAGGAGACCCTATCACGTGTCTTTACTGTCATAGATCTGGCCATATGAGAAAACATTGCTGTAAATTTAAGAGAGACTCACAAATAAAAACTAAAGATATGGAGAATGAAAAATCAGCTTTTGTACAACCTGTTTTTTCATGTCAAGATAAAATTTTGACTGAATTGCCTTATGCCACTGAAGTCAAACAGATCAGTAATTTGACTGTTAACAGCAGTTCAGACAACACTGTCACTGAAAGAGAGGGTTTATTGCCATTGCCAAAAATAGAATCACATCGAGATTCAATTTCTCTGCCATTACAATATGTAGCACCAATTATTTTGGACGAGAATGGTAGGCCATATATACAATGTTTGCTGAATGGTAAAAATATTAATTGTCTCATTGACAGTGGATCTGAGATTAGCCTTACCAAAGAAAACATACCTGTGAAACCAAATTCTCCTATGTGTAATATAGTGGGTTTTAATAATACAGGTAATTCCACTGCTAGACAGGTATCTAATGTAACATTTGAAGTACCTGGATTAGAAAAAACTAACATTAACATTTGGGTATGTCACAAAGCAGAGAATATACTCAGCATTGATGTAATCAATGAACAAAAATGGGTGATCGATTTGGCTAATAAAAGTATTTGGAAAGATCCATCTAGGCCCAAATCAGTGCTTATTGATCCCTCTGTATACAGTAAAGTTGGTTCCATTACCAATATGTCTACAGAACAAAAGTGGCCTGATGTTGATGGTAATTGTGCTTTAAAGGAAGTGGTACAACGTTTTCCAAGTTTGTGGTCAAAGTTCAGAAATGACATTGGAACTTTGAAAAATACTGAATTGAATATTGAGGGAAAAGATCCAGAATCCCTTAATCAGTATGAGTTACCACTAGAATCAATTGGTCCACTTTCTGCCATTATTCAAGAGTTTGTACAACTTGGAATTGTAAAGAAAGCTAAATCAGTGGTAAATAACTGTATTTGGCCTATCAAAAATACTGATAATTCATATTCTTTATCAGTTGACTTAAGGACATTGAATAAACATATTACAAATAACCCAGTTCTTCCTGATAAATCTAACTTAAAGTTAAATTTGAATGCTGAGGACAAAGTGTTCTCTGTATTAAAAATTATGAATAGCCATTTTTCTCTTCCGTTAACTACTAGCAGCCAGTACAAATTCGCATTCACATTCAGAAAAGAGACTTATACGTTCACTCGATTAATACCTGGCCTAGGTATTGGTGATGGTGTAGTTCATGAATCTATAGCAAAAATACTTTCAAAATTTTCTAGGCCAGAATGCATTTCTCAGCATGTGGATACGATTCTGCTGAGTACTCAGAATATCGATGAACATATAGCTCTTTTGTCTGAGTTGTTTATGATGTTACAAGCTGAAGGTTTAAAATTAAACACGACAAAAGTTCAGCTGATGAAAAGTCAAGTGAAATACCTTCACATGCAAATTAGTCAAGGAAAGAGACAATTGTTGCAAGAAAGAGTTAGAGAGATCACTGCAATTCCACCTCCAACAACTCATAAGGCATTGCATCAATTTTTGCATAAAATAAATCATTGCAAAGAGTTTGTATACTGTTTTGCAGAAAAAGTTAATCCACTATATAATCTTTTGAGAAATAAAGGTAATATAGTTGACCAATGGGGTCCAAATGAGAAAAATGCTTTTGAAATGTTGAAAAAAGATTTGCAGAATGCTCCAGCATTAAGTACAATAGAGGTTTGTTCTGAAGCATCTTTTGTTTTGAAAACTCATGTATCTGAGAATGCCATCTCAGTAACGTTGTCTCAATTACAAGAAGGTAAGGAGAAAATAATAGCCTATTTCTCCAGAGTTTTATCTTTTTTAGAAAAAACTTTTGAGTCAGGTGTAAAGCAACTGCTAAGTGTTTACTATGCAATTAAAGCTACAGAGAGCATAGTGAAATCAAACAAAATCATTGTACAGACACCTGACTGCTCACTAAAAGGTATTTTTGAGGAAGATAGTTTTAAAGAATGTCGTAAAACATATCCTCTATGGTTCAGAGCTTTATCATCCAAACACATTCAGATAGATGTAAAAGGAAGACATCTTCAGGAATGTACACCAGCACATGTTTATACAGCTGTATCTGAGAAGTCTCTATCTCAGGTTTCCAGCATAAGAACAGAGAAGGACATAGAGCCAGTACTTGTTACTACAGAACAGTCTAACACTAGAATAAGAGCTTCAACACAGAATACAGTTACGCACATTTCTAATCTTTTAGAGATGAGAACAAAGGCATAGTCCATTGTCATCTCTGGGTGGTACAAAACTTTTATTTTGTTTGTGAAAACAGAGATTTGTATCATGACCAAAGGAGGTGTTGCGTCCTGTCATACCTAAACTTCACAGTACATATGATTTATAGTTTAGGCCATCTTAGATAGGATGAGGACAGTACATTGTCATACAGAAGTTCTCTTTGAAGGAAAATATAAGATAGTGTTATTTTACATATAGTTTAACAAATTCACAAAGTTATTGTCTCATAATGTTTTAACATTTGTTGGAAAAAAGTTACAAGAATTTAATGAAAATATTTTATGCCTGATTAATGATACTGCATTTCTTTTACAGAAATGGCATCTAAAATCACATAAATATGGAAGATAACAAGCTCATATGAAGAGCAAAGAGAATATCAGGAAAATTCAAAGTTAAAGAAGGAATCCTCTAGGGAAGAATATTGGACAAAAGATTTATACTTCAGATTTATGACTGTTTTATCTTATTCAACAAGATTTTTCTAATCTAACAGAACTTGAAGAAGAAACTTTAAAGACATTTCATGAAGAAAAAATTAATCAGAAGAAACTTTATCTACTATAGATAAACAATTTGGGACTCAAACATTTGTCCACATATAGATTTTTTTGATAATTCCATTATTCTGATATTAATGTTCATATTAAGTTAGGATTATCATTATTATTTTTATTTATTTTTCCTTATTCATATATTGAATATTTTTAGGTAACAACTGCACACTCATTCTAGTTTATAGAACATCTTTTGTTCATAACTTAAGAAACATATCACTCTTAATAGAACTATGGAAAGTTAGAACAAGTTTTATAGTGTAAAGTATATTTCCAAAGAGCTAAAATATTATTTGAGCACAAATATGGAAATATATTATTGCATAATTTATTTTAATAATAATAATAGTTATTATTATTAATAATAGTAATTATAGATATGAGTCATCATTATGTTATACATTTTTAAATTCTATATAATTATTTTAAGATTTTGAATAGATGGATCTAGGAGGAGTTAAAGTAAAGAGAAAAGCGATTAGAAGGAAAGTTATTTCTAGCTGCTTCAGTTCTGAGGAATATTGTGTTCAATCATTTGATACAAGGATGTGTAAATGTGACATGAATGATGTTTTGAATGTATTAGAATATTTTGATATGATTAATCATAATTCAGGGGGGATTGTTAGAATATTATTCCAAATTCATAATTCGGCACTTATAGGTGTTATATTATATTCATGGCAAGCTTGCAAAACATATTTGGTTTTATGATTAATCATGATAAATAGAGTATGTGTGAATGACCTTGATCAATAGATTTGACATGATTCTTCTTCTACAGCTGAGCATTGCTGGATTTTTCTGGTGTAGCCAATTTGAGTATGACATATAAGGTATCTTGGTGTAGAATGACATGAGAAGACAAAAATAGACACGTGTCCATGTAGCTAAAGGAATATACATTGTGGATTATATCCTGTTAAGTTAAGTTAGTTTGAAGCTCCAATCATATTAATAAGTATTAGTATATAGTTACTTAATGTAAAGTTGATAATATGTGTTCATATTATATAGATGTTTGGTTATATGACATTACATGATCAGCATATTACTTCAAGTATGGAGTGTTACATGTGGGCTTGTCAATCGTATGCCATATATGACTATGAGTGCATACTGAAGCTAGCAGAAATGAATATGTGCCATACAAGGTTCTAAGTTGGTGTGAGGTTATGATGTTCACACGTTCACATGTAACATATAAAGCCAATGCTTCCATATTGAAGGTCACACAGACACACAGACAGACACACTCACAGTCACACTCACACAGCCATTAGGATAGATGATACTGACATGTTCACAAGACATTTTGATAAGTTGGCACAGCTGAATGCTACCAGAAGACTAAGAACGTCATTTCCTGTTTCTTCTTAAACAACACACAAGACAGCATGGAGACAGGAGGGCAGCATCCATGAAGAACACATGCTTTCATAAGCTTATTACAGCTTTGTAACTTTTTATTCTATTTCATATATTTTTACCTACATTGAACTGAACTATTATATTTTTACATTGTATTTATGATGCCAATTGTGTGACAATAAACTCACACTTTGTTTTAAGTCAGTTTCGCTATCAATGCTATTCATCCAGAAGCGCCTCTGAGATACAAGAATATTTAGATATTAATAATATTCTTCATCTGTTAACTGATGTCCTTTTCTTTGTTGTGTATTTAACGAATGCCATTTATATGCCCGCCCCCTCCGAAAAGGCTGATTGGTCTCTCCAGAACTTGGTTTCTTTTTTTATGTAGAATATTTTTGTTGAAAATAGACAAAATTGTCCTTCAGCTTTGTTTGTAGCTTAGAAAAAAGCATATGGTCTTTATACGGGACCAGAGCTAGTTCCAGTGTATTGATTTCAATATCTAGAAGGTCAATTTGCCTATTGTATTCACGGGTAAGAATTAGCATCATATCTTTGGAACACTGTTTAAGGTTGTCTTCCCATTCCTTTTTACAATCAATGCTAATATGTTCGATATTAGGAAAAATTTGTATGCGTAAACCATACGCATTAATTTGCTCACTCACATACCTTTCGAAGGACTTCGTATGCCAAATTAAAGAGGACTTTTTTTCTAAAATTCAGCCTAGTTTCTGAAAAAGACAGGAGATTTGGGTCTCAAGTTGGTCACCTTTCGAGTGTAATAGAATTGTATTATGATCATGTCCAGTGGTCGGCCATGTTGGAGGTGTAGTGTTCTATGTATAGAGTGTAAAAGAATTGTAATATGATCATGTCCAGTACTCGGTCATGTTGGCGGATGTAGTGTTTTATGTATAGAGTGTAATAGAATTGTATTATGATCATATCCAGTGGTCGGCCATATTGGAGGTGTAGTGTTCTATGTTTAGAGTGTAATAGAATCATATTATGATCATGTCCAATGGTCAGTCATGTTGGGGGTGTAATGTTCTATGTATAGAGTGTAATAGAATTGTAGCATGATCATGTCCAATCGTCGGCCATGTTGGAGGTGTAGAATTCTATGTATGGAGTGTAATAGCATTGTATTATGATCATGTCCAGTGGTCGGTCATGTTGGAGGTGCTTTGTGCTATGTATAGACCAGGGGTCTCAAACTGGTTGTCCTCCAGCTGTTCAGGAACTACAAGTCTCATCATGCCTCTGCCTGACGGAGTCATGCTTGTAACTTGTAATGCCTCATGGGACTTGTAGTTTCGTAACAGCTGGAGGGCCGCCAGTTTGAGACCCGTGGTATAGACTATAGCCGACATAGGGATCGATGTGTGGCTACATGGCAGAGGTGAGATGGTGCACACAGCGTTGGTCTCCCCCATTAGTAAATTGGAGCCACTGAGCCAACCATGGAGGAGGAGCACATAGAAACATCCTGTGTGAGGGTGTAGGGCACTTGAACCATTATCCCCTCCTCTACCAGTGCAGAGAAGATATGTAAATGTGCAAGTAGTTTGTGTTTGGCAATTTCCTTAGCTCCTTGTACAATAATATCCTGCATTTTTTAATAGTTAGATAGATTTATTTTTTAAGCCTTAATTGTTACGGTTCGTGTCCCTCTTTAAATTAAAGCAGAGCGATGACAAAGCCAGAAACATATCAGGATGATTAAATATATATTTCAACAACACATAAAAGGAGCGTAAACAACTTGACATCCGCTGGTCTTCCAGCTGTTTATCTTTTATTACAGCCAATTCAGCAGCTCATTTAAATGTGCATTAAAAGCACCCCGGAACAGTCAGTCCCACCACTGAAATGTCTTCTAACTTTGTCTGTGACCCCATTAAATTTCTGAGCTGCGGCACATCTGCCATATTAATTGTTGTACGTGGCGTGGAAACATAATGCACTGTAAAACAAGTGTACTTTCTCTGTGTTCTCTGGAGCAGAACCGTTCCTTTTAATAATCTGCTCCTAAATCCAATTTTATGCACTTGCAGTGCAAGAAGATGTGTGATTGTATAATGCCCTTTCCCTGGACGATCGGGCGCTAGACTCAGTCCCTTCCAAGTCAGGATACAGCTATCCACGCATCCTTTAACCCCCCCCCGTGGCAAATATCGATAGTCTAGGTCACTTATTTAAATAAAAAAATGAAGCACATTTTTTTTTTTTTGATAGAGTGAGAAAAAATGTAAGTGTTACTACACCCAGGACCCTGCATTCACTATATCTGGTATCCCACAGTATACAGAACATGGAAATACAATTATTTTAGTAAATATAAACTGCTAAATACCTTTTCTCATCAGCAGTATGTAGCAGCCTTGTGACTTCTATCAGCGTCTGGTTAAAGCTTGTAGGAGGAATTTTCATTCTACTCTAAATGTCCTATGAGGCTGCAGGACCCCTGACCCTCTGTCTGGACAGTGCTGATTGGCCCTGTGCTGATTACATGCACCCTCCCAAGAAAAAAAAAAAAACAGTCTGGCAATCCACACTAAACTGAGCATGTGCAGAGTGCCCCCAAGGCTCTGTTCTATCAGGAGATGGATTGGGGACAGTGGAAGAAGGGGAGGATCAGGGAAGACAGGATCAAGCCTTTTTACACAATGCGGTTTAACCCCTTAGGTTCTACAGTGAGTATAACAAAAATGCTTTACTGCATATACAGACTGATTTTTACTGTTGTGGGTTTAGTAACACTTTAAAGCTAAATTGCAATCAGCTCAAAAAACTGACACCCCACCCCACTCCTTGCACTGCAAGGGTTAAATGTTAATTTATTCCCATGGGGGTAAGGAATTACCATCAATAACTACCTTTCTCCTTTCTCCTGCAGTCTTCCTCTCCGCTGTACAAGTAGTTCACCCAAACCACTTCTCTACTCCGCTCAGCCGCTCACAGTACCTTTACCATCACTACATACATGAGGATAGCCAAGACTTAAGCCTCGTACACACGATCGGATTTTCCGCCGGGAATTGTGTGATGACAGGCTGTTGGGCCAAAATCGGACCGTGTGTACGCTCCATCGGACAATTGTTGTCAGACTTTCCGCCGACAAATGTTGGATGGCAGGGTTATAAATTTTCCGTGGAAAAATGTGTGTTGTCGGATTTTCCGAGCGTGTGTACACAAGTCCGTCACACAAAAGTCCAAAGTACAAACATGCATGCTCGGAAGCAAGGACGAGCCAGAAGCGATCGGTCTTGTAAATTAGCGTTCGTAATGGAGAATTAACATTCGTGACGCGGCAAACTATGAAATCTCGGAACGCAGCGCACAGTTCTCTTCTTCTTTAATGGGATAATAATAAAGCTGCTTTTCTGGTGATACTGATGGAGTTATTGCAAACTGATTTTCAAAGGTTTTGTTTGTTTTTTTATAGTGATGTCAAGAATAATATTATTATGTTTGTTATTTTTTTTTTTTTTTTACTTAGGCAAGTTACCACAACACCATTATCCCGTAGTTTTTAATATCAAAGATACAACTATGTTGGTGTCCCTTGTTAATTTTACATTGTATTTTTTAAGATATAACTGCCTACTCCCAAACTGTCATTTGAAGTAAAACACATAGCCAAGTATTATTCTACACAATTTTTTTATTGTGCATTAAAAAAAGAAAACAAATAAAATTAGACATGATATCTGCCAATAGAACTTAACCAAAAAGTGTATTCTATGCATCCAAAAATATAGAAAATATACCAAATCAAATCATTATTCAACCAAAAAATAAAATAAAAGCCTCATGCATGTGTCCTGCTTCTTAATATAGGAGGTCACCAATGCCAAGAGTTGGTGAAAGCAGGGGTCCGTCATCCGGAGATAATTCCGAAAATCATCTGGATTATTCTCCTGGAGCTCCCGTAGCAAAGGCATATGACATAATTGGTCACGATTAATAAAGCAACCAATTTTTGGTCCAAGAAATCCCCCTCCTCCTGTTCCTTGACTGGACTTGGGTCAAAGCAACAACTCCAAGGCCAATAATAAACACGTTATCCCCTCCGATTCCGCAACATGGCTGGTTGACGAACGGCTGTTCAGAAAATAACTGAAAAGCGCAAAATGAAAAGCGCAAAATGAAAAGCGCGAATCAACACTCACCAAACTTCTACTAACACGAAATTAGCAGAAGGAGCCCAAAGGGTGGCGCATGACAATTGAACTTCCTCTTTGTAGTCTCGTAGTACGTCTAATACGTAACTACGTTTGTGTTTGTTGGCTGACAATTCCTTGCCGTTTGTATGCAAGACAAGTTCCCGGCCTACCCCCTTCGGACAAAAGTCTGACGTTTTGTCTGCAGAAAATCCGATCGTGTATACAAGGCTTTAGACTTAGTTCTTCCCCACAATTTGGTGCATTGGGCAGCAAGTGTTTTCCATCATATTCTATAAGCTGCAGCCAGTTTAGCTTCGTCCCGTTGGACCTTGATGGCTTTCAGGTCTGTTTTAAAGGTGGACCACCAGGTATCTTGTGGTCTTCTTTGTTTCCACTTTCTTCTAGGTTATGGTGTTCAGTACACTAATGCACACGGTCGGACTTTTCGGCTAAAAAAGTCCGACAGCCCGTCCGACAGACTTTCGACGGACTTTTGGCGGACTTTTGGCGGACTTGCGGCAGACTTTCTAACGAACGGACTTGCCTACATACGATCACACAAAAGTCTGACGGATTCGTACGTGATGACGTACACCGGACTAAAATAAGGAAGTTGATAGCCAGTAGCCAATAGCTGCCCTAGCGTGGGTTTTTGTCCGTCGGACTAGCATACAGACGAGCGGATTTCGGGGTCCGTCGTAGTTACGACGTAAAGATTTGAAGCATGTTTCAAATCTAAAGTCCGTCAGATTTGTGGCTGGAAAAGTCAGCTGAAAGTCCGGGGAAGCCCACACACGATCGGATTGTCAGCCGTATTTTGTCCGCCGGCGTCCATCTGACTTTTGTAGATGAAAAGTCTGACTGTGTGTACGCGGCATTAGATTGAGGCTGGGGTCTCCCTGCATCCAATTCGCATATCAGGAGATTGTGACCGGCTCTCTATGGAGCCGGTTCACACATGTCCGCAGCGGCTCCGGTGTGAATTGCACAGGAGCCCTGTGTGTCTTTTGGTCCGTTTCTGGTCTGAATTCAGCCAAAAATTCGGGCTGCAATCGGACCAAAAAATGGTGAATGGAGACGTACCGGACTCCTGCTGTGAGCCGCTGCGTGTTCCAGTGTGAATCCAGCCTTAAGGTGTGCTGTGGTTGGGTAGGCGCAGAATATGTCCGGCCAGCCCTAGTCTACAATCGGTGACAGTGACACTTCTTCTTCTTCTAGCTTCTGCATTTACTGAATTTCCTCATTTGTGATATGATCTCCATATGTGACGCCCATAATTTTCTGTAGGCATCTCTCAGTTCAGTCTTTGGGCAATTTTTTCATGATCTTCCAAGTTTTACTGCATATGGGGCAGGAGAAATAACATTTGTAGTGCACAGGCGTACCATCGGGTTTGTAGTGAGAAGGTGTTTGGCATGGCAGGCCCAAACCCGTGCTGAGAAAAAAGGAGGGTTGGGTGCTGGACCAGAAATCCTGCCCTGTAAAACTTTTAATCACTATGGAAGCATTAAGTGTAAACCTAAGAGGACAGCAAAGGTCCACCAACATACCAGAAGCATCAGAAACTAGAGGTGAGCACCAGCTGTCGGGAAGCAAGATCTAAGGTAAGTTCTTCTTCCTTTAACCTCCAGATGAAATGAGCAATTAATCTTTGCAGTGCATATGGGTTGGGGGTTACTGCCCTGCCCGTCAATTTTTTGGGCTCATTCACACTAGCGGCTGGGGGGTGGTAAAACCCCATGGTTAGCTGCTATTTTGCCTCCCCTCCAACCTCTCCCCCTTTAGCTCCCCCATGGGGATGCTTTGCAGCTGCGGCAGGAAATATTCACTCACCGGCTACTTTATTAGGTACACCTTGCTAGTCCCGGGTTGAACCCCCTTTTGCCTTCAGACCTGCCTTCATTCTTCGTGGCATAAATTCAACAAGGTGTTGGAAACATTCCTCAGAGATTTTGGTCCATAAGTGACACGATAGCATCACGCAGCTGCTGCAGATTTGTCGGCTGCACATCCCATGATGCCAGTCTCCCGTTCCACCACATCCCAAAGGTGCTCTTTTGGATTGGGATGTGATGACTGTGGAGGCCTTAGGAGTACAGTGACCTCATTGTCATGTTCAAAAAAAAGTGGTGAGATGATCTGAGCTTTGTGACCTGGTGCTGGAACAATGCTGAAGCGGCCCGCATTGAAAATGGGTTCGACACCCCTGATGTAAACAATATAAAAGCTTAAAAACCTGTAAATAAATTGGAATCAAATACATTATAAAGACTCAAAGTGAAGTTCCTAAATACAGATCGCATTTAATAACATCAGAAGCATGTGCAGACAGTTACATTTTCATACGTATATCAATATATAATCACACACATAGGTTGGACTTGATGGACTTGTGTATTTTTTTGACCTCACCTACTATGTAACTATGTAATAAAAATAACATAGTTTTTTACTACACAGAGATTTGACAGATGGGGAAATTAAAGATTCAGCTTACCTGTCCATACATCATTTATTGTATTTTCCTTATTAACCTCCTGAAAATGCTGCACTTGTACACCTTTATCTGATAATTAATTGTTTTTATATTTTACAGAACTGTTTAGAAAAAAAGCATAATAGATCAGCTTAACACACTGTAATTCTGTCATTCTGAATACGACTCCTTCGCAGTAAGTTTACAAAAAAGTTGTCATGTATTGTTTGCAACACTACAATCAGGCTAAGTGACGCTTACAAAAAAACTAGACATGTGCAATTTGTTTCGCTCTGAATTCGTCTTAACTAATTTCATCAAATTCTTTAATTTGGAAATATCCGAATTAACAAAAACCCATTTAACGAATTTTTCCAAATTTTCGTAAATTCGAAAATTCAGAATTTCAGAAATCTGAAAATCTGATCATTCAGAAATTCGTAAAGTCATAAATTCAGAAATTCGATATTCGGAAATTCGAAAATTCAAAAATAAGAACGGAAATTCAAAAGAACGAAAATCACAATTTTTTTGAAAACCCGAAAATAATAACAACTATTACTAACTATTAAATTATAGGTATTGGAATTTCCTTTCAAATTTGGCTGTTAGTGAACGTAACAAAAACAAATTTATCCAAAGTTATGAATTATGCAAAATAACTAATGCCGTATCTAAACAAATGGATCATAACGAATGACCCGAAAAATGAAAAAAAAAAAAAAAAAACGAATGAGATGAAAACGTACAGATTTTTTGGCAATGCATATGTCCACAAAAAACCCTATTTTCCCAATAAGCCTTTAAACTGTAAAGTTATTTTTAGTTTTTAATAGTGTAAGGAAGGATTAGAACACCTAACATTTTTTATTCTGGGCAAAGGGAAAGATTTCTCTTTAACAACTCACATGGTTGATGATTAAAAGAGGCACATCTAAGTATGCAGGCATCCGGGGTAAAGCTGTCCACATAGACCATCCCCCGCACTGCCGGCTCTCACCGATGTCAGTCTGTAATCGTGACCGGGAAGACTACCCTGCAGTAGAGCGATTGAACCGCTTGTGGAGCGCAGCGTGGAAGGGACGACGTCGATGGCGGGGAGGAGGACGGTCTATGTGGACAGCTTTACCCCGGATGCCTGCATACTTATATGTGCCTGTTTTAATCGTCAACCATGTGACTTGCTAAATGATGTACCTTCATTAAATGTAACCATACTGCTACACTTAGAGGCGCCTCTCTTCTCTTTAATACTCAGTTGTGACATGACGCTACTTGTATATCAAGACATCGCTTGTAGATCAAGTCAAAGTTTATTAAAAAATGTTGCTTGCCTTGCAAAGCGCTCTCAAACCAAGTTACTCTCAAACCAAGGTTTTACTGTATATGTTTTCTAAAGTGAGAGAACAGTTGAAGCTGTTTGCCTTTAGGCTATCTCTTTCTGATCGAATCTGCATACAACTGATGTGAACAGAGCAGCCAGAAAGTGGGAGAGAAGGAGGGATCAGCCAGTTCCTCTATTGATTTGCAAGCAGTGTAAGGGAGGGAGCAGGGACCACTTGATTCAGATGTGTGTGTACAAATTTAAATTGAACTGCTGAGCTCTGTAAACAAGCTTTTTTCAACAGAGTGGACAAAAATAGACAAGTAAACACGAAAAAGAGCCTAGAGCACCACCTGCTGGCTTCAGTTGTAAATCACTTTACGTGCAATATTTCATATTTATCTGAATAAAAATAAACATTTTTATACACAGAATTCTTCCAATACCATTGCCATTAATACTGTTTTGCTGAACATGTAATGCACCAACACAAGAACAGGACATAACATAAGTTTAACAAATAGTTCAAGGCTGACATATAAATGAATTAAATAATAATGTATTGAATTATTGGTGCTGAAAAAAAGGTAATTTATGGATGACAAGTTCAGCTGTTATTTAGCATTACAGCCTCACTGCATGTGTCACTAAACCCTATCAGAACCTGTGTGGCTGCATCTACTGTATATATATATATATATATATATATACAGTGGCTTGCGAAAGTATTCGGCCCCCTTGAACTTTTCAACCTTTTGCCACATTTCAGGCTTCAAACATAAAGATATAAAATTTTTATTTTTTGTGAAGAATCACCAACAAGTGGGACACAATTGTGAAGTGGAACGAAGTCTTTTGGATTTTTGAAACTTTTTTAACTAATAAAAAAATGAAAAGTGCGGCGTGCAAAATTATTCGGCCCCTTTGCGTTAATACTTTGTAGAGCCACCTTTTGCTGCGATTACAGCTGCAAGTCGCTTGGGGTATGTCTCTATCAGTTTTGCACATCGAGAGACTGAAATTCTTGCCCATTCTTCCTTGCAAAACAGCTCGAGCTCAGTGAGGTTGGATGGAGAGCGTTTGTGAACAGCAGTTTTCAGCTCTTTCCACAGATTCTCGATTGGATTCAGGTCTGGACTTTGACTTGGCCATTCTAACACCTGGATACGATTATTTGTGAACCATTCCTTTGTAGATTTTGCTGTATGTTTGGGATCATTGTCTTGTTGGAAGATAAATCTCCGTCCCAGTTTCAGGTCTTTTGCAGACTCCAACAGGTTTTCATCCAGAATGGTCCTGTATTTGGCTGCATCCATCTTCCCCTCAATTTTAACCATCTTCCCTGTCCCTGCTGAAGAAAAGCAGGCCCAAACCATGATGCTGCCACCACCATGTTTGACAGTGGGGATGGTGTGTTGAGTGTGATGAGCTGTGTTGCTTTTACGCCAAACATATCGTTTTGCATTGTGGCCAAAAAGTTCGATTTTGGTTTCATCGGACCAGAGCACCTTCTTCCACATGTTTGTTGTGTCTCCCAGGTGGCTTGTGGCAAACTTTAGATGAGACTTTTTATGGATATCTTTGAGAAATGGCTTTCTTCTTGCCACTCTTCCATAAAGGCCAGATTTGTGCAGTGTACGACTGATTGTTGTCCTATGGACAGACTCTCCCACCTCAGCTGTAGTTCTCTGCAGTTCATCCAGAGTGATCATGGGCCTCTTGGCTGCATCTCTGATCAGTCTTCTCCTTGTCTGAGCTGAAAGTTTAGAGGGACAACCAGGTCTTGGTAGATTTGCAGTGGTCTGATACTCCTTCCATTTCAAAATGATCGCTTGCACAGTGCTCCTTGGGATGTTTAAAGCTTGGGAAATCTTTTTGTATCCAACTCCGGCTTTAAACTTCTCCACAACAGTATTACGGACCTGCCTGGTGTGTTCCTTGGTCTTCATGATGCTCTCTGCGCTTTCAACAGAACCCTGAGACTATCACAGAGCAGGTGCATTTATACAGAGACTTGATTAGACACAGGTGGATTCTATTTATCACCATCAGTCATTTAGGACAACATTGGATCATTCAGAGATCCTCGCTGAACTTCTGGAGTGAGTTTGCTGCACTGAAAGTAAAGGGGCCGAATAATTTTGCACGCACCACTTTTCAGTTTTTTAATTGCTAAAAAAGTTTAAAATATCCAATAGATTTCGTTCCACTTCACAAATGTGTCCGGCTTGTTGGTGATTCTTCACAAAAAATTAAAATTTTATATCTTTATGTTTGAAGCCTGAAATGTGGCAAAAGGTTGAAAAGTTCAAGGGGGCCGAATACTTTCGCAAGCCACTGTATATATATATATATATATATATATATATATATATATATATATATATATATATATATAAAGAGTTGAGCTTAAAAGAAACCTGTGCCGTTAATACGGAAGAAATGTACCTTTTATAAGATTTACCCTGTGTAGAAAATCTGGGGCAATCATTAAAAAAAGCCAGGGCATTCTTTAGAAAAACTGGGCACCTAGTAGAAAACTGGGGGAACATATTAGAAGACCTGGGCACTCATTAGAAAAGCTGGGCACTCATCAGAAGACCTGGCCACTGATTAGAAGACCTGGAGCACTCATTATAAAAGCCGGGCATTCATTAGAAGACCTGGCCACTTATTAGAAGACCTGGGGCACTCATTAGAAAACCAGGGTGATTCACTGGAAGTCCCATAGGATTAATTAGAGCTGTGTTTTTCAACTCCAGTCTTCAAGTACCCCCAACAGGTCATGTTTTCAGGCTTTCCAGTATTTTGCACAGGTGATTTGATCAGTTTCACTGCCTTATTAATGACTACAGCCGTTTCATCTGAGGGAAATCCTGAAAACATGACCTGTTGGGGGTACTTGAGGACTGGAGTTGAGGAACATTGCATTAGAGGACCCATGGCTTTTTTTCTGGGTATAAGTGTCTAGAACTTCCCACAATGAAGGCCTTAAACATTATCTGTCTAGATAAAAAATATGCACCTTTAGCCATACCCCCCGTAGGGGTCGCTGAATGTAGTGGTTCACCTGTCACCCTGCCCAGCCAGACATCCATCTCTCAGTCACTCAGAGACATAGAACAGTCCATAGCTTTATTTTTGTTTTTTTTAATTTGAGGGAATTAAACTTGAATGGGAAATTGGGAAATATTCAGTGCTAACTTGCTTGGGACTTCTATATACACTTCAGTATATACACTCCAATCTTCTCTACAGCAGAAACACTTGCTGCACACTGTTTCTCCTCCAGCACTTCCCTTGCTGCAGACTGTTACTCCACCGGACTAGCTAACACCGCATGGGTAGGCCTGACACTACTTCAGCCAGGCCTCAATGAACTGCCTTTTGCGGGCAGGGACCCCGGGCCCCTGTGGTGTAGACATAGTTCAGGTGCTAGCTATCCTCTATTCAGCTACCACTCCCGGATAGCTCTCTTCAGGTCCTGCCAGCCAGCCTGGCTGCAATGACCCCTTTCCACTGCCCTTCCCACAGTCCTCTCTTCTGGTTCTGCACCCATCTCAAACTGCAATCTCCCAGTTCTCTCAGGCGTGCCTCCCCAGTCCTCCCGACTGTGCTTCACTCACCAGCCCTCCCGGCTGCGACCAGTAGTCCTCCCTGGAGACTCTTAGAAGTGTTCTCTCCCACTGTCCTCTACTTACTCCCTCATGTGCCTCTCTTTCCAGGATCTCATCACTCCTCCTGGATGCACCCAAGCCCCGCCCCAGCCCAGGGTCACCCTCCCCCTCGCCACCCCAGACCAGGGAGCTCCCCGTGGGCCCTGATAGCTTTCACGCTCTCTCACTCCAGCTCTTCCTCCCGACAACTCCTCCCCAGCTGACCTGATCCCAGGTATTTAAGGAGGCCTGCCCCCTGCCAATCCAGGGTGAGGATTGGTCAGAGCTCCCTAAAACACCCCAGGTAGCTCCACCTCTCCTTCCAGATCTTTCTTGCAATCTCTAGAAAGAAAAGGGAGGTGTCAGTGATGCTGCCTGTGAGTCACCAGCTGCTACCCTGAGCCATTCCCAGCCCAGCCCAGAATGAAAACAAACAGGCCTAGAAACCAGCTAGGTCTGTCTAAATTTGACTACTCTGCCAGAAAATCCTCACTCTAGCACCTACCTAACTAGAGGGTGCTACACACCTTTCATGTCGGTTAACAAAGAATACATCATTAAACACAATTAATCATTGGTGGCTCCATCTTAACAGGTTCCATTTAAACATGGATGTTTTGCAATACTCTAAAACCTTCCACCATGGAACAATCAGACAGTGGCTACTTCCTTTACCCTCCTGCTCCAAAGCACAAAACCTTTAACAGATATATAAAAAGCACAAAAGTTAAAGTAGAACTTGAGCCGGTGAGGGAGGTGGGAGCATGTGGGCATTTGCCATAATATATGTGTACATTGTGGCAGGCTCCCCTCTTAGTTTGGCCTCTACTGGCATCAACAGGTCCACATTCTTGGCTTCCATCTTCTTTCTTTCACGAATTGGCAGCCATTGATGATGTAACTGCCATAAACATGGGAGTTATATTATCCCAGCACGTGGCTGAACTCTCTGAATCCTATATAGTGTGTGCTGTACGGTGCATGTGCCACAGTCAGTATACGATTAGAAAAAATTTGCTACCATACAGATAGGAGAGTTTTTCAGCAGAAGAGACATACACATTCTCTTCTCACAAATATTCTACATAGTAGTAGCTTTGTTTTGTTATTTAGTTCCGCTTTAAGGGGGTGCCACATAGCAGCCAATCAGAATCCAGCTGCATCTCTTTTCTTGTTTGTCGTGTTGGAAGGTTTAAGCAAATATTTGATTGATCCAAGTCATTTTCTCTCATGCTGTAGACTAGAGGTGCCCTTCCTATCACTTAGATATGTTTATTGTACCAGCAAACATCTCAATATGTAAAAAGGTATAAATAATGTATATACGGTAAGAATAAACATGAGTCATTATTTATTCATGGGAGATGCTCTATTTTAGCATTCCCTTACATTGTCTGAACTTTACCTACATACTGCATGGCGGAATATTCCCAAGGTGTGTTCGTTAGTAGAAAGCGTTAGATGGCCCTTGGCAGAGTCACTTTGCCAGAATACGGATGTGACATTACATAGGATGGTCCTGATTTTTCTTGGTGCAATATCTGACACTGCATGCTAATATCAAACTGTATTGTCCTGTGTGATGATGTTGCTTGATTCATCATAGCGGGAAATGTTTTATGTATTATTAATGTGTGGAATGTGTCCCAGTTGGAGAATAACCCAAATTCGAGACTTTTTAACTACTACATGTAGTCCTTGAACAGTGCAGTACTGCTGCAGTCATGTTACAGGGGCATTGTTGGACATTAAAGGATAAATGTACCTCTTCCTATGAAGAGGCTGTATATCTATAGGGATGATGAATGGGATTTCCTCTGCAAGAAGCAAGAGACCAGCTGGAGAACATACAGCAGCAGTGCGACTTCACATGACCTGCAAAGTGTGGATCTCGAGTTTAGAACATTGGCTGTTGCTGGGAGGTATAACTTAAAAATGGAATCTTGCTAAGAATCTTTATAATGATAACCTGGTCATTAAAACAAGCTATCGCCTCCCCCCCCAACACTGCATGTCAGGCTTATTTCAAATATTTGCATAGTGATTAACTCTCATATGACAGTAGTCAGGCCTAGACATTGGCTGCTCAAATGCATCGTAGGAGGCCACAGGGAGTGTATGCCATACTTGAAAACTGCGTTTTAAATGCCATTTTTACCCTTAAAAATGCCTCCACTCTATCAGTCTTCTGGCTCTATTTATTGGCTCAAATGTCTAGGACAGGGGTCTCCAAACTTTTCAAACAAAGGGCCAGTTTAATGTCCTTCAGACTTGAGGAGGGCCAGATTGTGGCCAGCAGGGTCAGAAAATGACACACCCCCTGCATGAGTGAGAAAAAAAATATGGCCTTAGGGTTCGTGGTCAACAGCAGTAGGAGTAGTGTCCCTATTAGTAAGAATAATAGTATTCCATCACTGGTATTGGTGGAAGAAATAGTGCCCCATTGTTGGTGTCAGAGGGAGGAATAGTGCCTCATATCAGTGGGAGGAATAGTGCCCCAAGGGCCGCATAAAGGCTAGCAAAGGGCCACATCTGGCCCTTGGGCCACAGTTTGGAGACCCCTAGTCTTGGAGATAGAGGGTTGGGAATACAGGGTGCCTAAAAACAACACCATAAATCCCCTCTACTCAGAAGTATCTTCTAGTATCTTTAACCAATACTACAGACTAATGCAGATTAGGAGATAGAGGGTTGGGGATACAGGGTGCCTAAAAACAACACCATAAATTCCCTCTACTCAGAAGTATCTTCTAGTATCTTTAACCAATACTACAGACTAATGCAGATTAGGGGATAGAGGGTTGGGGATACAGGGTACCTAAAAACAACACCATAAATTCCCTCTACTCAGTAGTATCTTCTAGTATCTTTAACCAATACTACAGACTAATGCAAGTTAGGTAGGCCAGGTATCCTTAAGTAACTTCAGCCTAGTTGTGGATCTATAAGCCAAAATCTGCAATTTGTAGTTGTGGACCTTTAAGTCTTGGGTAAGCAGAATTCTTCTACATCTTCAGCTTCCTTCACCAGTCAGGAGGCCCAAGAAGCCAAAACCCCTCTCTGGAGAGATCTGCACATCAGGCAGCAGGCCTAAGAAGCCAGGACCTCTCTCTGGAGATATAACCACACCAGGCAAGAGGCCTAAGAAGCCAAGACCTCTCTCTGGAGATATACCCACACCAGGCAGGAGGCCTAGGAAGCCAAGACCTCTTTCTCGAGATATATGCACCCCAGGCAGGGGGCCTAAGAAGCCAAGACCTCTCTCTGGAGATATACCCACACCAGGCAGGAGGCCTAGGAAGCCAAGACCTCTTTCTCGAGATATATGCACCCCAGGCAGGAGGCCTAAAAAGCCAAGACCTCTCTCTGGAGATATACCCACACCAGGCAGGAGACCTGAAAGGCCAAGACCTCTCTCTTGAGATATAAGCACCTCAGGCAACAGGTCTGCGAAGCGTTCCAGCACCACACTGAGGTTGATGTTGCAGTAGACTGGTACATGGGAATACCAGTATGAAGATGTGGCACAGAGGGGGCTTTATATAGTGAGGGGTTTACTTTTTTTATCATAACTAGATTTTTTTTTTTTTTTAAGGCACATTTCTGAAAACAAAATGGAAACATCTAAAGGGGGGTTGGGGGCTGAAAGAGATTTCAGCATGTTTGGCTGCACCCGCTGTTTCTCTGAGACACTGCGATAAGTGTTTAGATTATTGCTACTTGGGAATATCAAATGTACAGTTGTAGTGAATTAATATTTCATAGTTTGCAGGGGCCCTGTGTGGGCTGCCTTTTCCTGCACAAGGCTCCGGTTCCATGGAAACACACATACTTTCTTTTTAATTGCATGAACGGATGACAGATAACTGCAAAGAAGCATGGAATTAAACGTTGCGTTCTAATGAATTCTAATAAATCTGAAAATGTGTGTTTTCCCTGAATGGCTGGGGGAAAAGGGAGCTCGGGGACTGGGAGTAAACATGTTACCAATAAACTGGAGACGGTGTAACACTTCATTAAAAACGTGCAATGAGAACGTCACTTCGCATTCCATCGCCGAATAAAGTGAACCAATGGATTTTTAATTTCTCGACAGGCAAATAACCTGCTTAGCTGTATACATCCAAATATACAGCCCAAAATCAGGCACACATTTGTTCATCTTTGGGAAAACTGTTGTCTCTCTTCACATTTGCTAAAGCTTTCATTAAAAATTAATATGAAATACACAGTTGGTACACAAGGCTTAGTTAAATCCGAATATGGAAATCTCATATTAACGTCATTACAAAAGTTGTTTTAATCATTTTAAAAGAAAAATCCACTTTGTTAAATAAATATGTGTATACAGTATATCACAAAAGTGAGTACACCCCTCACATTTTTGTAAATATTTTATTTTATCTTTTCATGTAACAACACTGAAGAAATGACACTTTGCTACAATGTAAAGTAGTGAGTGTACAGCTTGTATAACAGTGTAAATTTGCTGTCCCCTCAAAATAACTCGACACACAGCCATTAATGTATAAACCGCTGATTACATCCCTACGTGAAAATGTCCAAATTGGGCCCAAAGTGTCAATATTTTGTGTGGCCACCATTATTTTCCAGCACTCCCTTAACCCTCTTGGGCATGGAGCTCACCAGAGCTTCACAGGTTGCCACTGGAGTCCTCTTCCATTCCTCCATGACGACATCACAGAGCTGGTGGATGTTAGAGACCTTGCACTCCTCCACCTTCCATTTGAGGATGCCCCACAGAGTTTAGGTCTGGAGACATGCTTGGCCAGTCCATCACCTTTACCCTCAGCTTCTTTAGCAAGGCAGTGGTTGTCTTGGAGGTGTGTTTGGGGTCGTTATCATGTTGGAATACTGCCCTGCGGCCCAGTCTCTGAAGGGAGGGGATGCTCTGCTTCAGTATGTCACAGTACATGTTGGCATTCATGGTTCCCTCAATGAACTGTAGCTCCCCAGTGCCGGCAGCACTCATGCAGCCCCAAACCATGACACTCCCAGCACCATGTTTGAATGTAGGCAAGACACACTTGTCTTTGTACTCATCAGCTGGTTGCCCCCACACACGCTTGGCACCATCTGAACCAAATAAGTTTATCTTGGTCTCATCAGACGACAGGACATGGTTCCAGTAATCCATGTCTTTAGTCTGCTTGTCTTTAGCAAACTGTTTGCGGGCTTTCTTGTGCATCATCTTTAGAAGAGGCTTCCTTCTGGGACGACAGCCATGCAGACCAATTTGATGCAGTGTGCGGCGTATGGTCTGAGCACTGACAGGCTGACCCCCCACCCCTTCAACCTCTGCAGCAATGCTGGCAGCACTCATACGTCTATTTCCCAAAGACAACCTCTGGATATGACGCTGAGCACGTGCACTCAACTTCTTTGGTGGACCATGGCGAGGCCTGTTCTGAGTGGAACCTGTCCTGTAAAACCGCTGTATGGTCTTGGCCACCGTGCTGCAGCTCAATTTCAGGGTTTTGGCAATCTTCTTATAGCCTAGGCCAGCTTTATGTAGAGCAACAATTCTTTTTTTCAGATCCTCAGATTCTTTGCCATGAGGTGCCATGTTAAACTTCCAGTAACCAGTATGAGAGAGTGAGAGCGATAAAACCAAATTTAACACATCTGCTCCAAATTCACACCTGAGACCTTGTAACACTAATGAGTCACATGACACCGGGGAGGGAAAATGGCTAATTGGGCCCAATTGGGACATTTTCACTTAGGGGTGTACTCACTTTTGTTGCCAGCGGTTTAGACATTAATGGCTGTGTGTCGAGTTATTTTGAGGGGACCTCAAATTTACACTGTTATACAAGCTGTACACTCACTACTTTACATTGTAGCAAAGTGTCATTTCTTCAGTGTTGTCACATGATAATATCTAATAAAATAATTACAAAAATCTTAGGGGGTGTACTCACTTTTGTGAGATGCTGTACATATATATATATATATATATATATATATATATATATATATATATATATATATATAAATATAAACTATTTTCTAATTGAATGTTAATAAAATTACCTTTCCATTTCAATCTGAACCTGCTGTAATTTTCTGCATTTGCCAAATGTCACTTTCTTCCAACATAAAGCATCTTTGCATCCTTGAGTCCATAAGGGCTCTTCCACAAAGGCGTTGAAAATAGGCGGTTGGGTGGTGTTTTTAGCGCTTCTCGGATAGTGTTTTCACAGTGTCAGAAAGGTGGTAGGTGGTTGCCACATCCCCAGTAAATAGAAAGAGTGGAAAAAAACCCTGTTTGGGATTTTAAAGGCAGCAACACCACCAAGAAGTATGAATAAAATCACATATTTGTTGGTACATATTAAAATATATCAAACACACATGTGATGATTTTATAAAAAAGACAAAACAATCACACAAAATGGATTCATGTAAATATAGTAACGGTCAATACAGTATTACTCTCCAATGTCTGAATATTTCATCGGTACCCGATGCGTTTCAGGTTCAAGCCTTTCGTCAGGGGTATAAAAGGGGAGAATATATTCAAGTATATATCCAGAATCAAAATACAAAAGGTGCAATGTTCAAGATTAGGATATAGACAGGAATCCAAAGGATCACTGCAGGAGATGGCGTTAATGAGGATCACCGGTACTACCCCCAACAAACTACCGAAAGTATCCGACGAAGGTCCCTGTGTTGAATGGTCATCAACCACAGTCATTTTAGGAAGTGATGACAAAAAACAGATGATCTTTAAAAGAACGATATAGTGGTAAGGGCCATTAACAATGTGCTGCCTCAGTCCTTGAATAGGCAGTCAGAGATATATGTAGCCTAGTGGGGTTTGCTTGTCACCACGCCATCTTCCCTGTCAGTGCTGGAGGTGTTCGCACTGCAGGATTATCATTGCCGGTCATTGCGGCAAGGCAAAAATAACGCTGCCTGCAGAGTTTCCAACGGCCTCAATTCACTTCTATTGAAACGCACCACAAGCATGCCATCAATGCATCATTTACAGTACGTTTAAGGTTCGGTTGCAAAGCGTCAAGTGATCACTTCCCATTTTAGCCTTGTAAAAAAATGTAAACAACACATCTCACAGAGTGTTTGAGGAGTGTTTTCTGACATAACATGAATGCCTGTACAACACATCCAAAACGCTCATTAACGCTATAGGTAGCTGGGAGTACTGAGAGTATCTGGAGTAGCTGGGAGTACTTGGAGTACCTGGAGTAACTGAGAGTACCTGGGTAACTGGGAGTACTGAGAATACCTAGAGTAACTGGGAGCACTGAGAATACCTGAGTTACTGAGAATACCTGGAGTAACTGGGAGCACTGAGAATACCTGGGTTACTGAGAATACCTGGAGTAATTGGGAGTACTTGGAATAGCTGGGAGTACTTGGAGTACCTGGAGTAACTGGGAGTACTGAGAGTACCTGGAGTAACTGGGAGCGCTGAGAATACCTGGGTAACTGAGAGTACCTGGAGTTACTGGGAGTACTGAGAGTACCTGTAGTAGCTAGGAGTTTTGGAAGTACCTGGAGTAGCTAGGAGTACTGGTAACTGAGTACTGGGTAACTGAGAGCACCTGGAGTAACTGGGAGTACTGAGAGCCCTGGAGTAACTGGGAGTGCTGAGAATACCTGGGTAACTGAGAGTACTTGGAGTAACTGGGAGTACCGAGAGTACCTGGAGTAACTGGGAGTACTGAGAGTATCTGGAGTAACTTGGAGTAACTGAGAGTACCTGGGTAACTGGGAGTACTGAAAGTACCTGGAGTAACTGGGACTGCTGAAAATACCTGGGTAACTGGGAGAACTGAGAGCACCTGGAGTAACTGGGAGTACTGGGAGTACTTGGAGTAACTGGGAGTACTGAGAATACCTGGGTTACTGAGAGTACCTGGAGTAACTGGGATTACTTGGAGTACCTGGAGTAGCTGGGAGTACTTGGAGTATCTGGAGTAACTGGGAGTACTGAGAGTACCTGGGTAACTGGGAGTACTGAGAGTACCTGGATTAACTGGGAGCTCTGAGAATACCTGGGTAACTGGGAGTACTAAGAGTACCTGGAGTAACTGGGAGTACGGAGAGTACCTGGGTAACTGGGAGTACTGAGAGTACCTGGAGTAATTGGGAGCACTGAGAATACCTGGGTTACTGAGAGTACCTGGAGTAGCTGGGAGTACTTGGAGTACCTGGAGTAACTGGGAGTACTGAGAGTACCTGGGTAACTGGGAGTACTGAGAGCACCTGGAGTAACTGGGAGTGCTGAGAATACCTGGGTAACTGGGAGTATTAAGGGTACCTGGAGTAACTGGGAGTACTGAGAGTACCTGGAGTAACTGGGAGTGCTGAGAATACCTGGGTAACTGAGAGTACCTGGAGTAACTAGGAGTACTGAGAGTACCTGTAGTAGCTAGGAGTTTTGGAAGTACCTGGAGTAGCTAGGAGTACTGAGAGTACTTGGAGTAACTGGGAGTACTGAGAGTACCTGGAGTAACTTGGAGTACCTGGAGTAACTGAGAGTACATGGGTAACTGGGAGTATTGAGAGTACCTGGAGTAACTGGGAGCACTGAGAATACCTGGGTTACTGAGAGTACCTGGAGTAAGTGGGAGTACTGAGAGTACCTGGGTAACTGGGGGTACTGAGAGTACCTGGAGTAACTGAGAGTACCTGTAGTAGATAGGAGTTCTGGGAGTACTTGCAGTGACTGGGAGTACCTGGAGTAGCTAGGGGTACTGAGAGTACTTGGAGTAACTGAGAGTACTGAGAGTACTTGGAGTAACTGGGAGTACTGAGAGTACCTGGAGTAACTGGCAGCACTGAGAGTACCTGGGTAACTGGGAGTACTGAGAGTACCTGTAGTAGCTAGGAGTTCTGGGAGTACTTGGAATGACTGGGAGTACGGGGAGTACCTGGAGTAGCTAGGAGTACTGAGAGTACTTGGAGTAACTGGGAGTACTGGGAGTGCCTGGAGTAGCTAGGACAACTGGGAATACTTGGAGTAAGTTGGAGTACTGAGAGTACCTGTAGTAGCTAGGAGTTCTGGGAGAACTTGGAGTGACTGGGAGTTCTGGGAGTAACTGGGAGTGCTGAAAGTAACCAGTATAAGTATCTTCTAGTACCTTTAGTATATAAAATATTCCATGTTTACCTGATTGCAATCAATAAAAAAATATTTTGAAGATACTATAAATTGAATTTGCATAGAATAGTGCTGTCCATCTACTCCCTGCTGCCCCTAGAGGGCGCCACTTAAGAGAAAACTATCTCATTCCTCCTTTCAAGAAAACACCGTCTTGTGTTCGGAACCCACACCGGACATGATAATACAAATCCCTCCATTATCCCTAACAATCAAACAAACACTGTCCTTCATTAAAATAAATCACCATGACAACAACGGGGTCATTCTGTGATCCCGGATTAGCGGGGGAGCGTATTTTCTGAGACGTTGTGAACGGTCCGGCCTCCTGGACTTTGGCTGGGCCGGTCTTATCGCTTATCTGCCAGCGCTAAATATGTATCAAAAGGAACACAGAGCATCCTAGCAACAGATTAAATCGCTAATGTTGTTATTCACCTAAACCCATTTTTGCATAATACCGAAAACGGCGACGTCTAATTCATCGTCTGTAATAAAACCAGCCATCTGTGTGCACAATAGATTGGTATTTTAATTTTTTCCGTTCAGCCAGAAGCAAATCCTAATCAAGCCAAAGTCATTTGGAGAATATTCCGCAAGACAAATCAATTGCTGGGACCCTGTTAGATGGTGTTTATTTTAATAGGATAATGCATTATTAAACTTTGTGGCGGGGTGCGTGCCCGCGCTCTTCTTTGCAAAAAATACAAATAAAAGTTATTATTGGGTGCGGCATGACGGCGCTCGTCTATGGCATTTCTCTCTCTGAGTTTCTGTAACATATAAAGCTGAACCCTGGGAACAAAATATTCCATTTAAATGTATTCCTCAATAACCATAAAGGATATAAATCCACTTTGTGTCCACCAAACGCCCCTTGCAAACCCAGATATTATCTTATAAATGCAGCAATGACATCATCACTGGGCTGTGCATTCTATGCATGGAGGTGAAAAAAAAAACCTGTGTGCAGCTCCCCCCCCCCCCCCCAGTCCCTCCATCAGTGGCAGCCCATCCATACGGGGCGCAGGGGTGCCGCCCCCCCCTAATCTCTGCGCCTGGACCCTAATCTACATGCAGGGCGCCAAACGCATAGATTTCAATGTTTTGTTTTTTTTCTCGAAACACATGAGGCTCTTATTGGCTTCAAAAAAGGGTGGGTTTGGGGCTCAGAGCACTGCGCCCTGAGCCCACCCACTTGTGTGACATTAGCTAATTAATATTCGCTAATGTCTTCCTGCTTCTCCTCCTGGCCAATCAAGAAGCGGGTTCTGAGACCCGATTGGCCTGGGAGTCTTAGGACCCACTTCCTGTGTTCAGCTGGGAGGAGAAGCATTGGCCCCCGGCTCTTCCCGTGGCAAGCTGGAGCGAGGAGCAGCATCGGCCTCCTAAGGTAAGGCCACTGATCGCCTTCGTCCGTCTCCCGCGCGGGGGGGAGGTTTGTTTGCCCCCCCCCACACACACACACACACAAAATATTGAGCACCAGCCGCCATTGCCCTCCATATACTTACCTGGCCCGTCTTGATCCAGCAATGTGCACGAGAGTAGCAGCTCTCTCCCTCCTCATTGGCTCAGACACCATTGACTCCTGCTGCTGCTCCTCTACAGCCAGCAAGGAGGGAGCGGGGGGAGCGGGGCTGAACTCTGTTCTGTGTGTCAATAGACACAAAGAGCGGGGCTCAGGAGGGAGCACACACGAGTGCCCCCATAGCAAGCGGCTTGCTATGGGGGCACTCAGCAGGGGGAAGGAGCCCAGAACACGAGAAGAGGAGGACTGGGATGCTCTGTGCAAAAACCATTGCACTGAGCAAGTAAGTATATTTGTTTAATTCTTTTTCTTTTTTATTTCCTTTGGCATCACTTTAAGGCTTGACATGTTGGGTTTCTATTTACTCGGTGCAACCTTATACATATTATTATACTTATTGCATTTGGGTGGCCTAAAATAAAAGCATTTGTTACCCCAACATTTCATATTCCTGATATGAGCCTGCTGTACCATGTACTTGTATGAGAAAGTCTTCTGTTATCTTTGTATGAAATCCCTGGTGTTCCTGCCAGTCACTCTGTTGTCCTATTAAAAAAAAAACTAACCACACTAAGCAGGGGAGCACACCCTGGTTAGTTCTCTAGCTGTGCTGGGAACTCAGTGTACTCTCCTCCAATGATCAGAATTGTCCTGACAGGCTATTCACTGGGAAGCTCAGTGTGCTGCTGTTTCTCCTCCCACCAGCTCTTATGCAGCTGAGAAAAGAGGGAATGCAATCACCTATAAATAAGGGAAAGAAGGTATTTATCAAGAAAAAGAAAAAAAGAAAGAAAGAAGGTATTTATAATGTTTTATTTTATATCTATACACAAATGTTTTTTCATTAATTTCTATTTTAAACTAAATGGGTTAATTTACAAAGTGATCCTTTACAATCACTTTACCTTTTAGAGTACTTTTTACTGAAATTTTACGTTCCAATATTTTCTCTAATATTGTGAGACCTAACAAATTGGAGCTACCACCATTTTATTCTCCGGGGGGGACTGTTCTCAGAAAATATATAATGTTTTGGGGGGGTTTTAGGTAATCTTCAGGCCTAAAATAATTTTTCAAACCGTGTTTGCAGCTAAAAGGGTTACATAGTTACATAGTAGGTGAGGTTGAAAAAAGACACAAGTCCATCAAGTCCAACCCATGTGTGTGATTATATGTCAGTATTACCTTACATATCCCTGTATGTCGTTCAGTTGCTTATCTAATAGTTTCTTGAAGCTATCAATGCTCCCCGCTGAGACCACCACCTGTGGAAGGGAATTCCACATCCTTGCCGCTCTTACAGTAAAGAACCCTCTACGTAGTTTAAGGTTAAACCTCTTTTCTTCTAATTTTAATGAGTGGCCACGTGTCTTGTTAAACTCCCTTCCGCAAAAAAAGTTTTATCCCTATTGTGGGGTCACCAGTCCGGTATTTGTACATTGAAATCATATCCCCTCTCAAGCGTCTCTTCTCCAGAGAGAATAAGTTCAGTGCTCGCAACCTTTCCTCATAACTAAGATCCTCCAGACCCTTTATTAGGTTCAATCCGGATATCTTCAGTCTGGTGTTGCTTCAACACAGATTACATTTGGCGGGGTCCACTGTATAGGAAACCTGCCCTGAGAAACACAATGCATCCATCGCTGCAGTCCATGTAGCCAGGAAGCGGCTGCAAAGTGGTAGCAGGAGATCAGCAGCACTATGATTGCACTGACAGCCATGAATATGGCCTAGCAAGTGTAAGTGAGTGCTGGTTGCCGCGAGGAACGAACGCCTGTGCCCAGCCAATCAAGGCGACCGAGGGGGTCCTAATCCCAGAAGATGACAGAAAAGAAATAGAAGCACCGGCGGCGGAGTGACGATGGTGAACTTTGCCGTGCTGGAGGAGGGGGGGAGGGGGGGGGGGGTTAGATTGCCATAATGTGCAAATAAGCTGAGCATACTTGTTCATTATGACAAAAGCTCCTGGAGGGACCTGAAAGCTTAATGCCGCTTTAATTAAAAAATGATTCTGGATACGCAATGCTTTAGCAAAGTAAATGTCATTCGATTCGGGATCATATAAACAAAAAAAAAGAATAAAATGCATTTTTTTTATTTTTTTGCATTTGATAAGGAATCCATTCTGTTTCCACATGTATATGAACTCCAGGCAAGCCATGCCCCCCCCCCCCCCCCCCATGTATAAGTGACAGGTACTCTTTAGCTGTGACATGAGCGGCGTGCTGGGATGTTGGACCACCGGGACGGATTATTTATAGCTTAATATATCTGTTTGCCAACTGCAAATGTGTGGCAGCTTGAGCCAAGCGAGCTAATGAAATCGCAGTGGAAGCGTTTGGGGAGAGACGGGAATTGATCCAAAAATTCGAGTGAGTGGGGCACTCAGCGTTCCACAGGGGGGCGGAAAGAAGCAGATATAGGGGAGGGGGGGAGAGTTGGCACAACGGGCGCCAGGGGGGGGGGGGGGGGCACAGCTACATCCCAATACCCATTAACATCATTATTCTGTGTTAAGCAGATTAGAGGCAACATGGCGATTGCAGAGGCTGGAGGACCCATGAATCACGATCGTACTGGCTGCGCCCGCGTTTGACAAGAGGCTGAAGGGATGGCGCTCTGCCCAATAACAATGGATGGAGCTGTCTATTCTATGGAGGAAAGATGGCTGCGGTTTGCCAGTGGCACGGAATGAATGTGAATGAACTGGAATAATTGCACTTAAAATCAAACTCCCGGCATTAGGCATTTAATTAATATAAAGGATATTAAAAAATGATTTAAAGCGGAGTTCCAACTGTTAAAATTTTTTATTTTTTTTTGGATGAATATCTTTTGTTTAAAAATCTTATTTATAGTACTCACAATTCTCTGATGAATCTATGAATGTACTTTAATGGGCTGGGTCAAAGAATCCAGTGAAGCAGCTCAAAAAAAAAAAAAAAATATCAACACTTGTGATTACACTTTGAATCAATTAGACCAATGAGACCTATTTGTATTTATTACATCAGTTCTCTGTTGCTATGATGTCCAATCCCACTAGAGGGCGCTGGTGTCCCTTATGGCCCGTACACACGATCCGAATATCGTACGAAAGCGGATGTCCGAGGAAGGATCGGGCGGTATTCGGATCGTGTGTACACTACTTTCGACAGCCGATCACGGCCGCTCATCCGATATTATTCGATCGGACATACCCGGAAGTTTTCATCGTACGATTCCCGATAGTACGATTTTCGTTTAGTCAGTATAGTTGTCGACCGAAAAATACAATACGAATTCACTACAACACGTGACATCACTTCCGATTTTTTTTGTCGTACGAGAATTTTCGTGACTTTATTTTAGCTATTCAATTTCTACTTGCGACTATCAGCGAGAACGGTCGTACGATCGGTCGTATGATATTCGGATCGTGTGTACAGGGCATTAGAGTGGGTGTCCCCGTATAAGGTTTTTTAGCCACTTTCCTGGTCTCTATTCGATATTTACAGGAGATCATTTGAACAGCTTGCTATTGCAATATTCAAATTATGTTGAAGGGCTGCTCCCATGATTACTAATAAGCTTAGCTAATATGGATTTTTTGCGGGATCATACTTTTTAGTAGACATGCGCAATTCGTTTCGTTCCAAATTCGTTTTTTAAACGAATTTCGACAAAATTTGTTAATTTGGAAATATACGAATTAACGAGAACCTGTTTAACTAACTTTTGCGAATTTGGGATATCGAAAAAATTCGGGAATTCGAAAAAATTTGGGAATTCGAAAAAAAAACAGAAATTCGGAAATTCAAAAAAAGAATGAAATTCGGATATTCAAAAAAAATCTGAAATTCAGAAAAAATCTGAAATTCGGAAATTCAAAAAAAATAAATCGGAAATTCGGAAATTCTAAAACCCGAAAATTCAAAAATCTGAAATAATAACTAACTAATAATAACTTGACTATTACTAGCTATTATATTATAGGTATTGGAATTTCCTTTCAAATTTGGCTGTTAGTGAACATAATGAATACAAATTTATCCGAAGTTACGAATTACCCGAAAATAACGAATGCCGCATCTAAATGAATTGAACGTAACAAATTAATAATAATAAATTAGAATAATAATAGAATAATAGAATAATAATATTAAAAAAATTTTATTATTATTATTATTTATTAATAATTTGTTCCGTTCCATTTGTTTAGATGTGGCATTCGTTATTTCGGATAATTCGTACCTTCAGATAAATTTGTATTCACATTACGTTCACTAACAGCCAAGTTTGAAAGGATATTCCAATACCTACATTAGTTAGTAATAGTTAAGTTATTTCAGATTTTTGCGTTTTCGAAATTCCGATTTTTTTTTTTTTTTTTAATTTCCGATTTTTTTCAAATTTCTGATTTTTTTTCTGAATTTCAGATTTTTCTGAACTTCTGATTTTTTCCGAATTTCCGATTTTTTTTGAGTTTCCAATTTTTTTTAAATTTTTTTGACTTTACGATTTGTTTAGAATGTACGAATTGCAATTATAACGAATGACCCGAAAAATGAAAAATAAAAACCAATGAAACGAAAACAAACAAATTGTTCAGCAGTGCAAATGTCTACTTTTTAGTATTTGGTTGCCACACTATGATTGGATATCAAAATGCTAAATGTGTGCTTACCTTTTTATAGAGAAAGTTGCGTGATGTTATAGCTGATCTGTTGTTGCGCTGTGTGTAATCATCCATTGTCAAACTTACTGGCCATTGTATTGCACAATGGTCACTCTTTCACTTCTCCCACTTCCTTCTCCCCACTTTCCTATTTATTTTGACCTCGTGTTTGTCACTTGTTCGTATTATTTTGCTTGATGTTGCACGTTTGTCACTGTGTGATTAGTAGGGTGTGGGTCCTCGGGTCTGCCCTGAACGTCTTGGGATGGGGGTGGACATATGCCTTTTGGCTTGGTTCACCCTCTCTCATGGGGTCTCCCTTTGGGGGAGTCCCACCGAGTACTTGGGTGGGTCTGTTTTGGCAGACCCGCCAGAGAAAGGAGGTCTGTCTGGTTTTGGCCAGACAGGCCCAAGTGAAGTACCTCAGTCTCCGTCTGGAGCCTAATGCCCCAGGGGATCAGGGTAAGGTCCTTCCTAGGGAGGACTAGTGTAAAACCCGTTGCACGTTTTGTGTTTCACTCTATATGTGTGTGCACTTTTTTTGGCACCGGGTGGAGTTTTTGGGTGTGTTTCACACGCCACGAGCTTTTCAAAAAAAAAAAAAATCTACTGTCAAACTTAGAACAGCACAATTAGCTATTGAATCTCTATTTATTTGTTTCTCATATGTGTGGGTATTGCCAATTTTTTAACATGGAGTATTGCCGATGTTGACTGCCCAAAGCTCATGACGAGGTGTGGCTGCTATCTGTATTGAATTTGTTGCAGTGAGTCAGTATGCCGCCCGTGTCCCAGGAAAACGTCATTTTGTGATGAAACGCGTAGGGAAGAGCGACGTGCAGCCGTCATCCCGTTTGCACAGGTCCCGGAATGACGGGCTGCTATATCGAGCCGGCCGGCTTATCTTTTTATGCAAGTTTTAACACTCTTTCTTGTAAGTGCAACCTATATTTTATTAATAAAAACGTCTAAAGATTTTACACTATGGAACCCTTTTTTCTTTTCCGGGTTCTTATGTGATTGGCCCTTCCTGAGTGGCGGATGCGTAGTAGTGTGATCTCCCTGGATAAACAAAGGTCCTGGCTGGGTTTTTAGCCACAAGTGGGAAAAACCTCCCGTAATAGGAGGTCATAAGGAGCTGGTAAGTGGCCATTCATAAGAGGTGGAAGCTTTCCCTGAAATTCACATACCATTCTGGTGAATGTTTAAGTGCTTCATCGGATTTCTTATCACTTTATGGACTCCTTTGTTGTAATGTTGTCAGGAAAAGCCCTCTTGCAAATATCCCAGCAAACTAAAGTTTAGAGGAATGCCTGTGCACAGAAGCGCCATCCGGCGCTCGCGCACGCGCAATAGCGCCAAAAGCGCTAACGTGCGTACGCGCATGCGCAATAGCGCCAATAGCGCGACCGTGCGTACTCGCATGCGCAATAGCGCCAATAGCGGCGCCCTGTGACAGCACTTGGCGCCAAAGAGGCTATTTAAGGAGGACTGTTCCACTGCTGCCTTGCTGTCCGGTCTACAGCGTTCCTGAAGACCCCTTAAGCCCTGTTACTTGCTTATTGCTACCTGATACCTGTTGGACTGTTCCTGACTACTCTGTTTGCTGCCTGCCCTGATCCCGGCTTTTGGACTTTGACTACTCTCCCGGATTTACCTTCTGTACCTGATCTGCCCGCCTGTGTTTGACCCGGCTTGCCTGTACCCTGCTGTCTACGTCCTGCTGCTGGACTACAAAACACCTCCCTGCTGTCTACATCCTGCTGGTGGACTACAAGACACCTCCCTGCTGTCTACATCCTGCTGCCAGACTACAGGACACCTCCCTGCTGTCTACATCCTGCTGGTGGACTACAAGACACCTCCCTGCTGTCTACATCCTGCTGGTGGACTACAAGACACCTCCCTGCTGTCTACATCCTGCTGCCAGACTACAGGACACCTCCCAGCTGACTACCCGATTCAGCTCTCTGCTCCAGCCTTCCAGTCAGGCACTTGTGCCCCTTCGCACTCCCGAGCCCCTGTCATCACTACCAGGGGTTCCCGAGTCGGAGGTATACGAGAGGCCGTTCCCTGCATTCCGGGCTCCACCTACCAGGTACGTGACAAATGTGTTTGCATTTGTTTGTTTTTCCTTCATCATTTATGTAGCGCAACTTAATTTTGGAATATTTGACTTCTGATTTCACTGCATTATTCATGACTTAGGAGTCTATGTAAAAAAAATAAAAATATCTGGACGAATGTCACAAGCATTCGCCTAGCCATCAATTCTGGCAGCAGTTTGCTTAATATGTTGATTTCCTATGATCGTGAGCTCCATCTTCTGGCGAATTACGCATTATGGCCACTAGATGGAGCTGAGGATCATGAAAAATCAATCTATTAGGAAAATACAGCCAGGATTGGTAAGGGCTAGGTGAATGCTTGTGATGTGGGTCCAACACAATATTTTATATATATATAGACCCCCTATGTGTCCCAGCAGCCACTGCAGCTAACCAGTCACATGGACACTTGCAGGCTTGTGGGTGGAGTTTGGTGGAACCATGAACAGCAGTAATATCGCCCATGTAACTGTCCAGACCCTGTATGACAATCAATGGCAAATGTTATAATGTATACAAAGGAATGGCAGCAGCTGCTAAGACAATTGCAAAACTCAGTCCCTAAATATGGGAAAACCAAAAAAACAAAATTTTGCCCATGGGAATTTTGTGAGTTTTTTGCAAATAAAATTAATACCAAAATGTACAAAAAAAATACCAAATTTATATCATATTAAAGTTAAAATTGGACATATTAGACTTTGTGTATGTCAAAATACAAAACAAACCAAAACATACAAGTCTTTTTGCTGAGTTACATATATATACAAAATTGCAAAAACACTTGAATAGATGCATATTTGGGCTGTAGTCTCTACACGTTTTTTGGAGCAACACCCACTTCATCAGGAGACAGCCAGAATTTGTTTTTTGTATATCTGTGGAAAGACCATGCCATAGAAACTATATATAAAATAAATTCAATTAAGCTTCCATATTTATAAATTGAACCACCAGAGGCAATAAAACTTCATCCATATAGAAAACATACTTACACAACCAAAAATTGACAAGGGTGCACAAAAAAGACACCATAAATGACGCAAGTATGTCAGGGATTACAGCCAAACGAAGTTAGGTCCTCAGGCTGTCGTCTGACTGTCTCCTGATGAAGTGGGCATTGCTACACGAAACGTGTAGAGACTACAGCCCAAATATGCATCTATTCAAGTGTTCTTGTAACGCAACAAAAAGACATGTATATTGTGGTTTTGCATTTTGATATACACAAAGTCTAACATGTCCGATTTTAACTTTAATATGAAATACATTTTGCATTTTTTTTTTTACATTTTGGTATTCATTTTATTTGGCAAAACTCACAAAAGTTCCATGGGCAAAATTTAGTTTTTTGTTTTTCAAATGTTATTATGGCCAGAGTAGGCAGCACTGGGCTCCTCCCATGAGGAACACAGAATGGGTGGCCATACCTTCCAACCATCTTAGATGGGAAAGAGGTATGCGTTTCAAAATACAAAGCATGTAGGCAAAACATACCTCTCTCCCGTGCCATGCCGCCAATAAACAATTTTAAAAATACCCAAGAGTGAAGAAGGATTAGAACCTCTGTGGGGATTTTATCACTGTCTGTGCTCCCAATGGGGCAATTCTACCTTCTTTATTTGCCCTGGTTTCCATTGTCATTGGGACAGAAAGTGATGGAAATAATGTTACATTTGCCATAAGAACAGAGATAGATGGGGAATCTTTCAGTAGGGACACCTGTTCTGGTGACTACTGTTCACATTCCCAAAAATAATAAAAACATTTGTATAATTTTCCGTTGAACTGATTCAAGGTGCAGAATCTACCTGATGAATTGCCTTATTTTTAATCTTGGGATTTATCATTAGAGGCTAAGCTGAATCTTCAAAACCCCAAAATTGAATGCCGGGGTGTTCAAGTAACTCTTGCAACAGTTGGGGTCGAAGTGCCAGCATCTACAATCAGAAAGCGGATGTATTAATTAAACCTGTAAGGGAAGTGTGCCAGGAAAAAAACATTTGCTATCCAAAAATAACATTAGAGAAAGACTCCAGTTTGCTATTGAACATACAGGCAAAGACTGGGCCTTCTGGAACAATATACTGAAGAATGATCAATCATAGAGTTGTTTAGTCACAGGAGCAGTGGCCATTTTTGCTGCAAACCAACTGTGAAGCATGGTAGTGGACATGGCATGGCTTGTTATGGTTTTGCTGCTTCAGGGTCTGGACAGCTTACAGTCATCAAGTCAATGATATATTGATCATCATATCAAAGTGGACTTAATGAGAATATGAGGTCATCAGTCTAGAAGTTGAAATTGAGCTGGAAATTGGTCATAATAATAATACAAAGCACACTCTCATATCCACCTAGGAATGGCTCAGAAAGAAAAAAATAGATGGTTATGGACTACCCTAGTTAAAGCCTTGATTTGATTCTCATGGTGGAATGCTCACAAATGTCATTAAGTCAATGGCATAGCCTAGTTGGCAGATATATGAGGGTTGTACCAAAAGTAATGCATAAGTGAGCATAATGTTTTTATTAACTTAAATAAGTAATTCAAATTTCACATGTTGGTAGAATAACTATTCCTCCATACAAAGGTACTACTCAACATAGTCTCCCTCACAATGGATGCATTTGTGCCATTGTTGATCCCAACTCTCGAACCCCCTTTAAAAAAAAATCAGGCGTGCACTGTTGTATCCTCTTCTTCACAGCCACTTTCATCTTGTATGTGTCATCAAAACTTTGTCCTCCAAGACTAGGGATGGGTGAATGGTTCGGCCCAAACATGAGCACCAAATATTGGCTATTCGCCCGTTCAACAAACACCTGAATTATCAGGGTGTTCGACCGTTTTTTCAGCCCGCCGAATGACCACAATGCACTGCGCGGCCGCACAGTGCATTGGAATCCCTGATTGGCTGAAGCAATGAAACCTTTGCTCAATCAGGGCACAGAGCACTGTCAGAGCCATGATTGGAGGCTGTCATGATGACTCTATCCAATCATGGCTCATTGCTCTTAGTCCCGCCCCACACTAAAAGTAAAGGTAACTAAACTAAAAGTATTCTTTCAATAGCGGCCATTTTAAATGTGATATTGGCGTGGAGAGAGATATAACAGGGCTCTGTTCAGTGCTACTAGACCATTAGTGTGCTATAGTGTGCTATTCTGATTCTATTGTCAGTGTTCTGTAGAATATCAGTTTAGTGTGAATCTAGTGATAGTTCAGTCAGTGTGAGTGTAGTGACCACCATTCATCTTTACATTAGTGTGAATCGAATGATAGTTCAGTCAGTGTGAGTGTAGTGAGTGACCATTCATTTTTACTTTAGTGTAAATCTAGTGATAGTTCAGTCAGTGTGAGTGTACTGACCATTTAATGCAGAAAATTTCAGTGCGTTACTGCCAATTTAACGCCGTATATTTCAGTGCGTTACTTGCCATTTAACGCAGAATATTTCTGTGTGTTAGTGCACGTTTAACGTGTAAATTTCAGTGCTTTACTGCAAGTTTAACGCTATATATTACAATGCGTTACATGCCATTTAACGCAGTGCACGTTTAACACAGTATAGTTCAGTGCATTAGTGCACGTTTAACGCCGTATATTTCAATATGTTACGTGCCATTTAACGCAATATATTTCTGTGCGTTAGTGCATGTTTAACACAGTATATTTTAGTGCGTTACTGCAAGTTTATTGCAGTATATTTCAGTGCATTACCTTCCGTTTAACATAGTATAGTTCTGTGCGTTACTGCATGTTTAACACTGTATATTTCAGTGTGTTAGTGCATGTTTAACACAGTATATTTCAGTGCGTAACTGCAAGTTTAACGCTGTATATTTCAGTGTGTTACTGCAAGTTTAACACCATATATTCCAGTGCCTTAGTGCATATTTAACACAGTATATTTCTGTGCATTACCTTCCGTTTAACACAGTATAGTTCAGTGCGTTGCTGCAAGTTTAATGCCATATATTTCAGTGCATTACCTTCCGTTTAACGCAGTATAGTTCAGTGCATTACTGCAAGTTTAACGCCGTATATTGCAGTACGTTACGTGCCATTTAATGCAGTATATTTCAGTGCGTTAGTGCAAGTTTAACATTGTATACTCTAATGCGTTACCTTCCATTTAACGCAATATAGTTCAGTGCGTACTGCAAGTTTAATGCCGTATATTTCAGTATGTTACGTATCGTTTAACGCAGTATATTTCTGTGCATTAGTGCACATTTAATGCAGTATATTTCAGTGCGTTACTGAAAGTTTATTGCAGTATATTTCAGTGTGTTACCTTCTGTTTAACACAGTATAGTTCAGTGCATTACTGCAAGTTTAATGCCGTATATTTCAGTGCGTTAGTGCACGTTAAACACAGTATTGCATTGCTTTACTGCAAGTGTAACACTGTATATTTAAGTGCGTTACCTGCCATTTAACGCAGTATACTTCTGTGCGTTAGTGCACATTTAATGCAGTATATTTCAGTGCGTTACTGCAAGTTTTGTTTTTCCAAATCTCTTTATTATTTTTCAATAAAATTATATATTACAACATATACTTTTCACTTCATCTATATTCCACTCTCGCGGGAGCTTCCACATAACTCTTATTTACAATAAGTGCATATCGCAATAAAAAAACAGGAAAAGGATAAAGAGAAATACACACATTCTTCCCCCTTAACCTCGTGTCATGGTGTGGTTAGTTGTACCCCTTCATTTTCTTTACCTACGTTTCGTTACTTTCTTCCTACGTTTATATATTTTCCTATTCCAGTTATTTAATCCTTAGATTGGTCAGAGGCCGTTGTAGGCTCTTCTATCCAGCTTGACCAAACCCTTTCATATTTTCCTTGATGTCCTCTATTGCAATATGTTTCTCTAAACAAAGGCAGGTTATCATTTACTAAATGCTTCCAAAAAGCTATTGAGGGAGCCTCTGTTTTTTTCCAGTCCAATACTATCGCTTTTCTTGCATAGAAAAGCAATGGGCTTTTTTGTGTTCTCTTTGCTTTTGTAGTAGAAATATTATCCCCCATCAAACCCAAGAGACAGGTTCCTATTTCCTGTTCCAAAACAACTCACATCACTATATCGATTACATTTATGACCCCTGTCCAAAAAATAACGATATCAGGTACTAGGGTTAGGGTTTAGGGTTAGGGTTAGGGCGCTTTCCCCGACGTATTCATTCCCCGACTTAGTTGGGGTAGGGGGAACACTTTGGTGGGGGTGGGTCAGCCAAGCCTCTTGACCTTCGACCTCTGGGGACATGCCTGCTGACCTTTGACCTTTGGAGGAGGTCCGTATTCCAATCCCTGAGTCCTAACCTTGTTCTTCAAGGGGATGATGGTATTGCGCAGTGTGTGCCAGGTCCTTGCAGCACATCTGCCAGTAGCACACCACCAGCTGTAGATTATAGTCGGCAAATTTCTCTGCCCCATCTGCTGCAGCGAAACAAAAATACAGTCCCTGCTACCCACATGCCCAGCATCTAAATGCAATCTTGTCAAAGCCTGCTGACTCTACAACTTCTGCCTTTCCATCTGGTGGATTCTGCCCCCTTCCGTGAATTTGCAGAATGTGCTGTACCACAATGGCAGGTTCCCAGTCGCTATTTCTTTTTACGTAAGTCCATTCCAGCTCTGTACCATCACGTGGAAGGCAATGTTGTGGCATCATTGGCAAGGCAGTCAGCCGCAAAGTCCACGTTACTGCAGACACATGGTCCAGCAAGCATGGTCAGGGATGATATATTTCGTTCACAGCACACTGGGTAACTCTGCTTGCAGCATGGAAGGATGAAGGACAGGGCATAGTGCTGCAGCTTGTTGTGCCCCCCACATCTCCATACAGCTAGTGGTGATAATGTGAGATTCGTCAGTCCTACCTTCTTCTTCCTCCTCCTCCACCATGCCCTTATCTGCTAGAATTGTCCTATGAACCACAAATACCCCCTAAGCGTTCAAGGGGCTATTCAGTGAGTCAGACTAAAAGGTGCCATGCTGTGCTTCAGCTGGTGTGTTTAGGGCACAGGAACCACACTGGAGCAAAGATTCTTGCAGCTCTGCAGGGGCAAGCCCAGAGGTGGTTCACGCCACGCCAGCTGGAGTCAAGAATAGTGGTGTGCGATAATGGCACAAACCTCCTGTCTGCCCTTAGCCTTAGACAGGGAAAGTTGACATGTGTCATGCTTGGCACATGTCCTCAATTTGATGGTGCAGCGTTTCCTAAATAGGTATCCAGGGTTGGAAGATCTGCTAAAGCAGGCCAGAGGAGTCTACAGCCATTTCAGGCAGTCATACACAGACAGTGCTCAGTTGGCTGAAATTCAGCAGGAATTCCACTTGCCTGTAAACCGCCTGATTGGTGACATGCTCACCAGGTGGGACTCGACTTTGGCAATGCTGAAGTGGCTGCACATGCAGCAGAGGACCATCAATGAGTACCTCTGTGAGTATGGCACAATGACAGGCTCAGGCCAGCTCAATTTTTTTTCCCCACACCAATGGCTGCTCATAAAGGATGCATGCACTGTATTGTCACCATTTGAGGAGGCCACAAGGATGGTGAGCCGTCACAATTAATACATCAGTGACACAATCCCTGTTGTGTTCTTGATGGAGCAGACTCTGCGTGGCATTATGGACAGGGCACTCGAGGCAGAGCGGCACAAGGAAGAGGAGGACTTCCTTTCCTCTCAATGCCCACTTTATGCAGACACCATTGTTCCTACGCCACAGAACACACAAGAGGAGAGGGAGGCGGAGGAGGATTCTGGCAGTTTTGGAGGCATTGAAGGAGAGAAAGACATGCATCAAACAGTAAGAGATGGTTTTTCATCCCCAGAACTTTTAGGGAGTAGTACGTGTCTGGTAGGAGGAAGTTCCAGATACTATCATCCTCAGTGACCCAGAGGAGTCTGCTTCTCATGCCTCTGCAAATTTGCGGTGCATGGGCTCCCTCATAGTTCAAAGCCTGGATCCAAGAATACATGGCGTAAAGGAGAAGGATCACTATTGGTTGACAACTCTCCTTGACCACTGTTACAAGGGGAAAGTCTCAGAACTCATCCCGTCCCCACAGAGAGTGCAGAAGATGAAATCTCTTCAGGACACCTTAAAGTGGAGTTTATCTAACGCTTTTCCTGACTCTGGTAGGTTACAGAGTCGTGGAAAATGTAGTTTTGAGGCTTCTGTTGGTCAAGAGAGGAGTGGTGGAGAAGGCGAAGGCTTAAGTGATGCATTTCACAATTATTTTAGTCCTTAGTCCCCCAGGGCAGTCAGCTTTTACATCTCATCGGCAGCATCTGCATCACATGGTAGATTATTATCTAGGGGCAAAAACAGAGATGGAGAGCTTTCCAGTTGACGATCCACTGACTTACTTGGTCATGAGAATAGACGACTGCCCAGAACTTGCCCAGTATGCAATTGAGCTGCTGGGCTGCTCTGCATCCAGCATACTTTCCGAACGGCATTCAGTGCTGCTGGACGTTTTGTTACTTATGACAGAACGCGTCTGTCCACAGACTCCATTGACCGTCTGACATTTATCAAAATTAATCAGTTCTGGATTGCCAGCAGCTATGAAGCCCCTGATGCCGATGTCGCTGATTAAGTGTTTTTGGGATGTGGAATCTCTGCAGGAATTCTAGGCTGCCTTGCTTTGTGGTGTTGATTTAATCTGGAAGTTTTTTTGGTGTAGATTTCATGGGCACCATAAACACCCAAAGACCAATTTTTCTGCACCTGTTTGACAGGTGCATATCATTGCAATTTTTGACAGCAAGGCCAAATCTGGCTTTCATCAAGAGTGCCTCTATAAGGTTACAGTGTGAAGGCGCCACCGACAACCAAAGACCAATTTTTCCGCATCTGTTACTGTAAAGTCTGTGGAAGAGACACCAGATTTATTAAAAAATCTTGTTCCCAGTGCACTACATTGTGGCCTCATCATACAGACTGGCTCCTCAAGAAAATAAAATAATTCCAAATAAAGAAAGCTTGCAGGTAAAATATCATTTTTTTGGGCTTTATTAATTCAATTATTGCTGCAGCAGCTTCTATACACAGTACAGATGTGCCACTTTACAGGTAGACTAATGGGAGCCCTCAGGCACTATATTGAAAGGAATTTTTCATTTTTATGCTTTCACTTTAAGCACCAATAAATCACTGTTCATTTAAAAATGACGTTTTTTACAAACTTCTTTGGGCAGTACCCAGACCCCCATAACCACTGTATGCCCAATTACTTACATATAAGCCTTCAAAATGGGCACTTTTGATTTTTTCAGTTCGGGTCCCATAAACTTCAATGGGGTTCATTATTCGGTTCCAAACTTTTGCAATGCTCAAAAGTTCTGGTGCGAACTGAACAGGGGGTTGTTCGGCCCATTTCTACCCAAGACTAAGGGCTGAACAGGTGGAAGGATGCTAAATCTGAGCTGTATGGTGGATGGGGGACCACTGACCATTTAAATTTGCTGATCACCTGATTTGTTGCCAAAGATGTGTGTGGTCATAAGTGGCGGCCAGTCCATTAGGGTCGCCCTGATATACATGCAGGGCGCCAGACGGGGGGTGTGAAGCACGTGATTACAACCAGAGGCTCTAATAGGCTTCAAAAGAGGGTGGGCTCGGGGCGCAGAGCACTGCGCTCCAAGCCCACCCAGTTGTGTGACAATAGCGAATAAATATTCGCTATTGTAACACTGATTCTCCTCCCGGCCAATCAGGAAGCGAGTCATGAGACCCATCACCCAATTGGCCAAAAGGAGATCCTGACCCGTGGGGGGGGGCTTGGCACCCGCGACCCGACCAAGCCGACAGGCTGGCATGGATGGTGGGTTCCTCTTGCGACCCGACCCAACAGATGGGGGGATGTTTGCTACCCCCCCCCCCCCCAAAAAAAAACACCAGCTACTGGTGGTCATGCATTGTTATGGTGAATGTGGATTGTTTTCAGATTCTTTTTCAGGATCTTCCTCCTAATGTCTTCTCTAAGCTTTTCAAGTGTCTCGATGTACCACTCACTTAGTCCTCAGTACACAGTACACCAATTAGATAATTGTTTTCTTGTGTTCTTTATTCAGGTATATTACCCCATTTTTCCATGGGGTGTATTTAACTTTTCAATGTCTAGCTCTACTGGTAGATGCATTTTACAAGTGAGTTCACATCAGTCTAAACTATGCTTAACCCGTTCACAACCGCGCTATAGCCAAATGACGATTACAGTGTGGTCACATCATATGACGTCCTCCCATGATCGCGCTTCCTGCGCTCTCCTTGCGGCAAGCATCGGCAGTGCTCTGTGATTGCTGTGTCCTTCCGACACAGCTGATCACAGATCAGGGTAAAGAGCCAAACACAGTGGCTCTTTACCATGTGACCAGCTGTGTCCAATCACAACGCTGACAGTGCGTGAGGAGAGCAGAGCTGATAAGCCGCAATCCACACATGGAAATCTACACTGGTAATCAGGGCACTGATCATCAGGACACTGATGGTGCCCATAGTGCCCACCAGTGCTGCCACTCAGTGTTCATCAGTGCTGTCACTCAGTGCCTATCAGTGATGCCTATCAGTGCCACCTATCATTGTCGCCCATCAGTGACGCCTATCAGTGGCCATTAGTGCCACCTATTAGTGCCACCTATCACCCCTCAGTTCCGCCTATCAGTGCAGCCTCATCAGTGCCAATCAGTGCAGCCTAATCAGCGCACATCAGTGAAGGAGAAAAAATACTTATTTACAAAATTTTATAACAGAAACTAAGAAAAATGTTTTTTTTTTTAAATGTTTAGCCTTTTTTCATTTGCAAAAAATCAAAAACCCAGTGGTGATTAAATACCACCAAAGGAAAGCTATCTGTCTCAAAAAATGATTACAATTTTGTTTGTGTACAGTGTTGCATGATTGCACAATTGTCATTCAAAGTGTGACAGCGCTGAAAATTGGCCTGGGCAGGAAGGGGGTGAAAGTGTCCTGTAGGCAGGTTAAGGGCTTGGTTGCCCACTTTATTAAAAAGGGAAAAACTAAGCAAAAGTTCAACACCAACAGGTTTCAGCTGCACACAAAACAGTATTAAGAAAAAATTCCGAGCCCCTGGCTATTCAGTCAGCAGCACCACTGTTCTCTCAGGTCTCCCCAACCATGGGCTCCTCAGACTCGCTGTCTGTGCTTGCAGTATACTACTGCTCAGGCCCCACTCCTGATCTCACTTGATAGGTGTGACAGACCTAGCCGGGAGAGAGACTTTTGGAGGGGACTGAATGCTAGCCTCTTGCCGATCGATCGTGGGCCCTGGCATTTGGGGGAACGGTGCTCTTTGGGAGCTGTATGCCTGGGGACCCTTGAGGTGGTATTACTGTGGATTCGGGTCCTGGTCCCCCAGGACACACAGACTCTGGGGACCCTGGCTTTGCCATATTAGAAATAGTGGCTGATTCATAATGCTGGGAGGGACAAATACTGTTAGGAGATGCTGATGTCAATTCCAGCCACCTGTCTGTCTGTTGCCCGCTAGAATGTGTATTGTAAATAAGTCTAGAGTCATTGTTGTTTGTGTTAATTAACTCTGCTATTGTGTGAAGAAGAGTTCGGTGCGGATTTGTGATAATGTTAATTGGGTTTTCTGAGCTACAAGATGGCCAGTCTGGCCTAAAGGTCATGTCTGAGTCATCTAGGCTTTCTAAAGGGATTAGTTAATTAGCCCATGTTAATTAGGTTTCTGGTCACAGGTGTATGTTCAGAGTAATATGAGCAGGAGGTATGCACCTCCTCTTTTAATGTATAAAAGAGCCTGTATTCCTCAATAAAAGAGATTCCTGGTTGAACTTACATACAGCCTGCCTGGTGTTTGTTCTGAGCTACACAACTGGATTAGAACGGCACATAGCTGTAGTTCTAGTCCCGGAGCACCGGATGACTGAACCATCAGATGTTGCGATCTGCAATCTGATTCTATAGAAGCAGAGGAGTGTCGGGAGAGTGGAACCGAGCGAACAGGGGCTCGTTACAATAGGCTTCGCCCAGCACCCCAAGCTCTCTCACTTCTTGGGAACACGGGACATCTTCCAGCCCCTTCTGTGGACTCGCTAGTCACCTCAACTTTCCCAGTCTCTTTGGACCCACGTAGCTGTCCTGACTCTCCCAGTCCTATGGGCAAGAAGTCCCCCCAACCTAGGGTCTCCTCTCCCGAGCAGGTCACCCCTCTTGGCCAGGGCACACACACCTATCTTCACACACAGCCTGTGTCTCTGAATGGCAGCAATTGCCTTGAGCTATGCTCAGATCTGGCTTAGAACGATCCTGGCCACCTGTGCACTCACACAAGCTGTAGGCAACTAGCAACACTTGTACACCAGATTGAAACATGCCAGAGCTTCTCAAACTGCACCTTTGAGAATCCTGTGTCCTTTTTATGCCCATTTAAATAGTGGCATAGTGAAGGGTTGCCCCCTCATCCCTTTAAACCCGAAAACATATGAATTAAACAGGTTCTGGGGCTAATTTAATGCAGATAAGGCACCAAGTGAGTTTAATTACCCCCTTAATCAGCCACAGAACCTGTGTAATTAATATGTGTTTGGGTTTAAAGGGATGAGGTGGCAACCTTAGCATAGCGTCAACTGAGTTTCCGTAATTGACATGCATACAGTCAACATCAGGCTAAGTATACACTGGCGTTACCTCGGCCTCTAAATGCTATCTTAAACTGCGTCCCATTGAGAGGCACTTACCCAGCATTTAGTGCTCAGCCCAGAAGTCTCTTGCAGCCTGCCTAACACCTGCTGAAGCTTACAAAATGCTCGTTAAAGCTATTGCCTTAGGGAGCCTTGAGGACAAGAGTTGAGCACCGTTGTTCTAGGGAATACGAAATGTGCATGCAGAATATATTGTCAGAAATAGCACACAATAAACAGTAAAAATAAAATGTTGATTTTATTTAATTCATGATTATTGCTTGACTGCTACATTCTGGGGAAAAAACACACTAATGTAAATACAGATGAGGAAGAAACGGTCTTGCACAGTAACTAAACGTGAATGTGTACGAAGTATAAATCATACAGCGCCACTTAGTGGTAAAATTTCATAATACAAGCAAACCAGGGCAAGAGAAAAATAAAACCACCGGTACTAAACGTGTAATAATAATAGGGAGCCATAGAAAAAGAAATGACTGAAAGGGGTGGCAGCACTCGTTAGGCAGCTTGTCCATTTACTAGATACCAGTGACAGAGAGTACAATTTATCCATTCATTAGAGATTGAGGAATTTGCTGATAATGCATGAAGTTTCCTTACCAAAGACAGGTCCCATCATTGAGACTGCAGCCTGGCCATTTACTGGCAACCAAATAAATCACTGAGTATACTGCCTATCCATTCACTAGAAATCAGTGACATCACTGATAATGCAGCCTATCCATTCACTAGAAATTAGTGACATTACTGAGAATGCAGCCTATCCATTCACTAGACCAGTGACATCAATGAGAATGCATCCTATTCATTCACTAGAACTTGGTGACATCACTGAGAATGCAGCCTATTCATTCACTAGAGACCAGTGACATCACTGAGAATGCAGCCTATCCATTCACTAGAGACTGGTGATAACACTGAGAATGCAGCCTATCCATTCACTAGAGACGGGTGACAAGACTGGTGACATCACTGAGAATGTAGCCTATCCATTCACTAGAAATCAGTGACATCACTGAGAATGGAGCCTATCCTTTCACTAGAGACCGGTGATATCACTGAGAATGCAGCCTATCCATTCACTAGAAATCAGTGACATCACTGAGAATGCAGCCTATCCATTCACTAGAGACCAGAGACATCACTGAGAATGTAGCCTATCCATTCACTAGAGACCGGTGACATCACTGAGAATGCAGCCTATCCATTCACTAGAGACCAGTGACATCACTGAGAATGTAGCCTATCCATTCACTAGAGACCGGTGACATCACTGCGAATGCAGCCCATCCTTTCACTAGAGACTGGTGATATCACTGAGAATGTAGCCTATCCATTCACTAGAGACCAATGACATCACTGAGAATGTAGCCTATCCATTCACTAGAAATCAGTGACATCACTGAGAATGCAGCCTATCCATTCACTAGAAATCAGTGACATCACTGAGAATGGAGCCTATCCTTTCACTAGAGACCGGTGACATCACTGAGAATGCAGCCTATCCATTCACTAGAGACCGGTGACATCACCGAGCACTGAGCCTACCCATTCACCAGAGACTGGCGACACCATTGAGATTTCAGCCTATCCAATTATTAAGAGACCAGTGACATCCCTGGGAATGTAGCCTATCCATTTATTGGGTTACATTATGTGGTTTATCCATTTATTAGAGACCAGCAATGCAATCCGTCGCCTACACCGAGGCGTAGAATTCTCATTATACAAAGTTCATCGATGGCAGGAGCACTTAATAAGAGATTTCCTCCTCTTTATTTCTCTATTAGTCGGTCTTCGGAGAGGATGTCGTGTCTGTTAAGGAACATATTGGTTCCATGCTTCCTCTCCCTGAGCAGCTGTCTCCCAGATCAAGTCTCATTTCTGACAAATGGGCTGACTGTCATTAGCACTTTAAACAAATACTGTGCGGGCAGTCATGCCTCTAACTGCTGATCAGTGTGTGTGGGAGTTTAATAACAGGGAGAGCGCTCCGGAACGGAATACTCCGGGTTGCCTATGGCGACAGTCGGTAATGACATTTATTTAATGTGCACCATCATGTGCAAATGTTTGGTCTGCCGGAGTGTTTGTATGCAGAGGAAAATGCCATCTTGTACTCATTGTATTCCACAGGCTGAGGTTACATTAAAATCCAAAGAAAACACTCGCCTGTAGCATAGCTGGAGATTCCCTGAGAGGCAAAAATAAAGACACCGCTGATCCCTGGCACTCATCTGATTGGCCCTATAAGGGGCAGAATACTGACCTCCTACGCTGATGCATTGCGGTAACACACGATCGTCCAATTGCCATGAGAATTGGAATGCATTCCGCTGGGATTTTGGGTGCTTAGTTCTCCCGGGGACGCAGTGGTGCCACCTTCTGCAATTCCCAGAAGCGTTGGAAGCCGGACCGAGGTTTTTTTTTTTTTTTGGTTGTTTTTTCTTCTGCAAACCACGTTTTTTCTGGGGTCTGGCAATAAAGTGTTCTTTCTCCTTTCATGCTCCGCTTTAACCACTTAAGGACCAGCCTCGTTTTGAGATTTTGGTGTTTACAAGTTTAAAACTGTTTTTTTTTTTGCTAGAAAATTACTTAGAACCCCCAAACATTATATACTGTTTTTTTTTTTCTAACACCCTAGAGAATAAAATGGCGATACTTTTTTTCACACCGTATTTGCGCAGCGGTCTTACAAGCACACTTTTTTTTGGAAAAAAGTCACTTTTTTGCACAAAAAATTAGGACAGCAGTAAAGTTAGCCCAATTTTTTTTCTATATTGTGAAAGATAATGTTACGCCGAGTAAATTGATACCCAACATGTCACGCTTAAAAATTGCGCCCGCTCGTGGAATGGCGTCAAACTTTTACCCTTAAAAATCGCCATAGGCGACGTTCAAAAAATTCTACAGGTTGCATGTTTTGAGTTACAGAGGAGGTCTAGGGCTAGAATTATTGCTCTCACTCTTAAAATCGCGGCGATACCTCACATGTGTGGTTTCACCACCATTTTCATATGCAGGCGCTACTCACGTCGGGACAGGGCGCTTTATAAAAAACATTTTTTTTCTTATTTATTTTACTTGATTTCATTTATTTTTTTCACTGTTTAAAAAAAAAAAAAAAAATTGTATCACTTGTATTCCTATAAAAGAAAAAAAGCATGACAAGTCTTCTTAAATATAAGATCTGGGGTCAAAAAGGCCTCACATCTCATATTTGGACGTAAATGCAATAAAAAAACAAATAAAAATAAATAAATTGTCATTTGAAAAAATGACAACAGAAAAATGTGCCTTTAAGATGTAAGGGCAGAAGTGACGTTTTGACGTCGCTTCCACCCGGCTATAGTATGGAGACGGGTGGGGGCCATCTTCCCCTCACTTGTCTCCATACACAAACACGGACAGGTCCCGACCACCTCCGCCGCTGCCGACGGCTCTGGTAAGCGGCGGAGGGCGCGGGAGAGTGGCGGGAGGGGGGGTGGCACCTCTCCCGCCGTCGATAACGGTGATCTCGCGGTGAACCTGCAGCAGAGACCACCATTATCGTAAACAGAACTGCCGGCTCTAAAGATGAATACCTCGGTTGTGGCAGCAGCTGCTGCCGTTACCGAGATATCCATCTTCAAACTGCCGATGTATATGTACAGGAGCCGGTCGGTAAGTGGTCCACTTGCCGACCAGCCGCCGCAGCTCTACTGCGGCAGAATGGCACGGCTGGGCGAAACAACGTTATGCTACGTCGCTTTGCCCTGTAGCCACTAGAGGCGCGTGTGCCCCGGAGCCGATGCGAGTGCCCGGTGGTCACGATCACCACCGGGCTCCCGTGATCGCTGGTGACACACCGAGAACCAGGATCTGTGTGTGTAAACACACAGTTTCCGGTTCTCTGAGGAGTATGAACAGTGATCTGTCATCTCCCCTACACAGTCCCCTCCCCCCTTCAGAACACACACTAGAGAACACAGTTAACCCCTTGATCGCCCCCTAGTGTTAACCCCTTCACTGCCAGTGACATTTTTAGTAATCAGTGCATTTTTATAGCACTGATCGCTGTATAAATGCCAGTGGTTCCAAAAATGTGTCAAAAGTGTCCGATCTGTCCGCCATAATGTCGCAGTCCCGATAAAAAATGCAGATCGCCGCCATTACTAGTAAAAAAAAAAAAAATAATAAAAATGCCATAAAACTATCCCCTATTTTGTAGACGGTATAACTTTTGGCAAACCAATCAATATACGTTTATTGTGATTTTTTTTTACCAAAAATATGAAAAAGAATACATATCGACCTAAACTGTTTTTTTATATATTTTTGGGGGATATTTATTATAGCAAAAAGTTAAAAATATTGCGTTTTTTTCAAATTTGCCTCTCTTTTTTTGTTTATAGCGCAAAAAATAAAAACCGTAGAGGTGATCAAATACCACCAAAAGAAAGCTCTATTTGTGGGGAAAAAAGGACGTCAATTTTGTTTGGGTGCAACATCGCATGACCGCGCAATTGTCAGTTAAAGCAACGCAGTGCCGAATCGCAAAAAGTGCTCTGGTCAGGAAGGGGGTAAAATTTCCGGTGCTGAATCGGTTAAGGTGGAATAAAAAGGAAAATTCAAGGCTACAACTAACTAGTCTAAAAATGTCCTCTCAGCTCCTAACACCTATGCTGGCTGACCTCTGACCTGTAAGAAAGACGTATATACCAGGGGAGGCCAATAAGTTCTTAACACTCACCATGATCTAGATGTGCTAGGAATCTGAAATTTTGCAGGTTTATAAGTGGATATCTTGTTAATATACATGTCAATTTTTTTATTTTTTTTGTAGGTCCTGGTGAATTATAGAGACAAGAGAAATGGAGTAGGTGTCATGCTGGAAAAAGTTGAATACGGAGCCGTGATTAGGTTCCTCCATCTTCAAGGGAAATCTGCGAGATGAGGAGGACTTTTTAAACAGATTAGTGACCATGGGTGAATGTTGGGTATAGCTATATGATCCTGAGACTAAAGAAATGTTTCATCATCCACACCCTATAAAGGCTAAGGCAGTCATTACTGAAGTTGATAGCTGGTTTTCCTCAAAATATGCATACTTCTACGCAGATGGTATTAAAGGTCTGTTCCACTGATGTGAGAAGTGTGTAACCATAGGAGGTGGATATGTAGAGAAGGAAGTGTCAGTGGACTACATTTCAGATCCCTGGATCTTGGTGAGGGTAAGAACTTATTGGCCTCCCCTGGTACTTACCTATTTTCAGGCCACTCCGTAACCAGCTCTCTTGTATTAGCCAGCGGCGGCTGCAGGGAAGAGGAGAGAGAGCTGATAACAACTGGGCTATTGAACAATGGCGTCCCTAGGGGGGCAGAGGGGGCCCTGACCCCCCCCCCCCCCCAACATTAGCATTACAAAAAAGGCAATGTCTTTTTGTTTGCATTCACAGCAGATGCGCCGCATCTTACTCGGGCCGCCGCTGGAGTAACACAGTCTCTATTGAGAGGGAGCGCGTCCCCAGTCAGCCCCTGATTCCTCCCCCCTCCCTCTGCTCCCTGACACTGCATAATGCGAGCGCTCACACAACCACGGCCGCCCGATCTGCTCCTTCCCCTGCATCCTCATTGGCAGAGAGAAGAGCGAGTTGCAGGAAGGACTCCACCAGGACTGATTTCTCCCGTCCTTAGGATAGGAGAACCAGCCTGTAAATTCCAAGAGATGCCAGACCAGCTCAGTCAATAGCAGGGGCAGGACAGCAAGAGGAGGCTGGGGAACCCCACAGTGGCAGAACACCAGGGCCCGGTGGCAAGACAACCTTTGCAACCCTGATACTTCTCCCACTACTTTGGACCCTTATATTTTCTTGGTATGCTGGTGACATATATCTCTTGTTTTCTGCCACCCTGGGGGGGGCCAATACAGTAGGAAGGGAGATCACTGCAGAACATGTGAAAGGGCCCGATATGGGATCCTAGTAAAGGGCCCCAGGATATATATATATATATATATATATATTTATATATATATATATATATATATATATATATATATATATATAGATAGATAGATACATAGATAGATGGATAGATAGATAGATGGATAGATAGATAGATAGATAGATAGATAGATAGATAGATAGATAGATAGATAGATAGATAGATAGATAGATAGATAGATAGATAGATAGATAGATAGATAGATAGATAAAATTGCATTTTATAGTTGCCCCGCTACTTTTGTCCCTGTCCCCCCATGTGCCCCCCCCTAAATATGAAAGCTGGAGACGCCACTGCTATTGAAGCCTATGGCAGGGCATTTTTTTCTCAGAGAATAGGTGCAGGAACTCCCCCCTTCTGAGTCCCCCCCCTTTTCTCCGCCCCCTACCCACCTCCAAGAACCGTCCATTGATTCCAACCCCCTACCCACCTCCCAGTACTGCCCCAAGTATCATTTGCTAAATAATTTGTATGGAATTTGTTCTTGTCTAATAACAAGAAAAGCAGTAAAAATAGATGCACTGGAGCCAGCAACAAAAGACCCCACCCCAGTAATAATAGACCCTCCCAAGCAACAATAGATTCCCCTCCCACCAATAATAGACCCCACCCCAACAACAATAGGTCCTGCCAAGCAACAAAAATTCCCCACCCAGCAATAATGGACTCCACCCCAGCAACAATAGATCCCTCACACAACAATAGACTCCCCCAGCAACAATGGACCCCAACCCAACAACAATAGGTTCCCCTCCCAGCAACAATAGATCCCTCACACAACAATAGACTCCCCCAGTAACAATGGTCCCCACCCCAGTAACAATAGTTCACCCCAGCAACAATAGACCCCACCCCAGCAACAATAGTTCTCCACACAAAAATAGACCCCCACACAGAAACAATGGACCATCCACGAACAAAATACCACCCTCAACAACAAAAGATCCACCCCAGCAACATTAGACCCCCCCCCACCCCCAGCAGCATCAACAGATCTCCCAGCGGTCAGTATTAATAGACCCCCCAGCAACAATAGACCTCTCCCTCAACAGTAGATCCCTACAAGCACCATAAGACACCCCCCAGCAACAACAGATCCCCCACAAGCAATAATAGACCCTCACACAAAAACAGATCCCCACCAGCAGAAAGCATCAATAGACCCTCCAGCACATCCCTTGCTATTACATACATATGGTGCTGGAGGTGCCGGAACTGCATTCCTCCGCATTCCCGCTGAAAAAAAAGCCCTGCCTATGGGTGATGTCACCGCTCCCAGGATTTCCACACATTCTTGGAGCTCTCCCTCCTCTCCCCTGCAGCTGCTGCAGGGGATCAGGGGAAAAAGGTAAGTATATCCACTTAAGGACCAGCATACCTCCCAACATTTTGAGATGGGAATGAGGGACACCTGCTAACAAACGTATATAGGCATAGGACATGCCCCCTGTCACACCCCCTTAAAGGAGAATTAACCAAAAAAAAAGGTTAATTTACCACCAATATTCCTTTATATTGGCTTTTAAAATGTACAAATGCAGCAATTTAGAAATCAGATGAAAGGTTTAGGATTGGAAAACACTTTTTGATAGATAAAAAGTGCATTTTATATACATCTATATAGATCAGACCAAAATGAGGGACAAATGAGGAGGAATTAGGGACAGAGGGACATTGCTCCAAATCAGGGACAGTCCCTCCAAATCAAGGACAGTTGGAAGCTATGGGTTTAACCAATCTTGTTTTTTGTACAATTCTCCTTTAAGGGGGCGTGGCAAGGGGTGTGTCCTATGCCTGCATACTTTCGCTGATAGATGTCCCTCATTCCCATCCCAAAATGTTGGGAGGTGTGCACACACATACACTGCAGGGGTCAAATGATTGTTTAGTCCAGGAGTGAAGGGATAAAATGATTGCTTACCTTATTCCTGGCTCCACCAGGCTCCCACCAAGCTGGCCGGCCGATCCAGCTCCTTTCTAAGGCACGTAAACTTCTGTTACATAAGGGGGTTTAACTCTTTACTTCCCTGCATTTGGCTACTGTAGAGGAAGAGGGAGAATGGAGCTGCTGCAGCTCCAAGTGCGCCTGTGCCTCTTTGTAGAGACAATGCGCCTGAGGCAAGTGTCCCTTCTGCCCACCCCTAGTGTGAAGTGAACTTCTGTTATGTGAGGGGGGTTAATTCTTTACTTACCTGCATTTGTTTTTGCGCTACTATAGAGGAAGAGGGAGAAGGGAGCTGCTGCAGCTCCAAGTGCACCCCTGCCTCTATGTAGAGATGGTGCACCCGGGGGAGTCCCGGTCCTAGTGTGAAGTGAACTTCTGTTATGTGAGGGGGGTTTACACTTTACTTACCTGCATTTGTTTTGGGCTATTGTAGATGAAGAGGGAGAAGGGAGCTGCTGCAGCTCCAAGTGCGCCCCTGCCTCTATGTAGAGATGGTGCGCCCGGGGGAAAGTGTCCCTTCTGCCCACCCCTAGTCCCAGTCCTGCTTCTGGCCCCAATAGCACGCTCACTTCCTCGCATACATTGAAAGGGTTAACAGCCCTGCACTGGAAATAATGACACTGGGGGGACCACTACGGGCAGAAGAGAACATGACTGGAGCGAGGGATAGGGAAAGTAATACACCTTACCCCCGCACCCCTACACTAACCAAGCATTTACCCCTTGCAGTGTAAGGGGGGCCCCGCTGCAAGGGTAGATTTTATCTCATTCCCACAGCTCAGCAGTAATGTGCATGTACGTGCGCCATCATATATCTTAACACATATTACATCATACGTTGAAATGTTTTGATGTGTTTCCATTGATTTTAATGGAAATCTGAAATGCACATACATGCATATGTGACAAATCTATTCACAGTCTTTGCTGTTTGTTCCCCTGTGTGCTCTGTAAGGTGAAGCTGCAGGATAAGAGTCCCAACAGACAAATAAATACAAAGTACAATAACCCTTGTCACCCATTATCTGATCTTCATTGTTCTCTACAGTGCTCTTAAGGAATGAATGTTTGGCTGTCATAGGTCACTCCTTGTTGTGTTTCCTCTCTGATCTTTGCTCTGCTGTATAAGGGCTTGTTTACAGTGCCTTGAAAAAGTATTCATACCCCTTGATATTTTCCACATGCTGTCATGTTACAACCAAAAACCTAAATGTATTTTATTGGGATTTTATATGATAGACCAACACAAAGTGGCACATAATTGTGAAGTGGAAGGAAAATGATAAATGGTTTTCAACATTTTTTTTACAAATAAATATGTGAAAAGTGTGGCGTGCATTTGTATTCAGCCCCCTTTACTCTGATATCCCTAACTAAAATCTAGTGGAACCCATTGCCTTCAGAAGTCACCTAATTAGTAAATAAAGTCCACCTATGTGTGTAATTTAATCTCAGTATAAATACAGCTGTTCTGTGAAGCCCTCAGAAGTTCGTTAGAGAACCTTAGTGAACAAACAGCATCATGAAGGCCAAGGAACACATCAGACAGGTCAGAGATAAAATTGTGGAGATGTTTAAAGCAGGGTTAGGTTATAATAAAATATCCCAAGCTTTGAACATCTCACGGAGGACTGTTCAATCCATCATCTGAAAATGGAAAGAGTATGACACAACTGCAAACCTACCAAGACATGGCCGTCCACCTAAACTGACCGGCCGGGCAAGGAGAGCATTCATCAGAGAAGAGCCAAGAGGTCCATGGTAACTCTGGAGGAGCTGCAGAGATCCACAGCTCAAGTGGGAGAATCTGTCCACAGGACAACTATTAGTCGTGTTCTCCACAAATCTGGTCTTTATGGAAGAGTGGCAAGAAGAAAGACATTGTTGAAAGAAAGCCATGAGAAGTCCTGTTTGCAGTTTGTGAGAAGCCATGTGGAGGACACAGCAAACATGTGGAAGAAGGTGCTCTAGTCAGATGAGACCAAAATTGAACTTTTTGGTTTAAAAGCAAAACGCTATGTGTGGTGGAAAATTAACATTGCACATCACCCTGAACACACCATCCCCACCGTGAAACATGGTGGTGGCAGCATCTTGTTGTGGGGATGCTTTTCTTCAGCAGCGACAGGGAAGCTGGTCAGAGTTGATCAGAAGATGGATGGAGCCAAATACAGGGCAATCTTAGAAGAAAACCTGTTAGAGTCTGCAAAAGACTTGAGACTGGGGTGGAGGTTCACCTTCCAGCAGGACAACGACCCTAAACATACAGCCAGAGCTACAATGGAATGGTTTAGATCAAAGCATATTCATGTGTTAGAATAGCCCAGTCAAAGTCCAGACCTAAATCCAATTGAGATTCTGTGGCAAGACTTGAAAATTGCTGTTCACAGACGCTCTCCATCCAATCTGACAGAACTTGAGATATTTTGCAAAGAAGAATGGGCAAAAATGTCCCTCTCTAGATGTGTAAAGCTGGTAGAGACATCCCCAAAAAGACTTGCAGCTGTAATTGCAGTGAAAGGAGGTTCTACAAAGTATTGACTCAGGGGGGCGCCATACAAATGCCCCCCCCCCCCCCCACACACACACACACACACACTTTTCACATATTCATTAGTAAAAAAAAATTGGAAAACCATTTATCATTTTCCTTCCACTTCACAATTATGTGCCACTTTGTGTTGGTCTATCATATAAAATCCCAATAAAATACATTTACATTTTTAGCTGTAACATGACAAAATGTGAAAAATTTCAAGCAGTATGAATACTTTTTCAAGGCACTGTATATTGGCAGCCAGGGGCTAGTACAAAAAAGGTGATTGAGCCGTGGTTTTACTGCCCCATCGCCCCCAAACACAGAAATGCAGGCACTCAGAGCTGTTTTCATTCAAAGATTAAACAGCATGTCCCGTTCAGGGAGCGGTACTGCCGCCAAACTCAACCCTTTCAAATGAATAGGGCCATGCAATGCATGTGGTAGCTGCATGGTGGGTTGGCAGTTTGAGGGTTAAAACAGGCAGTAAGGAAGTGACAAATTGCCTCCTCTCCACCTGTCAAATTCCCTCTGAAGAGTGATCTACACCAGTGGCAGTGTGTCCATAAGGGTGCCGCCCCCTCTCTCCTGCCACCCGTTCTAGCACCAATAGAAAGATTCATGGATTGCATGAATCTATCTATGGCCGCTGCTACCACCCCCTTTTCAGGTGCCCGGCCCCTTTTCGGGACTGTTATAGTGTGGCGGACAATCAGGTGCTAACAGGCTCTTGCTGGAAGATACTCTAACTGACACTGACATCAATAGTGACACTAATACAGTGATCATATATAACACTATACACTGTCACTGTACTAATGACACTGGCTGGGAAGGAGTTAACATCAAGGGGCAATCAAGGGGTTAACTGTGTAACTAACAAGTGTAATATGTTTAATGTTGGCTGTTTTTTTCCCTGTTGTGCAGGGAGAATAAACAGCAAGATCACTGCTCTCTGTACACTCTTGTGTGTTTGTAAACACAGGACTCTGTGCTGTGATTGGACACAGCAGATCAGTATGGATCATTGGCTGACACCTGCTGACAAAATCCACCTCCTGACAAAATCACGCTCATGTGCACCCCAAACCCCGAAGAAAGCCGTACAATGTTTATTTACGCTGTTGAGCTTGCAGCTACTGCACGGTCACAGTAGATGTACTGCGACCGCTAGGGTGACCACATTTCCAAACTGCCATTCAGGGACAACCCCCCCCCCCCCCTTTCCTAAAAAAATATGATTTTTGATAACATTTTCTTGTGCCCCCATAAATTTCACGGGTTCATCCTGGGACCTGTAGTTCTTCACTGGTTGTGGGGGGGGGGTCACATCTAGAGCTCTGTGGGGTTCATTGTGGGACCTGTAGTCCTTCACTTTTGGGGGGGGTCACATCTCCCAAAAGTGAAAGACTACAAGTCCCAGCATGAACCCCTGATATCTAAACATGTGATCCCATAGATTTTACACGTTTATGCTGGGACCTGTATTTCTTCACTATTTGGGGGGCGGGGTGTCACATCTTCAGCTTTGAGGGGTTCATGCTGGGATCTGTAGTTTTTCACTTTGGGGAGGTCACATCCCCCAAAAGTAAAGGACTACCAGTCCCAGCATGAACCCCTGAGATCTAAGGGTGTGACCCCCATAGACTTCACGGGTTTATGCTGGGACCTGTAGTTCTTCACTAGTTGGGGGGGGGGGGGGGTCACATCCTAATCTCTGAGAGGTTCATGCTGGGACCTGTGTCAATTTAATTCCGGGACACTGTATTGTCCCGGAGTGAAGGTGCCCGGGACAGACCCGCAAAATGCAGGACTGTCCCGGGCAATCCAGGACACGTGGTCACCCTAGTGACACCGTGGGAAATGTTTAAATGACATATTGCATTTGGCAGGCAGTAAATGGTAATGCCACCGAATGCGAACCATTCATGTGAACGGGACCGCGCCGCAACTGTGTGGGTGATGGGTCAGCATTTTGAGGGTTAAAATAGGCAGTGAGAAGGCGACATATTGCCTGTCCATCTCCTTTTGAAAGGCGATCCACATGCATCCCTTGGGGCTCATTCAGACCTTGGTGTTCTTTGTATTCATTCTCCATAATAATTGTTCCAAAGCATTGTTCTGCTTCCTGAACACACATATATATATATATATATATATATATATATATATATATATATATATATATATATATATACATACAAAGCCCTCTCCTGTTTTATGTGCCGCAAATCCACAAGGCTGTCATGATTTGAAAAGTAATAATTGTTACAAAGTTCCATTTATGTTATTCATGATTCTTTGCAAGGTTATTACACATCGTTCTGATGGCTGTTATTACCCCCCAATGGTTCTACGGTTTATTTTATACATTTTACTGCAATCCTATCTTTTATATACATTTTTTTGTAATCATTTATTAACCACTTCAGCTCCGGAAGGTTTTACCCCCTTCATGACCAGGCCTTTTTTTGCTATTCAGCCCTGAACTACTTTAACTGGCATATGCGCGGTCATGCAACACTGTACCCAAAGGATATGTATTTCTTTCTTTTTTTTTCACATAGAGCTTTCCTTTGGTGGTATTTTCCTCAAATGTTGGGTTGTCTCCAGAACAGGAATAGAGGGGAAATCTTCCAATGGGGACACTAGTTCTGCTGACAACCCAGGGATTCCTTCACTTTGGAGGGATTTCCTCTCCATTCCTATTTTTGGCTATGGGACAAGAAGTGAAGGGAATTCTCCCCAATGCCAAAAAAAAAATGAAATTGATTATAACATTCACTATCCAAAAAATACTTTTGCCAATGCCTATAGATCTACTTTATTGTCACCTCACACTTGAATTCATTTTTTCATTTTAGTCTTCGTTAACCATAGTCAGCCTGAAATACCGAAGTCCTCCCTTTAGATGTCATTTGCTCATTTGTATTATTATATTAAATTTTTAATTATTATTTTATCTATTATAGTATTTTAATAATAATTATTATTTTGTATAAGAAGTTACATTATTATTTATTTTAATATTATTATTATTATTAGTAGTAGTAGTAGTAGTAGAAGTGGTAGTAGCAGTAGTAAAAGTATTCATTTATTTATATTGTATATTAATTTACAATTTGTTAATAATAATAGTAGCCGACTAGCTGTAGTAGCAGGGCTTTTTTTCACCGGGAATGTGGGGGGACGCAGTTCCGGCACCTTCAGCACTGAATGTACATAATGGCAAGCGGTGCTGGGGTGTGCTGGAGGCTCTATTGATGCTAGCTTCTGGGAGATCTATTGTTGCTGGGGTGGATCTACTGTTGCTTGGGAGTATATTGTTGTGGGGGTTCTATTGTTGCTGAGGGATCTATTGTTGCTGGCTGCAGGGGATCCATTTCTTAATGATAACAAGAAAGGCAATAAGCCTTTCTTGTTATCATTAAGAAATTCCATACAAATGACTTAAAGTGGAGCTCCACCCAAAAGGGGAAGCTCCACTTGTTTGCTTCCTCCCCACCTCCGCTGCCATATTTGGCACCTTTTGGGGGTAGTGGGTACCTGTTTTTGACAGGTACCTGTCCCCCAAAAGTTCAGCCCTCCCCCCTCTTCCTTCCCCTGCCACTGAGCCATTCACAAAGTGCAGTGTGCTTTGCGCATGCGCAGTAGGGAGCTGGCTGTGAAGCCGCAAGGCTTTACGGCCGGTTCCCCTTACAAGGAATGATGGCGGCAGCACCCGAGAGCTGATGGAAAGCTTGGCTTGGTGTGCCGACATTGTGTGATCCTTGGACAGGTAAGTGTCCTAATATTAAAATTCAGCAGCTACAGTATTTGTAGCTGCTGACTTTTCATTTTGTTGGTGGGGGGGTGGAGCTCCGCTTTAACACCACAGAATGATACCTGGATCTGTATTTTCTAAAAGAAGCAGAATTGGGGGTGGAACCAAGGGGCAGTGCTTTAGAGGTAGGTAGAGGGCGGAGACAAGGGGTCAGTCGAAAAAGGGGAGTACCTTCACCTCTTCTCTGAGAAATAAAGCCCAGAGTAGTAGTATTCATTTATTAATATATTAATATACAATGTATTATTATTATTATTATTATTATTAATAATAATATTGTTATTTAATTTATTTGTATATTTTAGAATGATTTACAGTAGATGTGAGGTCAGGGCTGGTGCTAAGCAAAAATGATTCATTTATTTAAATAATAATTTACAAATGTATTATTAATATTACCAGTAGTAGTATTAATTATTAATATATTTATTAATGTATTATTGTTATTATTAAATTATTTTATATATGTATTTGTGTATTAATTTACTACATTATTTTATTTTTTATGAAATTGTTTTATTCACTATTATTTTTTATTAGTGTTAAAATATGAATTATTTTGATACAGTTAATTATAATAAAATAATAACAATAAAACTGTATTTTTATAATAATTTATCTTATTATTTATTTGTAATAATATTTTATTTATGTAATAATTTACTTTTTATTTTTATTATTAGTTATATAAAAAAAAAATTTCTTTTATTATTTTATTTTTACTGTCCATCATGTTCTCTTTTCCGGACCATTCTTGATACATGGAATGTTATAAATATACAATGTAACAAGTATACCATTTGCTTGTCCTGGCGGCCCATGTGCACCGCATAGGGTTTCTACCCCCGGGGTAGAACTGGTGATCGGTCCCGGGACGGAGGATGGGGAGATGAGAACAGGAAATACAAATGACATCCAGCTGTGAGGGGGGGAGGAGAAAGGCGTTTCAGGGACAGATGCAGAACACTGGCGGCCACACCCCCCCTACCTTCACCCTCCGCCCATCGCACCGCCCATTTCCTGAACACAAGCGCAAGTCCTCCGTTCCCAGGACGCCTCCGAGCTCTGATTGGCGGACAGTCTCATGTGCGCATCTATCTCAGCCAATCGCCGTCCATCACCTTCTGGGCACGCTTTTTCAAACTCTCGGTGGACGGTTGAGCGGAGAACTCGGGAGGGTCACGTGTTCCGGGCGAGTTAAAGACCCGCTGGCGGCCCGCGGGCCACCGAGAGACCGGGAGATGGAGAGCCGGATCATCACCCCGGGACCGTACCGGGCCACCAAGCTGGTAAGTGGCGAGATCGTGCTGTCTGTACTGTATATGAGAGTAACAACCCGGAGAACCGGGGGTACCGGGTGTCGCCATTTATATATATATATTTATGGTTAATAATTTCATTTTTATTTTATTATTATTAATTTTTGTTTTTCCTTTTTTTTTTCCAGCCAGGCTAACTACTACTGTATGTAACTAATTTTTGTTTTTATTATTTAAATAGTAGGGGGGGGGGGGGCACTGGGTGTCACTTCTCATATCTAGTATGGGGGGGCACCGGGTGTCACTTCTCATATCTAGTATGGGGGGGGCACCGGGTGTCACTTCTCATATCTAGTATGGGGGGGGCACCGGGTGTCACTTCTCATATCTAGTATGGGGGGGGCACCGGGTGTCACTTCTCATATCTAGTATGGGGGGGGCACCGGGTGTCACTTCTCATATCTAGTATGGGGGGGGCACCGGGTGTCACTTCTCATATCTAGTATGGGGGGGCACCGGGTGTCACTTCTCATATCTAGTATGGGGGGGCACCGGGTGTCACTTCTCATATCTAGTATGGGGGGGCACCGGGTGTCACTTCTCATATCTAGTATGGGGGGGGCACCGGGTGTCACTTCTCATATCTAGTATGGGGGGGCACCGGGTGTCACTTCTCATATCTAGTATGGGGGGGGCACCGGGTGTCACTTCTCATATCTAGTATGGGGGGGCACCGGGTGTCACTTCTCATATCTAGTATGGGGGGGCACCGGGTGTCACTTCTCATATCTAGTATGGGGGGGCACCGGGTGTCACTTCTCATATTTAGTATGGGGGGGCACCGGGTGTCACTTCTCATATCTAGTATGGGGGGGGCACCGGGTGTCACTTCTCGTATCTAGTACGGGGGGGGGGGCACCGGGTGTCACTTCTCGTATCTAGTACGGGGGGGGGGCACCGGGTGTCACTTCTCATATCTAGTATGGGGGGGCACCGGGTGTCACTTCTCATATCTAGTATGGGGGGGCACCGGGTGTCACTTCTCATATTTAGTATGGGGGGGCACCGGGTGTCACTTCTCATATCTAGTATGGGGGGGGCACCGGGTGTCACTTCTCGTATCTAGTACGGGGGGGGGGGCACCGGGTGTCACTTCTCGTATCTAGTACGGGGGGGGGGGCACCGGGTGTCACTTCTCGTATCTAGTACAGGGGGGGGGGGGCACCGGGTGTCACTTCTCGTATCTAGTACGGGGGGGGGGGGGCACCGGGTGTCACTTCTCGTATCTAGTACGGGGGGGGGGGGCACCGGGTGTCACTTCTCGTATCTAGTACGGGGGGGGGCACCGGGTGTCACTTCTCGTATCTAGTACGGGGGGGGGGGCACCGGGTGTCACTTCTCGTATCTAGTACGGGGGGGGGGCACCGGGTGTCACTTCTCGTATCTAGTACGGGGGGGGGGGGCACCGGGTGTCACTTCTCGTATCTAGTACGGGGGGGGGGGGGGCACCGGGTGTCACTTCTCGTATCTAGTACGGGGGGGGGGGGCACCGGGTGTCACTTCTCGTATCTAGTACGGGGGGGGGGGCACCGGGTGTCACTTCTCGTATCTAGTACGGGGGGGGGGGCACCGGGTGTCACTTCTCGTATCTAGTACGGGGGGGGGGGGCACCGGGTGTCACTTCTCGTATCTAGTACGGGGGGGGGGGGCACCGGGTGTCACTTCTCGTATCTAGTACGGGGGAGAGCACCGGGTGTCACTTCTCGTATCTAGTACGGGGGGGGGGGCACCGGGTGTCACTTCTCGTATCTAGTACGGGGGAGAGCACCGGGTGTCACTTCTCGTATCTAGTACGGGGGGGGGGGGGGCACCGGGTGTCACTTCTCGTATCTAGTACGGGGGGGGGGGGCACCGGGTGTCACTTCTCGTATCTAGTACGGGGGAGAGCACCGGGTGTCACTTCTCGTATCTAGTACGGGGGGGGGGGCACCGGGTGTCACTTCTCGTATCTAGTACGGGGGGGGGGCACCGGGTGTCACTTCTCGTATCTAGTACGGGGGGGGGGGGGCACCGGGTGTCACTTCTCGTATCTAGTACGGGGGGGGGGGGCACCGGGTGTCACTTCTCGTATCTAGTACGGGGGGGGGGGGGCACCGGGTGTCACTTCTCGTATCTAGTACGGGGGGGGGGGGGCACCGGGTGTCACTTCTCGTATCTAGTACGGGGGGGGGGGGGCACCGGGTGTCACTTCTCGTATCTAGTACGGGGGGGGGGGGGCACCGGGTGTCACTTCTCGTATCTAGTACGGGGGAGAGCACCGGGTGTCACTTCTCGTATCTAGTACGGGGGGGGGGGGGGGGCACCGGGTGTCACTTCTCGTATCTAGTACGGGGGGGGGGGGCACCGGGTGTCACTTCTCGTATCTAGTACGGGGGAGAGCACCGGGTGTCACTTCTCGTATCTAGTACGGGGGGGGGGGCACCGGGTGTCACTTCTCGTATCTAGTACGGGGGGGGGGGGCACCGGGTGTCACTTCTCGTATCTAGTACGGGGGGGGGGGGGCACCGGGTGTCACTTCTCGTATCTAGTACGGGGGAGAGCACCGGGTGTCACTTCTCGTATCTAGTACGGGGGGGGGGGGGGGGCACCGGGTGTCACTTCTCGTATCTAGTACGGGGGGGGGGGCACCGGGTGTCACTTCTCGTATCTAGTACGGGGGGGGGGCACCGGGTGTCACTTCTCGTATCTAGTACGGGGGGGGGGGCACCGGGTGTCACTTCTCGTATCTAGTACGGGGGGGGGTTTCGCCGGCTGTTGTCACCCTCATGTAGTCTGTAAAAGGCAACATCCGGTGTCGTGTTGCTGTGGGACTTTAGAATGCAATGTTGGTCACGTTTTATTTATTTTTCTTTTCCTTTTGTACCGTCTGATCTTGTTTCGAGCACTTTGGTCAGGGTGGAGGATGCATATACCAAAGGTTGGATTACACATTGAGTTAGAGAGCATTCAGATCACAGTTCTGTAGAACGATCATGTTGTTGTTGTTATTATTATTATTATTATATTGTACAGGATTTATATAGTGCCAACAGTTTACGTAGCGCTTTACAACTTGAGGGTAGACAGTACAAATGCAATACACTTTGATACAGTAGGAATCAGAGGGCCCTGCTCCTTAGAGCTTACAATGTTATAAACATTCACCATCATCTGGAATAAGCATGCCTGTTTATATATGGAGTTGTTGCTCCTAGCACTGGGTGTGTCTCAAGGAAACAACATCCACCGAAAGATAATGTGGTGGGGCAGATGGGCGGGGGGGTTACAGTGATGGGGCAGATGGGCGGGGGGGTTACAGTGGTGGGGCAGACGGGCGGGGGGGTTACAGTGGTGGGGCAGATGGGCGGGGGGGGGGGGGGTTACAGTGGTGGGGCAGATGGGCGGGGGGGGTTACAGTGGTGGGGCAGATGGGCGGGGCGGGGGGGTTACAGTGGTGGGGCAGATGGGCGGGGCGGGGGGGTTACAGTGGTGGGGCAGATGGGCGGGGGGGGGGGGTTACAGTGGTGGGGCAGATGGGCGGGGGGGGGGGGTTACAGTGGTGGGGCAGATGGGCGGGGGGGGGGGGGTTACAGTGGTGGGGCAGATGGGCGGGGGGGGGGGGTTACAGTGGTGGGGCAGATGGGCGGGGGGGGGGGGTTACAGTGGTGGGGCAGATGGGCGGGGGGGGGTTACAGTGGTGGGGCAGATGGGCGGGGGGGGGTTACAGTGGTGGGGCAGATGGGCGGGGGGGGGGGGTTACAGTGGTGGGGCAGATGGGCGGGGGGGGGTTACAGTGGTGGGGCAGATGGGCGGGGGGGGGGGGGGTTACAGTGGTGGGGCAGATGGGCGGGGGGGGTTACAGTGGTGGGGCAGATGGGTGGGGGGGGGGGGTTACAGTGGTGGGGCAGATGGGGGGGGGGGGGGTTACAGTGGTGGGGCAGATGGGCGGGGGGGTTACAGTGGTGGGGCAGATGGGGGGGGGGGGGGTTACAGTGGTGGGGCAGATGGGCGGGGGGGGTTACAGTGGTGGGGCAGATGGGCGGGGGGGGTTACAGTGGTGGGGCAGATGGGACGGGGGGGTTTACAGTGGTGGGGCAGATGGGCGGGGGGGTTTACAGTGGTGGGGCAGATGGGCGGGGGGGGGGTCACAGTGGTGGGGGGGTTACAGTGGTGGGGCAGATGGGTGGGGGGTTACAGTGGTGGGGCGGGGAGGTTACAGTGGTGGGGCAGATGGGTGGGGGCGGTTACAGTGGTGGGGCAGATGGGTGGGGGGGTTACAGTGGTGGGGCAGATGGGTGGGGGGGTTACAGTGGTGGGGCAGATGGGCGGGGGGTTACAGTGGTGGGGCGGGGGGGGTTACAGTGGTGGGGCAGATGGGCGGGGGGTTACAGTGGTGGGGCGGGGGGGGTTACAATGGTGGGGCAGATGGGCGGTGGGGGTTACAGTGGTGGGGCAGATGGGCGGGGGGGGTTACAGTGGTGGGGCAGATGGGCGGGGGGGGTTACAGTGGTGGGGCAGATGGGCGGGGGGTGTTACAGTGAAGGGCAGGTGGGCGGGGGGTGTTACAGTGATGGGCGGGGGGGTTACAGTGATGGGGCAGATGGGCGGGGGGGTTACAGTGATGGGGCAGATGGGCGGGGGGGTTACAGTGATGGGGCAGATGGGCGGGGGGGTTACAGTGATGGGGCAGATGGGCGGGGGGGTTACAGTGATGGGGCAGATGGGCGGGGGGGGTTACAGTGATGGGGCAGATGGGCGGGGGGGTTACAGTGATGGGGCAGATGGGCGGGGGGGTTACAGTGATGGGGCAGATGGGCGGGGGGGTTACAGTGATGGGGCAGATGGGCGGGGGGGTTACAGTGGTGGGGCAGATGGGCAGGGGGGGGTTACAGTGGTGGGGCAGATGGGCAGGGGGTGTTACAGTGGTGGGGCAGATGGGCAGGGGGGGTTACAGTGGTGGGGCAGATGGGCAGGGGGGGGTTACAGTGGTGGGGCAGATGGGCAGGGGGGGGTTACAGTGGTGGGGCAGATGGGCAGGGGGGGGTTACAGTGGTGGGGCAGATGGGCGGGGGGGTTACAGTGGTGGGGCAGATGGGCGGGGGGGGTTACAGTGGTGGGGCAGATGGGCGGGGGGGGTTACAGTGGTGGGGCAGATGGGCAGGGGGGGTTACAGTGGTGGGGCAGATGGGCAGGGGGGGTTACAGTGGTGGGGCAGATGGGCAGGGGGGGGTTACAGTGGTGGGGCAGGGGGGGGTTACAGTGGTGGGGCAGATGGGCAGGGGGGGGTTACAGTGGTGGGGCAGGGGGGGGTTACAGTGGTGGGGCAGATGGGCAGGGGGGGTTACAGTGGTGGGGCAGGGGGGGGTTACAGTGGTGGGGCAGATGGGCGGGGGGGGTTACAGTGGTGGGGCAGGGGGGGGTTACAGTGGTGGGGCAGATGGGCAGGGGGGTTACAGTGGTGGGGCAGATGGGCAGGGGGGTTACAGTGGTGGGGCAGATGGGCAGGGGGGGGTTACAGTGGTGGGGCAGATGGGCAGGGGGGGTTACAGTGGTGGGGCAGATGGGCAGGGGGGGCTTACAGTGGTGGGGCAGATGGGCAGGGGGGCTTACAGTGGTGGGGCAGATGGGCAGGGGGGGTTACAGTGGTGGGGCAGATGGGCAGGGGGGGTTACAGTGGTGGGGCAGATGGGCAGGGGGGGGTTACAGTGGTGGGGCAGATGGGCGGGGGGGTTACAGTGGTGGGGCAGATGGGCAGGGGGGTTACAGTGGTGGGGCAGATGGGCGGGGGGGTTACAGTGGTGGGGCAGATGGGCAGGGGGGGGTTACAGTGGTGGGGCAGATGGGCAGGGGGGGGTTACAGTGGTGGGGCAGATGGGCAGGGGGGGGTTACAGTGGTGGGGCAGATGGGCAGGGGGGGGTTACAGTGGTGGGGCAGATGGGCGGGGGGGGGGGGGGGGACAGTGATCTGAGGTGTGGAGTTGCAGGAATTGGGGCTGGTCTGAGGCGTGAGAGTGCAGGATGTTAATGTCTCACTACTAAAGTAGTTTACAGCATTTACTTTTATAAAAAAAAATCCTTTCCGTGATTGAGAGTGTAAAGTTGAAATTTTTTTGTTATAAAATCGTCACGCTCAATTTCTTTGAAAACGTTTTTCGGCACACTGCGCTCAAAAGGTTGCCTACACCTGGTCTGTCATATACCCATCACCACGGCGGGTTACTCTAGTCATTGTGTGATGGATCATTTGTAAATCTGAAGGTCTCAGGTGTGAAATGGGCTTCAGCAAATATTTATCGTGTAATTTGAGCGCTGGGCTAATCTAATAGCAATTCTTTGCCTTCCAGTGGAATGAAGTAACCAAATACTTTCGGGCTGGAATGCCCTTGAAGAAGCACAGAATACACTTTAAGACTTATGGGAACTGTTTTACGGCCTCTGAGGCCATAGACTGGCTTCATCAGCTGCTCAGGAATAACAGCAATTTCGGAACAGAAGTGACCAGGCAACAGACAATCCAGCTTCTAAGGAAGTTCTTGAAGAACCATGTTATTGAGGACCTGAAGGGGAGATGGGGCACCGAGGACTTGGAGGATAACCACAACCTGTACAGGTATTTGGTTGCCAACTATGCCGGTTTCTGTATATTTTAGTGCATCCATTCTCATCCAAGGTTCTGTGGTTCAATAGGGTTCCTCCAGGGTTGGCTAAAGGTTCCTTGAGCGGTGGCCAACTGACTTCTCCTATGAGGGTGCCTACATAGATTCATGTCCAACCCCACTTGGCAGAGGCAGCAGCAAGAGTGTCATTCTGGCCACCCTGTAAGGGAAGCATTCTTCCCACTTATCACCACCAATGTTAGGGGCATTTTCCCAATGAACACTGATAGACTAATCTTACCAAGGGGTCCCTGAGACCTGAAAATTATTTCAAGGGTTCCACTGAAGTAGAAAATTTGAGAGGCTGGATTAGAAGAAATAAATAGTTGTGCATACCCATGTATTTTTGTACTCTGTTTTTTTTTCTGTAGGTTCCCTTCCACTTCTCCTGTGAAGACCATTCCGAATCGGCAACCTCTTTGGAAGAGAAGCAGTTTAGAAAATGTCTTCAAAGAAAAGGACAATATGTTTAAAATGCCACATTTCTCCAAGAAGACACCTAAACGGCATAACTCTCTAGATGGCCAGGTCAGTGAGGGACTGTTGATACTGTAAGGATGGTAAAAGCACTATTTTATATAAAACATGGTTGGCTGGTATGGTTTTGTATTTGTTATTACAACTTCTCTCTACAAAAATATATTGCTAGGAGGTAAAACTTGCATGCAAGGTCACTCCTTGTCAAAGGGGGGGGCGGCTTTCTCCTGCTCCTAGCTATTTTTTTTTTCTTTGTGTACACTGCCTGCAGTGTATGCACAGTGCAGTGTGCACTCCCATCATGGAGTTTACATTTAATTACTTAAAGTGGTTGTAACCCAAAAGAATAAATAAAAAGATCCTGTTCCTTTTAAAAGCAGGATATACAGCGTAGTGCTTGTGCACTGTCATTTGTCCCTTTCTATGCTGTAAAATACCTGTTTGATCCTGCCTGTTCTTGTGTCCCCCTTAGTGTGCTGACCACAGTAATCATGGCTGCTGATCCATGATACTGTGGTCAGTTTTTGTGCCTCTGTCAGCCTGCAGTCTCCCCCCTCCCTCCCTGTCAGCTCGGGAGTCTGTGTGTAAGCCATCTCCTCCCCTCCTGCCGCTATGGCTGTAAAATCACTAATCCTGAAAGCCCATTTGTTGCAGAAAGATATACTGTGCAGTATCTGTGTTTTTAAAATATATGCAGAAAAATACTTTTTTTTTTTCTCACCTTGTCTTTCAGGACTGCACCTGGAGAGAGAGAGCGCAGCTCCACCCATTTTCAAACACTGCAGTCACTGTTAAAAGACCGGAACACTTCCACCATGGTCTCAGTTGTAGTGTTTCCTCTGCCATGGTGGAAGCACTGCAGGGAAGCAGGGTGTGCTATGCTCCCTCCAGGTGGGGAAAGTAAGGGCATACCTGTGTGTGTTTGTTTGTTTGTTTGTTTTGCAGGCCAAGCCCCCCCACGGGAGGAGGAGGCGGGTGCTCCGGTGTCTGCTCCTCTTCGTGCCCAGCGAGGACAGAATCTGCTGGGGGTCACACACTTATTTAGACCGGAGGGGGACTGTGAGCACCGGTGAAATACGGCGGCAGTATCTCAGCGTCCCATGCCTCCACTGGTTCCTGATAGCGAGCAGCGTAATTTCTGGCTGGGCCCGGACTTCCAGTGGTGCGCGGGGGCTTCCGGTTCTGCCTGCTGGAATGCAAGGGGAGGAGGCGGCCCCAGCTCGTGTATTTTCGGTCCTCACAGCGGCGAAAGGACCAGGAATTTTGAATAAGAAGACAGCTGGACATCCCCTGCAGCCTCTGCATTGATGGATCCAGAGGAGCAGGCGGCGGCGGTGGCGGGAGCCACAAACCCCAGCCAGGTCCAGGTAAGCAAGGGCAGAGGTCCCTGGCTTTATTCACTTTGGGCCATGTATGGATTTCCTCTCTTACTCCCCCCGGAGGAGCCTGCATCATTCTCCAAAGGTTACAGCACTAGGGAGAGTGATTAGGATAGTGATTCTGTGGTCACTATCTGTGTTCATTTGAGCTGTGGGGTAGGGGAGCCCTGATGGGTTTTATATGATGGTTTTTGTCAGGTGGCTTGCTGTATTTCAGGCAAAGGTCAAGGAAAAGACCAAGCACTCCTCCCCTCTCCTCAAAGAAATGTCCGTCCTGTAAAGCTACGCTTAAGGATTCTTGGACCAAGGTGTTATGTAGAACCTGTATAGCGGGTTTAGTCAAAGAGGAGACCTCCTGGGCAGCTTCCGCGACCCAGCCCAATAAGTTGCTCAGTTCCTTTCGGAAAGCGTTGTCGGACACTTTTCAGGCGTTCCGATCTGGACAAGCGTCTGGTTGCACAGCGTAGCAGTAGGGGTAGTTCACCATCCTGTACTCACCTGTCCACTCTGTGACAAGAGAGGTTAGTGATTCAGAGGACGAGGGGGGAAGTGACTCCCCAGGATCAGATGGGGAGGAGGATGAGGAGAAAGGAAGCTTCTTCCTCTCGCTACAGGCTGTCCCTGAAGGAGGTGGACGACCTGTTGAAAACCATCCATACCACCCTGAACATTAAGGATGATAAAACCCAGTTATCCCTGCATGATAAAATGCATCAGGGTATGGGGGAAGTTAAGTACTGGGTGTTTCTGGTACACAAATTCCTATCAGCTGTTAAGGGGGAATGAAAAGATCCTGAAAGGGGCCCCCTTTTTTTCTCAAGATCACTCAAACAGAGGTTCCCTTTTGACGAAGATATTGCTCAGGTCTGGAACAAAAGACCTAAGCTGGATGCGGCTTTCTCCCAGTTCTAGTGGAATACGGACCTAGCATTCAAGGATATGGAGGTCCTGAAGGAAACCATTGATAAAAGAGCGGGGACTTAATGCTGGCTAACCTCAAACCGGCAATGGCATCAACCGTATAGTAGCCAGTAATCTGGAGCACTGGTTGACACAGTTAAAAGGCCATATTGAAGCGTTGACCTCACGCAAGGATCTGCTTGACACTCTGCCAGTCTTGCAAAAAGCAGTTGGATACATGGCAGACGCCTCTGCAGAATCGGTGAGAATGTCTGCAAGATCTTTGGCCTTAGTAAACGAGGCACGTAGGGCATTGTGGGTGAAGACATGGTCAAGAGATACTGCCTCAAAGGTGAAACTGTGTGGTCTTCCGTTTTTGAGGGGATCTGGTGTTCGGCCCTGATCTTGATGCCGTTTTAGACAGATCAATGGACAAAAAGGCCTTCCAGTCAAAAAGAAGGTAACCCCTCAGGTTAAGAATTTTTGTCCTTTTTCACCAAACCCAAGAGACAGGATACAAAGACCCTGGAGGTCTCAGAGAGGTCGATGCAAAACGGGGGTATTGTTCCGACCTCCAAACCAGCTCACCAAAAGTCAGTGATTGGTTTTCCGACTGTGGGAGGAAGACTACAGTCCTCTTTCCCGCAGTGGAAGATGGCAACATCCCAGTCCGTTAGTCCTCAGGGCAATATCAGAGGGCTACAGGCTGGAATTCTCAGAAACCCCGCCAAGTCGTTTTTACCTAACCCAGGTTTCCCGAGATCAGGAGAAATCGCTGGCAAGGACGACTTTCCTTCAGGAGCTTATACATCAGAAAGTGATCATCCCAGTTCCCCGGGAAGAGGAAGAACCTAGGGTGCTATTCACACGCTTTCTTGGTCAAAAAACCATCGAAAGTTTTGGTTAATCCTGAACCTAAAAATCTTAAACAAATCCATTCACTACAAGAAGTTCAGAAGTTTTAATACAATTTTCTCAGTAAGGAAACTTCTTACAGAAGGATGCTCCCTAGCTCAGGGATGTGTATCTACATGTCCCATAGCACCACCACCATCACATAATATTTGCGCTTAGCGGTCAGAATGGGGGGGATCTCACCTACAGTTCAGAGCCCTTCCATTCAGACTGTCCTCTTCTCCGAGGATTTTCACAAAGATTATGGCGGAAGCCTTGGCACCGCTCAACACAAAGGATCTTTTGTGGAAAGATCTAAAGAAGACGGAGAGGCACTTAGAAAGTTTAGGCTGGCTTCTAAACGGAGAAACTTAGAACCTGGTTCCTTCTCAGATAACACAATTCTTGGGTTACACAGTCGATGCTGTGCAGGAAAAACATTTTCTCCCAGAGAGAACAAATATAAAAAATCCAGAATGCGGTGAGGAAAGTCCCAAATGAGTTTGCCAATCACGATCTGGGCATCCGGATGTCCACGCTGGGCTGCCTTTTTTACAGCATCGATCCCAGTGGTGCAGTGGGCCCGCCTCCATTCAATGATCTGCAGCAGGCAATTCTGCAGAATTGGTCTTATGGGGTCATTAGAGAAACAAATCCTGATTCCCTCTTGGGTCAAGAGGAAATTATGGTGGTGGAGGAGGCAGACAAATTTAAACAGGGGCCTGTTCTGGACTTTTCTGGGGGAAAAGAGGTTAACAACGGGCGCAAGCTCCTGGGGTTGGGGGCGCCCATCTAGAAGGTCAGATTGCCCAGGGATCTTGGACCAACAAGGAGACCAAGAGGTCCTCCAATTGGAGAGGACTGAGGGCCATTCTCCTAAAGCTTTTGGCATTTAAGGACAGGATCAAAGGCCACCACATTAAAGCATTGTCTGACAATGCCACGGCAGTAGCCTACATCACAAAAACGGAGACACAAGAAGCAGGGTTCTGCTGCACTCGGCCCTTCAGATTCTGACATGGGCAGAGGACAATCTAGCGTCTCTAACAGCCTGGATACTGAAGAGCAAATCCTGAAGAAAAGGGTTGTCCAACAAATTAATATCAACTCTGCCAGATGGCAGGAAAAAGGTCACAAGGGCCATTTATTTCAAAACATGGAAATGTTTTAACTCCTGGTGCACTTCAAAAAAAATTTCCACATGAGGTCATTTCTGTTCTTTAGTTCCTCCATGACAGAATGGAGAAGGGTTTGGAGGCCAGTACATTGAAGGTTCAGGTGACCGCTTTATCAGTATTCTTAGAGAGACAATTCGGTACCGTTTAATCCTTAGGTATTTTTTAGGGCATTAGCCAGAGCTAGCCCAGTGCCATTTAAATTTTCCCCCCCAAATGGGATTTGTTGTGGTTTTACAGGGTTTGACTAAAAGACCCTTTAGAAATCCCTGGAAGATGCCACAATTAAGGATTGGTCTTTGAAGCTAGCGTTATTAGTGGCGGTAACTTCAGCTAGAAGGGTCAGTGAACTGCAAGCCCTATCTATTATTGAACCTTTTTTGACTCTCTTCCTGGACTGGGTAGTTCTGAGGACAGACCCAGGTTTTTTGCCAAAGGTCTCTTCCGTTTTTCATAGATCACAGGAGATAGTTCTGCCACCTTCCTGTCCAGCACCTTCCTGTCCAGCACCATCCTGTCCTAAAGAAAAGGTGTTTCATAGTTTGGACATAAGAAGATGGCTGTTACACTATCTTGAGGTCACTAGGGAATTCAGAAAATCTAATTTTCTGTTCTCAGGGCCGTGAAAGAGGTGCGGGGCCTCTAAAAACACTATAGGAAGATGGCTTTGAACGGCTGTCAAGGAAGCTTATAAGGTCACGGAAGTAGAACCTCCCATAGGGGTAGTGGCCCATTCAACCCATGCTGTGGCAACATCCTGGGGAGAACAAGCTGGTGCTTCTCCAGGACAAATCTGTAAAGCGGCCACATGGACGAGTTTCTCCTCTTTTCACCCGCCGCCATACGATGGATTTGCTCTCGGCTGCAAGGAGGTGGTAGTCCTACCTTTTTTAGAGTAAGTACTCGCTTATCTCCTAGTGCTGTCCTGAAAGATGAGGTGAGAAAACCTTAGTTAGACTTACCGGTATTGGTATTTCTAGGAGTCTTTCAGGGCAGCACCTATGACCTTCCCTTGATTGTGATTTTAATGTGGTGTTATTGCTATGTTTTTGCTTATATAATTTTCAGCATGGCTGGAGGTACTTGACAACTGAGGCCATGGTGTAAGTGTCTGGTCTTTTAAACAGTGATGGCAGTGTTTCCTGGGATAATGGGTGGAGCTGCGCGCTCTTAAGGTGCTGTCTTGAAAAACTATGAAATACCGTTACCGGTAAGTCTTATCATTTTCAGAGCGTCGCTGTACGCTCACGTGACCTCCCGCCACTCTCTTTCCGGCTGATGTCAAGGGGGCATCTCAACCCCTCCCACTGTAGTCCTCAGATTGGGTAAGGAGAGAGCCAAGAGGTCACGTCTGTAATGTATTTTGCTGTTTAATTAAAATAAAAAACAGATACTGCACAGGATATCTTTCTGTAACAAAGGGGATTCCGGGATTTATGATTAGTGACTTTACAACCGCTTTAATTGAATGCTTCCCATCTGGCCTATAGCAAAATGGCAGCCGAGTGGGAGCTTTCCCATCCTTGGTGGATGTCATATGAAGTCCTTCCAGTCGCGCACCTCTTGGCGGCTGCACTGTGGCTTGATCTGTCACCTGCTGTGTCCACTGGGCATAAAGCATGATAGATTGTTGTACCGGGCCGGTACCATGTGATCGCTGTGACAAATCACATGTCAGTTGTACTCAATGAATGGCTTTCATTCATAGCCATTCATTGTGTTCTTGTGGTGGTCTCTGTGATTGGTCACAGTGATCGAATTATATTTGTATACAAACTGTCACCAGTCAGTATCCCTAATCACTGCCACACAAGTCATATGATGATGCCGTACTGCTCTGGTTACTGTATATAAAAAGTATTTAATTTCTTCTTTTTTCAAAAAATTATAATTTAAAAAAAAACTTGCCATGCCTCTTACTAAATGCCTTTTTGACTGTTTACTTCCCAAAAAGGGGTCATCAGGGGGGTATCTGTACTGTCTTGGAATTTTCGAGCCTCAAGAAATGAGGCTGTCAGTTCAAATTCTATACACATACTGATTTGGGTTATGACTTGGAAAGTGTTTGTTTTGGGATTGGCGGAGATGTGGGCCATTTTGAAATTTACCAGACCTTAAAAAAAAAAAAAAAAAAAAAAAAAAAAAATTTAGACTGACCCTTGTTAGGTGTTTTGTGTGTTAGGGCTGGGGGAAAAATCGATTTGAATCTTGAATCGAGTTGAGAGGTCAAATCGATTCAAATTTTTCAGCAAATCGATTTTTTTATTTTTTTTCCACCAGGACCGGCGCTGACACCACGGAGGTGCTGCAGGCAGGAGTTTTTAGTTGAGGCCGGACGCCGCGGACTAGGCCGAAGCCGCGGCCTCGCCTAAAAACTCATGCCTGCAGCTCTTCAGGACCGGCGTGGTCAAATCGAGTGGGTGTTTTGTTTTTTGTTTTTTTTTGTTTTTTTTTTTGGTCCGGATTAATTTCTATGTTATTCCAGGGTCAGCAAGAGAATGAGGAGATAGAAATGGAAGAAGATCAGCGTTGTGATGAAAGTGGTCCACAGGAACTGACCCAGAAAGACGTTGAGGATATCTGGGGGAACATCACCTTGAACCAGTAAGCTTGATTAATTTTTTTTTTTTTTTGGCTAGTTAAGGTGACCCTGCTGGGCACAAAAAAATGCCAATGGATCCTCACTAATACACTAATGAAAGGGGTATTGTATACTATATAGATTTGCACAGGTTACCAAAATGTGGAAGGGGATCCCCAAGGAGAGGACATCATCCAAGTGTAAGGGTGCCCAATGAAAAATCCTTAGGTGTCCAATTCACCTGGTTACAACAATCGGGGCAAAAGACAGCCAATACATTTCAGGGGCCACAAAAAAAATGCGTTGGTTGGTGTTCAGTAGAAGTTTCCAAGGCCCTTGCCACAGCACTGACTGTTTTATTACATCCTTTGCCTGCAGGAGTACTTTTGAGTCCATTTAACATTCTGCCATTTTACCCAGCCCTGATTTAAGGGGGGTTGTATGGCCCTTAGAGCAGTCTGCTCACATAATTTGTAAAAAAAAAAAAAAGAAAACATCTTTGCCAATCTGAAGCTTCCCTCTAACCACTTTGCATATTATATATTGGGGTTTATTAACTAAAACTGCAGACTGTAAAATCTGGTGCACCTGTGCATGATAGCCAATCGGCTTCTAACTTCAGCCTGTTCAATTAAGCTCTGACAAAGAAACCTGGAAGCTGATTGGTTCCTATACAGATCTGCACCTGATTTTGTACTCTTCAGCTTTAGGAAATCAACCCCACTGTGATTCTGTACTTTCCAAATATGCTGCATAAATCTCCCCCCACTGAGTCTGGCTGCAGCCATTTTAACTGTGGGCAGCTGAAGCTGCTGCCTGTTCACTTCCTGGATTTACACAGAAACACACCTCCAGCTGCACAGCTTTCATTGGTCCTCTTATGACTCATCCCCCTCCCTTTCCTTGCAAATGAGGGAGGGAGTGGGGGAGAGAGATGTCATAAGCCTAGGCTAATGACCAAACAAGAAACAGGAAGTGGGCTGTATAAGGTATTTACTGGTAGAAAAAAAATGTTTTACTATCCAAAGTTAAAACCACAACAAGGGCAGAGGATTTAATAGATGGAAAGATGAAAAAATGACTGAAGGTCCCCTTTAAAATGTGTTGTGCTGTTCTTCTTCTTTTTGTTTCCTATTTGTTGTAACCAGTTGAACAAGGATAGGATTTTTCATATGATGCTTTCTGTGATCTAATTATACCTTGTTGACCAGGTACATTGTGAAGCTAAGCCCGGCCATACACGGTTTGAATCTGGGCCAGTCCAGCAGGAACCAGGCCAGATTCAAACCGTTAATGGGCATGCTGAATGTACCAAGTTGATCGATCGCATGCCTGCCGGAGTCTTTTGCAATTATCGCTAGCTGTTGCTATAGCAGCTAGCTATAATCGCTGTCTTCTCCTGGCAGGGACGACTTCCCCCGCTGGGAGCAGACAATTGCTCTGCAGGAGGGATTCCCTTATCAGCACTGTCTGTGTTGATGGGGGAATCGTGCAAACTTCATTCCTGCAACCCATGGTTGCAGGAAAGAAATTGGCTCCGCCTAATGGCCTGCCTTACTGTTGTGACTTCTGTGAATTGTACTTCTCTGATTTTTCTCTTGTCTAATCTAACTAGTCTGCAGAAAATCCTGGCCTTGCCATCACTGGATGAAGTGTTAAATCCAGCCCAGATAAATCCAGCTCACATCCTGTACAATATGACGCACACCAGCAAACACGGAGTGGTCTTTCTACAAGATAAGACAGGTCGGTCCTTCCTTTTTAGAGTTGCAATCATTCAGATTCACAACATAACATTGATCAAGGTCTTACATTTAGCGAGGTGTTTATATATGACAATCCAGAGGCATAACTAGAACTTTGAGGGCCCTGGTGCAAGAAACCATGAAGGGCCCGCCCTCTGAGCCCAGTGGCGGAATGCCAGGGCCCGGTCATAAGTGCGTCCTTTGCGATCCTAGTAGTTTTGCCACTGGTGTCAGTAGATATTAATTTTTTTATTTTTTTACAATTCTTTAGGAGCCCAGCTGGGGGGCTTTGGTGAGATATCAGGGGTCTAAACAAACCTCTGGTGATTCATCTTTGAGACAGAGGGCTGAGCCCTCCATCTCCATCTCTGTAGCCTCATCTGCACAGAATGAATGGACCTGAAAAAAAATTGTACAGAGATTCCTGTCCATTCATAAACTGAAGCATAGTAAACAGTTTACTACAGTTCAGTAATGAAGGATTGGTACCGATCACTGACTGTCATTTCATGCAAGGAAGGGTCAGTAAAAGGCATATTTACCGGCCCCTTCCCTGCTCTCCATCCTGACGCATCCCCCGCAGCAGCCGGCAGGAGAGGGGAGGGGGAACCTGGCAGCGCTGCAGGGGTGGAGGGGGGCAGGAGACAGTACCAGAGAAGAGCGGGGGGTGGGGGGTTGACAGAGTACAGGGACTGGAGAACAGCAAAGGGGGGGCAGGAGAGCACAGAAGTTGCTGGGGAAGAGCACGGGGAGGCCGGGAGAGCAGAGGGGCCCGCGGGCAGCAGAAGGAACCTGCACAGGAGGGACAGCATGTAGAGGACCTGATGGCCTCCATGTTCCTCATGCCGCTGCTTATTGCTTGCAGGAGGGAGAGGAGGAAAAGCGGGCATTTGGCAGCTGCAGGTGGAACATGGAGGGCATCAGTTCCCTCTATTTGCTGTCCCTCCTGTCCAAGTGTAGAGGGGAGCTGCACAGGCTCCCTGGAGAATTGGGCCGGGTCTCAATGGCAACTCCTGCAACCCCTGTAGCTACGCCCCTGTGGCAATCTTACATCTACTGTATATTATCAGCTATTTCTAACTTTGCATTTAAGAATACATTTGTGCTTCAGATATGCATTTCGTATCTTTCCTGGGGGGGGGGGGGGGGCGGTTAGCAGAAGGGGATAGGGGTAGATAAAGGGATAACAAAAGAAAATGGGGATAAGTGGGATTATTGATACCAATATTTACCATCATATAATTCACATAGTTGGCAATAGAAAAAAACGCTTTCTGTTCCCTGTGCATGCCATAACAGATTGTCCATTATTCAGAGGCTCTATAGAAGACTTCTAATGAATTCAGATTGCCCAACTTTTATAGAATCTGTCTTATTTGTCCTGAAAAACGTGTACCCATTGCTCAGCCTCCATATTTAAAAGTACAGTGTACAAAATGGTGGAATCAAACAAATGTTCACCTTTTTTGTAAAAAAATAAATAAATGCACATCTCTTGCAGATAAAGTGCCTTAATCATTTTTATTCCATATATATTTTTATCATTCTTATTATTTATTTTTTTTTTTTTTACATTTGAAGCCTGTAAAGCATTGTAGCCGCGATCAGCAGAGTCCAGGATCCTGCAGACTCTCAGTAAGCTGTCTGCTTCTACCTCCGCAGTTACTGAATGGCAGGAAGTTAAACAATGGAATAGACAAGTCAAAGTGCCCATGTTTATTCATTTACTGAATGAATGACATGGCTGTGTGGGCGGAGCCCCACACGGCAGCGCTGTTTTTAAATTGTGACAGTGGATGCTAGGAGAAGATTCCCCCCTCTCACTGTCAGAGAGGGGAGTGCTAGTGGCAGGAGGTGGATGCATAGGAGCATGTTGCACTCTAAATTATGGAGGTAACATTCACCTGCTCCTGAAGGTGAACTCATCCTTTTTAAGTAGGTGAAGTGTTATGCTTTTCTTGTATGTCCTACTGGATACTGACCCCCCCCCATATATGATTATGTGAACCGGGTAGGCTGCAGCTCATCCAGCACCTGTCAGACTGTGGGTTAGGTTAAAACTACTATCTTAGGCACTTTAACCACTTGCCTACCAGTCACGCACCTGGTACGTCATTGGCCTTTTAAGTGGTTGTACCAGGATGAGGCCTAACTAGCCGCTCGATTTGCCATTACAAGCAGCTGGAGGGTCCCCCTTCCGCAGCTAGCTCGGGCTCTCCTGTCCCACTGGTGTACCTGGATCTCATTGGCACGATTTTCAAAAAAATCAAAAGAATTCAAAAAAGCCAATCTTGGTGGTTGTTTGGTGTGTAATTTTTTTTTTTTTTTTTCTAATGCTTTAAGTGCAGAGGAGGGATTTGGGGTCTTGTTTACCTCAGATCCCTCCATAAAGAGTAGCTGTCACAAGGATGTTTACATTTCTTGTGATGCCAATAAAAGTGATTTAAAAAAATAAAGAACACAAAAAAAAAAAAAAAAAGTGCCCCCCACGACAACCACTTTGGATCCAATGTATGTGAAGCAGAACAGTGGCTTAGTGGTCAACCTTCTTGTAGTGCATTTTCCATGTGGCAGTTGTATGTTCTCGCTATCTTTTTATTTTTGCTTTGAATGTACCAGCTTCCTCCCACAATTCATAAACATTTAGGACTTATTGACTTGCACCAAAATTGTGCTGTATGCCTTACCGTACCCAGAGTATTGGATTGTAATCTCTTTGGAGGACACAGCCTGGTTCACATGTGACTTATGCTTTACTTATGATGTTGATTGTCTTTCTGTTATTTAGATGATCTTCCTCACTGGGTCTTGTCTGCTATGAAATGTCTGGCAAATTGTAAGTATATCACTTGACGCTCACTCAATGTGAACAGGATATATATATATATATATATATATATATATATATATAATAAATTTTCTTCTTCAGTCCTCTTTTTTTTTTTTTTTTTTTTTCCATTCATTTACATAATAAAAAAAAATCCCAGTGGTGCTTAAAAGCAAAAAATACCCTGGTCGTAAAGTGGGTAAGAACCTTCTTCTGGTGATTAAAGACCTGAATATGAACACATATTCTTCAGTGCATCCGCGAAGTATTCACAGCGCTTCACTTTTTTTCCACATTTTGTTATGTTAGTCTTATTTCAAAATGGAATCCATTCATTATTTTCCTCCAAAATTCTACAAAACAATACCCCATAATGACAATATGAAAGAAGTTTGTTTGAAATCTTTACAGACTTATTAAAAATAAAAAATAAAAAAACGTAAAAAAAAATCCCATGTACATAAATATTCACAGCCTTTGCTCAAAACTTTGTAGAAGCACCTTTGGCGCCAGTTAGTCTCGAGTCTTTTTTGAGTATGATCCTACAAGTTTGGCACACCTAATTTTTGGGCAGTTTCTACCATTTTTTTCTTGGCAGGACCTCTCAAGCTCCATCAGGTTGGATGAGGAGTGTCGGTGCACAGCCATTTTCAGATCTCTCCAGAGATGTTCAAGTCTGGCCTCTGTCTGGACCACTGAAGGACATTCAGAGTTGTCCCATAGCCACTCCTTTGTTATCTTGGCTACGTACTTGGGGTCATTGTCCTGTTGGAAAATGAACCTTCGCAGCAGTCTGAGGTCCAGAGCACTCTGGAGCAGGTTTTCATTAGGGATGTCTCTGTACATTGCTGCATTCACCTTTCCCTCGATCCTGACTAGTCTCCCAGTTCCTGCCACTGAAAAACAACCTCACAGCATGATGCTGCCGCCACCATGCTTCACTGTAGGGATGGTATTGGCCAGGTGATGAGCGGTGCCTGGTTTCCTCCAGACATGACGCTTGCCATTCAGGCCAAAGAGTTCAATCTTTGTTTCATCAGACTAGAGAATTTTGTTTCTCATGGTCTGAGTGTCCTTCAGGTGCCTTTTGGCAAACTCCAGAAGGGCTGTCATGTGCCTTTTTTTTTTTTTTTTTTTTTTTTTTTTTTTTTTTTTTTTATACTGAGGCGTGTATTTCATCTGGCCACTCTACCATACAGGCCTGATTGGTGGAGTGCTGCAGAGATGGTTGTTCTTCTGGAAGGTTCTCCTCTCTCCACAGAGAAACACTGGAGTTCTGTCAGAGTGACCATTGAGTTCTTGGTCACCTCCCTGACTAAGGCCCTTTCCCCCAATTGCTCAGTTTGCCAGGTGGCCCGCTCTAAGAAGAGTCCAAACTTCTTCCATTTACAGATGATGGAGGCCACTGTTCTCATTGGGACTTTCAATGGTGCAGACATTTTTCTGTACCCTTCCCCAGATCTGTGCCTCCATACAATCCTGTCTCAGAGGTCTACAGACAAATCCTTGGACTTCTTGGCTTGGTTTGTGCTCTGACATGCACTGTTAACTGTGAGGCCTTATATAGACAGGTGTGTGCCTTTCCAAATCATGTCCAATCAGCTGAATTTACCACATGTGGACTCCAATCAAGTTGTAGAAACGTCTCAAGGATGATCAGTGGAAACAGGATGGACCTGAGCTGTCATGGCAAAGGCTGTGAATACTTGTGTACATGGGATTTTTCTGTGTGTTTTTTTTTTTTTTTTTTTTTTTTTTTTTTTTTCCCATTTTTAATAAATTTGCAAAGATTTCAAACAAACTTCTTTTCATGTTGTCATTATGGGGTATTGTTTGTAGAATTTTGAAAAAAATAATGAATTTAATCTATTTTGGAATAAGGCTGTAACATAAAATGTGGGGAAAAAAAATGAAGCGCTGTGAATACTTTCCGCATGCACTGTATATCGGCCTGTTTGCTACTGTAGGCCTTGTGGGGTTTTCCATTGTTACTAAAATGCTAATGTTGGTTTCTTTAAATAGTCTGTTGAAGGAACGAACAACACATAATTCAGCAAATGCTTCTTCTGTTTTCTTGTTTAAAATGCTGATTTCTGTTTGGCATCAGGGCCAAGAAACAATGATCTGAGTCAGCCTACCTATCCCGGGTTTGAAGGCGATGTTTTTAGGACGGTTGCGGACTATTTCCTGAATCTCCCAGGGCCCCTTCTCACCTATGAGTATTATGAGCTCTTTGTGAATATTTTGGGTATGTATTTACATTGTAATGTCTGCAGGCCTGACGTAATGCATCTGTGTAGCTGTTTTGTGGTAGCTTTGCTGTAGACCCTAATATGCATCCAGGCTGTCTGCAGATGGTGAGCATACGCATTACAACCCATGTTCACCATGAAGCTTATTGGCAGCTTTTATGCACGAGCTTATAGGCATCAAGTGTCCAACTGCATCCTGTGGTTTTTTTTTTATTTATTTTTTTTCCCATTTGGAACACTACATTGGGCTTTTAAAAGTAGTTGTAAACCTCAGACATGAAATACGAACAAAGCATATCCCTCTATAGTATTATTTACTTGTCTCCATTAAGAGCGCTAAGTGTCATTTCTGTCTGCTGCTTCGTTCCTCTATCGTCACTTTTGACAAGTTTTCCTGACGTAAAGAGGCAAGGGGGGGGAGCTCCAACACACACCCTGTGATTTTCAGTCTCAGCTCTGTTGCTGTGTTTGGGGGGGGGGGGGGGTCCCTTCCCTCCACTCAGCTCTCAGAGCTCTCCTCACTGACCTCTGCAGAGTGTAATTTCAGCTCTCCATCCCCTTTTTCTGACCGCTCAGACAAGCGTTATAAATTCTGCACTTTGAATGGATGTAGAGAAAAGACTGCAGATAAACGGGTACAATTTTATGTAGGAGGATTTTTCATCTGTGCATCACCTGGTGCCAGTCACGTCACTGGGTATATGGAAGTGTATATAAGTTGTAGCTGTTTGTTTGCAGCCATTTACATCCTTGTAAAACTCAGATCAAAAGGATTTTTCACAGACTCACAAAGCAAGAGGCAGGGGCGCTACAGTTACACACTGTACAAGAGTTCTGGAAGGTAGAGACACACCCTTCACACAGGAACAGAGCTGATTCTGCCAATCTGCTGGAGATCCCTCCCCTGTCACCATTTTTCTCTTGGTGTCAGGAAAACTTGTTTCATGCAGATAGCAGAGGAATGAAGCAGCAGACAAAAGATATCACTTGGTGCTTTGGAGAGAGGCAAGTCCACACTATAGTATAGAGCAAGGATATGCAATTTAGCGGACCTCCAGCTGTTGCAGAACTACAAGTCCCATGAGGTATAGCAAGACTCTGACACCCACCAGCATGACACCCAGAGGCATGATGTGACTTGTAGTTTTGCAACAGCTGGAGGCCCACTAATTGCATATCCCTGGTATAGATATGCTTTGTTCAGATCTCATATCTGAGGTTTACAACCACTTTTAAGTTTTTGTTTTTTGTTTGTTTTTTTAATTAATATAGTATTGCTTATTTAAATAGTTTGCCCAGTGATGAATAACCGTTTTGGCACTGCCGTCTATACTAATTTCTTGGCTGCTTTATTTGTCCTCCTCCCATTCCTTCCACTGGTATATTTAACATGTATTTCATTCCTTGATAGTCGTATGTGGCTATATTACAGTACCCCGCAGGCGCAGCACGAAACGTAAACCAAAGAAGGGAGCTTCTAGACCGCAGCAATCTAAGCCTCTGCAGTCGGGGGACACCAACTTTAAGTCCACGGAATGCCTCCTCCTTAGCTTGCTGCGCAAAGTTCCCAACGAAGAGGAGCAAGATGACGTCGACACCTTTGGTGAGATCGGCCGACAGCAACGGGACTTTGCTCTCAGCAACTCGCAACGGGCCCCACTGTACGGCACCATAGATGGACAATCCAGGGGTGGCAGCAGGGTCATCGGTGGCAGCTGCCAGAATCTCTCCGTTTCTGGAAGGGGTGGCAGCGGGCCCTATAAAGTGCGGGTGCGCAGCTGCTCCTTAGAGGGCATCACTGATGTGTCATATTCCAGTAACGATGCAGACTCTTCAAGTTCAAAACCTTGCTCCCCAAATCTGCCATCAGAGGACCATTCTGCACTTTTAGGAGGAAAAGCTTTTCCTTTGTCTTCTGGCGGTCAAGCACAAACTCTGCAACTTTGGGCTGCTGTGGACCGATGTGATCCTATCCCCGATTCCAGAAGACTGCCTAGATCGCAGAGTCTAGGTGATTGCCTCGGTTCTTGCTCTAGTATAAATGCTCCCGTGGCTGAGATTACCGTCAAACCCAACCAGTCTGCACAAAATCGGCTACAGAAGCGGTTGAGTTCTATTGAAATGATGGAAATGGCTGATCTGGATATCACTGTGACCAAGCGCTTGTGTCAGAGCACTATGGAGCTCTCCAGTTCCCCTCTAACCTCCAGCTCTCCTCTACTGCACGCTTCCCAGCCCTGCACTGGCACGCCAAGTAAGATTAACACTCTTGTGGCATGAGAACCCCAACTCATGGCATGAGAACCCCAATGCTTTGCATGATCACACTGCATGCTCCCCTACGTGTTGCATGACCACACTGCATGCTATGCTTCCATTTAACCCACCATAATCTCGTCTCGTCTTTACCTTGTCTGTTGTCTATTTATTTTATTTAATATATATATATATTTGCATGCTTTGCTTGTGTCTGCATTGCTTATCTGAGAAGGCAAAAGTTAGTCCATGCAAAACTAACCTCTCAGATTGTGGTGGATCCTGGAAATCGCCTAACTGTTTCCTTACACATTTCAGTAAATGCTCTAGAAAAATGTTTTTAGCCAGTAGGGATGGGCGAATGTTTCGGCCTGAGCATAACTTCGGACCGAACTTTGCTTGTTGGGATGTTCTGCGAACACCGAACAATATGCGGTGCTCGGGGCAAATTCAAAAGCCGCCAGAACACTGTTAAAGTCTATGGGACACTAACATGAAAAATCAAAAGTGCTCATTTTAAAGGCTTATATGACGGCGTCCCAGAACGGCCGCTCTCAAATGTAAACAAGGAAGTGCCGGTAATCGGCGCTCCTCGCCTCACATTGACAGAGTGTGTGGCGAGGAGAGCCGATCAGCGGCATCTCTACGCGGGGGGACATTTAGGAATGTAATCGGGGCACTGATCATCAGTGCCCTGATTACAATAGTGAAAAATAGTGTCGCCATACAGTGCCCATCAATGTCAGCGATCAGTGCCCATCAGCGATGCCAGTCAGTGCTGCCCATCACTGCTGTCAGTCAATGCCCATCGGTGCCAACCATCAGTGCCCACCAGTACCGCCCACCAGTGCCGTCTAACAGTGCTCATCAGTGCCCATAAGTGCCACCTCATCAATTCCCATCAGTGCCACTCATCAGCGCACATCAGTGAAGGCGAAAAATTACTTTGTTACAAAATTTACTGACAGAAAAAAAAGTGAAAAACATTTTTTTTTTTTTTTTTTTTTTCAAAATTTTTGGTCTTTTTTATAAAAGCAGTGATTAAATACCACCAAAATAAAGCTCTATATGTGTGAAGAAAATGATAAAAAATTTGTTTGGGTACAGTGTAGCAATTGTCATTCAAAGTGTGACAGTGCTGAAAGCTGAAAAATGGCCTTGGCAGGAAGGAGGTGTAAGTGCCTGGTAGGCAAGTGGTTAAACTGAAACAATAAAAATGAAATATTCCTTTTAAATATCATACCTTGTCATTTAAAACTGATCGTGGCTGTAATGAATTGTCGGGTCTTGGCAGTATAGACAAGGGGAACCCTGCGCCAAATAACATTTATTTAAAAATCGGCGCCCCCCCCCCCCCCCAAATCCATACCAGACCCTTATCTGGCAGGCCGCAGTCCACATTCCCCTTAACACAAGGGCCTCATCCCCACAACCCTTGCCCGGCGGTTGGGGGAGTCTGCGGGTGAGGGGCTTATCGGAATCTGGAAGGCTCCTTTAACAAGGGGACCCCCAGATCCTGGCCTCCCCCCTGTGTGAATTGGTAACGGTACAAATGTACCCCTACCATTTCACAAAAAAAGTGTCAAAATGGTACAAAAGACAAGACACAGCTTGGGACAAGTCCTTTATTAAAAAATAAAACAAATAAAAATGTCCCACGAAGTAAGTTCACGCCGCCTGACGGACCAAAAAAAGAAAAAAGCCGCGACTAATCCACCATGGGGGGCTCCCACCGTCTGACGCGTCTTCGCTGTGACATCTCTTATATAATTCCCGTGGCTTAAGAGGGGGGCGGTGTCACTCGTTTACGTCACTGGGTGGCCCTGCCCCCCTCTGACGCCATGGAAAAGTCCCTATGGTGTCAGAGGGGGCGGGGTCACCCGGTTACGTCACCGGGTGGCCCTGCCCTCAGTCGAAGCCTTTTTTTTTTTTTTTTTTTTCGTAGGACATTTTTTATTTTTTTAATAAAGGACTTGTCCCCAAGCTGTGTCTTGTCTTTTGTACCATTTTGACACTTTTTTGTGAAATGGTAGGGGTACATTTGTACCCCGTTACTAATTCACACAGGGGGCGGCCGGGATCTGGGGGTCCCCTTGTTCTGATAAGCCCCCTGCCCGCAACCAAGGGTTGTGGGGATGAGGCCCTTGTCCCCATCAACATGGGGACAAGGTGCTTTGGGGGGCTACCCGAAAGCACCCTCCCAATGTTGATGGCATGTGGCCTTGTATGGTTCAGGAGGGGGGGTGCTCTCTCGTCCCCCCCCCCCCTTTTCCTACGGCCTGCCAGGTTGCGTGCTCGGATAAGGGTCTGGTATGGATTTTGGGGGGACCCCTACGCCATTTTTTTTTTTTTTTTTTTTTGATTCGGGGTTCCCCTTAATATTCATACCAGACCCAAAGGGCCTGGTAATGGACGGGAGGGGGGATCCCATGCTCCCTTCCCCTTTTTTATTTTTAGTTTGTTTTTTTTTTTTTTTGTTTTTTAACCTGTATCTATATTGCCGAGACCTGACAATTCATTACAGCCGCAATCAGTTTTGAATGACAATTTTTCCTTTTTAGAAATGTCATTTTGCTGCGGTACTGTTCTAAACACGGGAAAAATGTGCCACTTTACAGGCATACTATAGACACCCCCCCCCCCCCCAGGCACGATATTAAAAGGAATATTTCATTTTTATTGTTTCACTTTAAGCATTACAAAAAATCACTGCTCCCGAAAAAAACAGCCGTTTTAAAAAAAAAAAATTCCCTGGGGCAGGACCCGGGTCCCCAAACACTTTTTATGACAATAACTTGCATATAAGCCTTTAAAATTAGCACTTTTGATTTTGTCATGTTCGTGAAAGATTGTGTGTGTGTTGGTGTTTTTTTTTCAGAGAAGAGGGGAGGGCACAGACAACTGATGGGCCATAGGAGTTTGAGTGAGGTCACCACTCCCATGCATTCCAGCCATTGATGAATGCTCTCTCCTCTCCCATGCAGCCAGTGCTGCCTGACATAGGAGATCCTGTGACCACACAAGGGCGGGGCCAAAAATAGCAAAGTATATACATCTTGCTTACACAAGTTAAACTGGCCGAATTTCGGTACATGTGTTCCACTGACTGTTAAACAGAAAGCCAGTCTAATGACCAAATTCTGTCATGCTAGAAAACCAGCCAATGGCTGCAACGCTGATCTGTGTATTATGACCTGGAGGGAGGGGGAGGCATTTCCCCCTTCTCCGCCAGAATACAATAGGTGTTCGTTTCCCCCCCCCCCCCCCCCCCTCCTTTCAACCCAAAAGAAAAAAACTTGGGGTATACCCTGCTTTAGTCAACGTAGCTTTTAGAAGGGATCATTTTTAAAACAACTTGGGTCCTTTCTGGAAATCTACTTTAACTTTTTGCCTGACCGTGGACCAGTAGAGGAGAGAATCTCGCCGTCAGGGACACGGGAGGTAATAAAAACTTTGAAGGCTTTAAAGTGGTTCTGAAGGGGGTGTGTGTGGGTTTTTTTTTTTTTTTTTAACCTTTTTTAATGCTTTCTATGCATTTTAATGGTTAAAAATCCTTCTGTGTAACAGAATCCTCCAGCCCCCCCCCTTTATACTTACCTGAGCCCATTCACGATCCAGCGCTGTGCATGAGAGCAGCAGCTCTTCCGGATCTGTCCCTCCTCTCTTGGTTGACAGCAGCGGGAGCCAATGGCTCCCGCTGCTGTCAGTAAAATGCTGTGAATTGATGCAGACAAGGAGGTTTGGGAGCCAGGCCACATGAGTGTAGCCATAGGGAACACTCACTGAAGAAGAGGAGCTAGGGGAGCAGAAGAAAAGGATCTGGGCTGCTCTGTGAAAAACCATTACAAAACGTATTTAATAATAAAAGCATGTGGTGTATCGAACCTCTGCAGAGAGACCACTGTTTCCACACAGAGTAAGGGTCCTTCTCTACAAAATGCTGGCAGGAGACAGGCTTTTCTACTCGGACTGTGGCTGCTTTCTAAAGAAAATTAAGTTACACTTTAAATGTTTTTTTGATTTGATGTGATTTTTTTTTTTGCCTTGTCATGTTTTTCTTTCCCCTACTTACGTGTCATTTTGTAGCTTTTTACAAACGGATCAAACTGCAATCAATATAGAGAATCCATACTCCTGTTTTTACCTATTTATACAGGATATGTACCATTAAACAAGACCAATTATACACTTGTTTAATGATGCAATTAAAAAAATTTTGTCTTTTTTTTTTTTTGTGGAGACCACTGAACCTAAAATCTTCTGTTCTTTCTTCCAACACTTCGAATTGTTAAAGTTTTGGAATCTTTGGGTTTCTGTGAGCGGAGGAGCGAGCTGTACATTTGAGTGGTCTGTCCCCTGTGGGTGCCAGCAGGCATCTTTCTCGAATTATTTGACAGGTTATATTGTTAGTCATGGCAATGGATAAGAAAATTTGGGAATGAGTAGTCAGCCCCTATCTTACTCTCTTTTTGCTTCCACCGGCTGTGTCATATTCCCAATGGGATACGGTGATATTTTATCTACGTAGGCGGATCGCTGACAGCTGTACATAATCATTTTGACTTCCAAAAAAATGCCTGTCATTGGCACGTTGGAGCTGAACGTAACTGAAGGGAATGACTAATGAATGTTAAGTAGAAGCTTCTCGTTCTGCTAGTCTGTTAAAGCCCCGTGGAGCCCTCTACATTACTGTAATGAAGGCTGGCTGTATATATAGTTATAGTGGGGGAAAAAAAAACGAAACGGCAATCGGATGCTGATTTACATGCTGCTTTGACATAGGACACAATGGCCCCGATCTCCAGCGGTCCAACCCTGTTTATTGGAGAAGTGTGCCTTGAGAGTGGGGGGGGGGGGATGTTCTCCAGCAGTCCAACTCTATTGATTGGAGTAGTGTGCCAGGGAAGGGGGAGGTTTCCAGCGGTCCAACCATGCTGATTGGAGCAGTGTGCCAAGGAAGGCCTCCAGTGGTCGAACCCGGTTTACTGAAGCAGTGTGCCAGCGAAGGGGGGGAGGTCTCTAGCGGTCTAACCCTGTTGGAGTAGTGTGCCGCGGAAGGGAGGAGGTCTCCAGCGATCCAATTCTGTTGACTGGAGCAGTGTGCTGGGAGGGGGAGGTCACCAACAGTCTAACCCTGTTGATTGGAGCAGTATGCCAGGGAAAGGGGGTGGTCTCCAGTGGTTCAGCCCTGTTGATTGGAGCAATATGCCAGAGAAAGGGGGGGTCCCAGCAGTCCAATCCTGTTTATTGGAGCAGTGTGCTGCGGAAAGGGGGGGGGGTTGTCTCCAGCAGGCTAACTCTGTTTATTGGAGGAGCAGTGTGCTGGGAGAGGCGGGTCTCCACTGGTCTAATCCTGTTGATTGTTGGAGTAGTGTGCCAAGGAAGGTGGGGAGATCTCCAGCGATCCAATCCTGTTGGTTTGAGCAGTGTGCTGGGAGGGGGAGGTCTCCAGTGGTCTAACCCTGTTTTATTGAAGTGTGCCAGGGAAGGGGGGGGGGGGGGAGAGATCTCCAGCATACCTGTTGATTGGAGCAGGGGGGGGGGAGGTCTCCAGCAGTCTAACTCTGATTGGAGTAGTGTGCCAGGGAAGGGGGAGGTTTCCAGCGATCCAACCATGCTGATTGGAGCAGTGTGCCAAGGAAGGTGGGAGGTCTCCAGTGGTCTGACCCTGTTTATTGGAGCAGTGTACCAGAGAAGGGGGGGGGGTCTCCAGCGGCCCAACCCTGCTGGTTTTAGCAGTGTGCCAAGGAAGGTCTCCAGTGGTTGAACCCTGTTGATTGAAGCAGTGTGCCAGCGAAGGGGGGAAATATCCAGCATTCCATCCCTGTTGGTTGGAGCAGTGTGCTGCGGAAGGGGCGGGGGGGGGGGGGTGTCTCCAGCAGGCCAAACATGTTTATTGGAGGAGCAGTGTGCTGGGAGAGGCAGGTCTCCACTGGTCTAACCCTTTTAATTGGAGTAGTGTGCCAGGGAAGGTGGGAGATCCAGCCCTGTTGACGGGAGCAATGCGTTGAGAGGGAGACTTCTCCAGCAGTCCAACTCTGTTGATCGAAGCAGTGGGCCAGGTGGTTTGCTGGACCACTGAAGACTGGGTTCACTGCTTGCCTGTGAAAGGAGAGGTCCGACTTTCCATTGTGCTGCGCGTTTTAACTAAAACATCAGCATTAGATTGTGTCTGCACCCTGACCCTAATGAATATAAAGCGTTCAGTTAGACTTGTATGTGTATCTAACCCAGGAACAAAAATGTAATCTGTTGCAGTTTACTAATCCATAGATGTGGTGGCTGCATTTGTTTTTGAGCGTCACAGTCCCAGATTCCCTGTGTGGTATTTTAGGTTCAGTGGTTTCTCCAATGATGTCTTGTCTGGGTGAGCAGCTAGTGTCTGGCACTATCCCAAAATGGTTGTGGGTTGCCAACTCTTGCGTTAGCCGGCCACTGATCTCTCTATGATCTGTTTTTTTTCTCAGGCTTGCTGCAGCCTCACCTGGAGAGAGTGGCTATAGACGCCCTGCAGGTGTGCTGCCTGCTGCTCCCACCTCCAAACCGCAGGAAGCTCCAGCTGCTGATGAGGATGATCTCCCGGATGAGCCAGAACGTGGACCTGCCACGACTGCATGACGCCATGGGCACCAGATCTCTGGTGAGAAAGCCGTTTGTTCTCAAGCATCGCTGTATGTTTAAAAAAAAGTCAGATATTGGTTGCTTTTGGTGCAAGATCTGTAATTTTTGTTCCACTTCATGTCTTATATGCTGTCTCTGTAGGCTTCCTGTATTACTGAAGACAATATTGTCTTGGACAATGAGCACATTTTCATTACTGATATGTATATTTTGCTGCTGTTGTTTTTTATGGTGCTTATTATACCTGAAAATCAAAAATGAAGTTCTACTAGAAGACGAATCCTAAAGCTCCAGCCTTTTCCGGGACCCTAACATTAAGGCTTAAAGTAGTATTAAACCCTCAGTTTTTAGCCAAAGCATTAAACTATTTGCTAACACTTTTATTCCGGAACTTGCAGTTTCAATGCTGCTGACTCCTGCTGTCTCAGTGCTGCTTCCCTGAACTTCCAGTCTTCATAGCAAAGCGTTATGGCAGTCCCTCGCAGTTAGCAGCTACAAATACTGATGACTTTTTTAATAAAAGGGCACTTGCCTGTCCAGAGGTCCAATGCCATGCATGCCCAAGCCGCTTCTTCCCCGGCGCCAGCATGATTACTCTGGGCAGCTGGCTGTCCTGTGTTCCAGTAGGTTGGGGGAGGGGGAGGGGTTGCTGATGGAGAACTTCCAGTGGGTTGCTGCAGAATAAACCAAGTACCCGCTCCAACCCACCCCTCAAAGTGTCCAAAAATGGAGGATAAGGGCATGAAGCGAAACTTTCCAATTTCCACCTAGTCTGTGCTTGGAGAAGGGAGGAGGAGCACAGGAGAGTGCTGCCATCCCAGGCAACAATTCCCCCCGAAATGTAAAAGCTGGGGCAGAGAGACGCATGTAACCGGCCACCTGCAGGCGGCTTTTAAAAAACCATGGGTGGGATGGATTTATCATAGTACACACACAAACCAATCCAGGGGAGTTTCCCCTATTATAGCTAAAAACGTCCCATTTGAGTTAATAGAGCTAGAGTCGGACCAGCAGGGAAGATTTCTGTTTCTGAACGCCATGATAGGGGGTAATCCGGTTTTGGTCATGGCAAGCTATGTTCCTCCCCCATTCACGACAGAGGTGATCATGAAGGGATTGGCGTACTTAGCCAAGCACCCAACGGTACCGGCTGTCTGGATGGGGGACTTCAACATGACCATGAACCCGGCACTTGATAAACCAGATCAGGGTGGAGTCCCCGGTGCCTCAATACAACATACCAGACTGAGTCGCTTGTTGAAGGAGTTTGCTCTAACGGATGTATGGAGGCGGCAAAATCCGTCCACGAGAGCATACACATGTCACTCTGTCAGCCACCGTACAATGTCGAGGATAGACTATGTATTGGTGACAAACACCCTACTCCCTAGAGTTACTGGATCAGGCATAGCACCCAGAGCCCTATCGGATCACTCGCCATGCTGGATAACAGTTTCCATGTTAAAGGCAGCTCCCACTCCTACATGGCGCCTTAATCCATTCTGGCTCACGGTTATGCCGGACCTTGAGGCCATAAAGAGAGAACTGCAGTACATACTGCACAACACGTGCAAAGTAGATATACCGGGTATGGAATGGGACGCATTTAAAGTTCAGGCACGCAGGGTACTAACATCCAATATAAACAGATTTAAACTATCGTCCAAAACCTTACTACAGATGACGACTGACACACTTACAGAACTAGAGAATGTATATGCCTCAGACCCCAACCCTGATAATCTTCAAAAAGTAAACCTACAAGCCAGGGTGGTAAACCAGATACACGTAGAGAAAGCCAGACAGCACGTATTCTTCTGCAAACAGCGAGTGTTTGAGCACGGTGAACAGGCAGGGAAAATGCTAGCGTACTTAGCGCATTTGAATGACAAACCACCGGTGGTGGTCTCCCTGACTACACCTCAGGGAGACATAGTCACTGACCCCCCACAGGTAGCGGCCAGATTTCAGGAATTCTACAGTGAGCTGTACAAATCACAGAGCACATATTCCCAACAAGAAATAAAAAACTTTCTACATACAATACAGTTCCCCAAGCTTAATTTGGAACAAATCGAGATGCTTGAAGCCCCTATAACACAAGATGACATCGCAGAAGCTATATCCCAAATGTCTAAATCAAAGGCACCAGGACTGGATGGTCTGCCCCTAGAATTCTATGACACTTTCTCGGAGATAATTATCCCAAAACTTAAACAGCTATACCAGAATATCTTTGATAAAGGTACACTCCCCTCCTCTATGCAGGAAGCACAAATAATAGTACTACCCAAAGCAGGAAAAGACCCCCGGTACCCAGAATCGTACCGACCCATATCCCTACTGCAAGTGGATATCAAAATATTAGCCAAAATACTTGCATCGCGCCTTAACAAGGCCATTTTATCGCTAATACACCCTGACCAAACTGGCTTTATGCCAGGGAAAAATACGGCCATGAATATTAGGAGGCTATTCATGAACATCCAAGCAAAACATGATAATCACGGAACTAGAGTGGTAGTAGCCTTGGATACAGCCAAGGCCTTCGACTCAGTAGAGTGGCGCTTTTTATGGGAATGCTTGAGGGAATTCGGTTTCGGACAAAACTTTATAAAATGGGTGCAGATTCTGTACCAAACACCTAAAGCGAGAGTATTCGTAAACGGCTGTCTATCGAAACAATTCCCCCTAGAGAGGGGTACTCGGCAGGGGTGCCCCCTCTCCCCTCTTCTGTATGCCCTGGCGGCTGAGCCACTGGCAATTGCTATTCGAGCGGAAACTGAAATAGTGGGCCTGCGCGTCGACAATTATACGGAAAAAATAGGATTATACGCGGATGACACCATTTTATATTTGGCAGATCAAGGTCCATCGCTGCAGGCAGCGTTAAAGATCATAGAACAAATGGGCAGTTTCTCGGGACTGCGCATAAATTGGGATAAATCCCAAATTCTCCCCATAGACCATTTCCCTCCGTCGGTCACATACCCAGAATTACCCTTAGCCAGAGTAAACACTATCAAATATTTGGGGGTAGTGGTTACTCGGGAATTGGGAGACTACATCACCAATAACGTAGAGCCACTGTTTCAACTGATAAAAACCAAAACGCAGGCCTGGTCCAGACTGCCCCTAGGGGTAACAGGCCGAATAAACATCATCAAAATGATTCTACTCCCTAAAATTCTATACATGGTCTGGCACGCACCACTATACATTCCCCCCAAGTTCTTTAAAAAGATGGAGGCTATTCTTAACTCGTTTGTATGGGGACACGGAAGACATAAATTAGCCTGGCACATCCTTAAGAACCCCACCTCCATGGGGGGGGGGGGTGGCACTACCAGATTTACAGGAATATTACATAGCCGCCCAACTATCACACATGTATTACTTTAACAAGGAAGAATTACAGCGATATCAAATGTTGGTTTGCAATGACCCAAGAAGTCCACTGTCATCACCACTACAAACTATTTTCCGAGGGGGACTAACGAGCAAACGATCCACCCGATATAATGAGGGCATGCTAACACACCACCGGAAAATATGGGGAATAACCTTAAAGAGGCTTAAAATAGGGCATATCCATTCCCATACCCCCCTTTGGCTCAACAAACACATGCCAGAACTTGAAAATCTCCCAGACCCGCATATATGGGCTAGGTATGGTATAATATATCTCCACCAGGTCATGACTGACTCAAGGCCCAAGACTTTCCAAGCCCTTAAAGACAACTACTCATTACCGCAACACTTGTTATTCAAATACTTGCAACTCCGCCATGCTCTGCGCAGTCAACTTAGGGACACTGCTAATATTACTGCTCACCCGCAGGTCCTAGAGATAATCTTGGGTGCTGAACCTCAAAAGCTGATTTCAAACCTATACTACACTATCCGACTCCCCAGAATAGCAGCAGTAATCCAAAAGGCCAAATCAGGTTGGGAAAAGAACGTAGGGGACATCAGTGACTCGGACTGGGACGAAATTTTAGAGAACGTTAAACAGTCATCGCCAAAACTCTCAGACAGATTGACACAGCTCTACATTGTCCACCAAACATACTTGACACCCAAAAGAATAGCCAAATTCCAACCATCACAGAGCTCGGTGTGCCTTATGTGTACACATGGACCGGGAACCTTTTACCATTTGATATGGGAATGCCCATGTTTACAGGATTATTGGGCACAAGTGATAAAATTTCTACATGATAAAATGGGTTCCCCAGTAGTAACGGACCCAAAATTGTGTATACTGGGGCTGCTACCTGATACAGATATAGAGAAGTTTCATGCTACCTTTATACATGAAACCCTATTTACAGCTAGGAAAGCTATAGCTAAAACCTGGATGCAGTCTCTGCCCCCTACAATATCGTCCTGGAAAAGAGATGTAAACAATGTACTACCATATAAAAAGCTGATATACATACATAGAGGATGCAAACAGAAATATTCAAAGGTATGGGATAGATGGCTGGAAGACGGAGAGACCTGTACTTAAAGGCTCAACGCTGCACAGTTACATAAAACAGTGTATATGACATGATGGGGGGGGGGAGGGAGAGGTAAGAGCCGCGAAATAAAATAAAATAAAAGAAATATAAATAAGTGCATCTTAAGAGTGTGGTACCAAGCTTATCAATGGTTCTGTCTCAAACTGTATAACTATTAAGAAAATTGAATGTAATAATTTCAAGGTGCAAGGTAAATACCTACTTTCTAATATATGTACACAGTTAATGCTTGTTATGTATCTGTCAATTGAAGCTTAATAAAGTCGGATTTCCCAATTAAAAAAAAAAGCTGGGGCAGAGGTCATGGCGCCAGCTTATGCTTGTTGTATGGTATGTAAAAGTCCTTTTTACTGTTACACTAGGTATAAACCAGCGTTTAGCCCTAGCAGTGCAGAAGGGGTTTTTCTTCTCTGGAGATCAGCCCTGACTATGCACTTTATTTCCCGTATTCTGCACAAGCAGTAAAGTACTTTAAAACCAGCCCCCATTCACCTTTTTGTAGCTATAGATATTGTGGAGAAATTCATCTTCAGATATCACAACCAAGGTGCTGAAATCTCAGCTTTTTTTTTTTTTTTTTTTTTTTTTTTTTTATGACTTTCTTCAGCGGCAGAAATGTGGCACCCTGCCAGCCTTCCAATGTAAAAACAGAAGAAGTGTCTAAGCTGTTAGAAATGGGCCAAAACCCAACTTTTAGAGTCTTTAGTGGTGGTCTTTTGAGAATGGATTACCTCACAGTACAAGTTGCTAGAGAGGTCAGGACTTTTTTTTTTTTTTTTTTTTTTTTTTTTAAAGGTTATTTACTGCTTAAGATTGTGTACTTACATTAATGTCCACAGTCTTTAAACTCTGCTTAAACTGCCATATGGGATACTAGTGAAGCTTGGAACAGCCACAATTTGGATATCGCTGGAATTTGTGGACATGTGACCATCACAAAACCTCTATGGAGCTGGGTATGTGCACAGGGCCAGTCATGCTGGAACAGAAAGGGTCTCCACCAGCCTGTTCCCACAAGATTGGGCACATAAAGATGTTACATAGACCTTTCAGACAATTGTACAAGTACCTACAGACTTGTAGGTTTAACTCTTATAGTCAGGAACTGGAATTTGATAAAGGACAATCGGAAGAGATTTTGCTAGAAAACATTCTAGTCAATGGCATGAATTAATGAAGGAAGTTGACAAACAAGCATACTTTGCTGCAGGAATAAAATTGTGTGATTGTCGGTGATGGCTGCAATATAAGCCCTACCCCCCAAAAAAGCCCTAGTTAAAGTCCTTGTAGGTCTTATATTCAGGGTAGGGCTTATTTTCGGGGAAACAGGGTAGGGCTTATTTGGGGGGTAGAGCTTATATTGCAGCCATCACCGACAATCACGCTAGGTCTTATTTTCGGGGAAACGGGGTAGGAGATCTAAGCCTGACTTGATTTTTTTTTTTTTCTTTTTTCAGCAGCAGACAGGAAGTCCCCGTACTGCTGCATGTACACAGCATTGTATACTGTATGTAGCGGATGCTATCATGGTATGATGGAGCACTGACAATGGCTGCATCACTTTGTAAAGGAAATTGGCTTGGCCCAAACAAGCTATTCAGTGACAGGAAACCTGCAGTTGGCCATTAAGGTCATTGCACTGTTTGCATTTGGTGAAAAAAGGTTTAGGAAAGGCTTCTTCAGTTAGAGCTCTGAAAATGTGGAATAGCCAATTGCAAGGGTCAGGAAGTGTGGGGCGTGGTTAAATTTTTTATTTATTTATTTTTTTGGTTTGTTTCCTTCCTCACTCTTGGAGCAAATTTTGGACTATGCGTATCAACCATGGTATCAACGGTGGGATTGGGGTTTGTAGACCAGCCTTTCTCAACCTTCTCAACACAGAGGAACCCCTTGAAATAACTTTCTGTTCTTAGGGAACCCCTGCTAAAATTTACTATATCCATAACATGATACATTAGTGTGTTGGTCAGTGGGAAGAATTGTTCCTTTCATTTGGGAAGAATTGCCCCCTTACAGATAGCTAAAAAGATCAATGGTGTCAGTGGAAACTTATCTGAGAGGCAAAAATTGCTCATTGGTTAAGGAACTCCTAGCAACCTCCTGGAGGTACCCTACCCTAGTTGAAATCATGCTGGTGTGTGTGTGTTTTTGTTTTTTTTATTGGTTGATATTAATGGAATTAAAGTAATCCTAAATGCTATAGCATTCAAAAGAATGTAGAACTCAATAATTTGGAGTGTTGCATATTTTTTGGCTGTAAAGTGTATGTATTAGAATCTTTAAAATGTGTAGAGCTTTGTCCTTTGATCTTTTTTTTTATAATTCTGTGGTGTCCTGTCCTTCCAGATGATCCAGACTTTCTCCCGATGTGTACTGTGCTGTT